>CM070504.1:84162236-84762236 GCA_036346375.1 Guadua angustifolia | reverse complement strand
ATCGATCGTGTTGGTTGAATGTCAACAAATTAAAGCAGGTAGAATACAGTTAGGATCAGGTTGCCAGAAATCAGCAGATCTAGTCATCCAGAGATAAAAGGACTCGACGACAAGCCATAATATGTACAGAGATCAAACTAGGTGTTATTGTGATGAAGCTCCTAGCTAGAAGTTAGTGGAACGCGAGCATTTGTTTGAGTAATCAAATCGGTAGTAGGCAGCACAGTAGTATTGCAGGACTGGCACATATAAGGCGGAAATTTTATGGGTAGGGAGCACTGAAATGCATGGTGGTAAATGCAAGCTGCGATAGGAAATTATTTGTCGACCATTCGGGTTGGGGGGACTCAGGGTCCTGGATCTCAAAAAATTCGCACGTGCCTTAAGGCTGCGTTAATTGTGGCTTAGGTACTCAAGTGGGCAAAGGCCGTGCATTGGACGGTCCACCATATGCGATCAGGTTGACCAGCAATTGTTCATGGCGGCCACCAAAATCACTGTTGGAAATGGGCGTCTGGCACCTTTCTGGACGGCTACATGGCTCCAAGGTGTGGCGCCATTCCAGGTCGCACCGCGCCTCTACAAGCACTTCAGGAGAAAATCAAGATCGGTATTTAATGCCTTACAAAACAACAATTGGATTCGAGATGTTCGTCATCAACTCACACCGCAGTTACTTCGGGAATATGTTGACCTATGGATAAAGGTACAAGTTGTGACACTGTGTCCGGATCTAGACGACTCCATTCAATGGATGTAGATCACTAGCGGCATCTACTCAGCAAAATCTGCGTATCACATTCAGTTCCCTTACATCCACCTGGTCTGCATGGGGTCCGCTAAGATGCAAGATCTTCTTCTAGCTCGCACAGCACAATCGTCTATGGACGGCTCAGCATTTGCAACTCAGAGGATGGCCTAACCAATATTTCTGCCAAATGTGCTGTCGGAACCTTGAGACGGTTCTCCACCTCTTCATGGATTTTAACCAAGCAAGACGAATGTGGTATTGTATTGCGTGCTGGACGGGGATAATGTCCCTCCAGCCAAGCCGGTGGAAGCATTGCGCAGACCTGCAACAGTGGTGTCTTCAGCTCATACCTACTCAGGCAAACTTGCGTAACGGTGTTAAATCCCTTATAATCTTAACATGCTGGCAATAGTGGAAGGAGCGCAATAATAGGGTTTTTCAAATGGCCTAGGCAACCCATGAACAAATCCTCCAAGCAATCAAAGACGAAGCAACCATCTGGATCTCTGCGGGAGCCACGCATCTGGGGAAAATCCTGCAACACCACCCCTAGCATTCTGTCCTTTTTGTTTTTGTTTCTCTCGTTCTTCTTTTCTCCTCTTTTTTCTTTTCTGTTTTTCCTCCACCCTTCTCTTAAGCTTGTTCCAGCTCGGTTCTCAGGGTGCTTCCTTGCCTTTGTTTCTGTGCTTTCTTTAATCTAATCCATCTTCGCCTTAAAAAAAAAAGTATAGCAGGACTGGCACACGTATGGAGCTAATTAGGTTGGAACTGGAAGGGCGTGCCTGACGGACTAGCGCACCAGTGATTAAAGGCATCCATAACAAGAACAAATATTATCAAGATACCCTGAGTGGCTGGCTCTAGAGCGCTGGTGTGAACGAAGGAAAACGACGAGCTAGCTAGGCCGGATGGTGAGAAGAAAACGAGTGCGATCGAGCCTCGGGGAGGTGAGAATTGAAGCGGGCGGTGACCCTGAGTGGGGAGAGGATCGAGCTCGAGCGGCGGCTTGCGGCTTGCGTGCGGCGCGGAGAAGCTGGCCGGCGGACGAAGAAAGAGACCGACGTAGACAAACGCGCAGGAATGAAGCGAGTGGGAGACGACGGAGCAACCCGCTTCTTTCATGGGCTCTCGCTGGGCTCCTCGACCAGGCCCAACACGACCCATCTTAGTTTTGTGGCCCAGTCAATCCTCTTCTTTTCTGTTGGCCAATCAATCCAAAATAAATTGTTTCTTGCCCGGAAAATCAACAAATCTCTTCCTCGAAAATGTGCATTGTACACACTTAGCTAATCTGCTATATACTTTTTTTTTTACAACACTAGCAAAAACAAGCTGCAAGTATTAAGTTCCCTTCTCTATAAAAATAATTAAAGATAAAAGCATCCTGGCTAAATGAAAACGCTACGTACAGTTGTACTCCCTCCCTCCAAGTTTATTAGGTGTATTCTTTTAATGATTTTGTTTATAAATATAGGATGTATATTTCATATTTCTATGCAAAATTAGTGTGAGATGTTCCTTATATACCCCTAATAAACAAGAGAGATGCTTCTATGTTTTTCTTTTTGACACTTGCATAAATATTAAAGTATAAATGAAAGGTAGATTATAATTAATTACCCCTTTACTAGCTTTAATATTTATGCAACTTGTATTGAGAGAAAAAGCACTGAAGTATTGTTCAATAAATATTCATCTTTACTTCATATTCTCTACACATATGCATTCAATATAGTGCTTAGTGATAATAATTATGAATAATCTAGTCATTTTCAATATCTTCTTAATCTATATGCCAAAAAGAAATACATTTTAGAATCTATACTTGTAACACTATGGCCTAAATTTCATTCAATGTCCAGCCCACCGTAGACAGACTCACGCATACATAGCACCCTCCTTACACTTTCATTCTTACTTCATGTAAAAGGGTTAACATAGAGATATTATGTTTAGACTCAACATGCATTATATACTACTACAACTCATTTTATACAAACAATGTGGGACTAATCTCACCACCGTTGCGATGTGCCACATGAGTCTTCACGTTAACGAGCCAGGGTATTACAATACTGGCCTAAGATTGATATAATAAAATTATTATTATTAGAATAATGTATAATTATTTTATACAAAAATAAATATAGTTCCTTACCCGGAACGACTTATACCTGGATTCAGAGGGAGAATGATCAAGGAGGCTTGTTGCATTGCAACTGGGATAAGCTGGCTAAAGCAAGTTTCCAATGCACTTACCGTGGAGAACGACTTATACCCACCCACAGGAAGGAAGGGAGGGACGTCATGCCGCACCCGGCGGCTTAAAAGGGCAGGCACCCTGTCTCCTCTCCTGTGCCCGTCTGATCTAATTGGGCTATGCCGATAATAATTCTCCTCAACTGCTTGTTTCTTTTTCTAGTTTATGTTAAGTTTGAAGCACAGCAAAATAAATGGAGATAAGATTTAACGTAGAAAAATCATTGCAGGAAACAATCTACCATAATGTTCTAAGATTACATGTACAATCTCATCCGAAATGATACCACATCTAAAAACAAAAGTGCTACGATGATGGTTAACTCTAATGAAAGGAACAAAAGGAAGATTGTAAAGGTTCACACGGTATGTACCGTAAAAAACCACACAACCACCAAAGGCGCTATAATCTATCTGAGATTGAGAATCTGCCCAAAATATATTTTTGAGACATCCTTCAACATTCACATTATATTTGAAGAAAAATTCGCTATCTTCCTCTTGTTTTGCATTCATATGGTTCAACACAAAATCGGTGTCACTACCTTTAATCCTTTTCTTTTTGTGCCTTGCAAAGAAGTTGTATATGATCTTGGGATACAAACCCAACCTTATCATGGCCACCGTGAGTCTTCCCCATAACTCCCATAATTTAGCTTGTACGAAGCCCACCAACTCCTAATTCAACAGCCTTGGATTTTTTAGCATCACTCAACACATGATGAGATTGTAAGGAAACTACTTGATCTGGCTTCGCTAGTACATGATCATGGTGATCCACATAATTTTTAACATACCATAAACCATGTTCTTCAAATAGCTCGATTTCAAGCTTTGCCAAGCGTCCTGAACGAGTTAGTGCTTGCGGCTCCCTTTTCTGATCTGTTCTTTCAAAATATTTTCTCTCTCTGTAACCTTCACCAAAGCAACAAAATCGCCTCAAAAAATCTTTTTGGTTCCTTTCTTATGCCTGACAGTGACAGTAGACCTTCTAATACTAAAACCTTTAGACTTTGCAAGTGCATTGTAGTAATCATAACCATCTTGCTCACTTTTAAAGGACTGATTTACCACCATGTCAAATTCTGCCATTTCCTCTAAACTAACGTGCTTACCACCCATCTTCTACACCTGCCATAAAAATATGCAATCAATACATAAACCATTTATTAGGACTGTTCGTTCGGTTTTATCGGTTTATTCGGTTTGGTTTATACGGTATATTCGGTTAATACGGTATTGTAAGTTCGGTAAATACGGTATTTGTTGTAAATACGGTTCGGTTTCGGTAAATCCTAATGTATATCAGTACGGTGTCGGTAAATACCATATTTACCAAACTTGACGCTAATTTTTAAAGATATAGTTAACCTCCGGTTTCCTTTAATAGCTATTTGTTGGAAAAGATCTAAACATCTCTGAGTCCGATCACGACTTGCCGAGTGGCGTGAGAAGTTCGCTTTCGATGAGTCGAAGTGCTGACTTTGGGTCTTTGGCTTGTGTTTCTTGCTAACAAGCTAACACGAAAGTCAAAAGTAAACAATGGACCATGTTGAATGAATTGTTGTTTCTTGAATTGTGTTTCTTGAATTTTGGTACAAAATCTTTCTGTGATTCCCCATGTGAATCAGCTCCACCATAATGTTGTCCATTACTCCATTAGTCCATTACCAGAAACCATGTTCCTTTTTTTCAAAGGCCTCCCTGGAGATTGCTCCTCAGTATTCTCATCAAACTTTGCATCTAGATTTTATTCATTTTCTGATCATCTTCAAGAAGAATACAATATAGATTCACACTATTGTCAATACATGAGGCAGAACATAAAACATGAAAATGAATGATAGAACACAAAGTCAAACATTTCACCGATAAAAAGAAGTTTGTAATATAGCATGATGAATGACAAAAGATAGGGCGAACAACAAGTGTGGCAAAGGCATTGCCCTTTACCCTTTCAAATAGCAACACACGAAAGAAAGCAAGATGACTCAACTATTCAAATCTCACTTTGAACCAATAACGGATTATGTCAAAATGCCCACCCAAGTATCAAAGCAACATATTTAGGGTCAAGGTCAAAGATATGTTACTTGTGTCTCAATGCCATGCCTACACCTTTTTTTCTTCATACCGTATCCCATCCAGAGTAAGTCACTCCTAATTTGATCCAATCCAATTCCATGTTGGCAAGAACACACGTAAGGTATAAAACAGGCAGTCATACACATACCACAAAAGGATTGAAAATGACCAAGTCTATCAACAAACAGAAAGATTCATTGAAATCATGGTGGTCAAGGATCACTGGCAAACACAGAATGCAAATTACACGCATGCATTACAAGTTACCAGCCACAAAGCATATACAAGTGCTTCTCACAATTTGCAATGTGCTGATGTAATATAGACCATAAAAACCAAAATAGTTGTAGTAGTTCATCACTCAAAAGACTAGCTTAGTTCTTGATTCTTTCTAAACCGCCAAAATAAGGAGTAATCAAGTCCTTCACATATCTACAAAGAAGTCGTGAAGACCCCAACTTAGTCCAGAGACCAGAGTCCAGACGGTCTCCACTCTCCAGTACCGCTTTTTTTGCAACAATGTTCATGAATGAAATCAAGAATCAAGTGGAGAGTGTAGACCGTCTGGAGTCAACATAGTGCATATTACGTACACCATAGTCTAGTCCATACTCCATACTACTATACCAGTTTGCAAAAAATAACAAAAGTCACTTCTTTTCAACTTTCAAGCATCAAGCACGATCCGAAGAGAAGACACTGGATGTTGTGATAACATCATCAACTTGGCGTTCCATTTCAATACCTACATAATACAAAAAGAGACACGATAATTTTAAGCAATCTACATCACTCATAAATAGATAAATAGAATTATTATGTGTAGGTTATAGCACCTTCTTCAAATTTAGTCAAATCCTTAGATTGGCTTCAATGTTAATGCGCTTTGAACGACGCAACCAATCTTGTGCACATATCAAGCATTGGAGTGTTAACGGAGTTAAGGAGCTTCTAAAATCATCAAGAACACGACCACTAGTAGTAAAAGCTGATTCAGAAGCAACAGTTGATATAGGGATTGCTAATATATCACGAGCCATCCGTGAGAGGATAGGAAAGCGGGTGAGTTGCATTTCCACCAAGAGAGAATATCAAAATCTTTAATATCATCTTCAGATCTTCAAAGAAGGTACTTATCTAAATCAGATTTACCACCACCTCCACTTGTAACTTTCATTCTCTTGTTGTATAAAGACCTCATAATATTTGTAGATGCAATAGATGATGGCTCATTAGAACTAGTTGTTTGCTCAGTAGCTCTAGTACCTTGGCATCCAACTTGAGAGTATGCATTCTTGTATTCACAAAATAGATCTAAGAGTGACTTTTGTACCTTCTCCCATATCTTATCACCTTTAATAGTGCCAAATGTCTTGTTAATTTGCCACCGAAAAACCAGATTGCTTTGTCCTTACAGAAATAAAAACATTAGTGGGTGAATATGAAAAAAAAATCGATATCTTCGTAAAATATAGAAAATAGGAAAAAGAAGCTTGTACCTAGGATCAAGAATAGCGCAATAAAAATTAGGTTATTCATCTTCTCAGATCCCCCAATACTTATCAAACTTGGCCTTCATTCTAACGGCCATGTCTTTGAAAGTATTGTCATCACCATCTTGACGTTCAGTCCATTCACACAATAAATAATTTACACCGCGATATCTTCAAAGAAAGCATTGAAGTAACATATTGTGTACCGTAAACTTTTTGTAAGGTCAAAGAAATGTTTTAGGAACTCCTTGAAGTCCTTTGCATACACCCAATCATCATATTTTGGAATTCCATCCACACCCAACTCTGCCTTATAGGAGGGGTCCTGAAGTTCAAGCCTTTCAAATGCCTTCTCAAAACCAACGGCAGTGTCTAACATAAGATATGCCGAGTTCCATCTAGTGCACACATCAAGAGACACCAAACCCTTTTCTTCTACCTTGCTGATTTGCACACATCTTTTAAAACTATTCATTCTTGTTGTGGAGCTTCTCACATATTTGATAGCATTACGAATACGGAAATAGAAGGTGCCATCGTCTTCAACCCATCTTGAACCACAAGATTAATGATATGAGCTACGCATCTCATGTGAAGATGACAACCTTTTGCAAAAGTACCACCCCGGTTTTTCGAAGCACTCCTCATATAGTTTATAGCACTATCATTTGAACTTGCATTATCTACGGTAATAGTGCACACATTATCAATGCCCCACTCAAGTAAGCATTTATCTAGTGCTTTTCCAATGTCTTCCCCTTTGTGGCTATCTACCAAACAAAAATTAAGTATTTTTTGTTAAGTTGACAATTGATATCGATGTAATATGCAGTGAGAACCATGTAGTTTTGAAGGGTCGAAGAAGTCAATGTGTCGGTTGTTAGATTAACCGTTTGATGTGTGTCCTTAAAAACTTTTTAGCTTTGCTTTCTCACTTCATAAAGGCGAGAACATATCTATACATTGTTGTCCTAGATGGTGCACTAAATCGAGGACAAGCTTTGGACATAAAGTCCCTAAAACCTTTATGTTCAAAATATGAAAGGCAACTCATCTATGATTATCATGCGAGTAAACGCTGCCCTAACCTCTTCAAAGATTGTATTGCCAGGAACTACACAACCACTTCGACCATCTTCACTAGGTTGAAAGCATAATTGAGTTTGATTGTTGCTCCTATCAGGATGCTTCTTACAAGATTTTGCATGAGATATAAGTGAGGAGGTACCATTCTTTTGTGGATCACAGAGAAGCATTCGAGAGCAATAATTGCACTTAGCTTTGTTCCGGTCATCTGGCGTCGGTAATGCATCCATATCTCCGATCCGGGATTCATTTGTTTCTTTCGATCTTGATTTTGATTAGGTCCAACAACTTCATCACTACTAACGCAGTGAATGCTTCAGATATCATCATCCCGAGACATCTACATTACCAAAAAGGAAAAGAAGAATAATGAGGCAACTATCAGTCTATCATATAAATTGTTAACATTAACACAACACAATATGAATATCGGTGAGACGGTGAATATAAAGAGGCAACTATCATATAAATGCACCAATACAACATCAAGCTGCCATCTATAAACTCTATAAACTCATTAGGAAAGTGAGGCACCAATACAACATCAAGCTAAATTCATTAGTAAATATGTAAAATTGTAAATGCACTAGTAGTACTGCCAATATCGTACGAATAACGTTGATTCCTAGTTTCCTACTGAATTGTACTCTATAAATTAACAGGGCATTTCTTGTTGACAAATCTCCTACTAGATAAGATGAGAGTGATCGCCAAAGAAATGCATGTGCAAGGGATCGAGGAGGATTATAAATGTGTCTTCTATGGGCCATAAATATAGTGATGGTTCTTATTTCGATCCAGGAGAAGATGGGCGATGAGACAAAGTCAAGAGCATCTCCTTGTTAACATGAGCTCAATATATAAAGCTCAATGTCTTTTCTCTCACCATGCATAAGCTCAAATTTATAGGTTCAATCCATATTTCACACATCCTCATTCAAAACTAGCCAATATTCTACATGCCAACGAGATGTCCAGCGTTTTCACTTTTCAGTTCTCAATCTCTCATATTCACTTCCACTTTATAAAATTATTTGTACTTTTATCATTTGTGAATTCAGAGTCATACATATTAATCCGTTGTTTGATTGAGCTTCTAATAATCAAAACGCAAGTTGATCATCTGCAATATTACTACTGGAATAAGTCTTTTAAAAAAGAGTAGTTATTCTAGGCAAGGCATTGTTTAGGCATATTGATATAAGTTTGAATGCTTTCAGACTTTCAGTCTAGTGTCCAGTACAACATCAACCTGGAGTAGTGGAGGCGGTCAGCACTCAAAGGGAGCAGCAGACAGCTAGCTGGGGCAGGCCAATAGGACTCAGAGGCGGAGGCCGAGCGGCCGGAGTCGGGGACGGAGGCGTAGTGCCGTGCCGCCGTAGCCGAGCAGGCCACAGGCCGGATCGAGGCGGGAGGCAGTAGCTGGGACTCGGAGCGCCAAGCCGGCCTGGAACCGAGCCGAGGGCCGGATCGAGGCGAGGTCGAGGCCGAGCAGAGCGGGAGGCGGAGCGGGCCGCCGGGGGGCCAGAGCGGGAGGCAGGAGCCGGGCCGAGCGCCGGAGGCCGAGCGGGAGGCAGGCGCTAGGCCAGAGCGGGAGGCCGGAGCGGCACGCTAATCGGGCCGAGTAGGCCGCCACCCACTGCTGCTGGCCAGACCACCACCAGAGGCGGAGAGGTGGGAGCGGGGGCTGGAGCCTGGAGGCCTGGAGCGCAGGAGCGGGGAGGCAGAGTGACTAGGGTTGCAAAAAAAATGAGAAATGGAATGGTGCCGGATCCGGATGGGGCCTGGGGGGATTTTTACTTTTTAGATGCGGTTCGGTTCAGTTTTTCTTCGGTTTTTTACCGACATAACCGTATCACCGAAGCCAACTTTTTTTAGCAACCGTACCGAAAACCGAAAACAGGTCAAACCGATTTGACCAGTTCGGTTCGGTTTTTTCGGTTCAGTTTGTTCAGTTCGGTGATATTGTGCACAGCCCTACCATTTATCAACAAGCTTATAAAACATTACAAGAATAGAATGACATGAAACTATATGACTCATACATTTTACCCATGCTGCACACAAAAAACAACAAGATCTAATATACTGTTCTATTTACTTCTTGAAAAATACATAACAAAAAAAATATTCTAACATACACAACTATGCAAGGCATCAACAAAAGAACATAACCTTATTCTTTTATTGTGTAAATCATTCATCACAAAAACTTCTGTCAACAACCATCTTGATAAACAAAGTCAATTATAAGTTCTAATCGCCTAGTTTGGTTTGTTTAAGGACAGCGACGATTAATCTAGTAATCTACCATGGCTGAAGAAGCTACCAGTATACCAGTTCTAGGACATTGTCCTACAAACATCCGAAACAAGTACAAATGAATGCATAACATTGTTGAAGGTAAGGATAAAGGATTATATTGTCACTATGAACACTTGTACGGAATTACACAAAACTATTCAGAAGCTTCCGAAATTTTATTTTAAAATACTGAGTTCCACGAAGCATACTATACATATAACATTCGTGGACAACACCATCAATGGTCAACCTTGCACACAACATCTATTTTTCTGTCATGAATACGAACACCAGAAACTTACATTACATCTTCCAGGTTAAGTGAGAAAAAAGGGCTACTGAACAATAACAGATCTAAACAGTTCTTTAGTTACTCAGCTCAAAACTAATCAAAAAAACAAAATTACATAGGCAATGCATTAAAAGCCATCAACATATCTCATCTGCTTACAGTTATTTACTGCCTTTCATAAGATAGTTTTCACCTTGCAAAAAGGTCTTTAGATTACTGTAAGGCATAGAGCAACCAAATTGGCTTCCAATGAAACAGAGATGACAAATAAGACATATCACGCCTGAACACATAACAATTATGTGAGACTGTTTTGGCATGGATTTTCATAATATTTGGGACAAGCTAGGAAATAACATATGAACTACACATAGACAACTTTCACTATTTCCTTGCTTTCTACGTTACTTTAGACTTGATTGATATACTACGAGAGAAATCTCATTTACAGTTCACATTTCTTATGAATAATAGTGCATAACGAACATTTATATATTTGTTCAACCCATTACGTAAATTTTTTTTGGTTGCTCGCACATTCGTTTCGCAATTCTAACTTTTTTACAGTAAATTAATACAAAAAAGATCAATCATAATTTCACAATTGATCTATACGATATCATAAATCACAAGAAAGAATTACCTGTGATCTCGTTCTAGGGATGTGCAGTGGCAGAAGTGCACGATGCTTCCTTGGCAGATGCAACGACGGCTAGGCACCAGGAGGGCTCCGGCCGCGCCTTCGAAACGAACCAGGAAGGCGGAGGCCAGCGGAAAAGGGAGGGTAAAACAAAGATTGGCGCCGGCGGCAGCGACAAAAGCGTGACAAGGTGGCGATGGCGGAAATAATGCGACAACAAGGTGGACATCAGCGCCGGCAGCGCCAATGAAAAGGCTGATGGCGCGTGACAAGGCGGCGGCGGAAATAATGCCATAGGAAGGCGGCCGCGAACAAGGGCAGCGGCGGACGTGGAGCCCCGAGGAGGACGACGCGCTGCGGTGGCTCGTGGAGCGGCACAGTGCGTGGAACTGGACGGCAATAGGGTGCGAGATCCCCGGGTGGTCCGGGAAGTCGTGCCGGCTTCGGTGGTGCAACCAGCTCTCGCCGCAGGTGGAGAGGTCAGGCGGCGAATGAGGCAAGACCGCGAGAGGAAAATTGAGGCCGGCGGTGGAAAAAAAATTAAGGCAGTAATAAAACAAAATAGGAAAAGTCTAAAATGCTCTTGCTGAATAGATGGGAAAAGTCTAAAATACCCTTGAAAAATAGATGGTTAGATTTAATTTCTACTACCACTACTTACTATCTATGTTGTGCACCATAAAATTTCTCTTTGGATAAGCTAAGTTCATGTGTTTAGACTTCGAGTAACCTTCGACCAAGAAATTGCTAATTAATTGCTCAAGCAGGCCCGTTAAACACATTAGCATCAGAAAGAAAGAAAGAAAGAAAGAAAGAAAACTCTCGACTTGCTTTGCTTGGTGTGTTAGAGGCCGACGACGTACTTAGGTGGCTTTAGTATGCAAATCAGCTTCTTATTCCCTGACATCCCTGTCATTTTAGTGAGCAGACTAGGGCTGGTTTTGCCTGAATTATCAGCTAGCCGGCCGGCCCTTCAATTAATGCATCCCTCTTGGTCCATGACAACCTATTACTTACAAGGCTAGCTTCAGGCTGACCTAACCTAATGAAATTAAGGTCCTATTCGGGAGAGTTTTAAATTTCAACTTTAGCTCAGATATGGAACTTATAGGTTAAAATAAAGTGAATTAAGTTTATATTTTTAGTCTAAAATGTAAACAAGATGATCTACCTAAACACTCTTAATGTACCCACAACTCCAACTCCATAAATCTCGGGAGCTAGAAATACCCTACTCCATCAACTCCACAGATTTTAGTGGAGCTAGAGCTGTCCCAAACACCCCCTAAGTTGTTGCACCATCACATCCGTAATTGTACTGCACTATGCCGCCACCGTATGCTCTACCCCTGCTTATATCTCTCTTTGGCAGTTGATCACCTTGTACTATACTACCATTCATGGATGCCTAGCTTACGGGCTAATTAATCTACCGAACCGTTTTAATAATTATATATATGTTTTTTGTTTCATTTGCCACTAATGGACACAAAGAAACCAGCTAGATATATAGTACGCCTGCGCCACCCGTATTATTAGATCATAGATCGAGCACCGTACGTCTTCAATCCGCAAAGGAAAGGAGGAAGAAGAGGGAAAAGAACAGAGTGGGAAAAACATATAAGAATTGCTGAAATTTTAATTGAAGCCATGCTTTAGCTTTCAGTCGAGGCCAATGCATGATACAATCAATTATAGGGCTACAGAGATTCTCTGAATTAACTAGCAAAATAGTCCATTTATAAATATGCATTTGAGTGCAGAATAGAATTCGCCCTTCATTTCTCATGTTTCACATGATAGCTGCTCAATCTTTATGTTTTCCAAGGAGGAAAGCATTGATTAAAAGGCAACATATCCTATGCATACAGGGTTTTTCGTGTACACACCGTACACACTAACTAATAAAAGTCATGACAAATTCTGAAAAAAAAGTGTAGATGTACTTCATAGATTACTCTACCTTTGTATAAAATTATAGGTTCAAATTCACTATATATCGGGAGTTACAAAAAAGAGAAAATTCTAACGAGTTCAAGAAGTTTAAACTTGCCAGAATTTTCTCTTTTTTATAACTCTCGATATATAATGAATTTGATCTTGAAACTTCATACATAGGTAGGGTAATCTATGAAGTACATCTACAAATTTTTTCAAAATTTTCATGACTTTTATTAGTTAGTGTGCATATGGGAAATCTATGTGCACAGAATATGTTGGCTTGATTAAATTAATCACACCAATCAAACATGTATGAGAGCAAACTAAATATTGCAGGTAAAGCAGTGACTACGATATACTGCTCTTCGTATCATTAGGAAGAAGGGAACTAATCGCACGTGCAGATTAATGATAGGCTGCACGGATGCACGACTTGTTCCCTACATACAAAAAAAAGCTCTCCATACTTTTCAGGGCCTGCTGAACAGTAGTTAATCATCACTAATAGTAGATGAAGGACGAAGCAAGCGCAAGCACAATTGATGATAATGAAATTATCACTAGTATATGTGTGACACGTAGACCGGGGAAAGAGAGGGAGCTAGAACATCGATCGACCGATGCGTGAGCTGGATCTACAAAAGAAGATCAGGGGCTTGTCGGGTTTATTACAAAGTCCGTAACACTAACGTGTAGTTTATAATAAAAAGATCATGGATCTTATATACTAAAGAAAGAAATTATATGTATTAGATACTGAAGGAAGAAATTATGTGTGTTAAGTTAGAGAACTCAGTGTCACTCGACCCAGCCATACACGGTAGATCCGACTCCAAAGCGACAGCTTAAAGAATCTGTCGCCATTTCAAACATCGACAAAGAGTCTGTATGCTTGAAAGTTTTTAAATAATGCCCAAAAAAATCTGGAAGTACAAAAATAATATGCTAAAATTTAAAAGTACAAAAATAATATGTCGAAAAAGAAAATTACAGAAGCATACAACCGTCACCGTTCAAAATGGCGACAAAGCCGGAAAAATGGCGACTTGATGATGTGGATGTCGCGTAGGATGATAGTCACGAGTGTTACTAGAGACAGAACTATATCGCCATTATGATTAGAGACAAAACTCTGTTGCCATTTTGAATGGCAACAAGGAGGCAGGCTGGAAGGCAAACTTTTTTATATTTGCGTGTTGTATGTTCTATGTAGTGAAGTAGGTTGGACTGTATTGTCACACCCGTTGATATTGTTATTGGAACAGCTAAAGTCATTGCATGTTTAATGTTCAAAAATAATAAAATGAATGAATAATACTATTTCATAATAAACGAAGGGATTACATGGCGCATACAGTTTGGTTCGGTGCTCATGTTCGCGTTGGTACTTTAGATACAAATGGCGACACAGAACAACCATGAACATAGATAAAAGTATGATGCAAGTGCACCTTTTGGAATTGTAAACGAGCGGGATGGACTGCGCTTTATGGGCAAAGGATATTAAGACTCGAATGGGTAACCGTACAACACCCACGGGAAGTTTTGATCATTAGGACGACATGGACAGAGCTGTTGGTTATGGTAGTGGCAAGCAGAACTGCAGTTGGTATTGCCACATCAGTAGTAAGTATGGTAGACACTACCGAGGTGGATGAATAAAATGAAAATGTTTGAATAAAATCACATTTAGTAGAACTATAGCATACACTTCTGCGTCAGATCGTGTGCACTAGTGAACGGCGTGTACCCTGCCTTCCCGGGTAACACGTCCACGAACCTGCTGAGGAGCTCCATACACCACTCCAGGTGGACGTCGTCAGGCACAGCCGCTGAGCCGCATCCCTAGGGCAAGGAAGGCCCAACAGGTAACTGACGTCCTCAAGGATCGGCGCCATCTCACCGCATGATAGTTGAAAGGTGTACGTTTCTGATTGCCACTGATCAGTAAGAGCGGTCAGTAAGCTCCTATTAAATGGGAATGTCCTAGAGGCACCACGCCTGTCCTGCCCGTAGGCACCTGTCGCCTCTACCATCCGTGTTAGAGGAAGTAACCCTGCCGCTCTCAACCTGCAGAAAAACATTGTTAGTACTAGATCAATGCCCGTGCGTTGCTACGAAAAATAAAATTGGTAACGAAACATAAAGATCAAACAATAAAAGAAAATTGTGCTACAAGATCAAGCATCTATTTCTCCCGATTACAAAAGTTTTTATAGTTTTTTCTTCGGTACGAATTAAAACTAAATATATTATACATAGCAATATATATCACCAATCTCAAAAATCAATCAATCATTTTTATCCCTTTTTGCAATTTATATTACCAGATCGTGTTCTCTTCCTCTCGCCATGCCCGCAACGCAAGATGTTGTGGAGTCTGCCTTCTCGCCGCCCACTTCACAGACATGCCATGGCAGTATGGTTAGTCGCCGAGAAAGAGATCGCCGCCACCCGGCCTTTGCACCTTCGCGTTTTTGGATCGCCACCCCTCGGTGCCAGACTCTTCTCCGCTTGGCGGTGGTCCGTCATACGACGGTTCGCTACTCTTCCCAGATGACCCTCTCGCCTTTGTCGGCCTACTCGTCTCTATATCTTTGGCGTACCTAGCCATCACTGGCTTCACCAGCCATAATGCCGGAGCCCATGAAGGTGAACCAGAAAACACCAGCGCCGAGGCGCCCTCCACGCCATGCGCCGCCGCGTCGTTCCTCTCTCTCGCGACGTTCAGCTGGATCAACCCGTTTATCTCCAAGGGGTATGCCAATGACTCTCACCGTCGACGACGTCCCACTGGTGTCGCCGGGCAACCGCGCCGAAACGTCGTACGCTTTGTTTACGTCCAACTGGCCCGTGCTGGGGTCACGGCACCCGTGAGCGTCGCGCTCTGGTTGTCCTTCTGGCTGCAGTTACTACTGACCACGGCGCTCAGCCTCCTGCACCTCACGGCAATGTATGTCGGTCCGTCACTTATTAATCAGTTCGTCGAGTTCATTTGCCGCGGCGACACGACATGGGAGATCTTGAATGAATTCCCTTGATTGATTATATGAAAAGCGTACAACATATATAGAGTACAAAAAATGATTAGCCGGCTATTAATTGTCGCAATAATCGTGATTTTGCTATAATAATCACCATATTTAGAGAGATATGGTTGGTCAGAATCAGAAAGAATAATTAGCTATAATGACTCGCTATTATTGGAGATATGACCGAAGAGAGGGCTAGGAAGAACGACGGACCGCTGCCACCAACTGCAAATTTATATATTAGTATAGATGATCGTTCCATACATACACGACATCGTATCGCAACTACGACAAAAGTATACTAACCTCGAAATCCATCGTGGGTTGATGCTCCATGCTCTCATAGGAGTGCGCAAGCGTAGCGAACTAAGTACAGCGGTGGCTCATCGTCCGTTGGCGGCAAGGTGGCTAATTGGCTCAGGTGAGTCACATCTATCACTGGATCAAGCAGCTCGTACTACCCGCTGCCGCCATAATTGCAAGTGAACAGTTCAATATTAGTACGAATTTGATACAAATTGAATAGAATAATTACCTACAAACTAAGAAAATAAATTACCTAAAAAAAATACAAATCACATTCTTCCTCCTCCCCTTCTCCTCTTCCTCCTGTCCTTCTTCCTCCTCCCCCTTCTCCATCTCCTTTTCCTCGCCTATTTCCCCTCTCTTCTCCTCGGCTTGGGTGGCTGCAGCTCAAATGGCGATTGAGCGCTCGACCAGTTTTATATGTGGTCTCTGTCGCCATTTGAAATGACGATAAAGAGTCTGTCACCATTTGAAATAGTGACAGAGAGTTTGACCGTTGCCGACAGGCCTCTGTCGCCGTTTCAAATAGCAACAAAGTCTGTCGGTATTTAAAACGGCTACATGCTCTTTGTCGTCATTGAGAGCTTGTCGTCATTTGAAATTTTTGGATCGACATAGTACTTTGTATATTTTTAAAAAATATTATTTAAAAAGAAGTTCAGTAGGATCGAGTGTAGTACAGTAATCGCCCTAGCTAGCATGGCCGTGTATGTGTAGGACAGGTAGCTATCTGGTCCATGGAGTTGCTGCCCGCAGGCGCGACCGATCCATTCGATCGATGGACAGCACAAGCGACATTCTGGTGCGAATGTCTGCTGATAGAACAGGCCATGCACGTCTCTCTCTTCGTCTCTTAACAAGTGTAGAAAAGGCGCTCATCGATCGAGCAAGCAACCTACAAAAGCAACGTGTATTATGCGCGCATGTTGAACAAATTTAGGTAGGTATATGTTAGCCCACGCAATAACCTGTACATGCGGCCATCGATCGAGCATTTGCAACGGCATAGCACTTTCATAAAGTTTTGTAAGATTTCAATTTGCATAAATATTTCATTTATGTAGTCCTCTTGTTACATATATGTGTTAATGTGTGTCATGTGCTCACGACGTTGCTTAGCTTAGCTCCTGACTAATTACCTTAGTTTACGTGGCTTAAGTTAACTCGGTTCATCTTAACTTATGTGGCTCACGAGCTACTCACGAACCACTCGAGTTTTATCGAGCCGAGCCGAGTTTTCAACTTGCTAGCTTAACGAGCCGAGCCACTTTTTTTAACGAGCTTGAACAAGTCAAGTTAAGCCAACTCGATAGCCAGCCCTAACAATACTTAGCACCTTTTACGCTAGAGGACCGTAGGAGCCCCAAAAGCCACACCAAGTGACTGCGGGAAGCGGGTGCGCACTAAGCGCAGGAGTTGACGACTTGTCGTGGACTGCAAGCGCAGAAGGCAAGGTGCCGTGCTGTGGAGACACAGGAAGGGACGTGTTGTGCACGGAAGCTGCCGCGTTGCGCGCAGGAGGGTGGCTCCCGTGATATTGTAGCACGAGAGGGCCTTCCACAGTACTATAGTATAGAAGGTGCTTTTCACAATGCACAAGTGCTACTTTTGCAAAAATAAACTAAGAGGGAGCCATTTTTAATTTTAAAAAAAAATGAAAGAGGACCGGATAATGAAAGAGGACCGGATGAGTGAACAATTCACTGAGCTATTGTTGTCAAAAGAAGGTTCACAAGATGCAGGGATTAGATAGTACTGCTGAAAACCAGCCAAATACCGGTCGAGATTACTGGACCTACTGGTCCGTTTACATTTGTGCGCAGTAGTATTTTACACAGAAAGCACTAGACCGGTTAACCCTTGACTCTCAAAACTAGACAAACAAGACTACTATCTGTCTTGTTGCAAAGACTTTCACTGATTGAATATATGTGTCTTGTTAAGCAATCAAGCAAGTCACGAAGTTTAGTGAAGTCATGAAAATTGCCCTCGCTTCCCCGTTTGGATACAGCGGCAGGAATCGACCCATGCTAGAATCTGTCAACACTCAAAAACACTTGGCTTTCATTTAAAATACACTGTGACAGACTGCCAATACTACCAGACGTTAGTTGCAACCAAATAGCATAGCAGAAATAAAAAAAACTATCAGCTGCTACAACAGTAACGTAGTAATTACCATACAGATTTGACAATTTACCATTGATCCATTCTAACACCTGCCAAACCTAGATACAAGCAAACAGGTAATATCCGTGGAGTTAAACCCAAGTTTCATAGGTGGAAGATAGGAATCCTCCCGCATATAGGTTGACATTTCAGTATGCTTTGAGCAAAAGGGTAGCTTAACATAAATGAAAGAGTAGACGATGCTATGGGAGCTTATTACCGGAATCCCAGGGTACCTTTAGAAAGGGTCGCTACTAGTGCGCTATCGTATCTCACCCTCTACGGTTTGATGACAGGAGGCCCATTTGTTCTGTAAGATTAGCCATGTTCTCAGCTTTGGCCCATCCATTCTCCTGTAGTGTTTCCCTTGAGTCCAGTATACCTGAATCGACTTCATCATTATCAACACAGAGGGGGCTAGCAACCAGGAACTGCTCCCAGAAGGAATCGATGATGGCTGGAAGTTTCTGGGTGTCATCATTGAACAAAATTTCATCAGTCTCAATGGGGACAGCGTCACCGCCCTCGTCAGGTAGGGGGAATGCACCCTCAGGACCAGGCATTTCAAAGCTCCCTCCGGAAATATTAACAGCATCTTCGGTTACTATATCTTGCAAATCTGGGAATCCCGGGATATTGATGTCACTTGGACCGGGCGCCAAAGCCTTTGAGACAGAAGGCACATCACTCATGTTGGGAAGTTCCTTGGATGAGTTGTTATCCAAAACAACTGGACACTGGATACCAGGAGTAGTTGAAGATGAACAAATAGCTGAAAGTCCAGAGCTCGTAGCCATATATGGCATGCTTGAGTTAGCTGGTACCTCTGCGAGGGTGACCCCGGAATTCTGAGTTGATGAAGAGCTGTCAAAACCTTGGGCAGTTGGCATGTAATTCTCCAGTAGAAAATTATCTGAATTGCCCATAGATTCAAATCTATGTGAAGAATCTAGCTTTAGGATCTTCCTTAGCATTGCTTTGGCTGCTTCATTGATCATAGGCTGATACTTGATTATTTGACCGTCCATTGAAGCACTTTCAGAGTCTAGGCCACCATCTTGCTTAGGTAGCCTCCTTTTTTTGTTCGCAGCCACTATTCTTCTTCTGCTGTTTTCGTTTTGCTGTACAAACTGTGCTAGGAAGCCAGGACTCTGCATTGCTTTAGCCAGGAAAGACATCATTTGTTGTTGCCGTTGCTCCATTCCTTGAAGATGCTTGCCCAAAGTCTGCAGCTGATGGTCAGTTGTCTGCTGTTGCTGTCTCAGCCTGACAAGCTCCTGCATTAGAACATTTTTATCCCTTTTTAGCATCTCGATCTCTTCCTCCATCCCAAACTTCCCCACCTCTACGCAAGCAGGTAACGGGGTATTCTGCAACTGGGGCTGCTGCTGTTGCGCTTGGCTGCTTCCATGCAATGGTTTCCTTCTGTTGATGGTCTTCAGTAGATGTTTTTGTCCTCTCAAAAAACCCTCATTTGCAAATTCCCACCTATCCGGATCAACTTTTCTAAATCCCTGCTCAAAAAATGGATCAATGAGATCATTAGGGAGGACCAATGCATATCGCAGTGTATCTTCTTTAAATGTTACGAAATTTACAGCATCGGAAAAAGGAAAGTGGGTAAGAAACAGACTAGCCAAGCAATCCAAACAATCAAACTGTCTATGATTCTCCTAAAAACATCTGTGATTCACAGGAAGCTAGCTAATTGACTACATTATGAAAGGAAAAGAAACTACCACAGGTTGCATTAGTAGTGGTGTGTGTAAGAATTACACCCTCCAGTCACAATTCACAAAAGAATGTTGATTTGGATATGTGCAGTCAAACTTTCTAAACTTTGGCTATCAATATCTCTTCCAAATATTTAGACTGAACGCATGAAAATGATATGTACAGATCGGTCTCGAAAAAAGGACTTCCATAATAGCATACTTTTGTTTGGTTTTATAAATCTATTACAATAGAAATTACCAGTCAAAGTTGAGTTTTGGGTACCGTGTTGATGCCCAAAATGACTTTTTTTTTGTGACCGGAGGGAGTATATAGGTAAAAAAAAAACATAAGAGCTCAGGCCAACTGAAGAAAAGCAAAGCTTCTAGTATAAAGTGGCAGTTATTAAGTTCCGTTGTTCAAGAGCCCAAAAAAGTGTAGCTATGTTTCATTTTTGTAAATCTTATTTCAACTTACAAATGACCAAGAGTCAATGGCTGAGGAAATTGTCTCTCAATAAAGTGGCAGTTATTAAGTTCCGTTGTTCAAGAGCCCAAAAAAGTGTAGCTATGTTTCATTTTTGTAAATCTTATTTCAACTTACAAATGACCAAGAGTCAATGGCTGAGGAAATTGTCTCTCAACTGTTACTAGTTACTACAGTTCCATATTAAATCATAATGGAAATCTCACAATGGTTAATCAATTAAGGAGTGTGTAATCACATCATATTGAAGTTCAACAATCATCGTACAGGTACGGAACTATAGACAATCTGGTATAAGATAGTCTACCTGAAACAAATAATGCTTCACTGGATATATCGTAAATGGTAATTGCTTTAACCTGAAGCAGGGTGCAGTCCAACAAAATCTAATTCAGATAGCAAGCTCAAAAAGAACAAATCAAGTGTATGTTCTTACAAAGATACTTTTTGGGTACTTCCTACCATGGTTCCAAATTTCGTTTTGGGTTCACATCTCGGCACCCTCCGAAATCCGAAATTTCGACGAAATCTCGTTATTTCAGATGAAATCCGGACAAAATTCAAATCTGGAATTTTTTGGACCAAGATTTCCGAAATTTCGGCCAAAAATCCGAAATTTTGTCCGAAATTGCCAAAATTTCGGCAAACTTCAACTGAACTAAAAATGGTTCAAACGCTGTCAAAAATTTTTGATTTTTTTTGTGGATGGTCCTGACACATTACTAATGTTCTCATAAAAATTTAAAATGATGATCAAATTTGAGGAATTTTTAAAAATTCTAACAGTGCTACAGTCCTGATAAAAGGTTGACCGGCAAATTTCAACCGAATGGAAAATGGTGCAACCCACGTTAGAAACTTTTGAAAATTTTTATGGATATTCCTAACACATCCATAATATTCCCATAAAATTTTCAGATGATGATCATGCTTGAAAATTTTTTAAAAATTCGGACAGTGCTACTGAAGGCTGACCGGCAAATTTCAACCAAATGGAAAATGGTTCAAACCATGTTAGAAAATTTTGAAAATTTTATATAGTGATACTGAGGCAATTCTTAAGCTCTCATAAAAATGTTGGATCATGATCACACTCGAGAAAATTTATAAAATTCTGACAAGGTTACTGTACCACTTATGTTCATTCTGTTTCTGATTTTTTTAAAAGATAAAAAATGAAGTTCAATTATTTTGAAAAATTTTCTGTATGATCCTACACTACTAAAGATAGTACCATAAATTTTTCAGATCATGATCAAGTTTGTACAATTTTATAAAAATCTGACAGTGTGTAAAGTGATGTATTATTTTCAAATCTGAAACTAGAAAAGATATCTAACTCCTTTTACAACTTGAAGTGGAGCTTGGCCCAGTGGTAAGGAAGTATTCGCCTTGAATGGTCGTGGGCCTTGGCAACATTTTTTTTATTTTAATACCTTAACCAAAAAATGGTGCAAATGGTGCGTTCAGCTGGGATTGAACCCTCCACCTCTCATATGTGAAGGAGATGCTCTACCACCCAAGCTATGACCCCACATGCACTCAGTTGAAATCTGGTCATATAAATACCAAATATGTGGCGATTTTGGTCCAGAACAGCGAAATCTCAATGAAATTGGCTGAAATTTCGCCGAGATTTCCGAAATCAATGTATCAATTTATTTTTTTTATTTCGCCAGGATTATGAATCTCGGGAGGGACCGAAATCCGATATTTCGCCGAATTTCGGCGGGATTTTGATCCATGCTTCCTACAACTGCATACAGTTATGAAGTGCAGGCAGCTTGTTACTGCGAAATGACTTATTATAACATGTTACACCAGTAACCATATGTTCGGATTAAATACCTTAGAAATTAACAATCCAAATAACAATTTAAAAAGCACGCAGCTTCATGATTCATTCTATGATCAAAGGTTGGGGACATTACACAACAATATTACTATGTGTATGTGAAGCCATAAGCATTTGGTTAGCATTTATTGTGTACTTTACCAGAGGACCTTGAGAGTTCTCCATCTACTAAAAAAACCAAAGTTGTTCTCTCTCATTAAATAAAATACTAGCAAACATTTCAAAAGTGAGCATATTATTATTATACAAGAGAAACAGTCAAATATTTCCAGGCTTTTGAGCTTCAGCACCTCAGAAATACACTAAGGGCTCAAATTGATTCTGAAGTAAAAACGTATGATTATTTAATTACGGTTTCTAGTTGTGGTTTGAGATGAAACCTTAGAAGTTAATTAAAATATATCAGTGTAAGAAACATGCACCCAACCAAAACTATGATGCATCTAGTATTCTAGTATTAGAGACACATTAAAACTATGATGAATCGGAGTTATGTATCCTTTAGGTGACTTCTAGAAATAGCTCATGTTGTGCACGAAAATACGAAATGGAAAGGGAACATACAGATCTAGCCAGTCGCCATGCGTTGACTCTAGTAAGCCAAGTAGTACACGATTCAAAGCACTTAACGATCCAAAAGTTTTAGAGTGGTCAAGCACACTTTGCAACGTAGGCTCACGGCCTAAATTTCAGACTCTTAACAACTAAACTCAAGAAAGCCCTTTTTTAAACCTAGAAAGGTTTATTGGTAGGATGGTACTTTCGCATATGCCGAGAAAAACTAAGACCCCAATCAACAAGTCCAACACTATATTGTAAGGCTATCATACATGGATGATTAAAGTATCTCAAGTAGACTTCTGTCTAAGGAAGTTCTATGTTCTTAAGTCAGGATTTTGGAAAGCAGTATTTCCAGTGATAGAATCTCATCACGGTAACAGTATTGCTTATGGTCTCCCTGGCAGCCTCCCCGCAGGATTGGGAGAACCAGAACACTGCCCTTCTAAAGTCTCGATTCGGTTTACGCTCCAAATCGGCTGAGAACCCAAAAACTACCGATTCGTAGACGATGGCGCTGAGATCAGCTCAAGCATACTGGCACAGTACAAGCGCACAAGATCCTCCCAAGTTCCATCCCAATCCCTATGGAGCAAACTTTCGTCGTCCAGGAACAAAAAAACCCCAAAAAAAACTGCGAGTAGGAAGTGAGGAACGTACGTAGGTGTTGAGCTGGCGGACGAAGGAGGAGAAGTTGTTGTGCTTGAAGTACTTGGGGAGGAGGTCGCGCGCGAACTCGGGCGTGTTCCACACCACGAAGCTGTTGTTCCCGGGGCCCCACGAGACCACCGCGTCGGTCGCCGGGTCGTCCACCATGTCGTACGTCTTCACCAGGAACGGCGGCGGCGCGGTCGCGGCCCCAACGCCGTTGCTCACCCCCGTGTGCGCCGCCGCCGGAGGGGCCACCGCCGCCGCATCAACACCGCCGTCCATGGGATCCGTACGGCCGCTCAGAGCCGCGCCACCATGCGGGTTGCTAGGGTTCGGAGGCGTGGGGCCGATGGGGGTGGCGACCGATTTGAGGATGGGGGTTTGGTGCTTCTGGGAATTTTGGGATTTTGTTTGGCGTTTGCACTGCGGGGAGGAAAGCAAAGCAAAGGAAAGGGGGAATGGGCGACAAGAGTAGATAGACGAGGCGTGGGCCGCCGCACTTTATATAATATATTATTAGTATAAGTCAGTGCAGGAGCACCAACTTAAATCTTTAATCAAGCATTTAATCGTAACAATATCAAGAACTCAATTTGTCCAAAATCTGACCGCGTCCAACTCCAGTTACATGGTGAGGATGATAATATCATTACGAATGGAGCGTGAAAACGGATTTCATAGTTTCCGACCGAGAAAGATGATTTTTAATATTGGATATTCTCTATCGGTTTATCAAATAATATTATATCAAAATAAATATGGATATTTTCGGTCAGACACGAATACATATACGGATTATAGTCAGATCCGAACTATCCAGATATTCAGACACACTGGCTAGGCCAAGTTTACTGTTTCAGCCCAAAAAGTCTCTAACTTATAAAATCAGCATGAATAGTAATTTTTACTGTTTTAGCACTATTCTTTTTGTTGTTTGTCTTTTTCATATCTTTCAAATGCGATTGAGTTTCAACTTCAAATTTTGCATGGTTGTAGAGGTTCACCTCCCCTACATATGATAATTTTTTGAGAATTTTTCAAAACTTCTACATGTGGTTTCCACGGAGTTTTCATAGAATTGATGGTTTGCACAGAATATTTCGCATATATATATATATATATATGTATATATATATATATCCTTGTCTCAGTCCATAAAAATTAAATTTATAGGGCTTATATAAAGTACTCGTGTTAAATCGATGATGGTACGAGTTCAAATATATATATATATTTTGTATATGTATATGTTGTCCTTATATTTTATCTGTTTTTGATTCAAACTTGCCATGTATCTATCTCGTATCCGTGTTTTGGATACTTCGAATTCGTATTTGTATAAGACTTGCCTATATCCGACTCCAAATCTAAACAAAAAATAAGGGTTAGAATATGTCGTGACCGGATTTCCGAATCCGAATCCTCTATGTATAACCATACTAGTCCAAGAAATATTAGCACACACAGTTGTAGGATCAAGAATAACCGACTAGAGGAGGTGAACAAGAGGTTCCAAAATTTTTCGACTCTAATTGCAATTAATTGAAACACTAGGCTAGAATTGTAATAATAGAAATTTACAACTATATTCTCTAGTGATCACTAAGCGCTTTAGCAAATCAAGATGAGTAATAAATGATTCTAAGCACAAATAATA
This sequence comes from Guadua angustifolia, assembly GCA_036346375.1. Classification (NCBI taxonomy): domain Eukaryota; kingdom Viridiplantae; phylum Streptophyta; class Magnoliopsida; order Poales; family Poaceae; genus Guadua; species Guadua angustifolia. Next base: position 84,736,958 of record CM070504.1, on the reverse strand, counting down.
TACTCAAATTACTAGAAATATAAATTGAGCACAAGAATGATAAAAGCAAAGCATAAGAGAATGAGACACAAGAATTTTATCCCGTAGTCTCGAAGACTTGCCAGTCTCCCATAATCCACATTAAATTGACTTGAACTCTTTCAAGCCGGCTCCAATCTCTTGAACCTTCCTCGATCATTAAGGTAGTTCATCCCCACTCCGGGTAGGTGAACTCCGGTCTTCACAATTTGTCGGGACTTCTCACAACCTTCGTTGAGAAGCTTACCGTGCACAAAACGCCTCCAAACCGTCTAGGAGGCGGCAACCTCCAAGAGTAATAAACTTTACAGTCGCTTGAGGTGAATCAAGTATCTAAATGGCTCAATTTAATACTCTTACTTGATTTCCACTCAACTACTCAAATATGAATTTAATGCACTAGAGTAGAAGTGTCGGCGTATTCCACCTGACAGGCCCGGAGGATGCAGACCGGATTTTGTTCGGAAGGAGGCGTCTTGGTGGCTAAACCTAGAGGGCGAAAACCCTAGGGACTCCTCTACGGGGATTCCAGCCCATGAACTGCGGATGACACGAAGATTTTTACCCAGGTTCAGGCCCCCTTTGGCTCGGGTAATAGCCTTACTTCCTGCTAGATTGTTTTTTGAGAGTGTTTTGAACTGGTGCCGTACAAAGCTTGGGAATTACAAGTTCTTCCTTAGGCTCTACTGCTATACTGTGGTTTGTTGTCTTCCACCTCTGACCCCCTTTTTCCTATGCATCCGAGGGCCCTTATATAGGCCAGACTAACGGGAGTAGGTAAAAGGGGGTCATCAAGCTGATCCTTACACATTTAATACGCCTTCCTGTGCTGTCGCGTTCCTCCATCCTCATTAAATGCCTACGCGTGCCTTTGCCCGGTCCGCCGGATGGGACACCTTTGTGACAGGTAGACGAGAGATGTCAGAGGAATGGGCTTGTCGCAGAAACCCTTGTAATCGATAAACTCGCCATGGCGTGCTCGCTGCTCGACACGCAGACGCAGATGGAAGGAGCCTTTCGAGGCGGTTACCGCGCTCCGCTTTTTGCCTCGCGGCGACGAGTAGGGCGTGCTTCGCCCACCTACTCGCCGGGCGCCACGCGGGCCTACGCCGGCGGCCGTGATCGCCGCCGATTGTCGCCGCCACGGGATCGGCGCGGCGCAGCAGGCGTGCTTCGCCACTGCTGCCGGGCGCCACGTTGCCGACGCTGGCCGGCGCGTGATCGCCGCCGATGCTGAGCCGCCACGTGGACCGGCCGCCGGGCGGCGGCGTGTTCGCCCACTGCTCGCGGGCGCCACGTGGGTCGGCCTTTGGCCGTGGCGTGTCGCCACGCCAATTGCCGAGCCGCCACGCTGGTTGTACTTTATGCGGTGGAGAGGGTACCTAGCGTAGTACGTCTGACAAGATAGCCCTGCCCGCCCTAGAGCGCAGCCTAAGACTTTTTAGAACCTTCATTTAATGCACTTAATGCTTAGCGCGCTCTTGGGTAGGGCCACCACTATAAGGATACGACCGCTTCTCGGTTCTCCGCACAGTATCCCGCGCTTTTCCTTGGGACCAAATGGCGATAATTCGACCTTTTCGCTAACCGCAGACGGAGGCATGCATACATAGATGCACCAGATTGCTGTTCACGCCGCCTCCTGCGCTCTTTGCTTTCTCGTTCTTCGCCTCTTTCGTCTTCTCCGCCTAAAGCCTTGCCTTCTTGGCCTCCATGGCGCACCCCATCCTCGCTCGACCGCGGATACTCGCGCGAAAGAGGATGGTCATAGCAGCCGGAGGGCACCTTCCGCTTCCGGCGGGACCGCCACGCCACGATGCCTTCGAACGAGATTATTATACACACTTATAATCGATGGCGGTCCGTCCCGCCTTTCTCGATTTTTTTTCTTCATCACTCCATTTCTACGGATCCACCATCTTCACCTTACCCCCAACTCCATCATCTTTCTCGCCATCTTCGCACACCTCCGTGAAATGTTCATGGGGGTGATGCCGAACCTTCCTCTTCCGCCATTTCTTCATTCTCAGCTACGCCACCAATGACGCCGAAGTAGTGGGAGTTGCTATTTCACGCCGACTCGGGATGGCCTCCGCTATATTCCTTCCAACACAGTCCAATCGGAGGACATGGCGCGCCGATTGGTGTACATCCAGATGACAATGGAATCAACGCTCAGGGTGTGCCGCCGGAAAGACACGCTGAGAATCGGAGCTCACGGCCGAAGAGACGCAGAGTTTCCTCGCAATGGCAGCCTCGCTAGATTGCGGACGCCGGATCGAACGGCGGGTCGGTCGGGACTACACGCCCGGAGGATCGCCTTCTTCGCAAGCTCTTCGCCTTCATGGCAAGACGGCGATAACGACTGACGCGACGCGGGTCGAAGCGTAAGTCCTTGTCTTCTTCTAGTTTTTTAAGCACATGTTTTTCTGCGGCTTCCTACCAACCGACCGCCATCTTTTTCCCTTTCTTGCGACAAAGAGGGCAACTTTGAGGAGCTAAACTCGGGCTGGCTTGTCCGCTACCGATGTCTTGCCGGCCCCAATCGGCACGCCCTTTTCACCGGACGCCCGGCCGCTTCACGACTGAGCACGCGGAGCGCCTGCGGATCGTCAGTCGCTTCGCGATGGACTCCACGGCCGGCCGTGATCCCGCCCGGCGGCGTTCGCCTGATCGGGGCTATCGCTGCGGCGATCGGCTTGGCGGGCAAGCGGCTTATTCGCCGCCGACACCACTTAAGCCGGACCTAAGAGGGTTCGCCACGACCAGCACCGCCGCCAAAGCGTGGCGGTACAGATTCAAGGGCGGGGCACAGACGCCCGCCGCGATTTCACCTCCGGCGCGCCCGCCGCAAAGATCGCTCCGGAGCCTTCACTAACCGTGATTTTCTCGGCGCCGACGATCAAGGGCGGCGATAACTCGACCCACGGAGCCTGCCACCGCCATCAACAGGTGGCCTCACGCCCCAATGGCGGCTTGAGCTTGAGGGCGCCACCAAGGGCGGCTCGTGAACGCGCCGAGGGTGCTAACACCCCGGTGGTTCACCGAGACGGCGGAGGCCTTCACAGGCGCCTCTCGCCGCCGCCGCCCGGTCGGAGACACTCGGTACTGGCCGCGCCGGTCTCGCCACGCCGCCATCGCCACCCCCGCAATTCGCTTTAACTCTTTCACTCGTAAACGACATGCGCGCGCACTAGGCACCGTTCTTGCCGCCGCCTGCATGGTGCCCATACGACCCAACATCTTGCCTCGGTGAGCGGCGAGCCGAGCGGAGCGGAGAGGGCGGCAATGAGTCGGCGCAGAGAGGGCCAACACGACCGCAATGCAAGCCGCCGCGGAACGGGCCGAGACACGGGCGAGAGGCCGAGGCGGCGCAAGACCTCGGAACTTGAATCCTTCCGCCGCGCAACCTCGCGATCATGTTTGAAGGCGTTCCCAATAAGCACCAAGAGGTGCTCGAACCCTTGGGTGTGACGTTGAACGTGCCTCGAGGACTCGGCGCTTCAATTTGCTCACACGACCAACCAAAGCCGCGGAGGCGCTTACGAGGACTCCGCCGCCTTAGCCGCCGCTCATACGAGAAGAATGCTGTCGCGATCATGGTCGCGACCTACACGCTTTCTCACGCACCTGCGCCGCCATTGATCCCATGGCGGTGGTACGGCGGTCAAGGAGACGCGAGCAAAGCGGCCTCAAAGTGAGGCACTTGCCAACAATAACACGTGGTCGATGTCGCAGGGAGCAAAATGGCCATGGATGTCTCCACCCTCTCGCCGCCGAAGGTGGAGCCGACGCGATGAACTTGACTTTGGCGAGGACGAGGAGTGAAGGCGAGCGACTTTCTTTTTTTTTTTGTTGCTTCGCCGATGAACTGCGGCCCGTAAAGACCTTGGACAACTTTTAGATGAATGTTAGATGTTTAATCGTTATTCATGTGTTTGCTTATTTTCGCATAATTGAATCCGCTATATTTGCTTGTTAGATGGCCGCTATTCGGCAGACAAAACGCTTTTAAAGGCGCCAAAATTAGGTAGCGTTTAAGTCTCGCCAAATGATTTTATGTGCCCGCTATGCGATCGCAAGCATGGGTTACGCGACCACATAAACGAGGCGAAAATGGCCTTAGATCGAATAAGGAACGCAGGACACAAAGCAAGGCCCTAGCGCCAAGTTTCAGCGAGATTATCGCAAGTTTCGCCTTCCGAACTTAGACCACGATGATCGCCGAGAATGCACCACGGCGTAACGTGGCGAGACAAAGAAGTTTTGGAAGTGCCCTTAGGCCAAGCAACACTCAACGGAGATTTACTCGGTGGTGCCGCGAGAGCCAACCCGAGGCGACGAGCTGCAGTGAGAGCGTGGTGCCCAATCGACACTCGATAACTCGGCCCGCCAGACGTTAACACTTTAGCACATCTTCTTCTTTTATCATAGGGAGCAATGGTTTCCAACACTTATGCATAATCACGCCAGTAGCTTGACCCATCTTAGGATACGATCGTAAGGAAATAGACAAAAAATGCAGTATAGAGCGCTTATCTTGTTTTATATGCCGCAGATAAGGAACTCGGAGCTGGCGGAGCAATGGCGCATTTCGGCAGCAACAAGTCATCTGGCGATCATTGAAGCGGCATGTTACAATGGCGCCGGCGAAGACCTTTGAGGCCGAGGCGAGCACTTTGGGGCACCGGGCGAGCAGCCCCTAAGCCACTGGGCGATCAGCGAAGATGCAGGGGCTTTTCGTGAAAGTAAGCCAACACTTTTATGCTTACCTCTCACAAGCATGATGACTACCGAAAGGTGAGCAAACATCCGAAGGGCATACGCAAGGTAAACCCAAAACATTCTAAGTTCCAAAGATGAAGTGTCCTGCCCGCTTTGTTTGGATTCTAAGTCCTTGTGAACTACCAGAAATCGAGCCATGACGCCATGTGCCAAAGCGATGCGAGTCAGAGGGTAACATCGCCGACGGTGCTTATGCAGTGACGACTTACGGTGCTTGAGAGTCATCCTCAGGTGCGAGCGAGCTGCTCGAGCACCGTCCAAATTTCGCCTCCGATCGCCCGGCTAAGTGTACATACAGACACCGAGGATCGCCATGGATTTCACGAAGGAATTAGTAAAGGCACGTAACTGAAGGATATATATGCGATAATCGCCACTCAAAGCACAACAAAAAGGAATAAAGAATGGTGAAGCAAAAAGCTTAGGCAACAACCTCATCGATCGCAAGAAATACCGACCGAAGAGAAGACGACTCGAGGTCGACGAAGCAAGTCATTGGTACTTACAATTCCTTTAAGGGTAGAACTTTCGTGAGAGCTCAATGTTGTAGGAGTTCGCCACCCTCGCCGTCTCGATGTTAACCGACCGCCTGCCGAGATATCGAGACCACCTTGAAGGGCCTCCCATCGGGAGACAAGCTTTATGTAACCCGAAGATGCGCCTCGAATTTTATGAAGACCAGTCGCCTAACGCCAGTTGTTCTCTCAGAGACCCGGTGGCGTGGTATCGCCGAGGCTTTGTTGATAACGGAGGCGCGCAAAGGCCCGATCCTCGATCGACTTCCTCGAGGAGGTTAACCTCTTCTCGCCGAGATCTTCTTGGTCCTCTTCATTGAAAGCGAGACGTTGGCGGAGAGCCGAGCGACACGGAGGGGAGAAAGCGGCCGGCGCCATACACCAAAAAAGAAGGGTGTCTCACCGGTCGACGCGGCTAGGCGTGGCGCGGTTTACCACAAAGACAAATACCGGAGTTCTTCCGTCCATCTTGTACCCCGCCAGGAGTCGATCAAACGCCCTTGTCTTGAGGCCCTTTAGTACCGGGTAGCATTGGCGCTGCTCCCGCTGACCATTGCTCGCGGATGGGCCACCGAGCGAAACATACCTTGGTGCCCATCTCTTCACTGAATTGCGTAAAAAGCCGCTACGTGTGAACTGGTGCCGTTGTTGGTGATGATGCGATTGGCGACTTCAAGCGGGTGAAGATCCCGCGATGAACTTAATGGCGGCAGCCGTGATAGCCGCCGCCTCGCCTCGACCCACTTGGTGAACTTGTCGATAGCGACAAAGAGGTGGGCGAAGCCCCTGGGTTGAACGTGAACGGACTCAGATATCCAAATTTCTGCATCGCGAACGCCGAGAGAGCGGAATGGTTTGCGAGCTTGGGTCGGTTGGGTTTACTGGCGAAGAATCGACAAGCCAGACGTCCTCACCACTTCAGCATCCTAGAGGCGGTAGGCCAATAAAATCCTTGGCGCGCTTGCCGACTAGAGTTCTCGCCGACATATGGCTCCCGTGACACGCCTATGGATATCGAGAGCAGCCGCCCTCTTCCCGAAAGTGATGCACTTCAAGAGAACTCCGTTTACCCGGGCGATATAGGTCCCCACCTACCGTGAGTATAGCACTTGGCCTTACGCAACCTTCTCACCGAGGCATCATCGTCGGGATCACTTGGTCACGCAGAAGGCCAGGATAGGGTCCATCCATCGATCTTCACGCTTGGCGGGTGGCGACCACTTGCTCGCTGGGTACTCATGGCCGAAGCTTTTCCCTGGTGTCGCCTCGGAAGACCGCTGCCTTCCCTCCGGACACAGAAATTTGAGGCGCACGCCTTTTCCTCCCTAAATTGAGGTCGTGGCACGCAGACCGCCTTCCCCTGAGCCGAGGTCACGATAACCTTGCCGCCGTCCCCACTGACCGGGGCCGCGACAATGACACCATAATCCCCACCGAATCGTGGGCTGCGATGGATTATCGTCATGTAGTCTTTCTTCAAGACCCCGACGGAACAGAGCCCTTGAGGATGCAAGCCGACAAACCGTCCAAGAAGGTGATTGTCACGCCGAGGACATGAGTATACCCAGGACCTTCAAAATGACGCCCATTCTTCTGACCGCCGGTGCACGCCGCCATGGTGGGCTCTAACATTGAACTCCTTTCGTGCTTGATTAATGACCGTAAGGAGTCTCCCTGACTTGAGACGCTGATGCCCAATGTCGAAGCGATGCGCAACACCGCCAGAGACCTTCATATTCAAGAATGTTGTTGGTGGCCTTGAATTCGAGGGCGACCACGCACTAGAGGGTATCACCGGTCGGGGAGACCAAACCTTGAAATTTCGCGCTTTCCAAATCAAGGATCCATCAAAGAATAACGCCGGTGGGGAAGGCAAGCCTTCGGCAGAGGGGCAGAGTCCACTCGGCGATGAACTCCGCCAACTTTTGACTCTTGATAGCGGTCAAGGGCACGAATTTGATGTTGAATTTCAACTCCATCGACCATTTAGCGGCGCGGCCTTCGCTTCACGACAGGAGGATTTCCGCAAGGGTAGGCCGTGACGACGGTGATTTCGCCCACGAAAATAGTGCCGCAGACTTTTCGGGCTTAACCAGACCGCGTACAAGATCTTCGAGCTTGAGGATACCGAAGCTTACGCTTCATGCAATACTCATCGATGTAGTAAATCGCTTCGGACGCCTTCCCTCTCTGACGAACATCAAGGCTTACCACCTCGGGTAGCAAGGCTCACCCGCCTGGGGAAACCAAAGACCGGGAGAGGAGAGGTACGCCAGTCTTCAAATGCCTTCGAGCTTCCTCCGTCCATTCAAAATGGTTAGTCTTCTTTAACAACTTGAACAGAGGCAGTGCTTCCTTCCTAAGCGGCAATGAATCGCCTTTAAGGAGGCGAGGCGACCACCAGTAATCGAACTTGCTTGAGTCATGACCGGGCGGCTTCATGTGCTCGATGGCCGCTTATCTTGTCGATTGGCCTCGATGCCCCGGGCCGACACTAGGAAACCCAAAGAACTTGCCGAGGGCACACCAACACGATTTTTCGGGTTGAGCTTCAAGCAATTCTTCCGGAGGTTAGCAAAGGTCTCCTCCGTGTCCCGGATCGCCACTTCACTCTTTTTAATCTTCACGACTAAATCATCAACGATACTTCTAGATTTCGCCCTATCCGGGGCGGAAGGTAATGTGCATGGCACGCTGGTAAGTGGAACCAAAGATTCTTAAACCAAAAGCCATCCTTACATAACGATGAGACTCCATAGGGGTTACAAAAGCGGTCTTCTCTTCATCTTCTAGTGCCATGCTAACTGATGGTACCAGAGTACGATCCAAAAAGCACACAATTCACACTCTACCGTGGAGTCTATGATGAGGTCGACCCGCCGAGGATAAGGATCCTTCTGGCGGTGCTTTGTTGAGGCTCGGTGAAGTCAACACACATGCGCCACCTCCCGTTGGATTTCTTGACGAAAGCACGGGTTGGCGAGCCACTCAGATGAGAGACTTCCTGACTATTCCTGCGCCAGCTTCTCTACCTCCTTTCGAATGGCGTTCTGCCGCTCGGCTGCTACCTCCCGGACCTTCACGGATTAGGCGCCGTCCGAGGCGTTGCGGTCGGTGCTCGATCACCTCCACCGGGATCCCAATCATGCCTGGACGGTTGCCGTGCTAACACGCCTACGCTTGATCAAGGAAGGTGACGCGCGTTTCCTATTTGCGCCGAGGTTGGCGCCAATGTTGACGGGTTCGGGGTTCGCCCCACTCAGTATGCGACCACTCTTTACCTCACCGCGAGCCGGTGAAGCACGGTCCGGCCCGAGGGCTCTCGAAGTGGCGTCGCCTGGGCCGACGCAAGTGGCCGGCCAGATCCTAAGCCCGCTTAGGCGGCGCGAGGCCTCCGACCTATCCACGTTGATGACACGGGGGCGGCCCGCCAGATCTTCACCATCATGTAACCATAGTGGTAAGCCATGAATTTGACCAACGCCATCGGCCAAGCAAGGCGTTATATGGGAGGTCGAAATCGGCGACCTCAAAATCCACCATCTCGCTGCGGTAGTTATCCTTTTCTCCTAAAGTGACGGGAGGCAAACTTGACCTAAGGGGAACAAGCCCGATCTGGGGCTACCGAAAAACGGCCAGGTCGGCAGATCCGTCGCGGATCTGCAGCGCATGAATGCCGACAGACAGAGGTTGATGGAGCCTCCCGTCCATCAAGACCGCCTACCAGACATTCCGGACCGTGGGTGCTACCACGATCGGAGATGCCCTAGGTTGGGGAATGCCCTCGGGGTGGTCGGCCCGACCAAGGTGATCGTTTGTTCAAACCATTTCAAGTGGTCCGACCGAGTCCTCGAGCTCGGCGCCGTGGCGCATACTTCCCTTTTGACCGTTTGTGGCGGCGTTGAGGGAATGGTGGATGAACCACCATGGATGTACGCCACATGCAGGATCCTTTAAAGCTCGAAATTTTTTCAATAACCCTGGGAACCCTCCAAAAATTTCAATTTTGACATTTAGTGTTTTGAAAAAAAAATTTAGATGTGCATTAAGTAGGATTGCCATTCTTTCATCCAAATCGCGTCCCATGCTTGAAAGTTAAAATGTTAGTACCTTTAAGATTCAAATTTTAAAGATTAGCACATTTGAATGAAGTAAAGAGATCCTTCTCTTTATTAAGACGGAGTCGCCTCCATTTCCAAAAATCACAGAGTCCTAGCAAATTGTCAAAATGTCGCTCCTTCAGATCATGCAAAAACCCTTCATAAGATTCTAGACATGGAGCTGAGATCAAATTGGTGAGAGGATTGCATGACTTTTCAGATCCCAATTGCCGCACCAATGGTGGCAAATTTGAGGAACACTCTGAGATTGAGTGGATGGGGAGAGCAATTTTTCGATGGATGATACTTGGGATTCCGCCATATTACAAATCAACAATTCCGGATAAATTTAAACCAAGCATAGGAGCAGTCATACGTGGCCCAGGATAGAAAGCCGTATGGGATCTCTTGATGTTGGATTTTTAAATTTGCGAGGTGGACTTAACAGTTACCTAACGGTTAACACGATTTAAACTATTTCTTTTTGCCATACTTTGCATGTAGACGCTTGGTCGTGGCAGATACACGAAAGGTCGTCACCGAAATTTTTTTCAGTTTTTCAATGAGGTCGGATGTTACGTTGCTCGAGATCGGGTATACATGAAGCACTTTTTACATTGACTACCCCATTGCGTCATTTGTCGATTGAAACATGGAGTCACAGGCGCTCCATGCGCCTAGCTTAATCATTAATTTAATATAATAATTATATATATATAATCAATCCGCAATCTCTCCAAACTTAGTGGCGGATCATGAGTACTCCGTAAGTGGTCTAGAAGCAGTTCAGTTATATTTCTGGGGGTTTATATCCATTGTCCACTTTTTACGTTTTGATTCCAACTTCGAGAGCTACCGCCTGTTCGGATATTGCAATTCGAAGCTTGCTGGTGATCCAACCTTAATCGCACAAACTGCGAGAATCATGTCTGAGAACTCCATCCAGATGCACGGTTACCATATCTAGTCCAAGAAATATCCCAAAGTTAGTAGGAAAGACCAACCACTAGCCCCTAGGGACAAGAGGTTCCTAATTTTGACCAATGAAAGAAACACAGGCCGATTTGTAATGAGATTACACATTTCTGTAGTAAACCTAGAGGCTAAAACCTAGGGAGTCATAAATCCATGAAGCCAAATGACACTCAAGATTTAAATATTTGAGCCTTTGAATCGATAAATAGCCTTACTTAAGAGCTAGATAGATTTTTGAGAGTGTTTTGAACTAGTACTTGCAAAGCTTGGGAATTACAAGTTTCTTAGCTCTTTGCTAACCTCAGCTTTGTTGTCTTCCTCTCTAGTTTTCCTATGCATCCAGGGCTGAATCGGCGACTAACTTGGTAGGATTACTCAGAGATGCACACTAGAGCTCAAAAATATACAATAGAGTCCAAGAGTTAGCTGTACGCTGCATATGGGGGGTGAATTTATAGCCCTCATCAATTCTCCTAGCCGTTGCTACCAAACCCCGAAAAATTCAGGGTGCCCGATACTGAAAGTGCATCTAGGCACTTATGTTATTTTGGTGATTAATGACAAACGTATATAATGACAATCTATGTAATTATGTAAATGCTTAACTTAGTGCTTAACAAATGATAAACCTCTAATATGATTATATTGCTATGAGACTAACATGTTTATTGCCAAGTTGAGTATTAGTCTCATGTATTTAGAGGAAAATCAAGTGGGATGGGTAAGCAAAGATAAGGTATGCAATCTCAGATCCCTTCTATATTTGTTATTGCATTCCTCTTGTGCAAATGCATAGTGAACTCCAAGTAACATGTTGATTATATATATGCACATTGGTTTATGTCATATTTATTTGTGCATATATATTCATTTGAGTTCATTATGTGCTTTGCTTTTAGTATTCATGTATTAACTAGAGTTAAACTTTACATTGCTATAGATTGACTTGGTGCATGTATGTCTTAGTTGTGTATCTTCTCATGCACTTCTTTTAGTGAAGTTTAATCTAGAGTTGGATCACATATTTACTCTTATTCCAAATATTATTTGCACATGTACAATTCGTGTATATTCTATCATGTGCTTCATTTAAGTAAAGACTGTGATCCTTGCCATGATTTAATTGATTCATCGTATTGGCAATTATCTCTCTAGTGCATATAGATCAATTACTATTAAGAGGGATGCGATGTCGAATGACTTTTAGATGTGTCAAGTGCTCAAGTGATCCATCCTTGTGAAACTTAGAGGGAGAGAAGTGTTAGTAGAGTCGGAAAGTGAGAGTTTAAGGTCTCTCTTGGATTCTTTGTGAATTCTGCTCCTATCCTTTGGGATTTGGGCAATGAGATCTTGTAGATTGTGTAGCCCTCGTTCTTAGCTTTCCGTAGAGTCCAAGATCACTGAAACGGAGTCCGAGTCAAAAGTTATGCTCATTTTCGGTCATTTTCGATCTGTTCGAGTATCCGAATTGAGTTCGGACTATCCAAACATTTCGGACTGTCCGAATAAATTTTCGGACTATCCGAGCTGGGTCTCTCTGTTAGCCATACTTAACTCGTTCGGATTGTCCGAACTGACTCGTATCTGAGCAAAATGGTTAGTTTTGGGGACCTTTATTTAAACCGCTTTCCTCCCCATCTTCAATGTGGCCGTTATCCCACTGATTTGAGGAGCTATTCTCTTGTTCTTGAGCCCCCCAAAACACCTCTTTACCCTTAGATCTAAGTGATCCCCTTGGTGAGAAGGGTTGGGAAGAGTTTGAGGAGTGAGATGCTAGGTTGAGTGAGATTTGAGTTAATTGAGCACTTGAGTTCATCTCCAAGCTCGTTCTTCGTGAGCATTTGTTACTCTTGGAGGTTGAGAACTCCTAGACAGCTAGGAGTTGGTCACGAGCCACCGAACTTTGTGTGGTGCGCCGTGAGAAGTTTGTGAAGGCCGATTCCGCCTCCCTAAGGGAAGGAATCAAGGAGTAAAGACCGGCGAGTGCATTTGTGCAACACCGGGAGGAAGAGGGTTGAAAGAGACCCCGGCTCAAGTGTGACCGAGCCGCCTCAATGGAGACGTAGGATCCCCTCAAGGATCTGAACTTCGGGTGAAAAATCGTCGTCTACATGTTTACTTCTTATTCTTGCTAAAGTATTTGTATTTTGAATCTTGAAATTGCTCGATCTACTTTTCTACTGAGTTTTCTCCTAGATCTCTACTTGTTTCAGGTATTCTAGGCTAACTAGCTTCATTTGGTGCAAGTGATATCCTCTAAATAGTCTAAATTTACTTTTTGCATATTTTGCTCTGAAACACTCGGACTATCCGAATAGAACATCGGACTATCCGAACCACTCGGACTATCCGAATAAACATCGGACTATCCGAACCACTTGGACAGTCCGAAGTCTGATTCAGACACTCCGAAGATCTAGTTTCCGCTGATTTAGTTTTAAATTTTTAATTCACCTATTCACCCCCTCTAGGCGACATCCCGGTCCTTTCAGATACTACCGCCCATCTGGGGCCGGTACTGCTGGCCTTAGGTCCAACGTTCGACTGTGGGCAATAAATGCACTGGCAGACTAGCCGTTGCTCTGAGGCCGGTACTACCGCCCATGCTAGGCTGGTACTGTCGGCCGAGCGGCAGTACCGCTCAACTGGATCGGTAGTGCCGGCTGAGCAAGACACAAATTTACCTCCTTCTATAATATAACTACCGACCCTAGGGCTGGTACTGCCGACCGAGCGACAATACTGCCCCATCATGGGCGGTAGTGCCGCCCAAGCGGCAGTACTGCCCTACCATGGGCGATAGTTCCGACTGGGTCTTGAGTCAAAAACACCTCTCTCTGGAATAAAACTACTGACCCTAGGTCCAGTACTGCCGACCTAGTGGCAGTACTGCCCTATCATAGGCGGTAGTGCTGGTCAAGCTAGGTGTTTTGTTTTTCAATTTTCTTTCTATACCAAGTGAAAATAATCAATATATGAGCACTAATTGAGCCATTTTCACTAAAACAAAGCTACTGATCAAGAGTCTCTCTTAATAGTATGGCTCCTAATCTAGCAATCCGATCTTTCTCTAATACTTCGAGATCGGTAAAAGCTATAAAAAGGTCCTTAATTTCATACCTTGTCTCTTTAGCTTGATGCATTAATCTCCTTCAGCTTTATCTTGATGCTTTATTGTTTTCCATATATAGGACCAACCTATTTTTAATTATACTCAAAGAAAATGTTAGTCTTTTAATCGCGATTGACATTAATTATCAAAACGAAAATAAATTAGGGGCCTAGATGTTTTCAAAGTGGAAAAAGTGATGATAACACAATCATATCACAAATCAAATAATATTAATTAAGTAAAATATATTAGCCTTATGGCCAATTATTACAAATAAACAACTTCGTGGCTTGAGTTCAATAAGAAACAGCGGAAACGAAATAATAGCAGTAGGATAAGCCCATCTATTTGCCCAACAGGCAATCGACTGGGGGTACACGTCCTAGTAATTCAAATCACCTTCATCATAACCACAAGCATAGAACTCGTAGTCACCTTCAGCTTCTGCACACTCCTCTGCGGAAAGTTGAGATGTTGTAAGGGTGAGCATAAAATGTACTCCGCAAGTCTTGGAAACATAATGCATAATAACTATATGCAAGGGTGAACAATTGAAGGCATAATATGGCTCTTTTAGCATAAAGCAAAGTTTAACTTTAAATACCAATAGTAATTTCACAAAACATTAGTTGACCAAAGTATAATTGAATAGTAATTGGAATTGATATAACAACTAAACAGGTTCCAACCACCTGACTGACTCTAACCGCCAAACAACAATCCGAGAGTTCCATCCACCCACGGATTCCTAAACCATCATGTTCATTTAAAACAAAACCATAAGATCTACAATGTGCAAGCGTACCTCGCCTGCCTTTGACTATGGGCACGGCCACTTAAGTAGTTTTAACTCTGTAGAGTGTGTACAGCTTTACCCATAAGACATGATCGACTCTTGTTGTTATGCAATTAACACACTTCCTTTGGTGTGTCGGCAGAGAGATCATGATAAGGCCTTTATAATGTACAATTCCGCTATTAACCTCGCCCACTAAAGTTTCACCGCTAAAGGGTTACATCCATCTACTCAGAAGCCCCCTTCTTGCGCCATGTAGGAAAAACTGTCTCCATCCGACACCCACATTCCACCGAATAGCAAAGCCAATAACGAGAAGTACAAATTAATTAGTCATATTGTACCTATATAGATTTGTGGTTGTACGGTAATGCTCGATCCATGGTAACATATGTTTCGGTCTTTAATTGACTAGGGCAGAACATTCACTTTACAAGGTCTCGTGCATTCAGCACCCACCAAATATCCATCCACCCTGGTCTAAACCATTTTCACGTTATTTTATTTAAATAACAACATCAATACCAATTGCCACATCTTCACAAATAAGTTTAAACAATGTTTGAAATGATTTTCACAGTGGCATAATACCGAAATATTTAAGCTGGACTAAGCAATTCTACTGTCCCATGTTACACTATTGGTTATCATCAAATAAAATAGCTAACATCATCTAGGGTGTCAAAGGTTCGTCATGATTAATGTCAATGACAGTATACCAAATCTAGAATTTAACTAAACCTTAAAACCAAATTTAAAGTAAATTGCATAAAAGTAAGCATGTTTAATTTAAAACAACATAAGCTTTTCATAAAATTTGGGATCAACATATTCAAGAAAGACTTGCCTTCGCTGCCTCTTGCTGGTTCTACTTCTACTTGTTGATTCGATGAGTTTCACTGCATCGTCTACACATAAAACGAGAATAAATAAATAAACTAAATTTAAAAAATTCAAAAATTAAAAAGAATAGTACTGAAAGATGGATCATGAATTTAGAAATTTGAATCACTAGAATCGGAGCTCGAACGAAGGAGAATGGGCTCCTAGAAGTTTCTCGGATCAGAAAATCAGAGAAAATAAAAAAGGGTTAACAAGTGGCAAGACGTGATTGGCTGGAATTTTCTAGAAAATAGAAAAAGAAAAATCCGATTGCCACGTAGGGCCCACATGTCAATGACTCAGCTCACGGTGGACCGAGTTCACCGAGGCGATCAAGGGGTGACGTGGCGGACACGCTGATGTGGACACCACGTAACGGGCTAGGGCTGACGTGGCAGACACGTGGTGGGTGGCGCGGGAGCCGAGGCGGCACTAATCGGGTAGGGCGTGAGGCGACACGGCGCTGACGCGGTGCCAGCATGGCACGAGCGGCGCAGAGTGGAGCGGTGCGGCGACGCAGACTCGCCGAAGCCAAAGAAGAAGTCGCGATCGAGGGCAAAAACACGATGAAAACCTGCAGTGTTTGAGGCAAAACGTAGAAAACACCGTCGGGAACTCGATGAGACCAACATCTGCGGCGGAAGCTCACCGACGGGGAAGAAAATGATGGAAAAGCAAATGGGTGCAGCAGTGCTAGGGTTGAGCTCGGGGCGGCGCACAAGCGACGAATCTCGGAAACGAGAGAGGCTAAGTCAACGACAACAACAAATGCAGTATGTCGAAGGTCCTCATTGATGGCAAGGCTCCGGTAGCGGAAAGGGCTTGACGACGAGTTGGTCGCACTTAGGGAGGTGCAGAGACCACATTGACATGCACTGCGAGGTCGAACTCTGGATCGGTGGGATGGCAAGTAGTGATGGCTTGCCAGCAATGCGTGCATGTCAACGACGCTTGATGATGACTTAGGAGGGTGGACCTTGTGTAGGAGCTTCGCACAAAGGTGTACTAGCTGTTAGGATGGTTAATTTGGAGAGAGATTGAGACACCATGATGAATCAGAGAAGATTGCGACTTGGGGGCAACAATTAGGGGTGAAACCGGGTCGGATACGGGCGGATATTGCTCGTCCCGTATCCTAACCCATATTTTTTTTCCGGATTCGAGTCGGATACGGATGTCCGGATCTGGATCTGAATCGGATTATTCGGGATTCGGATACGGAGCGGATACTGACGGATTGGTCGGGATCGGATATCATAATCGGATAGTAGTATAGTACATAATTGTGTGCGTAAAAGAACGAATGAAGCATTAACCTTACAACATTAGCTTCAAGTCATAATTATTTCAACGTAGGATAGTAGTATAGTTAGAGGTGCAATTTAGTGACTCAACTAATTCCAAGATAATTTGAATAGAAAAGAAGTTTATCAAATAAGTTGAACAAATCAATTTGGGTAAAAGCATTATGTCATCACTCTATTTGTTTGTTGATAGATTTGTTGAAGTTCACGCTTAATAACAAAGTAGTGTTTTTAGTGCCAAGATCAAACAACTATTCTATCTATCCAATAATGAACCAAATTAATGGAAGAATAATCGATTTTATCCGGATATCGGGTCGGATATTTACCTGATATCGGATCGGATATTGCTCTTCCCATATCCTAACCCATATTACATGAGATTTTTCTTGACACGGATCGGATATTGCTCTTCCCATATCCTAACCCATATTACATCGGATTTTCCGGATACGGATACGGATAACATCGGTACAAATTTTAAACGGATTCGGGATCGGATTGGGCGGATATTTCCTGTCCTGTTTTCACCCCTAGCAACAATGGCGATGTGGCGGCCCCGGCATCTCCCATCCCTACCAGGGAAGAACCGCTGTGTCCTTTGCCTTGAACTCCTCACCGCCTCCCCCAAATGCCATTTCGATGAGTGTGGCCATAGGCGATGAGGGAGAGCAGGAGGTTTGGGTCGGGCGGTTGCTTGGGCATTGGGATTCGCTAGGTAGGGAAGATAGAAGGAAAGAAAGAAAAAGCTTGGGGATAGAAGGTAGGGGTTCAACAAGGTTGTCGGATGGGCTTAGACGGTAAGGTGATGGTGTTGTGGTGAAAAATTAGAACACGATGGTATATTGTGAAGAATGAGTTATTCGACGATATATAATTATTTTTCTAGTTTTTAGAACCCTACGGATTAAAAAGACTCTAAATTTAGCATAGAGGATTCTAAATAGAAAAGCTAACAGTATTCTTGTGTTAGGTGACTGAGGTAAGGGAGGCTGGCCTGGGCTGGCCGTGGGTGGTTGGAAGCCGTGTGCTGTCCGTTGGGTCGGACGAGCAATTTCAAGACAAGGCGAAGAAAGGCTGGAGGAGCTGGACAGCCCAGCCCGCGCTGTCAGTGTCATCTCCTCCCTCCCTCCGCCCGCCAAACCACCACCACGACCACCGCCCCTTGCGTTGCCTTGCTTGCTGTATATATGCTCTACTCCTCCCACCTTCCCGCCTCCCTCCCTCCCTCCCAGATCCTGCTGCTAACCTCGCTCTTCCTCTTGTCTCGTCCTAACCTCCCTCCCTCTCTCCCAGATCTCCGTTCCGACGCGCCTTAACCCATCGATCTCGTCCATCCCGCCGGCCGGCAGCCCAGCCATGGCGTCCGATGCCTTCGCCGACAAGAACGCCATCTTCCGCCGCCTCAAGGCCAAGCCAGAGAACAAGGTAGTATTCCTCCTCCTCCTCTTCTTCTTCGCCCGCCCACCTTTCTACCCAGCTGCCTCGTCGCTCGCCACCCAGATCCCTGCGAGCCTGCTGTACGTTCCGCAGATCTGATCTCATCTCGTGCTCTAATTCACGCTTGCTCGATTCCTGCCGCAGATGTGCTTCGACTGCAGCGCCAAGAACCCCACCTGGGCCTCCGTCACCTACGGCATCTTCCTCTGCCTCGACTGCTCCGCCGTCCACCGCAGCCTCGGCGTCCACGTCACCTTCGTCAGGTAACAACAACAACATGCATCTCACTCACGCCCCTTCCACTATATCTTTGCTTGCTTTGCTTCACTTCCTCCAGATCTTCTCTAGTTTGCTAGATCTGCGCCTCCCCCCGAGATCTCCTCTCCCGGGGACGGGATAGAAAGAGAATGCCGCGCTGCAATCTTTAATGCTTTCTTGCTTGCTTCAGGATCAGCAATGCATTTTCCTTATTTGCCTGTGTTTTAATCTTACAACCAACACAAGCTAATCGATTCATATGTACATATATATATATATAACAACCAACACAAGCTGTGCTTGGTGGGTGGATCTGAGGCTTTCGGCCCTCAGCCACTGCCACAGCCAACCGGAACAAACACATATGGAGATGTCGGTTCTTGAGCCATTAAGGCCAATACCATATTTAGGCCTTGCTTGACCTTTTTAGACAATGGGAGACTTCAAGCCTCTCTCATCCACAGGTGGCACATTGGTCGTCTAACAGATCCATAAGTGCATTTGCAGTAAATGCGCTATTTTCATAAACTTTTGCAGAATGATCCATAAGTGAAGTTTTTCATTCGTACTATTCTACCTCCCCACTGAAGAGATTGGGTTACAGCAGTGTCATGTTATTTTCAGTCTCTCTTATGCAAACCATGTCTATATCTTTTCTAGGTCAACGAACCTAGATTCATGGACCCCAGATCAACTAAAGATGATGGTTTTTGGAGGCAACAATCGTGCACATGCTTTCTTCAAACAGCACGGGTGGACAGACGGTGGCAAAGTCGAGGCAAAGTATACATCAAGAGCTGCTGAATTGTACAAGCAGATACTGCAAAAGGAAGTTGCTAAGAGTTTGACTGCCGATAACGGCTTGCCGTCATCACCTGTTGCTGCGTCTCACCCACCGAATCCATCCAATGACTTCCCTGAATTCAAGCCCTCAGATGTACCAGAAGAGAATACCAATGGGAAGCAGGAACATGATGTCACTAACTCACCAAAAGCACCTACCCATTCACCAAAAGCCCCTACTCATCCCACTTTTGTCACTTCTGTAAAGAAGCCCATTGGTGCAAAGAAGGTTGGAGGCAAGACTGGAGGGCTTG
This sequence comes from Guadua angustifolia, assembly GCA_036346375.1. Taxonomy (NCBI): domain Eukaryota; kingdom Viridiplantae; phylum Streptophyta; class Magnoliopsida; order Poales; family Poaceae; genus Guadua; species Guadua angustifolia. The sequence continues at coordinate 84,717,676 of CM070504.1, read as the reverse complement.
GTGTGCGAAAGCTCACTACAAAGGTAATGCTGCAGACCAAAGGAGCTATTCTTGTTTCTCAATTTAGGCAGCTTTAAGCCTCTCCAGATTAATACATGGCCCAAGTATACTTCTACTCTGATTGCTATATGTTGTGGGAATTAAGGACTGACCTTTGCCATCTTTTATTTCCTACGGCAGCCAAATGAGAGCCTGTATGACCAGAAACCTGAAGAGCCAAAACCTGCTTTGCCATCATTGACTACCTCAGCTGCAAAGAGTGGCCCATCCTTACATTCACGTTTCGAATATGTGGAGAATGAATCATCAGCTGATTCAAGAACTGGAGGAGCTCAGGTGACTGGCCATGTAGCACCACCAAAATCGTCAAACTTCTTTCAAGATTATGGAATGGATAACGGGTTCCAAAGAAAATCAAGCACAGCTGCCTCAAAGACTCAGGTAAATGATGCGTTGATGTTAGTGCTACATCAGTAAGAGAAATGACACATTGATTGAATTTTTCTGATTAATGTAAAAGTTTGCAGAATTTAATTCTGTAAGAGTTACTATACAAACTGCTACATAATATCTTGTTGCTTCTTATAGCTTCTCTTGTTTTGACTTTCATAACATTTGTCTTATTCTTCTATGTGTCTTCCTTGCATAGGACACCTTTTTCCTCTATGAATTGTTGTTCTCTGGTCTGTAATTTCCACATAAAGTTCTGTCATCGCTTGTTAACCTAGAGGAATTCAGATCCCTGCAAACATTTGCTAGCATGTTCTTTTTGTTACAAATGGTATTACTTTTCTTTTCACGCACGCTTGACTGTATTCAGCGGCTTAGTTTTAAATAGCTTAGTGTCAAGCCCAGTCTCTAGGTACCAGCATGTCCATGCGTACAAGGAGGCATGGCATTATCTTATCTTAGTTGTTATCAATTAGTTTAAGAGGGTTTTATCGATTAGTTAGTTGGTTAACTGATTTGTTAGAGCCAGCTCCTATAGGAGCATGCGGTATCCTCTGGGCACATGAAGCAAGAATGAATTAAGAAGTTCCCCTCTAGCCCGATATCTCTTCTGGATCCTCTCCTCTCTATGGAGCGCCCTTGTTCTCTTAGCACTTTATCCTTCAAGCCATACCGTTTAGGCTCTTCCAATGGTAGTTACCCTTGTCAGGTATGAGGCACATGACAACTAATGCCATGTGCTGGAGTTACTGTTTATGCGTATGCTCATGCGTGAGAACTGTGAACAGTACCAACTGTACTGTAGCAACGTGCGTGGCAGGATTAGATTAGTTAGGATTGAGGTAAGTTATGTAGATTGAGTTAGTTGGAGTCGGCTCTATATAGAGGAGTCATTGTATCGTTATTTACCAAGGAATGAAGATGAATTAGTCTAGTCTCTCTCCCAAGGTTTTTCACCCCCATCTATAGTCTACTCTCTCATCCCACCAAGCCAATGCTGCCCGGCCTTTCTCCCGGTGGTGTTTACCCCGTTATGAAGTAAGGCTCATGACATTGTGTAACATCTAAAATAGTACCATTTTATGCCGCTTGCTTCTTTAACATGCAATAAGCAGTGTGCTATTTTTCTGTGCAAAGTTACTGCTCAGTAATTTAGAATTTTTTCTATGTGCAGTGTGCTATTTTTCTGTGCAAAGTTACTGCACAGTAATTTAGACTTTTTCTATAGGTTTGTTTTAGTATTTGACGAGGTTGGATTTCAAAATTGGCTTTGCCACTTCAACCCTTGAACACTGGAAACTTTCGTGGCAAGTAGCTTGTACATGATGTGGTTGTTTATGCTGAAATATGTTTTCCTCTGGTAGATTCTAGTTATACTATTATCCGTTCTGACTCTGGATGAAATACCTTTCAGATACAAGAAAGTGACGAAGCGAGGAAAAAATTCTCTAATGCTAAGGCAATTTCATCATCTCAATTTTTTGGTAATCAAAGCAGAGAAGAGAAGGAAGCTCAACTATCCCTTCAAAAGTTTGCGGTGTGTATTACTTTATCATCACTCTGTTATATGTATTCAACCTCTGTTTAAGCTGCTCTCCCCTTTGAAGTATTCATGTTCCAGAAGTGAAGTAATTTGTCTAGGGCTTGCATTCATGTGTTCGTAAACTTCTTTTGAATATTCAGGATAACTTCTCTTTTTTCCTTATAGATCATCTGTTGCTTTAATACAGGGTTCTTCATCCATTTCAAGTTCTGATCTTTTTGGACGCGATGTAGACAATTCTAACCTGGACTTAAGTGCTGCAGATCTCGTGAACAGAATATCTTTCCAGGTAGTCTTTTGCAATTGATCGCCACAATTTTTTATCCTATTTAGATTCCAGCAACCGAGATTGCGTACTCTTTATTACACTGAAGACAATTCAAAGACTGCATGCAGAGATGATCCATGTAATTTGCACAACTAAACATGCAGAGATGATCCATGTAATTCAAAGACAGCATCTCGCGTGTGGATGTATTATTCGTTTTTTTTTTGGAATGTCTCGCCCGATGTATCTGGAGTCTTGTTGATCTTTCAAACTCCTTTCTTTAATGCATGGCAGAGATCTTGCCCTTTATTTCAAAAAAAAAAAAATATTGCACAACTAACTTCCCTCGTTTCCTGGAATTATTCTGCAGGCTTCTCAGGATCTGTCTTCCCTCAAGAACATGGCTGGAGAGACCGGAAAGAAGCTGACATCTATAGCCTCCAATTTCATCAGCGACCTCGACAGAATCCTGTGAGCGGTTGCTGGGCCGAGGTTGTCAGCATTTTTCCCCCAACCTGCACAGAATACTGCTTCAAAGTTCCAACTGTGGGCATCTCCGACCATTCCAAACATTTCTTGCACAGCTTTGTAGAGGATAGTAGAATATTCTTGTTATGCATTTGTATTTTTGCCATTGTTCCGACCATGCCCACGTGAAGATATTATCATCCGTTCCATGACAACATTGAAACATATGATCGTATCCATGCTAGTTGCTTGTATCTTGGAAGAAATTATTTACTGTGATGTGCCTGTGTTAAATGAAGCCAATCTGGACATTTTTCAGCGTGCTGCGTGCCTGTGCCAGTCAAGCTGACCAAAAATGGGCGGCTAGCTCTGGTAAACCATCGCCATCCATCATGTAATTGCTTGTTCTCATGCCAGGCATCAGAAATGGACAAGAGTGTAAGATTTGCCATCAGAAATCGCGGATCTTTTGTGAGAGGATTCTAGATAGATAAAAAAAAACGTTGGAGGCAACTCTTGTGATCAGTTCGTCGTCGGCCGTTGTGCAATGGAAGGGTCGAGTCGAGTCGAGTGATCGACAGCAGCAACGGATTCTACTAGTAACCTTTGAAGAATCTTGCGCAGAGCAAATTCTCTTCTTTCTTCTAGGTCCATGCCGATTGCAATCCGACGCAAGATTCGTCTTGCTATAATTGCTGGGCCTTGAACGGTTCATTAACCTTCGTAACAATATTGTATTACGCATGTGTAATTCAACTCTTGTGGATGGTCTGAAAGATTCAAGGCAATACTGAGAGCAACTACCCAACGGTATACCGTTGCAACGGTATAGCATGTTTCATTAGTTTTACGGGTAAGTTTCATTGCTAAGTTTCACGGGTAAGTTTCATGAATGTTTCACGGGTAAGTTTCATCGGGTTTTCGAGTTTCATAGATAAGTTTCAACCAAAGTTTCATGTTTCACGGGTAAGTTTCATCCTATACCGTTGCAACGGTATACCGTTGGTTAGTTTTTCTGTTCTTAAAATGCAGAGCAGACGGATTGCACACATCAAATTATTGAGGTAGATTCTACGCTACGTTGATTTTTTACAAGGTGAGGTTTAAGTTAGTGTGGTCCTCTAAATGGCACCGCTTTGTGTTACTTACGCATATAGGATATTGTTGGATTCAGGGTTAAAAAATCGAAAATTGATTTTTGAATGATTTTTTATTTTCGAAAATAAAAAAAACTGGTCGAAAGTTGGTAGAAATCAAAGAAGTTTGAATTCAAAATTTTTGAATTCAGCGATCAAACAACAGCAAAAAAAGAAGAAAAGTGAGTGATTTTTGACCTATTTTCAAGCGATTTTTCTCGATTTTGAACTATTTTATTCGATTTTTGGCACAATAAAAGAAATTTAAAAATTAAAAAATGCAAAAAAATATCCCTATTAATATATAAAACATCTCAGAGAATATCAAACAATTTTTGAAATTATTTAGTGCTTCCAAAAATAAAAAAACAGTAATTAATGAAAAGGAATCGAGACACTATCGATTTTAATAAAAATTTACATGCTTGATCATGCTCTAAAATTTTAATTTTACCCTAAAAATTCTCAAGGATCATGTAGTATACTTTTCACAAATATTAGACTTCATTTAGCGCCCCTAGAAATTCAAAAATAGAAGAGCATATATAAAGATAGTGGTACTATTACAAATTTTTAAAAATTACACAGGTCTAATAATTATCTAAAAATTTTAAAGAATCATTAGCATTGCCTATGTACTTGATAAAATTTTTTAAAAATATTATACTTCATTTAGTGCTCCTAGAAAATCAAAACAGAACAATATATAAAAAGATAGTAGCATCTGTAAGAATTTTTTAAAAATACAGAGGTCTGATAATGATCTAAAAATTTTACATCATCATTAGAATTGCCTCAAGACCTCACACAAATTTTTTTAAAAAAAATCAACACTTTTGGTAATTTTTTAATTTTTTCAATTTTTTAAAATTTTCATTTGAACTCCATCGGTTCACCAAGGCGTTTTAGAAATCCAACTGGCTCAATATGCTCGATTTGCATAATTTCAGATGATTTTTATCGATTTTGCGAATCCTGGTTGGATTGATTGTTGGTGAAACACTACAAGGTTTTGAATGCAATGGCTGAGGGAAAGATGGACCAAACTATAGGTACAAAGCAGAAAAGCAAGGTTGCTAGGATCGTTGTGGTCTTCATTTTAGTGTTTACAGATTGGAAACTTAGCTAGAAAACTGTGGTTATAGGGCCCTTTCGTTTCAGTTTAAATACAGCTTCTGTTTAAAATAAAAGCGGATTGTACGTCAAACAGTAGGATTCTAGATAGCTTCTCCAGCTCCACTAAAATCTGTGGAGTTGGTGGAGCAGGGTATTTCTAACTCCAGAAATTTGTGGAGCTGGAGCTGTGGGTACATTAAGAGTGTTTAGGTAGATCATCTTATTTACATTTTAGACTAAAAATATAAACTTAATTCACTTTATTTTAGCCTATAAGTTTCAGCTCTGAGCTGAGCTAGAATCTGGAGCTCTCCCAAACAGGGCCATAGAATCAGAAACTGTCCCTCACCGATTCTGCGGATTCTAACTCAGATTCTACGAGTTTCGCCTTCACAGTCGTCAGCAGAGCTAACGGCTTCCGCCTGGTCGTCCCTAGGCCCCTCCACCACCCTTATCCGCTCATTCGTCACCGACGCCGATCAACAATCAATACAGATAATCAGATTATGAACGACCAGATTCTCCGTCGTGATTCTTCGCATAACCGCTTCTTCATACACCGACTACAATCCAGATCCGCATAATCGGTCGTTCAAGAGGGCCATTAAACTAGTAGTAATAGTGAGTAGTAGAAATTAAACTTAGCCATTGATTTATGAAAGGCATTTCCACTACTCTATTACCATAGAAAGTATAAATTAATACTAACTAATCTGACCTATTAGATAAAAAAATAAATTATCTACATTAAACTTAGTGGTGCTATAAAAGAGCTCTAATACTAAACCATAGCTGATGAAGAGACAGTTATGTAGGATAATGGCTAGCAAAGATCACAGCAATCACATTGGGCTATCATAAAGGAACAAGAGTACTACACACATATGTCAATATGGTACTAGGTACACACGAAATACTTATAACTAATAGGTGATCTGAAATAGTAGACAGCTAGACACAAGCGTCAACACCGGTGTGCTCGCCGTCCGCTTCTTCCTTGATATATTTATCGTCTCTGGCGCTAGAGGCGGTGGCGGAGGGCTAATGAGCTTCGCCAATACGATGAAGATCTATCTATTCCTCGTCGTCAGAATCCATATGTTGATCGGTAATTTAAATTAAAATCCTGATCTATCCATATGAATGAATATAGATTGCAGGCCGAAAAAAAAAGACGGGTCCAAGGGAAGTGAGGGAGATGTCATTGAATCAGATTTAATGGCTCAAAATCCAAGAGAAAACCTAAGAAATAGATATGTTATAAGATAATAACGACCACATAGGTCAAACACAATACATAGATCAAATAGCCACAACAATCACTATAAGCTTATACGATTTAGGGAGGCAAAGACTTTCGTATCTTTACTAAATTGATTTTTTTTATAATAGGGTGTCATATTTATAGTAAAAATTTATTAAAGATAAAATCAGATTTATCTATAATAAAATAGAGTGTAAATATATTTGAAGAACCAGAGTAGCGGTGAATGTCTACTAGATGGCAGTCCCCGGGCCTAAAAATTTCTCAAAAGCCAAAGCTGCTGCCCTGCGCCGCCGCTAACCTCCTACGTGTCGAGACATGTCCGGCGGCCGGAAGCGTCCAGCCCCGTTCGCCGGCTTCTCCCCCTTCGCCCGCTCCCTCCTCTTCTCCGCCTCTGGCCACTCCAAACGATCACCACCCTCCTCCGCCCCCGCCAAACCCCCTCAAGGTACGCACGCTTCTTTTGCACATTCTGAAACCCCTAACCCTTGTGGAACGGGCGCCTCTCATGCCTCATTTGCTCACCAGAAAACGCCACCTCCGCTCGCGGCATGCCGCCGCCGCCCAAGCGCGCGAAGGGGCCCGAGCCCTCCAGTGACGAGGAACGCTACAGCAGCGACAGCCCTCTAGATAGCTACGGCAGCGACGGCGACTCGTCAGAGGAGGTGACTACCTTTACCTACCTACCTACCTACCTGGGTCGTAGCCTAGCGTCTTAGGAATTTTCACTCGCAGATTGATTGATGCTTTGCTCTCCGGATTGGCGCTCCTAGCTCCAGACGGTGCAGGCGGACTTCGCCTTCTTCGACCCCAAGCCCAGCGATTTCCACGGCGTCAAGATGCTGCTCAAGACCTACCTCGACTTCAAGCCGTGGGATCTCACAGGCTTTGTCGACCTCATCCTGGCACAGACCACGGTGGGCACTGTTGTCAAGATGGCCGACGATGAGGATGAGGAGGGACAAGGAAATGGCGGTGACGATGATGACCTGTTTGGTTTTATCAGCGTGCTTAATTTGGGAAGATACGGTGTATGCACAACCTACTCACTCTATAAACAAGATGTTACAAGCCCAGGTCGCATCTGATGGAACACCTTGCTGTTGATGCCTTGCAGGAGCACCGCTGCATCGAGGATCTTAAGCAGTATCTGCTTGCTGTTTGCGGCGACAAGGATACCAAGAAAGAGCTCAAGTCCCTGCTGGAAGAGAAAGCGTCTGGTGTGGGCCTGTTGGTGTGTCGGCGCTTTGTGAATTTTCCATATGAACTGGTGCCTAAGCTGTATGACGCGCTCTTTGACGAGGTTTCCTGGGCAACAGAAGATGAGGTGGATTTTCTGTTGTCAAGCACCATATTTTCTTTCATGTTTACTCAGTTAATGAGTTTGCAACTGTCTCTGCATGTCTGAAGCCAACACAAGAACTCCGGGACTCCTTCCGATTCAAGCAGTACCTGTTGGTTGTCAGAATTTTTGAGGTGTGCAATGTAATTTGTTTTCGTGCTTTTTTGCTGCTACTTGCTGTTCTCGGATAATTGAAGTGGCATGCTTTGTTGCTCAGTAGAACTATGTAAAATGTTGTGTCGATCAAGGTCCAAGAGTAATTACGCTGAATATTAAAGCACCCCTAGTCTTTTGGTAATCGTTCAGTCATACTAACGCACTTGTCACTGTCACTCTGTGCAGAGAAAAACTCCTGCAAAGCATAAAGCAAAGAACAGCAAAGATGAGGATGAACCTGTAACCTATCCAAAATTAGAGGATGACATTTTTCGTGAGGTATCAAAACATGTTACCGAGATATTGGTAGTTTGTCTATTTCTGTCATAGGTGCTGACAAGTTGTCTTTCTTCCTCAGCTTAGTTCATGGTCTTTCACTTTCCCAATACATGCTGAACAGTCAGCTCAGCAGGAGGTCAGTTCAATCTAATTTTTTAATGTTTTATATTATGTCTTGAAATGTGATGATCATTTTATTCCTTTTATCATGCTTCTGCTTCATGTGTAACTGTCAACTGGTTCACTTGTGTGTGTGTGCCACTATAGATGCTTTTTGTTCGTTTTTAAAGTGATTGGATGGCGTAACCTGCTTGCGTGTTCTATGAAAATAATAGTAGCCAAAACCAAGCATGTCAACTAGGAACTTTTGTTCCTTTACATTGTGTCTTGATTATAGTTTTCTTCGGATGATGATCTTACAGTGTGTCTTGATTATAGTTTTCTTCTGATGATGATCTTACAGTATCCTTGCATGCATGTTTTTCAAATCCGATGTTGTATGTACCTATCTATATGTGAAATTGGAACTTGTTCCTAAATGGATTTCTGTGGCTGCCCTTGCAGATGAAGAATTACAAGGAAATGGGCTTAGTCATGGCCGTTAAAGCTGAAGCAATTCCGGAGTTCCGCAAGAAGTTGGAGGAGCTGGTATCTGAACGGTAGTCTCTTTGCGCATAGCAGGCGAAGGCGGAAATTTACTGCTGCCCACATGGTGTTAGAACACACATTTTTCTTGCCATTAGTTTTCCAGTAAGCGTGACCGGGGGTTTGCGACTGCCAAGTGCAAATGGAAGTACTAGCATTGCCATAGAAGCGAGGATGATCTGCAAGAAGGAATCATCTATGAAGTATTCCAACCTATTCTTGACACCAGGAGATTTTGAGGGTTGTGTTTGGTTGCTTTAAGGCATGATTCTTTTTATTTTTTCAATCCAAAGGCACCAAAATTTAGCTGGGTGCGGGGATTCTATTCCATCGATACATCTTATAGCGTTTGATTTAACATCAATTCTTTGCCATGTTACTACGGAAATGATCTTGTCAACAAAAGATACGTTTAAGTGTGTCTTTCATGGTACTGAGCCTAACAAGTGAACAAGTACAAGCAGAAACGTGTTCTGGATGGTAGGAAGCTGCTTGTAACAGCGACAAGTCTTAACAAAGGTAACTGCACTTAGCATAGGCAACAGTTTTACACGGTGCGCTAGTGCTGTGGTTGTCTTCCAAGTCGTGTGCTAATCCGGCATCGAGACAGGCTGAGGCTAGCAAAGTTGCAATGCCTCCATAAAAGTGATACTAAAGGAAAGTAACCAGGGCGCGTTGTTGCGCATGGGGTTGTATTTCATAGTTGCACTGAAATCAGCTTCTGGAAACACGGGTGGGTAAACAAAACTACAAAAGCAAGCAGCGACCAAACGTTCAATGTTCTATTTCATGCTACCGTCCATCAATTGAGCATGCTATCAATTTTAAACTGTCAATCGCACAGAGATGGGACGAGTAATGCAATTTCAGAAATTCTGTCCTAAGCAGCAGACATGTTACTGCTCCTTATTCAAAATGGTCCGTGAACACCAACCACATCTCACGGTGTCTCTTGTCACCTAACTAGGAGCAATTTCACACCATCAATTTGCAAATCTCCACATGGAATAAAAACAGCGGTACTAACATATGCCACACCTTCTCGAAGTAATTAGCTGGAGGGTATCACAGAGAAAATTTCAAACGCCCAACATAGGTTCACGGGCGCAAGTGCAGCCATCAAACAAACTTCCATCATAGGTTTTTGAACGCAGATTCGTTAGGGTGCTTCGGCGTAAGCCTCGCCAACAAAGCCTTGTTTGAGAAGTGCTCGGCGTCGACAAAATAGAAGTTCCCCTCAGCCCTAAAAGTGACAAAGGGTCGGTTAGTCTCCGGAGGCCTGATGTCAGCAAACTTGACAGTCCTTTTGAGGGGTGTAGCAAGCCATGTCAACATCTCTGCTTCAAAGCTATCTGAACCTGGTCGCCACCTGAGCTTGTGAATGTACGGGCTCACAAACCAGTGCAAGGCTGCGGTTGTAGTGGCACTGAGGAAAATCACGGTGGATGCAACTGCTCCCTTGAGTATCACATTCATCTCAGGTGAAGTCATGAATGTTATCACAGGCCCCAGCGACACGGAGAGGCAGCAGGTGGATAGAGAGAGGAGCTTCACTTTCTTTATGGTCGATGAAATCGGTCCCTGATAAACTAGTGCATCATCTTTGTCATCCTCCTTCATCGGCTTGGGTTTGGGCCCAATGCTTATCTTGTTGCCACTGGCTTCAGTTTCTTTCAGAGCAGCGGCCTGAGAAGCCCATCTTGTTTGACCGTACAAACAGGCAACTGAGCCAAAGTTGTCAAGTTTTGCAAGAGAACTAGGCTTGCATGTGGAGAAATGCCTCCATACAATACATCCAGGAACCTGAAGATCTGGTAAAGAAAAGGACAGTCAGCTGACTTGTATATAAATTTACAGTGATACACAAAACAAACATGCAAACAGATCACTTCTGTCATCCAACATGTGCATATTATCCTCGGATATCAAATTCAGAACACTAGAAATTTGACGGCAGTACATAATGGGAAAATTCACTTTAACCACATGTACTTCTATCTGTAAAATTGGCAAAACAAAACAGAAATCACATACAATGAGGAAGAGGTAGTGTAGCTCATGAGCACAAATTGTAGAGATTGTAAGACGAATCACAAATTTTTTAGGATCGAGCACGAATCTGCCGCCGGAAACATAACATTAATAATGAGGACATGGTGCAATTCTCCCTAGAATGAATGAAATGGGATTCTTGTTACCTAGATTAGGTCGCATGCTCTGATCTACGGTTTAACAATCTACCTTAGCATATTCTCAGTTTATACACCACAAGTCCACAACACAGGCTTCACATCCAATAAGTCAGATAACAGCAGCAATCAAAGAGAGAACTTCCAGACATAATTAAACTAGAAAATAGACTATTATTAATCCATGGAAATGTTCCATTGTTCTTATAAAGATTTGAGCTCTCATAGCTAGGCAGCACCCATGTGGATCAAAGTTAACACAGGAGACGACGAGGGGAGTGCGATTAGAAGTCTGGGAGTAACCTGAGACGCGAGAGACGGCGTGCAGGGGCGAGGCGGGTCCCACGGAGCAGTGGCGGAGGAGGATCCCGCGGAGGGAGGAGGCGGATCGGAGCCTCGCCGTCGCCATGGTCTCCGTTCGAGGAAGGGAAGGGAATTTAGCTAGGGTTTTTGCGCTTTTGCGCCCCGCAACGTGAAGACGATAAGACGAACGGGCCTGGGCCAAATGGGCCTTAACACGTGGGCTGGTTCTGACAAGCAGTAGCGGTTCCTTATCGGATCCGAACCCACCAACCTCTTGGACTTGCCTTGCGCTAGTGTGCCGCCTTCTCCCTCGCCGGAACCCTTGTCGCCGGTGAGGCCCCCCGTTTCCTTCAAATTGAAGGTTTTTCTATTCACACACCTTAAAGGCTTAAACCAGTTCCCTCAAGTTCTCAGATATTTCCTCTCGTTGCCGCTCCGGCAAGCCGAGCGGACGGGATGAGCAGTCACGAGAAAAACTTCCGCCGTCGAACCGATGACGCCAACCGGGATGATGCCAGCTGTTGGTTATGATCTTGGCTGAACTATCGGATCCGAAAATTAGGGGATAGGTCCACCTCTAACGCACGCTCGCGTTCTGATCAGGAGCTATCCAACAAATTTGGTTAGGTCTCAGTAGCTAGCGTTAGATTAAATAGGGAGGCGGTGATGAATACTCATACCAGAAGTCTGCGAAAGAAAGATACATGATCGTATTTCTCTCGGTCATCCGGGCTCGAACCCAAATCAACGATCTTTGCAGAAAGGCGGAGAGGGTATTACCTGAGTTTCCGTTCCCACAGCAAGATGGGATTATCATTGAATATTGGCTGGATCACCGAATAAACCATCTTGGGACCGGCTTTAGCCCCAAGGGGCCCCGAAGGACCCTCGGCCCCGACCAGGCCTCCTAGGGCGCTTCGGCAGTCGTTGGTCAGCGCCCCACCGCCCCGACCAGCGGTCGAGCCCAAGAGCTCCGGCTTGACGGCCCCGCCACATCACCGGTCGGCACCAAGCCGTCGCTCGCCCATGGACACGACAACCATGCTAGGACAGTGGCTCTTCCCAAGATGGCCAGAGGCATTGGGTCAACACCCGTCCACTCGCCTCGCCAGGTACAGTGAAGAGGCGCGCTTCAACCCGAGGCGATGCCAAGGCACAGCATAGACGACGTCGAGATCCGACAAGCAAGTCTCAGAAGCGGTAGCGCCTTTCCAATGAAGCACCATCCATTGTGCCTACCAACCCGGTATGGGTAAACAGCAGCCTGTCAGTCACCAGGACCGAAGACCAAGACTCCAGGGCGTTGCATACCCCTACCGCTTCTCTCCAAAATTTCGTGTAACAGGGTCCCCGGCAACGGAGCGAATCCTTTCATTCCTCCGCATCCCATCTCGCTTGCTCTCCGACCGAGCGACGACTGCTCAAGCTCCTGAAGCCGCCGTTCGGACGAAGCTAAGGGCTCGCCCTTAGCCCTCGCATGTAACCCTTATACTCCGAGCAACGAGATCCACCACCATGAACTGGAAGTAGGGACGTTCACCAACCAAGATAAATCAGAGACTCCTCAGCCCGATCCAGTGTTTATCCGAGGCTTCTTTAGCCTAACCATTCGAGGAGAGGGGGCGCGCGATCCCCTATACTTACAAATTTACTTGCCGGTCATACGAAACACCGACACCGGCACTCAAAAGACATGAGATTTTGTTATTGAGTTTTGCCATCTTTTCCAACACACCAATCCGATCTGGGTTTAGCGCTAAGGCTACTGAAGATCCTCACCATCACCAAAGAAGGTCTCGGTGTCTCTCTCCTTCCTCACGCGGTTTGGTGCTACGCATCTTCACCGACTCACCGTTGCTTCACCGACGCCCAAACACAAACGACGCTAAAACCTTAATAGCTGCCTCCTCTTCACCGGGTCAATGACTCATCTAAATTTTACTTCTGCATTACGTTTTTTTATGATCATAGCTTAAGCTAGTTAATGTTGTTAATGTTTTAGTTAAAGCCTTAGATTCTAACACCAACCACCCTAGGCTCGCCGTCACCAAGACCCCAACCGTGCCCAAGCCCAGGTCGCCGAAACGCCAGGGCGCGAGCTACCTCAGCTTCGCCGACGACGGGGACGAAGATGACGCTGAGGAGGGCCCATTCTCGCAGCGCCGCCGCCCGACTGCTTCGGTCCGGTAGGCCTGCACGGCCTCGCCAGCTGCCGCACCCCTCCATCGCCTCACGTACGCCAAAGACCGGCTGAAGAGCTTGCCGGGCGTCTCAGCGGTGGTGCCAATGCCCAAACCGTCCAACTTCCAGTCGCATGCTGGCGAGTACACCCCGGAACGCCTCCGGGAGCTCCAGTAGAATGCACGCCCGCTCCCTGCTGGGAGCCTGATGCGTGCACCACTGCCTCCTCCGGCGACTGAGTCCCGGCAACAGCGGTTGGCTGGAGCTACCGCCAGTCTGGCTACTGCTACGACCACCACTGCAGCTGCTACAGAGCCAGTGGTTGTTCTCAAAGGTCTGGTGAAACCTATGGCACAGACGAGCATTGGACCAAGGAAACCATTGCAGAAAGAGGATGTAGAGAATGATGACGTATCTGAGAAGGACGAAGCAGACAACGAGGAGAATGGGCCAGTGATACTCGACCGGGCAATGATCGAAGCCATCCAGGTGAAGCGGCAGCAATTGCAACAGCCGAGGCACCCTACACCGGATTACATCTCATTTGATGGTGGTGGCGTGCTCAGCAGCCGGGATGTTAGTGGTGGATCCAGTGATGAGGAGGACAATGAGACGCAGGGCCGGATTTCAATGTACACTGAGAAGTCAAACTATGCCCAAAGGAGCACAAAAGGTGTATTTGGCGTGATCGATAATAGGGGCCCTGCTGCCAGTTCGGGGGTTATCAACGATGGGTTCAGGGAGGTTGAGGATGAAAGGGACGACGACGACGATGATGATGAGGAAGAGAGGAAATGGGAGGAGGAGCAGTTCAGGAAGGGGCTTGGTAGGAGGATGGACGATGCATCTGCTCATAGAGCAGTGAATGGTTCACCAGCTCCTATGCAGGTTCAACTGCAGCCATCTAGATACTCGATAGGTCCCCTTTATCACCCCTCCTTCAGCGGGGTTGTGCCTGGAGCATCTATTTTTGCATCGGGGAGTGTGGAGTTCTTGTCCATCGCTCAATAAACTGATGTAGCAAGCAAAGCCCTGCAGGAGAACATCAGAAAGCTTAAGGAGACGCACAAAAACAACAGTCGGTGCTTTAGTCAAGACCGACACACATCTTAACGAAGCTCTTTCAGAGATATCTAACCTGAAGAGCAGTTTGCAGGATGCAGAAAAGAAGTTTGTCTACATGTAGGAGCTCCGAAATTATATTTCTATCATGTGTGATTTCTTGAATGATAAGGCATTCTTTATAGAGGAGTTGGAGGAGCACATGCAGAAACTGAATGAAAATCGAGTGTTGGCTGTTTCAGAAAGGCGAGTGGCCGACCTAGCTGATGAATCAAGTGTGATCGAAGCTGCTGTCAATGCAGCAATATCTATTCTTAGCAAAGGATCAAGCTCAGCTTACCTGTTTGGTGCGTCAAATGTTGCATAGGAAATAGCTGCGAGGGAAAGTTCAAACCTACCACTAGAACTGGATGAGTTTGGTAGAGTTATCAATCTCCAGAAGCGTATCGATCTTAATGATACTAATGGTGAACCTCTTAAGAATCCCATGGGAATACTAATGGTGAACCTCTTAAGAATCCTACTTGTTATCACCATCTCGTTGGGAGTCTGTTAACCTTGGTGTCACTCATCCTAATGTTTTGTATCTAGTTTATATCTTGACCCAGTTCGTTTCAGCTCCCACTCTGCTCCACTATAGTCATCTTTTTCGTGTTCTGCGATATCTTCGTGGAATTATCTCTCGCCATCTTTTCTTTCCATGCTTTAGGCATACTCTTATGCTACTTGGGCTAGTGATAATTTTGATCGTCGGTCTTTGTCTGCTTACTGTGTTTTTTTTATGGTTCTCTCATTGCTTGGAAGACTAAGAAGCAAACAATAGTTTCTCGTTCGAGTGCTGAGCCTGAGTTGTGGGCTATGGCTCTTTTAACAACAGAGGTTACTTGGCTACGGTGGTCACTTGAGGATTTTGGTGTTTCTGTTTCTACACCGACTCCTCTTTTATCCGACAGTACAAGTGTTATTAGCATTGTTCGAGATCTAGTGAAGCATGAGCTCATCAAGCATATCGGTATTGATGCTTCCTACATGTGGTCACAACCTCACAGGTACAGGATCAGATTGTGACTCTTCAATATGTGCCTTCAGAGTTTGAGTTGGCAGATTTCTTTATGAAGATACATATTAGAGCTCATCATAGCTTTTTATCTCTCTAAACTCAGTGTTGTTGATCCATCATGAGTTTGAGGAGTGTTAGATAGTATCCTTGTTGTCTTATATAGAAATTACTAGTTACCTGTATAGATATTGTTAGCCTTGTGTATAGATATTGTCTTATATAGGTTTTCTTTTTGTACTCTCATGTATGTATGTGTATATATATTGATCAACTAACTTCATATTCAATGCAAATGATATTCGTAACAACTCTTACCTGCATGGGTGTATGATTTGATGAGCATGGAAGTAGCTTGAGCTGAAGTTTTGGTCGTCTTCCAGCCAGGTATGCTAGCACTGTAGGTTAAACAGCATGCATGTTGAGGTTGAGATAATTGCAGTCTTGGAGTTTGGTTACCGTATCGACCAGGCACGATAGTTGCACTGGACGACACCCATGTCGATGACAGCCTCTAGCTGTGGTGTAGGTGTGCCTCTCGAGTCAACAAGTCACAAAGTCGTTATTTCTGTAACAAAACTACGGCCCATAAAAAATGTAATTACAAAAATAGTTACCTCTTTAACCGCTGAGTTCTATAGCTCAGCAAGCAATTGTGTTATCGATCATTCACTTTAACTACTTAATCATTTAATTAATTAATCACTTGATTAACCACTTAAATAATGACTTTTGCTTAATTAAATGGGTGCATTCATGCTACCGAGGTCCCATAGCTCGGTAAGTGTTTCTTTTTGAGCACCTACTGTGTGGTAACCCTGTCACAGTATGGGAACGTGGTAGGCAGGTGACACATATTGTTTGCAGGTGTTTTTACATGGAGAAGAAATCTATTTTGCAATCGTGTTGGAATTTTGACAAAATTTTAGAGAAGAAAAAAAACTCGTGAAAGCTTCACAAGTCACGGACGTTGAGGCATGGCATGATATTTGATTGCGCCGTTGGGCGGTAGCCGACAATGCCGTCATGGCCGAGGACTACGGTTCAGTCCTAGCTAGTCTGAGTCTGACTGTGGGTGGGGCTACTACCGCTGTGAATTATTGATTCAGGAAAAGGGAAGAACAGGGGTCGTATCGTATTGCATTGCCAAGGACAAGATGTCATCAGTAGCGAGCCAGCCATGTTATCACGTACACGTAGTTCGTTTCGTTTCTATCCTTGTTAAGTCGGCCTTGCATGCGAATCAATGTAAAACTCAGCTTCGAGTCAATCAGAGACTGCTGGCTCGTGCAAGCTCGACTCATCTACGAACAATCACCGACCCATTCACCCTCCACAAAACGGAAGAAAAATCTACACACAACACCGTGGCCCCATTTGCAATGCAAGGGTTTTTATTGATTCTCTTATGCATTGAACTACTTCCTATTAAATTCATGTGAAATGCCTGTGCTCTAGACATGGTCTAATATTTGTATAGGCGTCACCTCCATGATGTAATGTTCGTTTCAAAATACTTTTCATCTTGGTTTTTCTCACTCAATTCAGTAGATTCCATAGAACCTCAGTTTTTTTTTTTTTTTTTTGCTGGCAAGGGTAATGCCAAAACCCTTTTTCAAGGAATCACATATTTTTAAACATGCAAAAAGGTTTAAAAAACTCCAGGGTCCCGCTCCAACCAATGCAATATGACATGTGGGGGCAGCTCTCAGTTTGAATTACATGTGGGGGCAATGGTGCATGGGAGGGCATTTCCGTCAACAAAAGCCACCTCCTCCTCCTCCTCCTTCTTTAGTCTTTACCGACCCATTCAAAACCCTTCTTGTACATGGACATGGCCCCAACCCAAACCCCTAACTCCCCAGGTACACCCACCCACTCTCTCCCCTCTAGACCTCTCCTCTCTAGCTAGCTCTGAGTTCTCCCAAATGGCCGCCGAGGCGGCCGCTACGCCGACGTCCAACCCCTCGACGCGGCAGGAGCCTGCTGCCGCCGGCGAGGTCCTGGCCGCCTACCTCGGCCTCAGCTTCGCGCTCTTCCTCGCCTCCCTCCGCGCCGGCTGCCCCGGTTTCCGCCACCTCGCCTCGCTCCAGTCGCGCGGGCGTGTGCTCGCCACGCGCCTCCTCGCCGCCGAGGATCAGCTCCGCCAGCTGCGCGCGCGCCGCCGCGAGACGCCCGGCCAACGCCCGCGCCGCAGAGATCTTCGCCGGCCACCGCGCGGCCTGGATGGAGGCCGAGCGCCGCCTCCTCGCGCGCGCGCGGCGGCCAGCGACGAGGCCGCTTTCCTCCGCGCGCGGCTCGCCGAGGCGGAGGCCGAGGCCACCGAGCTGCGGGCCCGCGTCGAGCGGGTCGAGCTCGAGGCCGCCGAGCGCGACGAGCTCCTCTCCGCGCTCCTAGCGGCTACGCGCCCGCCCACGCCGACCTCCGCGGCAGCGAGGAGGAACCCGACGCGCGGGAGGCGGAGCAGCAGCCGGTGGCCGCGCCCTCGGATCCAACGGACACGTGCAGTGATGAGACCGACGCGGAGGCCCTGGCTGCAGCCGCGGCTCTCTACGCTCAGCAGCAGGACCAGGACGGTTTTGTCGACGACTTGTACACGACGGCGGCTTCCGCGGCGTCGGGAATGCCGCCTTGGATGGAGCGATCAAAAGGGTGGCAGGTGAGACGACAAAAAGTTGCAACACAGGCCCTTTCTCTCGTTGTTTGTTTGCTGCTACGCTACCTTTGCTTTTTCAAGCCTTGTTACTCCATCCAAGTGCTCGTCTTTCTAACTTTCAAGGACGCAAATATAATGGATATCGCTTTTCAGTTTAACGTGTGCTAATGGCTGCTACTACTACTTAACCAGGCTCACATTTGGGGAAAATTAATGCTACTGTTAAACATCATAAATCGTTCTGAAATTACTTCTACTGCTAAAGTACTACAAGTAACGACTCTACTAAGGTACCTGTTTGGTGCGGCTCCAGCTTTACGAGATCCGTGGATCGGTGGAAGCTGGTTTTCTAACTCCATGATCCGTATTTGGGTGTGAGTACATTAAAATGTTTAGATGGATCATCTTGTTTATATTTTAGGCCAAAATATAAACTTAATTTCTTTATTTTAGCACATAAGTTTCAGATCTCGAGGAGAAGCTGGGATCTGGAGCTCTACCAAACAGACCCTAAGTTTTTGCCCAAAAGTACAAAAGCATGTACTACCTATTAGCTGATTGATGCTTAAACGTTCTACTGGATCACAAACTTAGCTCACAACGTAAACTCGGGGGTCGTGTCATATAAATCTCCAAAACACTTCAATTTATTACGCTTCTAGTTCTGCCTCTGCTCGAGCTTTTTGTACGCCGTATGCCTACTTTTTTTTCTGAAGCATTTCGGTTGTCGAAATTTATCATTTTATAATGCCAAATCAAATCCACCAACATATGTAGTGAAAATTAAATAGAATTTAACCCTTTAAGTCTTGAATAGAGTTTAGTAGCAGTGGGATTTTGTTTGTACTTCATGTTGTCTCCACTTATTATTACCCCATCCATTTTCTTTGGTTGTCTCCACTTATTATTTTGGGGCTAGATCGATGTACCATCCTGTGGTATCTCTGCTGCATACACATTTTTCCAGGAGTGATATTCTGAAGGCCTGAACCTCCGCCACAATGCCATGCCTGTTGTAGTCTTGTAGAATAGAACGGACAAACAACCACTTTGATAGCCTCTTGGATCAATTAGAATCACGATACTATATTTGCGGGGTAACCCTGCATCGAACAAAGCTACCTGAATCTCATATGGCTATTTCAAGACCTACGCTTACGGCTTCCTGACTGTTGTTGCTCAAGCATTCAGTGGCCCTGGAAAATGAGTTCTACATCACATTCATCACGGGCTGGCCTTAGTTACTGTATAAGAAGAAATAAGAAGAAAGCCCATCCGTTCTTTTAGCCCTGTGTTTCTCTTGTAATGATGTCATATATGTTAGCCCTATGTTTCTTTTATATGAAGAGCTTATACTTTTTATGACTAAATGTGTATTTAATCTACTAAATAACATAACTGGGTCGGTCAAATGAATCCATGTCCATATCTAGCTAAACTTTACCCTAACTGTAACTGCTTTGCCCATCTAGTTTCTTATTTGAATCCATTGTTCCATTGCGTATTCATTTGGTTATGTGCACATACAATTACAACTATTTTCTTCTCTTTTCTTTGATTTGTTTTATCTCAATGCTGCTTCACACCATACTCAAGAGATAATTTCGTGTCATTAACCTTTATGCTTTATTGCCTCAAAGAGCCCAAGGAATGAAAGAAAAACTGGCCTGGATTAAGTATATAACAATTTGAATTAAAACATTATAAACTGTTATGTTTGAACTTTGAACCTGTTGTATCATTTGGTTACTCGATATACATTGCACAGCTAGCAAAGTAGTCAGCAAGGCTAGCAACCGTGTTGGGAGCATCACTCCTTAGTACCATGTGGGAAAACTTAATTGGCTTGTCGGTCTGGAGATTGCATAACTCAAAAGCCCCAAAATAGTTCTGTTCATACAAACTCCTTAGATACATTTAATGTCTATGCAACTTAAAAAGTGTTAAAATCATAGGTTCCACCTCCATTTTCAAGTTATTTGCCTACTTGAGGAGGTACGTTCATATTCAGCAATAGTCAATAGCAATTAGCAAGTGTAGGTGACTCCGTGACTACCTCAAACTTCCCTCCACAGTAGGAAGTCACATGATATTAAAAGGAAGAAACTAATTAGCATCAACTTAACAGACACCTGTTCTAAAAATAACATCAGCTTCTGACTTAACTCACATTTAAGTGAGTTTATACTTGCTATTTTGAATTAAACTTCACTCAGGTGAGTGAGTGAGGGAGGAGGGTATGTGAAGTTATACAACCACCTGCCTGCCCATACTTATGCTCTGGTTTACTGGTCCCAACTGCAGCATTAGAATTGGAGTTTGCTATTTAGCATTAACCTCAGTTCTCGATTCTCAATTATCCAGTACGGCAGTAACATATAAAGCTAGAATTTAGGCTAAACTACCAACTCACTTGACTTGAATACAGTCAGTCAACCCAGTTAAAAGGACGAGTCGCCAGCTGATGCTGTTTCAGTTGAGGTGACTGTTTAGTTGATGTGAACATTTATTTCTTCCCTTTAGATATGACAAGTTGGGGGTGGCCTTCTACTTGTTGTCTTTGATGGTGGACTCATTAAAAGTAGACGTATTTCTACCCTCTTATGTGAAATTTATTATCTCAACAATTAACTTAAATTTTGCTTGCTTCCATGTCTCTAGGGAGTTTGGAATTTTGGATTATTAAAATAATAAAATTTCTGATGATTTCATCATAATTCAAAGCTCTGGGGTGAATTCATACAATCTAATCGCTGTCAATCTGTATTACAGCCTGTTGACAAGCACCAAATGGTGCTTTTATCCTGTGTTTTTTATGTACCCTATGTAAGCTAATGTTGTTGGTAAACTGTGGTCTTCATGTCTTGCTCAAATTGAATACAATTATCTCTCTTTGCACACAATGTAACACATAAAACAAAAACATAATTTGTTTTATTTTCTGAGTGTGTGTAGTTATGCTCATGTCATTAGTACCTAAAACAATAATTAAAAACAATGGAAAAAATCTAGAAGGCTGCTGTCCAGTTAATGTTCGAGAATTTTTAATAGTTGGCTCAGTTAGAGTATTGTTAGATAGGGACTTTTTTGTTCATCTTTTTATGTGTATGGCTCATTTTTTTAAAAAAAAAAATTGAATCTTGTAGGACATGAAGTATGAAACAGTTGAACCAATGTACAACACAAAGCATGCTGTACCACGGTAACTACTTAACTGAAGCTTTGTGAATTAGCAATGGAATAAATGCTACTTGTGATTTACTTTCGCTAAAGCCATCTTTCGTTAACAGGAGAGAATCACCTTGGAAGGTGGATGTGGAATCATCAGGGGTTCCAACAAAGCTTCGGCTGCTTGAGCAAGAATTAATTAATCTGGAAAAGATTGGAAATGGAGATTTATCCAAGATCCCATTAGTGATGAGAAAGCAAGTGAAAAGATACCAAACTCTTGCTGCAAAGATTGATGACCTTTGCAAACGAATGGTAGGTCTTTTCATCTAACATGGCATCTGATTACTTAGCTCTGTTGTATCTAGTTTATAACCTGGCTATGCTGATAGTACTACATTTTTTTTGAAAAAGGAAGAATTTTATTAATCTCAAGAAACTTACATCGAGACAATACAAGTTCTTGAAATTACTTTACCTCGCTAACTTAAGCACACACTGACCAAACAAGAATAAAAATAAACACACACTAGTGACTAGCAATCCGAAAACTAGACCGCCACCCATATGCCCGGGAATAGAAGTCCTTGGCCACCCGAACCAAACAATGAGTAGCCTCCGCCAAAGTAGCTCGCGTCTCCACCTTCACGCAACACACCCACGACGAACCAAGTGAGTAGTAGCAAAATAACTCAAGCGGAGAAGAAATGTTTTCTTTTGAAATACTCTATCATTCTGCTAACCATATAGACCAACACGTAGTGCTAGCGGCCAAGAAGAGCGAGGCTTCTACCTTACATTATCAAAACCCTCTAGCCAACTTCCAAACATATTAGCTACTGGTTGACGAGATATTCCAAAAGCCAAATAAATCAAAAACTAGACCGTTATGCTAAAAGCGACAATAAAAAACAGATGCTTAATTGTCTCATGTTCGTTACAATAGCAACATGTTCTGCTCCCTTGCTAATTTCGTTTTGCTAAATTATCTTTGTGAGAAGATACCACAAAAACACCTTGATTTTTAATGGAGCTTTAAGTTTCTATAACCGTTTATTTAAATTTGACACATGACTTTTAATCAAAGCTTAATAATGGGATTTTACCGAGAATTGGCCATTTTGGCACAGATTCCAGCAGAATTCATCATCAATCTGCGTGAGACGAATGCTAGCGATTCGTGAAGATAACTCCTTCCACACCACTAACTTAGGTCCAATCAGCGACCTTCTCCAGGAAATGTTTGGTGATGATGTTACTAAGACCTCAGCAATAGTTGTACCCTTCTAATGATACTATATAAACCGGGATATTGATCTTTAAGTGAACTATTTCCAAGCCAGATATCCTCCCAGAACCTCACCTGCGATCCATTATTAATCTTGAAGGTACCAAAGCAAAGGAATGTTTGCTTTACCTTCATTAAGCTGGACTAGAAATGTGAATCTCCTGGTTTCCACTCAACTTGCCCTATTGGCTTGAATCCTAAATACTTGTTCCGAAGCAGCTGTTGCCAGGTACCCTCTGATGTTAAGAGTTTAAACAGCCATTTACTTAAAAGGGCAATATTCATAATGTTCAAATCATGAATTCCCAGACCTCCTTGATCTTTAGATTGACATAAGGTGTTCCACCTAGCAAGACGATATTTTCTCTTGTGCTCGTCCCCTTGCCAGTAAAACCGAGATCGAAAGAAATCCAGTTTCTTAAGAACACCTTTAGGAATCGCAAAAAAGGACAACATATATATTGGCAGACTGCTTAAAACTAAATTAATCAAAATCAATCTACCTCCCACCGAAAGATTCTTTCCTTTCCAACTACTAAGCCTCTTTTCAAAACGTTCTTCAACCAGTTTCTAATCTGATTTGCGTAATTTTCGATAGTGGATGGGAATACCTAGATACTTCAGAGGGAGAGTCCCGTGTTTACAACCAAACAACTCCTTATACTGTTCTACAGAGTCTTGAGCCTCTCCAAAACAGAATAACTCGCTTTAACCTTATTCGTACTATACCATAACATTCATGTGACATCTGACTATGGTTGCATTTATAAAGACATGCTTGGGATCATCAGGGTATTATATTGGTCCAAAGAGGGCGATGGTTTCTGCCTTTCTGACTGTAAAACTAGTTCGTCTTTGGTCCATAGTAGCAGCAGCAATAGTTTCCTCTACTAGTGGAAATTGTGATTCATTGAAGTGCCATTTTCCTGGCTCTGTTTTGTGTTTTCTATTGCAAGCATGCTCTTATTTTGTAAACCTGTTTCTGTTCCCACTTAGGATTGCTATTATTGGTACCGCTCGCATCTTTATGTCACTGCAGCAGGAAGAGAACTAACCTATATGTATTTGGGCAGCAAACATGTGACCCCTGTGATTCAACACTCAGCTCAGAGTTCAGAAAACATCGGCAAACAGAGTACTTGTTGGAAGCATTCCACCTTCAGCACAGAGCAACTGAAACAAGGCAGAAGCTCAGTACACTGCAAGCAGAGATCGGAAAAAGCAGCTTCGGTGATGAGCTGACAGCAGAAGCCAAAATGAGCACAAGAAGAGCGCTAAGTTCAATTAGGAACAATTTCAAGGAAATCCAGCGAAGCCTTGAGATCTGGTTGGCAAGAATTCTGGGAGACCTTGAGGGCATGTTGGCAAGAGATGGGGCATCCCGCATAAGGGAGTACTTTCTGTCTCCCTTTGCTTCTGCTGTTCGATGAGCACCGCTGGTATGAAATGCCTTCTTCGTCTATCTCACAACTATTATAGTGACCGCATCGTCACTGTGTGCAGCACATCGGTACACCTTCGTCAGGTAAAATGCCGTGTGCAAGTTCAACATGTGAAGTCACGGAACCCCTTGGCCTTACTTAGTATTCTTGCAAGCTTTTACAAATATGAAGAGAAGTGATCTAAGGCCATGCCAAATTTTACATCCAAGTTTGATCATAGGAGAAGCAGAATGAAAGATTGTCTCCAATTATTCTCTCTGTCGAAGTTTTGACATGGAATTCGATCGTGTCCTAGATCACTTCTCTTCACATTTATGAGGACCTCTGTTAAGAATTCTAAGGCAAGGGTGCACGAGCTTGCATGAAACTGAGAGTTCGCCGTGTATACTGCACATTCGGTTGACATATGTTAGTTCGCACATAGAAGTTGCATGATCAGCTTGCAGTGCTTATGTGACTTTCCGTAGTTCATTTGGTCAGTAGCTGTACTGGTGGATTATTGCTTATCGTTCTTCTGATGGATTCTGTATACTGCATCTAGCTAGCGCATGTCTCGGATGCACTGAACTGTATTAATCTTGTTAGTTTACAATTACTGGTCTATGTACATCGGTAATTGTTGAACCAACATGCCACGTGGCAATGCTAGTAGGTTGCTTTGTTTGTCGTATGATTACTAGTGGTGACCGAGTTCATTAGCTCTGTGTTGCGTGCATCTACAGAGCAGGGGATAGATAAAGGAACATGGAAAATGAGGATTAAACATACTGAAGGATGTGATGTGTGCAACTTTAACATGATAACGCCTGCAGTCACAGATTACCTGGGCAGCTAGTGCCCTAAACATTTCTTGTCCTTGATCATCTCCCTCTTCCATATCTTTCCCAGCTCCAACTTGAAACACAAATTAATAACTCTGTATGTACCCTTGTAAAATAAAATATATTTTTCCCCCTTGCACAAGCACCCACTTGAACCCAAGTCTCAGATTTAGCACTGCGAACTCTAGAGGTACTGTGCCTGTATCCTCTCCTTGTTCTCCTCCCACCACAGCTTCGCGTTCAGCTCTGCGAACTTCTCGCGGCTGCAAAAATCAAGCATTAGCTACCGTTAGCTGCAGCAGGGGATCAGTCATGTAATTTAGCTTCCCTTTGTTAACTAAGCCACATGATGACCTGAAGCGGACGCGGCGGAGCTCCCTGGTGCCGTCGGCGAGCTCCCTGACGGTGATGTAGACGCCGGCCTCGTCCTGTACGACCCACTCGGTGACCTCCAGCTCGCTGGCGTTGCTGACGGAGACCTCGTCCCTGGAGGAGGTGGTCGTCCTGGCCGCATCGACGGCGTCGGAGACGGGGCTCTTGCCGGCGCCGTTGTGGCGCTGCTGCCAGGCCCGCTCCGACGGGTTGGACGAGGACGGCGGCGGCGGCGACAGCGGGCGGAAGCTGTGCTGGCGCGAGGCGGCGCCCCAGGCGATGCTGCTGCTGTCCGGGGTGAGGGGAGCCGGCGACGGGGCGGCGGCAGGGCTCCCCCTGCTGGCAGAGCCCACTTGCGAATAAAACGATTCCCTCTGCTCCGACCACCGCGGACGCAACCAGAGAGAATCAATCGATCAGCTTTAATCGTCGCGAGAGCAACAACATGCTGTGAAGCTAACTGTGCTAGTGCGCTGCTAGCTGCTGCATCTTTTGATGCAACGCAACGCAACGCAACTAAATTAAGCAAGCGTCGTCTCTCTCGTCATGCAGGAATATAATGTTTGTCCGTATCAGGACGAGTCCATTCTTGCCCTGCCTGCCGTTGCATGCGCAGGCACCACAACAGAATGCGACAAAAGCCGGAACACCAACCGCGGCTAAGCTATGACAAACACTAGGACGAATTGATTGTGTCAGTCACGTTGTCGCCATGTCAGCATCGCCGCATCACATCATGCATGGGAGTGGGACCAGATTAAAGCAGCTGTGGTCCAGGACGGTGGGCGGCTAGACCTAGACGCGCGCACTAGCTAGCTAGCTATAGCCTGTAGCATTTGCGAGAGGGAGCGAGCGCTGAGTCTGAGTGACTGACCTCGCCGTCGTCGGAGCGCGGCGGGGTCGGGAGCACCTGCCGGCTGAAGCGGCGGACGTTGTAGAGCTCCATGATCCGCTCGTTGTTCTCGCCCCACCACTTCTGCGCCTGCCACTTGTCGTACATCTCCCGGCTGCATCCATACAGACAGACACACGTCTCGTCAATGCATGCGTACGTGGGCCATGGTGATACATACACGTTGTCCTCCGACCGTGTGCGCGTGTCTGTTTCCGGCCCACGGACAGCGTGCGTCACGCACCTGAAACGGATGCGCTTGAGGTCGTTGCCGGCGCCGCCGGGAGGGACACGAAGGTGATCTGCACGCCCGGCTCCACCTGCGCCACCCACTCCCTCGTCTCGCCCTCGGGCCTCGCCGGGTCGAGCTCGAGCTCGACGCGCCGGTGCCGCCGCCCAGGTACGTCGCCGGGGCACCGCCATGTCGTCCTGCACCACGCCCGGTCGGTAGTACCCGCTGCGGTAGAGGAGGTCGTCCGGCCCCTCGGCGGCGGCGAGCCGCCGCGCTTGTGGCCCTGCCGGTGCGTCCCGGACAGCTTCAACACCATGTCCCAGAGCTGCACGATCGGTCGAATAACGTGCAATCAGCACACGTACTACAATGCATTATGGGGCCAAAAAAGGAAAATAAGAGGAAATTAGCTATAAGCTAAGCAGTGCCATGCTGCATTAGAGGGAATTTAGCTATAAGCTAAGCAGTGCCGGCACCAATTTGGATGCAACAGATTTCGATGACTGTATTCATGCAGAAAAATGCTGCAGGGTCAGCCCGGGTGACTTGATTGATATGGGATACTTACTCCAGCAAAGGCATAAGCAAAACCAGTCGAAGGTATTGCAACCTTTTCCAAGGAGTGTACCGGATGATACATCCGTGTTCCCAATCCACAGTATGTGGCTTCAATGAAACCCACCCAGTAATTGGTGTGTTTGAGCTATTTAGGCAGAGATATGGATGGTATGTGCTGATTTGGGGTCCATTAAACTTCCATATCAATAGGCGTGTTACTTTTGGGTACAAAATGTCATAATTTGCTGAATAAGTCTGAATTTCTCTGGAACAGACAGAACAGTCTGGTTTCCAACTCAATACTGCAGCAGTAAGCAATTTTGGACCGGTTAGTGCTGCCTAACATAGTCTTCGGTTCTAAGAATTTCAGGAAATTTGATCTAGCTAGTTTGTTGCTTAACCTATCATCTTGCAACTATCTGCGTTAGCCATTAGGTCTAGGCAAATCTGTCTCAACATTCAACAGGGCATTTCAAATTGCAGTACTCGTACCAGCGGAGCTAGTGTATCTATTGATGGCTCCGGTCAAATATGAATGCTAGATAATGCAGCTGCTTCCCCTTTAGGGGTCAGACAATGACATTTTCAAAGATTATGTTACACTCTAGGATCGACTACTTTACCCATAGCCAATCAATTAGTAATCTTTATTCGGTTCAGACTGCACCATGTCATGTTGCTCACACAGGAGTGAAGAACTTGAATGGCTGTTTTCGCACTTGATACTATGTGGTAAATTCCTATTCTACCATTAGGTAAGAACTACAGAATCAATTCATTTGAACCACCATGTTGTTTTCCTCTTCAGTTAGGGCCACTTGAAACAGGGATGGAGATGGATTCTCTGAATACATTTACTTTTTCCTCTTTAACCACATAATTCTGTACGGGTTGTTTACCGAGTCAGTTCACTCAGTTGTATGTTTCATCTACAGTTAATTTTCCCCTCCAATGATATCACCCATCTTTTTAGGCCTGACCTCTTTTATGAAGTTCGAATAAATTGAGGATCCTCACAGTTGGATTCTTGCCGTGCTGCTGGATGCAAGCAGAAATGCAACATCCCCATCCAGGGATCTCTTTTCAATTTGCATTGCACCACCAATCTCCTTTTGAGAAAGCAGCTAGCAACCCATCCTTATATCAATCTCGTCTGAACATATCTGCATGCTTTACTGTCCAAAAGGAAAGGAAATAAGAAAACAAAGACAGAGACACGTAGCCATAGGAAGTTGAAGCTCAAAGCTTCTTTGTCACAATAGAACAAGGGAATAGTCCATGGCCACTCTTTGTGGGGAAGCTAGGAACACCACAAGAACACACCATGTAAATGCATGATGCATCTGTGCTTTGCTTTATTTCAGGATATCTCCCCAAAGCAAGGAGGGGAAGAGAGGAAATGACACAAAGTGAAAGGTGATATCCACCAGGCAGCCACAGCCTACACTATCTGTCCCCTCATTTTGACCGTCTTTTAACTTGTTGCCTAGTCCAGTTTGAAGACATCTTACTGTAGGCAATCCCACTTAAACGAGCAGGAATTAGTGTGTGTGGTTCAATAGTTGTTGGGCTAGCTTAAATGTGAGTACAACCTGTTTCTTCATCTGCATGCATCTCTGCTCAACTGCACTAAGGGAAGTAGAAGAAGGAACCTTCTATTCCTATTTGATTGAGCTTCAGATTTTCATACGGTGTAGTACTAGTGTTTTCCTTACAGGGAGTCCCAATGGGGTACAAAAAATAACATCCTGTGTTGGGGATGAAAGTCCAATTCGAATCCAAAAAAAGTCCAACATATGTGGCTTCTGATTAGAATGTGGAAATGCCTTTTACTACTGAATTTTTACTGGCCATTAAATTCGCATACTGCATTTCATATTGTTGGCAACATAACCATGGATTAGTCTCAGCATTGTCGATTGGACCCCACAGCCTGATCAATTCTTGAGTTGAGACTGAGAAACCTGAACATCTCTATTCAAATCACAACCAAACGTTCGAGAACAGGAAAAGGCATGCTATGCCCTTTCAACTTAGAGGTTGATGATCAGATTCTAGTATTCTATGTCCACAAGCATATATTCACAAAAGAGAAAAGAAAGAAAAGCAGCACTATAGTATGAGCAGAAGCTTTGGCATGCGGTGGCCGGTAAGCCAGGTGCTTGTTCTTCGCTTTGCGAAGAGAGAAAGACATGATAGACCTCGATACTATTTATCATCCTTAAGAGGTATCAGCCTATCTACTCGAAAAGTATCGACAGTTTAAAGGATAGAGATACCAAAGAAAGAAGAGAGTAATTCGATAGGATGGTAAAAAACTCTCGATAGACGTGTCTTCTTTTTGGCTGAGCCTGGCAGGATCATTGATCCGATTAAAGCCGGTTAAAAGGAGAGAGAGAGTGTAGAGTTGTAGTCGGATCCGTCGATGCTCTTGAGCCTGTGTAGGCGTGGGAACAAGGACAATTAATAGAGCAAGCAGCTGCTAGCTAGTCAAGTCTGCATCGGACACAAGGTCTAGGAGAGGAGACGTACGTACGTACTCCTCTATCTAGAAATTAAGAAGAGGATGGAGCCCACGGGCGGCGACGAAGACGAACACACACCGGTTGCTGCTGCACTGTAGAGGAGGACTGATCGGGATTGGCGCCTACAGTCTCATGCAGTGGGGCCGGGAAGAAAAGAGAAGCACACAGCCTGCCATGATTCTGTCTGGGCGCCGACACGTGGACCACGTATCCGCCGTACATGGCTGGCCGTTGGCCCCCCTTGCTCCCGGCCGCCTCGGTAGTCGTGACGGGAGCTCTCTGTTCAGTGGTCGGTCTCCATCTCTGCTGCTACCTCATGGTGATGGGTGTACGTACCTTGTTCCCAGCTTGGAAGAAGAAGAATTCAGGCTCCTAAAGCAGAGCAAGGAGGAGGACATGTCGCTGGTTTCGGGGGTGCATGCGATGGAAAGCGACGCCACGCCCCGCCCCCACGCTTCACTAATTACTACTGCCTGTCTGCCATTGCTTCGCTTGTTACTGTCATCATCATCATCATCACGGCTCTACCTCATAGTTTAGTTTAGTTTAGTTTAAACTGCTAAGCAAGCTATCAGCGTATAGTTGGGACCTGGGATCGATATATCTGCGCTCGACCGTGACTAGTTGACGATCGTCCCGTCAACGTGAGGCAGAATTTCTACAGTTGTATTCTACGAAGCAGTACACCGTCGTTGTAAACGTAATCGTCCTAGGAATTAATGAACAACCTCAGGATGGATCAAAATCTAATCAGTCCTAGCTAGCTACTTATATATACGACCTACAGTGATCCGCTCTGCTACCTAGTAATAAGCTGCATCTCTGACGTAACGTAAATAAATTTCCAGGCAGCTAGCAATAGCATCGATCGAATGGGTGCAAAGAAAGAAACAGAGGACAAGAACAGGACAGAAGCCGAGCCGGGCCGGCTGGGAAGAAAGAAACTAGTAAGTAACAACAAGACATGTAACTAAAATTTTCCGGCTCCTCCTAGAGATGAGAAGGAATTAGATAGATAGATAGATACATGGATAGATGGTTCAGCCATATGCGGCAGGAGTAACTAAGTAGAGCAACCAACCTGGGAGGTGAGCGACTTCACCAATTCGGTGTTGGATCAACCTCACGGTTCGCTTGCTTGGTCTCAACTAAGTCGCTTACAACAAATTGACAAATGGCCAAGGATTTAGCTTTAGTAGATAGATATTTATTTTGATGATTTCATTTAGATTCTACCGTCAAACCGCGAGCATGGCAAGGTACATTGCAATCGGATTCTTTATTGGTAGTTTTATTACATGTTTCCTTAGTTCTTTGAAAATTTTGTTAGTGCATTTGTTTGCCCTATGATAGCAATCGATGGATCGGTGGTTTGTTTCACCTAGGATTAATAATGTAACCCTCACTAAGAAACCATCTAATTCATTGTTTATATTCGGTTTGTAGGCCTTCTTTGGCTTCTTGCCCAAATTTTGATATTATTGTAATCAAGTTATTTGATTTGTTGTGTTCCTCTTTTAATTGATTTTTCCCCAACTTGTGCCCCAAGAAATAACTCGAGAAGGTATATACAATAGCTTATTTTCTAGCTAGGTTTATATCTTGTATTACAAAAAGGCTTATGATGTTCTTCATTAGTTGGCCCAATGATTCATAGGGCTTCCGTATTTCTTAAAGGTATAAACTGGGTTGTGTTGTAACTCTTGAATTATTTTTAGAATCACTTTTTTGCACTTGGGATTAAATGATTTGTGCTCCCATCAAAGATACCTATATTGCAAATGTCTTGTTGATGACGATCCACAGAAGCCACTCAATGAAAATGACGGTGATATTCACGTGTTCGAAAATGACGGTTTTGTAGCATAGATAGGCATCTTCGACACCCCATCAAAGCTTCTCTTCATTCCATAGTCATTGAAATATCCGTAAGACACATCGACTTTAGGCAAATGTTCATTGGAACATTAAGGTTACGAATATGTTAGAGAGAAAAAATGTTCCTTTTGCCTAACAATTTTCTTGTTTTAAATAATGGGAGGGTTAGTCGGCTTTTACTGTAATTCTCAGGCAACCTCCTTTTCTCAGAAAAACCAAGCATGCAAACCATTGACCGCAATAGAAAACAAATTCGGTACATGATGATACTCATCAATTAATATGAAACTTTGATTTCAGTCATTTCATCGTGTGCTTTTTGTATTGAGTCTCGCTATGCATTTTAGTTACAGCTAATGTTAGAAAGGAAAGAGAATTTCACACCTCATTGCAAAAGTCATGAAAGCAGAGAATGCTACCATATCTCAAGAGCCCATTAAGATTAAGGTTAGCTTCTATCCTAACAACTTACACATAATATATTTTAATGTGAAGAAGACTGCTCAAAATGTTTGTTTTATTTAGGGCTACATTGAATCACTCCGTAGCTTCCCAAAGGCTAGGGTTCAAGACTTGTTTCGAGCAAAAATATATATGCAGTCATTGTAAGAAATCACTTTGATTACTTCATGTAAAAATATCATTATTATTTTTTGTTCATGAATTTGGAATTTGATAAAAAAAGTATCGTAGATATTAACCAGACATCGTTTATGAATATTCTATGCACATGTGGGTGTTGCCTTGATGATCTTTCGGTAATTAGGGGGATAAATGGCGTAGACTTCTATGCGAGCTATATCTTCACTTGTGTAGGTACACAGATATCATGATTATTATGTTATCTTATTCTAACATTTCTGTTTGAGATATTTTGAATTTATCACAGCTTCATGATTTTCTCAAAATTTTGGAACCATGTTTGTTGGCATTATTATGATTTGAGATAGGCTGCTTAGTTACTAATTGGAACATTTTGTTTATAACCGTGACCATTTCAGATTCCCATTATCTTGTTCGGGTCATCCTCATGGATAAAAGTGGAATCATCCCTATATTGCATTCCATAGAATTTCCAGCTCCCACGCCTATGTCGTTTGGGTGAGGGCGTACATGCCCGTGGTCTAATAGATAAGTTGTGCGAATCATATATCATATCAACCAACCCTATTAAAGCCGGGAGAAAGCCCCTTTTTCCTCTACCCTATTTTTGACACGTTTTTTCTAAAAAAAATAGAAAAGGTGGGACAGTTTTTCCCATAAATATCAAGCGATCAAGATTCCGTATGACGCAGCAAACAAATTATATACGCCGCGGCGTAGCGCGGGTCATCATCTAGTATATTTGAAGAACCGGAGTAGCGGTGAATGTCTACTGGACAAACTCAGCCTCCAAAGATGGCAGTCCCCGGGCCTAAAAATTTCTCAAAAGCCAAAGCTGCTGCCCTGCGCCGCCGCTAACCTCCTACGTGTCGAGACATGTCCGGCGGCCGGAAGCGTCCAGCCCCGTTCGCCGGCTTCTCCCCCTTCGCCCGCTCCCTCCTCTTCTCCGCCTCTGGCCACTCCAAACGATCACCACCCTCCTCCGCCCCCGCCAAACCCCCTCAAGGTACGCACGCTTCTTCTGCACATTCTGAAACCCCTAACCCTTGTGGAACGGGCGCCTCTCATGCCTCATTTGCTCACCAGAAAACGCCACCTCCGCTCGCGGCATGCCGCCGCCGCCCAAGCGCGCGAAGGGGCCCGAGCCCTCCAGCGACGAGGAACGCTACAGCAGCGACAGCCCTCTAGATAGCTACGGCAGCGACGGCGACTCGTCAGAGGAGGTGACTACCTTTACCTACCTACCTACCTGGGTCGTAGCCTAGCGTCTTAGGAATTTTCACTCGCAGATTGATTGATGCTTTGCTCTCCGGATTGGCGCTCCTAGCTCCAGACGGTGCAGGCGGACTTCGCCTTCTTCGACCCCAAGCCCAGCGATTTCCACGGCGTCAAGATGCTGCTCAAGACCTACCTCGACTACAAGCCGTGGGATCTCGCAGGCTTTGTCGACCTCATCCTGGCACAGACCACGGTGGGCACTGTTGTCAAGATGGCCGACGATGAGGACGAGGAGGGACAAGGAAATGGCGGTGACGATGATGACCTGTTTGGTTTTATCAGCGTGCTTAATTTGGGAAGATACGGTGTATGCACAACCTACTCACTCTATAAACAAGATGTTACAAGCCCAGGTCGCATCTGAGATGTTACAAGCCCAGGTCGCATCTGATTGAACACCTTGCTGCTGATGCCTTGCAGGAGCACCGCTGCATCGAGGATCTTAAGCAGTATCTGCTTGCTGTTTGCGGCGACAAGGATACCAAGAAAAAGCTCAAGTCCCTGCTGGAAGAGAAAGCGTCTGGTGTGGGCCTGTTGGTGTGTCGGCGCTTTGTGAATTTCCCATATGAACTGGTGCCTAAGCTGTATGACGCGCTCTTTGACGAGATTTCCTGGGCAACAGAAGATGAGGTGGATTTTCTGTTGTCAAGCACCATGTTTTCTTTCATGTTTACTCAGTTAATGAGTTTGCAACTGTCTCTGCATGTCTGAAGCCAACACAAGAACTCCGGGACTCCTTCCGATTCAAGCAGTACCTGTTGGTTGTCAGAATTTTTGAGGTGTGCAATGCAATTTGTTTTCGTGCTTTTTTGCTGCTACTTGCTGTTCTCGGATAATTGAAGTGGCATGCTTTGTTGCTCAGTAGAACCATGTAAAATGTTGTGTCGATCAAGGTCCAAGAGTAATTACGCTGAATATTAAAGCACCCCTAGTCTTTCGGTAACCGTTCAGTCATACTAACGCACTTGTCACTGTCACTCTGTGCAGAGAAAAACTCCTGCAAAGCATAAAGCAAAGAACAGCAAAGATGAGGATGAGCCTGTTACCTATCCAAAATTAGAGGATGACATTTTTCGTGAGGCATCAAAACATGTTACCGAGATATTGGTAGATTGTCTATTTCTGTCATAGGTGCTGACAAGTTGTCTTTCTTCCTCAGCTTAGTTCATGGTCTTTCACTTTCCCAATACATGCTGAACAGTCAGCTCAGCAGGAGGTCAGTTGAATCTAATTTTTTAATGTTTTATATTATGTCTTGAAATGTGATGATCATTTTATTCCTTTTATCGTGCTTCTGCATCATGTGTAACTGTCAACTGGTTCACTTGTGTGTGTGCGGCACTATAGATGCTTTTTGTTCGTTTTTAAAGTGATTGGATGGTGTAACCTGCTCGCGTGTTCTATGAAAATAATAGTAGCCAAAACCAAGCATGTCAACATTGTGTCTTGATTATAGTTTTCTTCGGATGATGATCTTACAGTGTGTCTTGATTTTAGTTTTCTTCTGATGATGATCTTACAGTATCCTTGCATGCATGTTTTTCAAATCTGATGCTGTATGTACCTATCCATATGTGAAATTGGAACTTGTTCCTAAATGGATTTTTGTGGCTGCCCTTGCAGATGAAGAATTACAAGGAAATGGGCTTAGTCATGGCCATTAAAGCTGAAGCAATTCCGGAGTTCCGCAAGAAGTTGGAGGAGCTGGTATCTGAACGGTAGTCTCTTTGCGCATAGCAGGCGAAGGCAGAAATTTACTGCTGCCCACATGGTGTTAGAACACACATTTTTCTTGCCATTAGTTTTCCAGTAAGCGTGACCGGGGGGGTTTGTGACTGCCAAGTGCAAATGGAAGTACTAGCATTGCCATAGAAGCGAGGATGATCTGCTGCAAGAAGGAATCATCTATGAAGTATTCCAACCTATTCTTGACACCAGGAGATTTTGAGGGTTGTGTTTGGTTGCTTTAAGGCAGCAAGATTCTTTTTATTTTTTCAATCCAAAGGCACCAAAATTTAGCTGGGTGCGGGGGTTCTATTCCATCGATACATCGTATAGCGTTTGATTTAACATCAATTCTTTGCCATGTTACTACGGAAATGATCTTGTCAACAAAAGATACGTTTAAGTGTGTCTTTCATGGTACTGAGCCTAACAAGTGAACAAGTAGAAGCAGAAACGTGTTCTGGATGGTAGGAAGCTGCTTGTAACAACGACAAGTCTTAACAAAGGTAACTGCACTTAGCATAGGCGGCAACAGTTTTACATGGTGCGTTAGTGCTGTGGTTGTCTTCCAAGTCGTGTGCTAATCCGGCATCGAGACAGGCTGAGGCTAGCAAAGTTGCAATGCCTCCATAAAAGTGATACTAAACAGAAGTAACCAGGGCGTTTCATAGTTGCACTGAAATCAGCTTCTGGAAACATGGGTGGGTAAACAAAACTACAAAAGCAAGCAGCGACCAAACGTTCAATGTTCTATTTCATGCTACTGTCCATCAATTGAGCATGCTATCAGTTTTAAACTGTCAATCGCACAGAGATGGGACAAGTAATGCAATTTCAGAAATTCTGTCCTAAGCAGCAGAGATGTTACTGCTCCTTATTCAAAATGGTCTGTGAACACCAACCACATCTCAAGGTGTCTCTTGTCACCTAACTAGGAGCAATTTCACACCATCAATTTGCAAATCTCCACATGGAATAAAAACAGCGGTACTAACATATACCACATCTTCTCGAAGTAATTAGCTGGAGGGTATCACAGAGAAAATTTCAAACGCCCAACATAGGTTCACGGGCGCAAGTGCAGCCATCAAACAAACTTCCATCATAAGTTCTTGAACGCAGATTCGTTGGGGTGCTTCGGCGTAAGCCTCGCCAACAAAGCCTTGTTTGAGAAGTGCTCGGCGTCGACAAAATAGAAGTTCCCCTCAGCCCTAAAAGTGACAAAGGGTCGGTTAGTCTCCGGAGGCCTGATGTCAGCAAACTTGACAGTCCTTTTGAGGGGTGTAGCAAGCCATGTCAACATCTCTGCTTCAAAGCTATCTGAACCTGGTCGCCACCTGAGCTTGTGAATGTACGGGCTCACAAACCAGTGCAAGGCTGCGGTTGTAGTGGCACTGAGGAAAATCACGGTGGATGCAACTGCTCCCTTGAGTATCACATTCATCTCAGGTGAAGTCATGAATGTTATCACCGGCCCCAGCGACACAGAGAGGCAGCAGGTGGATAGAGAGAGGAGCTTCACTTTCTTTATGGTCGATGATATCGGTCCCTGATAAACTAGTGCATCATCTTTGTCATCCTCCTTCATCTGCTTGGGTTTGGGCCCAATGCTTATCTTGTTGCCACTGGCTTCAGTTTTTTTCAGAGCAGCGGCCTGAGAAGCCCATCTTGTTTGACCGTACAAACAGGCAACTGAACCAAAGTTGTCAAGTTTTGCAAGAGAACTAGGCTTGCATGTGGAGAAATGCCTCCATACAATACATCCAGGAACCTGAAGATCTGGTAAAGAAAAGGACAGTCAGCTGACTTGTATCTAAATTTACAGTGATACACACAACAAACATGCAAACAGATCACTTCTGTCATCCAACATGAGCATATTATCCTCAGAAATCAAATTCAGAACACTAGAAATTTGACGGCAGTACATAATGGGAAAATTCGCTTTAACCACATGTACTTCTATCTGTAAAATTGGCAAAACAAAACAGAAATCACATACAATGAGGAAGAGGTAGTGTAGCTCATGAGCACAAATTGTAGAGATTGTAAGACGAATCACAATTTTTTTAGGGACGACCAGGAATCTGCCGCCGGAAACATGACATTAGTAATGAGGGCATGGTGCAATTCTCCCTAGAATGAATGAAATGGGATTCTTGGCAAAACAAAACAGAAATCACATACAATGAGGAAGAGGTAGTGTAGCTCATGAGCACAAATTGTAGAGATTGTAAGACGAATCACAATTTTTTTAGGGACGACCAGGAATCTGCCGCCGGAAACATGACATTAGTAATGAGGGCATGGTGCAATTCTCCCTAGAATGTATGATCTACGGTTTAACAATCTACCTTAGCAAATTCTCAGTTTATACACCACAAGTCCACAACACAGGCTTCACATCCAATAAGTCAGATAACAGCAGCAATCAAAGAGAGAACTTCCAGACATAATTAAACTAGAAAATAGACTATTATTAATCCATGGAAATGTTCCATTGTTCTTATAATGATTTGAGCTCTCATAGCTAGGCAGCACCCATGTGGATCAAAGTTAACACAGGAGACGACGAGGGGAGTGCGATTAGAAGGCTGGGAGTAACCTGAGACGCGGGAGACGGCGTGCAGGGGCGAGGCGGGTCCCACGGAGCAGTGGCGGAGGAGGATCCCGCGGAGGGAGGAGGCGGATCGGAGCCTCGCCGTCGCCATGGTCTCCGATCGAGGAAGGGAAGGGAATTTAGCTAGGGTTTTTGCGCCCCTCGACGTGAAGACGATAAGACGAACGGGCTTGGGCCAAATGGGCCATAACACGTGGGCTGGTTCTGACAAGCAGTAGCGGTTCCTTATCGGATCCGAACCCACCAACCTCTTGGACTTGCCTTGCGCTAGTGTGCGGTGTGCCGCCTTCTCCCTCGCCGGAACCCTTGTCGCCGGTGAGACCCCCCGTTTCCTTCAAATCGAAGGTTTTTCTATTCACACACCTTAAAGGCTTAAACCAGTTCCCTCAACTTCTCAGATATTTCCTCTCGTTGCTGCTCCGGTAAGCCGAGCGGACGGGATGAGCAGCCACGGGAAAAACTTCCGTCGCCGAACCGATGACGCCAACCGGGATGATGCCAGCTGTTGGTTATGATCTTGGCTGAACTGTCGGATCCGAAAATTAGGGGATAGGCCCACCTCTAACGCACGCTCGCGTTCTGATCGGGAGCTCTCCAACAAATTTGGTTAGGTCCCAGTAGCTAGCGTCAAATTAAATAGGGAGAGGCCGGCACTCAAAAGACATGAGATTTTGTTGTTGAGTTTTGCCATCTTTTCCAACACACCCATTCGATCTGGGTTTAGCGCTGAGGCTACTGAAGATCCTCACCATCACCGAAGAAGGTCTTGGTGTCCCTCTCCTTCCTCACGCGGTTTGGTGCTACGCATCTTCACCGACGCCCAAACACAACCGACGCTAAAACCTTAATGGTTGCCTCCTCTTCACTGGGTCAATGACTCATCTAAATTTTACTTCTGCATTACGTTTTTTTATGATCATAACTTAAGCTAGTTAATATTGTTAATGTTTTAGTTAAAACCTTAGATTCTAACACCAACCACCCTAGGCTCGCCGTCACCAAGACCCCAACCGTGCCCAAGCCCAGGTCGCCAAAACGCCAGGGCGCGAGCTGCCTCAGCTTCGCTGATGACGGGGATGAGGATGACGCTGAGGAGGGCCCATTCTCGCAGCGCCGCTGCCCGACTGCTTCGATCCGGTCGGCCCGCACGGCCTCGCCAGCTGTCGCGCCCCTCCATCGCCTCACGTACGCCAAGGACCGGCTGAAGAGCTCGCCGGCCATCTCAGTGGTGGTGCCAACGCCCAAGCCGTCCAACTTCCAGTCGCATGATGGCGAGTACACCTCGGAACGCCTTCGGGAGCTCCAGTAGAACGCACGCCCACTCACTGCTGGGAGCCTGATGCGTGCACCACTGCCTCCTCCGGCGACCGAGTCCCGGCAACAGCGGTTGGCTGGAGCTACCGCCAGTCCGGCTACTTCTACGATCACCATTGCAGCTGCTGCAGAGCCAGTGGTTGTTCTCAAAGGTCTGGTGAAACCTATGGCACAGACGAGCATTGGACCAAGGAAACCATTGCAAAAAGAGGATGTAGAGGATGATGACGTATCTGAGGAGGACGAAGCAGACAACGAGGAGAATGGGCCAGTGATACCCGACCGGGCAATGATCGAAGCCATCCGGGTGAAGCGGTAGCAATTGCAACAGTCGAGGCACCCTGCACCGGATTACATCTCATTTGACGGTGGTGGCGTGCTCAGCAGCCGGGATGCTGGTGGTGGATCTAGTGACAAGGAGGACAATGAGACGCAGGGCCGGATTTCAATGTACACTGAGAAGTCAAACGATGCCCAAAGGAGCACAAAAGGTGTATTTGGCATGATCGATAATAGGGGCCCTGCTGCTAGTTCGGGGGTTATCAACGATGGGTTCAGGGAGGTTGAGGATGATAGGGACGACGACGACGATGATGATGAGGAAGAGAGGAAATGGGAGGAGGAGCAGTTCAGGAAGGGGCTTGGTAGGAGGATGGACGATGCATCTACTCATAGAGCAGTGAATGGTTCACCAGCTCCTGTGCAGGTTCAGCCGCAGCCATCTAGATACTCGATAGGTCCCCTTTATCACCCCTCCTTCGGCGGGGTTGTGCCTGGAGCATCTATTTTTGCATCGGGGAGTGTGGAGTTCTTGTCCATCGCTCAACAAGCTGATGTAGCAAGCAAAGCCCTGCAGGAAAACATCAAAAAGCTTAAGGAGACACACAAAGACAACAGTCGGTGCTTTAGTCAAGACCAACACACATCTTAATGAAGCTCTTTCAGAGATATCTAACCTGAAGAGCAGTTTGCAGGATGCAGAAAAGAAATTTGTCTACATGCAGGAGCTCCGAAATTATATTTCTGTCATGTGTGATTTCTTGAATGATAAGGCATTCTTTATAGAGGAGTTGGAGTAGCACATGCAGAAACTGAATGAAAATCGAGTGTTGGTTGTTTGAGAAAGGCGGGCGGCCGACCTAGCTGATGAATCAAGTGTGATCGAAGCTGCTGTCAATGCAGCAATATCTATTCTTAGCAAAGGATCAAGCTTAGCTTACTTGTTTGGTGCATCAAATGCTGCACAGGCAGCAGCTGCGAGGGAAAATTCAAACCTACCACCAGAATTGGATGAGTTTGGTAGAGTTATCAATCTCCAGAAGCGTATGGATCTTAATGATATTAATGGTGAACCTCTTAAGAATCCCATGGGAATACTAATGGTGAACCTCTTAAGAATCCTACTCGCTATCACTATCTAGTTGGGAGTCTGTTTACCTTGGTGTTACTCGTCCTAATGTTTTGTATCTAGTTTATATCTTGATCCAGTTCGTTTCTGCTCCCACTCTGCTCCACTATAGTCATCTTTTTCGTGTTCTGCGATATCTTCGTGGAACTATCTCTCGCCATCTTTTCTTTCCATGCTTTAGGCATACTCTTATGCTACTTGGGCTAGTGATAATTTTGACAGTCGGTCTCTTTCTGCTTACTGTGTTTTTCTTGGTGGTTCTCTCGTTGCTTAGAAGACTAAGAAGTAAACAGTAGTTTCTCGTTCGAGTGCTGAGCCTGAGTTGTGGGCTATGGCTCTTTTAACAGCAGAGGTTACTTGGCTACGGTGGTCACTTGAGGATTTTGGTGTTTCTGTTTCTACACCGACTCCTCTTTTATCCGACAGTACAAGTGTTATTAGCATTGTTCGAGATTTAGTGAAGCGTGAGCTCATCAAGCATATCGGTATTGATGCTTCTTACATGTGGTCACAACCTCACAGGTACAGGATCAGATTGTGGCTCTTCAGTATGTGCCTTCAGAGTTTCAGTTGGCAGATTTCTTCACGAAGACACACATTAGAGCTCATCATAGCTTTTATCTCTCTAAACTCAGTGTTGTTGATCCATCATGAGTTTGGGGAGTGTTAGACAGTATCCTTGTTGCCTTATATAGAGATTACTAGTTGTCTGTATAGATATTGTTAACCTTGTGTAGATATTATTTTATATAGGTTTTCTTTTTGTACTCTCACGTATGTATGTGTATATATATTGATCAACTAACTTCATATTCAATGCAAATGATATTGGTAGCAACTCTTACCTGCATGGGTGTATGATTTGATGAGCATGGAAGTAGCTTGAGCTGAAGTTTTGGTCGTCTTCCAGCCAGGTATGCTAGCACTGT
The DNA here is from genome assembly GCA_036346375.1 of Guadua angustifolia. NCBI lineage: Eukaryota > Viridiplantae > Streptophyta > Magnoliopsida > Poales > Poaceae > Guadua > Guadua angustifolia. Next base: position 84,676,508 of record CM070504.1, on the reverse strand, counting down.
AGGTTAAACAGCATGCATGTTGAGATTGAGATAATTGCAGTCTTGGAGTCTAGTTACCGTACGACCAGGCACGATAGTTGCACTGGACGATCGACACCCATGTCGATGACACGCCTCTAGCTGTGGTGTAGGTGTGCCTCTCGAGTCAACAAGTCACAAAGTCGTCATTTCTATAACAAAACTACGGCCCATCAAAAATGTAATTACAAAAATAGTTACCTCTTTAACCGCGGAGTTCTATGGCTCAGCAAGCAACTGTGTTATTGATCATTCACTTTAGCTAGTTAATCATTTAATTAATTAATCACTTGATTAACCACTTAAATAATGACTTTTGCTTAATTAAATGGGTGCATTCATGCTACCGAAGTCCCATAGCTCGGTAAGTGTTCCTTTTTGAGCACCTACTATGTGGTAACCCTGTCACAGTATGGAAACGTGGTAGGCAGGTGACACATGTTGTCTGCAGGTGTTTTTACATGGAGAAGAAATCTATTTTGCAATCGTGTTGGAATTTTGACAAAATTTTAAAGAAAAAAAAAACTCGTGAAAGCTTCACAAGTCACGGACGTTGAGGCATGGCATGATATTTGATTGCGCCGTTGGGCGGTAGCCGACAATGCCGTCATGGCCGAGGACTACGGTTCAGTCCTAGCTAGTCTGAGTCTGACTGTGGGTGGGGCTACTACCGCTGTGAATTATTGATTCAGGAAAAGGGAAGAGCAGGGGTCGTATCGTATTGCATTGCGAAGGAGAAGATGTCATCAGTAGCGAGCCAGCCATGTTATCACGTACTAGTAGTTCGTTTCGTTTCTATCCTTGTTAAGTCGGCCTTGCATGCGAATCAATGTAAAACTCAGCTTCGAGTCAATCGGAGACTGCTGATGATAGGCTGATATTAAAATATTTGACCTTTTGGTCACTTAATTTCACTGTACTTATCAATCAGGCTCGTGCAAGCTCGACTCATCTACAAACTGAAGATAAATCTACACACAACATCGTGGCCCATTTGCAATGCAAGGGTTTTTATTGATTCTCTTATGCATTGAACTACTTTCTATTAAATTCATGTGAAATGCCTGTGCTTTAAACATGGTCTAAAATTTGTATAGACGTCACCTCGATGATGTAATGTTCATTTCAAAATACTTTTCATCTTGGTTTTTCTCACTCAATTCAGTAGATTTCATAGATCCTCAGTTTTTTTTTTTTTTTTTGTTGCCAAGGGTAATGTCAAAACCCTTTTTCAAGGAATCACATATTTTTAAACATGCAAAAAGGTTTTAAAAACTCCAGGGTCCCGCTCCAACCAATATAATATGACATGTGGGGGCAGCTGTCAGTTTGAATTACAAGTACGGGTAAACTGTCGTCCCTACCCTTCATTTTGGCACTTTGAGGCAACACGAAGGCAATCGCGCACGGGAGGGCATTTCCGTCAACAAAAGCCACCTCCTCCTCCTCCTCCTCCTCCTTCCTTACCGACCCGTTCAAAACCCTTCTTGTACATGGACATGGCCCCCAACTCCCCAGGTACACCCACTCACTCTCTCCCCTCTAGTCTTCTGCTCTCTAGCTAGCTCTGAGTTCTCCCAAATGGCCGCCGAGGCGGCCGCTACGCCGACGTCCAGCCCCTCGACGCGGCAGGAGCCTGCTGCCGCCGGCGAGGTCCTGGCCGCCTACCTCGGCCTCAGCTTCGCGCTCTTCCTCGCCTCCCTCCGCGCCGGCTGCCCCGGTTTCCGCCACCTCGCCTCGCTCCAGTCGCGCGGGCGTGTGCTCGCCACGCGCCTCCTCGCCGCCGAGGATCAGCTCCGCCAGCTGCGCGCGCGCCGCCGCGAGGACGCCCGGGCCAACGCCCGCGCCGCCGAGATCTTCGCCGGCCACCGCGCCGCCTGGATGGAGGCCGAGCGCCGCCTCCTCGCGCGCGCCGCGGCGGCCAGCGACGAGGCCGCCTTCCTCCGCGCGCGGCTCGCCGAGGCGGAGGCCGAGGCCACCGCGCTGCGGGCCCGCGTCGAGCGGGTCGAGCTCGAGGCCGCCGAGCGCGACGAGCTCCTCTCCGCGCTCCTAGCGGCTACGCGCCCCGCCCACGCCGACCTCCGCGGCAGCGAGGAGGAACCCGACGCGCGGGAGGCGGAGCAGCAGCCGGTGGCCGCGCCCTCGGATCCAACGGACACGTGCAGTGATGAGACCGACGCGGAGGCCCTGGCTGCAGCCGCGGCTCTCTACGCTCAGCAGCAGGACCAGGACGGTTTTGTCGACGACTTGTACACGACGGCGGCTTCCGCGGCGTCGGGAATGCCGCCTTGGATGGAGCGATCAAAAGGGTGGCAGGTGAGACGACAAAAGTTGCAACACAGGCCCTTTCTCTCGTTGTTTGTTTGCTGCTACGCTACCTTTGCTTTTTCAAGCCTTGTTACTCCATCCAAGTGCTCGTCTTTCTAACTTTCAAGGACGCAAATATAATGGATATCGCTTTTCAGTTTAACGTGTGCTAATGGCTGCTACTACTACTTAACCAGGCTCACATTTGGGGAAAATTAATGCTACTGTTAAACATCATAAATCGTTCTGAAATTACTTCTACTGCTAAAGTACAAAAGCATGTACTACCTATTAGCTGATTGATGCTTAAACGTTCTACTGGATCACAAACTTAGCTCACAACGTAAACTCGGGGGTCGTGTCATAGAAATCTCCAAAACACTTCAATTTATTACGCTTCTAGTTCTGCCTCTGCTCGAGCTTTTTGTACGCCGTATGCCTACTTTTTTTTTCTGAAGCATTTCGGTTGTCGAAATTTATCATTTTATAATGCCAAATCAAATCCACCAACATATGTAGTGAAAATTAAATAGAATTTAACCCTTTAAGTCTTGAATAGAGTTTAGTAGCAGTGGGATTTTGTTTGTACTTCATGTTGTCTCCACTTATTATTACCCCATCCATTTTCTTTGGTTGTCTCCACTTATTATTTTGGGGCTAGATCGATGTACCATCCTGTGGTATCTCTGCTGCATACACATTTTTCCAGGAGTGATATTCTGAAGGCCTGAACCTCCGCCACAATGCCATGCCTGTTGTAGTCTTGTAGAATAGAACGGACAAACAACCACTTTGATAGCCTCTTGGATCAATTAGAATCACGATACTATATTTGCGGGGTAACCCTGCATCGAACAAAGCTACCTGAATCTCATATGGCTATTTCAAGACCTACGCTTACGGCTTCCTGACTGTTGTTGCTCAAGCATTCAGTGGCCCTGGAAAATGAGTTCTACATCACATTCATCACGGGCTGGCCTTAGTTACTGTATAAGAAGAAATAAGAAGAAAGCCCATCCGTTCTTTTAGCCTTGTGTTTCTCTTGTAATGATGTCATATATTTTAGCCCTATGTTTCTTTTATATGAAGAGCTTATACTTTTTATGACTAAATGTGTATTTAATCTACTAAATAACATAACTGGGTCGGTCAAATGAATCCATGTCCATATCTAGCTAAACTTTACCCTAACTGTAACTGCTTTGCCCATCTAGTTTCTTATTTGAATCCATTGTTCCATTGCGTATTCATTTGGTTATGTGCACATACAATTACAACTATTTTCTTCTCTCTTTTCTTTGATTTGTTTTATCTCAATGCTGCTTCACACCATACTCAAGAGATAATTTCGTGTCATTAACCTTTATGCTTTATTGCCTCAAAGAGCCCAAGGAATGAAAGAAAAACTGGCCTGGATTAAGTATATAACAATTTGAATTAAAGCATTATAAACTGTTATGTTTGAACTTTGAACCTGTTGTATCATTTGGTTACTCGATATACATTGCACAGCTAGCAAAGTAGTCAGCAAGGCTAGCAACCGTGTTGGGAGCATCACTCCTTAGTACCATGTGGGAAAACTTAATTGGCTTGTCGGTCTGGACATTGCATAACTCAAAAGCCCCAAAATAGTTCTGTTCATACAAACTCCTTAGATACATTTAATGTCTATGCAACTTAAAAAGTGTTAAAATCATAGGTTCCACCTCCATTTTCAAGTTATTTGCCTACTTGAGGAGGTACGTTCATATTCAGCAATAGTCAATAGCAATTAGCAAGTGTAGGTGACTCCGTGACTACCTCAAACTTCCCTCCACAGTAGGAAGTCACATGATATTAAAAGGAAGAAACTAATTCGCATCAACTTAACAGACACCTGTTCTAAAAATAACATCAGCTTCTGACTTAACTCACATTTAAGTGAGTTTATACTTGCTATTTTGAATTAAACTTCACTCAGGTGAGTGAGTGAGGGAGGGAGGGTATGTGAAGTTATACAACCACCTGCCTGCCCATACTTATGCTCTGGTTTACTGGTCCCAACTGCAGCATTAGAATTGGAGTTTGCTATTTAGCATTAACCTCAGTTCTCGATTCTCAATTATCCAGTACGGCAGTAACATATAAAGCTAGAATTTAGGCTAAACTACCAACTCACTTGACTTGAATACAATCAGTCAACCCAGTTAAAAGGACGAGTCGCCAGCTGATGCTGTTTCAGTTGAGGTGACTGTTTAGTTGATGTGAACATTTATTTCTTCCCTTTAGATATGACAAGTTGGGGTGGCCTTCTACTTGTTGTCTTTGATGGTGGACTCATTAAAAGTAGACGTATTTCTACCCTCTTATGTGAAATTTATTATCTCAACAATTAACTTAAATTTTGCTTGCTTCCATGTCTCTAGGAGTTTGGAATTTTGGATTATTAAAATAATAAAATTTCTGATGATTTCATCATAATTCAAAGCTCTGGGGTGAATTCATACAATCTAATCGCTGTCAATCTGTATTACAGCCTGTTGACAAGCACCAAATGGTGCTTTTATCCTGTGTTTTTTATGTACCCTATGTAAGCTAATGTTGTTGGTAAACTGTGGTCTTCATGTCTTGCTCAAATTGAATACAATTATCTCTCTTTGCACACAATGTAACACATAAAACAAAAACATAATTTGTTTTATTTTCTGAGTGTGTGTAGTTATGCTCATGTCATTAGTACCTAAAACAATCATTAAAAACAATGGAAAAAATCTAGAAGGCTGCTGTCCAGTTAATGTTCGAGAATTTTTAATAGTTGGCTCAGTTAGAGTATTGTTAGATAGGGACTTTTTTGTTCATCTTTTTATGTGTATGGCTCATTTTTTTTTAAAAAAAAATTGAATCTTGTAGGACATGAAGTATGAAACAGTTGAACCAATGTACAACACAAAGCATGCTGTACCACGGTAACTACTTAACTGAAGCTTTGTGAATTAGCAATGGAATAAATGCTACTTGTGATTTACTTTCGCTAAAGCCATCTTTCGTTAACAGGAGAGAATCACCTTGGAAGGTGGATGTGGAATCATCAGGGGTTCCAACAAAGCTTCGGCTGCTTGAGCAAGAATTAATTAATCTGGAAAAGATTGGAAATGGAGATTTATCCAAGATCCCATTAGTGATGAGAAAGCAAGTGAAAAGATACCAAACTCTTGCTGCAAAGATTGATGACCTTTGCAAACGAATGGTAGGTCTTTTCATCTAACATGGCATCTGATTACTTAGCTCTGTTGTATCTAGTTTATAACCTGGCTATGCTGATAGTACTACATTTTTTTTGAAAAAGGAAGAATTTTTTTAATCTCAAGAAACTTACATCGAGACAATGCAAGTTCTTGAAATTACTTTCGGCCTCTGCTTAACTTAAGCACACAGCCAAACAAGAATAAAAATAAACACACACACTAGTGACTAGCAATCCGAAAACTAGACCGCCACCCATATGCCCGGGAATAGAAGTCCTTGGCCACCCGAACCAAACAATGAGTAGCCTCCGCCAAAGTAGCTCGCGTCTCCACCTTCTGCAACACAGCCCACGTACGGAACCAGTGAGTAGTAGCAAAAATAACCTGCAACGGAGAAGAAATGTTTTTCTTTTGAAATACTCTATCATTCCTGCTTAACCATATAGACCAACACGTAGCTGCAGCGCCAAGAAGAGCGAGGCTTCTACCGTTACTATCAAAACCCTCTAGCCAACTTCCAAACATATTAGCTACGCCCGTTGGACGAGATATTCCAAAAGCCAAATAAATCAAAAACTAGACCGTTTGCGCAAAACGACAATAAAAAAACAGATGCTTAATTGTCTCATGTTCGTTACAATAGCAACATGTTCTGCTCCCTTGCTAATTTCGTTTTGCTAAATTATCTTTGTGAGAAGATACCACAAAAACACCTTGATTTTTAATGGAGCTTTAAGTTTCTATAACCGTTTATTTAAATTTGACACATGACTTTTAATCAAAGCTTGATAATGGGATTTTACCGAGAATTGGCCATTTTGGCACGATTCCAGCAAATTCATCATCAATCTGCGTGAGACGAATGCTAGCGATTCGTGAAGATAACTCCTTCCACACCACTAACTTAGGTCCAATCAATGACCTTCTCCAGAAATGTTTGGTGATGATGTTACTAAGACCTCAAAGAATAGTTGTACCCTTCTAATGATACTATATAAACCGGGATATTGATCTTTAAGTGAACTATTTCCAAGCCGGATATCCTCCCGAAACCTCACCGCGATCCATTATTAATCTTGAAGGTACCAAAGCAAAGGAATGCTTGCTTTACCTTCATTAAGCTGGACCAGAAATGTGAATCTCCTGGTTTCCACTCAACTTGCCCTATTGGCTTGAATCCTAAATACTTGTTCCGAAGCAGCTGTTGCCAGGTACCCTCTGATGTTAAGAGTTTAAACACCATTTACTTAAAAGGGCAATATTCATAATGTTCAAATCATGAATTCCCGCACCTCCTTGATCTTTAGATTGACATAAGGTGTTCCACCTAGCAAGACGATATTTTCTCTTGTGCTCGTCCCTTGCCAAGAAAACCGAGATCGAAGAAATCCAGCTTAAGAACACCTTTAGGAATCGCAAAAAAGGACAACATATATATTGGCAGACTGCTTAAAACTGAATTAATCAAAATCAATCTACCTCCTACCGAAAGATTCTTTCCTTTCCAACTACTAAGCCTCTTTTCAAAACGTTCTTCAACCAGTTTCTAATCTGATTTGCGTAATTTTCGATAGTGGATGGGAATACCTAGATACTTCAGAGGGAGAGTCCCGTGTTTACAACCAAACAACTCCTTATACTGTTCTACAGAGTCTTGAGCCTCTCCAAAACAGAATAACTCGCTTTAACCTTATTCGTACTATACCATAACATTCATGTGACATCTGACTATGGTTGCATTTATAAAGACATGCTTGGGATCATCAGGGTATTATATTGGTCCAAAGAGGGCGATGGTTTCTGCCTTTCTGACTGTAAAACTAGTTCGTCTTTGGTCCATAGTAGCAGCAGCAATAGTTTCCTCTACTAGTGGAAATTGTGATTCATTGAAGTGCCATTTTCCTGGCTCTGTTTTGTGTTTTCTATTGCAAGCATGCTCTTATTTTGTAAACCTGTTTCTGTTCCCACTTAGGATTGCTATTATTGGTACCGCTCGCATCTTTATGTCACTGCAGCAGGAAGAGAACTAACCTATATGTATTTGGGCAGCAAACATGTGACCCCTGTGATTCAACACTCAGCTCAGAGTTCAGAAAACATCGGCAAACAGAGTACTTGTTGGAAGCATTCCACCTTCAGCACAGAGCAACTGAAACAAGGCAGAAGCTCAGTACACTGCAAGCAGAGATCGGAAAAAGCAGCTTCGGTGATGAGCTGACAGCAGAAGCCAAAATGAGCACAAGAAGAGCGCTAAGTTCAATTAGGAACAATTTCAAGGAAATCCAGCGAAGCCTTGAGATCTGGTTGGCAAGAATTCTGGGAGACCTTGAGGGCATGTTGGCAAGAGATGGGGCATCCCGCATAAGGGAGTACTTTCTGTCTCCCTTTGCTTCTGCTGTTCGATGAGCACCGCTGGTATGAAATGCCTTCTTCGTCTATCTCACAACTATTATAGTGACCGCATCGTCACTGTGTGCAGCACATCGGTACACCTTCGTCAGGTAAAATGCCGTGTGCAAGTTCAACATGTGAAGTCACGGGGCCCCTTGGCCTTACTTAGTATTCTTGCAAGCTTTTACAAATATGAAGAGAAGTGATCTAAGGCCATGCCAAATTTTACATCCAAGTTTGATCATAGGAGAAGCAGAATGAAAGATTGTCTCCAATTATTCTCTCTGTCGAAGTTTTGACATGGAATTCGATCGTGTCCTAGATCACTTCTCTTCACATTTATGAGGACCTCTGTTAAGAATTCTAAGGCAAGGGTGCACGAGCTTGCATGAAACTGAGAGTTCGCCGTGTATACTGCACATTCGGTTGACATCTGTTAGTTCGCACATAGAAGTTGCATGATCAGCTTGCAGTGCTTATGTGACTTTCCGTAGTTCATTTGGTCAGTAGCTGTACAGGTGGATTATTGCTTATCGTTCTTCTGATGGATTCTGTATACTGCATCTAGCTAGCGCATGTCTCGGATGCACTGAACTGTATTAATCTTGTTAGTTTACAATTACTGGTCTATGTACATTGGTAATTGTTGAACCAACATGCCACATGGCAATGCTAGTAGGTTGCTTTGTTTGTCGTATGATTACTAGCGGCGACCGAGTTCATTAGCTCTGTGTTGCATGCATCTACAGAGCAGGGGATAGATAAAGGAATATGGAAAATGAGGATTAAACATACTGAAGGATGTGATGTGTGCAACTTTAACATGATAACGCCTGCAGTCACAGATTACCTGGGCAGCTAGTGCCCTAAACATTTCTTGTCCTTGATCATCTCCCTCTTCCATATCTTTCCCAGCTCCAACTTGAAACACAAATTAATAACCCTGTATGTACCCTTGTAAAATAAATATATTTTTCCCCCCTTGCACAAGCACCCACTTGAACCCAAGTCTCCGATTTAGCAATGCGAACTCTAGAGGTACTGTGCCTGTATCCTCTCCTTGTTCTCCTCCCACCACAGCTTCGCGTTCAGCTCTGCGAACTTCTCGCGGCTGCAATCAAAATCAAGCATTAGCTACCGTTAGCTGCAGCAGGGGATCAGTCATGTAATTTAGCTTCCCTTTGTTAACTAAGCCACATGATGACCTGAAGCGGACGCGGCGGAGCTCCCTGGTGCCGTCGGCGAGCTCCCTGACGGTGATGTAGACGCCGGCCTCGTCCTGTACGACCCACTCGGTGACCTCCAGCTCGCTGGCGTTGCTGACGGAGACCTCGTCCCTGGAGGCGGTGGTCGTCCTGGCCGCATCGACGGCGTCGGAGACGGGCTCTTGCCGGCGCCGTTGTGGCGCTGCTGCCAGGCCCGCTCCGACGGGTTGGACGAGGACGGCGGCGGCGGCGACAGCGGGCGGAAGCTGTGCTGGCGCGAGGCGGCGCCCCAGGCGATGCTGCTGCTGTCCGGGGTGAGGGGAGCCGGCGACGGGGCGGCGGCAGGGCTCCCCCTGCTGGCAGAGCCCACTTGCGAATAAAACGATTCCCTCTGCTCCGACCACCGCGGACGCAACCAGAGAGAATCAATCGATCAGCTTTAATCGTCGCGAGAGCAACAACATGCTGTGAAGCTAACTGTGCTAGTGCGCTGCTAGCTGCTGCATCTTTTGATGCAACGCAACGCAACGCAACTAAATTAAGCAAGCGTCGTCTCTCTCGTCATGCAGGAATATAATGTTTGTCCGTATCAGGACGAGTCCATTCTTGCCCTGCCTGCCGTTGCATGCGCAGGCACCACAACAGAATGCGACAAAAGCCGGAACACCAACCGCGGCTAAGCTATGACAAACACTAGGACGAATTGATTGTGTCAGTCACGTTGTCGCCATGTCAGCATCGCCGCATCACATCATGCATGGGAGTGGGACCAGATTAAAGCAGCTGTGGTCCAGGACGGTGGGCGGCTAGACCTAGACGCGCGCACTAGCTAGCTAGCTATAGCCTGTAGCATTTGCGAGAGGGAGCGAGCGCTGAGTCTGAGTGACTGACCTCGCCGTCGTCGGAGCGCGGCGGGGTCGGGAGCACCTGCCGGCTGAAGCGGCGGACGTTGTAGAGCTCCATGATCCGCTCGTTGTTCTCGCCCCACCACTTCTGCGCCTGCCACTTGTCGTACATCTCCCGGCTGCATCCATACAGACAGACACACACGTCTCGTCAATGCATGCGTACGTGGGCCATGGTGATACATACACGTTGTCCTCCGACCGTGTGCGCGTGTCTGTTTCCGGCCCACGGACAGCGTGCGTCACGCACCTGAAACGGATGCGCTTGAGGTCGTTGCCGGCGCCGCCGGGGAGGGACACGAAGGTGATCTGCACGCCCGGCTCCACCTGCGCCACCCACTCCCTCGTCTCGCCCTCGGGCCTCGCCGGGGTCGAGCTCGAGCTCGACGCGCCGGTGCCGCCGCCCAGGTACGTCGCCGGGGGCACCGCCATGTCGTCCTGCACCACGCCCGGTCGGTAGTACCCGCTGCGGTAGAGGGAGGTCGTCCGGCCCCTCGGCGGCGGCGAGCCGCCGCGCTTGTGGCCCTGCCGGTGCGTCCCGGACAGCTTCAACACCATGTCCTTGAGCTGCACGATCGGTCGAATAACGTGCAATCAGCACACGTACTACAATGCATTATGGGGGCCAAAAAAAAGGAAAATAAGAGGGAAATTAGCTATAAGCTAAGCAGTGCCATGCTGCATTAGAGGGAATTTAGCTATAAGCTAAGCAGTGCCGGCACCAATTTGGATGCAACAGATTTCGATGACTGTATTCATGCAGAAAAATGCTGCAGGGTCAGCCCGGGTGACTTGATTGATATGGGATACTTACTCCAGCAAAGGCATAAGCAAAACCAGTCGAAGGTATTGCAACCTTTTCCAAGGAGTGTACCGGATGATACATCCGTGTTCCCAATCCACAGTATGTGGCTTCAATGGAAACCCACCCAGTAATTGGTGTGTTTGAGCTATTTAGGCAGAGATATGGATGGTATGTGCTGATTTGGGGTCCATTAAACTTCCATATCAATAGGCGTGTTACTTTTGGGTACAAAATGTCATAATTTGCTGAATAAGTCTGAATTTCTCTGGAACAGACAGAACAGTCTGGTTTCCAACTCAATACTGCAGCAGTAAGCAATTTTGGACCGGTTAGTGCTGCCTAACATAGTCTTCGGTTCTAAGAATTTCAGGAAATTTGATCTAGCTAGTTTGTTGCTTAACCTATCATCTTGCAACTATCTGCGTTAGCCATTAGGTCTAGGCAAATCTGTCTCAACATTCAACAGGGCATTTCAAATTGCAGTACTCGTACCAGCGGAGCTAGTGTATCTATTGATGGCTCCGGTCAAATATGAATGCTAGATAATGCAGCTGCTTCCCTTTAGGGTCAGACAATGACATTTTCAAAGATTATGTTACACTCTAGGATCGACTACTTTACCCATAGCCAATCAATTAGTAATCTTTATTCGGTTCAGACTGCACCATGTCATGTTGCTCACACAGGAGTGAAGAACTTGAATGGCTGTTTTCGCACTTGATACTATGTGGTAAATTCCTATTCTACCATTAGGTAAGAACTACAGAATCAATTCATTTGAACCACCATGTTGTTTTCCTCTTCAGTTAGGGCCACTTGAAACAGGGATGGAGATGGATTCTCTGAATACATTTACTTTTTCCTCTTTAACCACATAATTCTGTACGGGTTGTTTACCGAGTCAGTTCACTCAGTTGTATGTTTCATCTACAGTTAATTTTCCCCTCCAATGATATCACCCATCTTTTTAGGCCTGACCTCTTTTATGAAGTTCGAATAAATTGAGGATCCTCACAGTTGGATTCTTGCCGTGCTGCTGGATGCAAGCAGAAATGCAACATCCCCATCCAGGGGATCTCTTTTCAATTTGCATTGCACCACCAATCTCTCCTTTTGAGAAAGCAGCTAGCAACCCATCCTTATATCAATCTCGTCTGAACATATCTGCATGCTTTACTGTCCAAAAGGAAAGGAAATAAGAAAACAAAGACAGAGACACGTAGCCATAGGAAGTTGAAGCTCAAAGCTTCTTTGTCACAATAGAACAAGGGAATAGTCCATGGCCACTCTTTGTGGGGGAAGCTAAGGAACACCACAAGAACACACCATGTAAATGCATGATGCATCTGTGCTTTGCTTTATTTCAGGATATCTCCCCAAAGCAAGGAGGGGGAAGAGAGGAAATGACACAAAGTGAAAGGTGATATCCACCAGGCAGCCACAGCCTACACTATCTGTCCCCTCATTTTGACCGTCTTTTAACTTGTTGCCTAGTCCAGTTTGAAGACATCTTACTGTAGGCAATCCCACTTAAACGAGCAGGAATTAGTGTGTGTGGTTCAATAGTTGTTGGGCTAGCTTAAATGTGGAGTACAACCTGTTTCTTCATCTGCATGCATCTCTGCTCAACTGCACTAAGGGAAGTAGAAGAAGGAACCTTCTATTCCTATTTGATTGAGCTTCAGATTTTCATACGGTGTAGTACTAGTGTTTTCCTTACAGGGAGTCCCAATGGGGTACAAAAAATAACATCCTGTGTTGGGGATGAAAGTCCAATTCGAATCCAAAAAAAGTCCAACATATGTGGCTTCTGATTAGAATGTGGAAATGCCTTTTACTACTGAATTTTTACTGGCCATTAAATTCGCATACTGCATTTCATATTGTTGGCAACATAACCATGGATTAGTCTCAGCATTGTCGATTGGACCCCACAGCCTGATCAATTCTTGAGTTGAGACTGAGAAACCTGAACATCTCTATTCAAATCACAACCAAACGTTCGAGAACAGGGAAAAGGCATGCTATGCCCTTTCAACTTAGAGGTTGATGATCAGATTCTAGTATTCTATGTCCACAAGCATATATTCACAAAAAGAGAAAAGAAAGAAAAGCAGCACTATAGTATGAGCAGAAGCTTTGGCATGCGGTGGCCGGTAAGCCAGGTGCTTGTTCTTCGCTTTGCCGAAAGAGAGAAAGACATGATAGACCTCGATACTATTTATCATCCTTAAGAGGTATCAGCCTATCTACTCGAAAAGTATCGACAGTTTAAAGGATAGAGATACCAAAGAAAGAAGAGAGTAATTCGATAGGATGGTAAAAAACTCTCGATAGACGTGTCTTCTTTTTGGCTGAGCCTGGCAGGATCATTGATCCGATTAAAGCCGGTTAAAAGGAGAGAGAGAGTGTAGAGTTGTAGTCGGATCCGTCGATGCTCTTGAGCCTGTGTAGGCGTGGGAACAAGGACAATTAATAGAGCAAGCAGCTGCTAGCTAGTCAAGTCTGCATCGGACACAAGGTCTAGGAGAGGAGACGTACGTACGTACTCCTCTATCTAGAAATTAAGAAGAGGATGGAGCCCACGGGCGGCGACGAAGACGAACACACACCGGTTGCTGCTGCACTGTAGAGGAGGACTGATCGGGATTGGCGCCTACAGTCTCATGCAGTGGGGCCGGGAAGAAAAGAGAAGCACACAGCCTGCCATGATTCTGTCTGGGCGCCGACACGTGGACCACGTATCCGCCGTACATGGCTGGCCGTTGGCCCCTTGCTCCCGGCCGCCTCGGTAGTCGTGACGGGAGCTCTCTGTTCAGTGGTCGGTCTCCATCTCTGCTGCTACCTCATGGTGATGGGTGTACGTACCTTGTTCCCAGCTTGGAAGAAGAAGAATTCAGGCTCCTAAAGCAGAGCAAGGAGGAGGACATGTCGCTGGTTTCGGGGGTGCATGCGATGGAAAGCGACGCCACGCCCCGCCCCCACGCTTCACTAATTACTACTGCCTGTCTGCCATTGCTTCGCTTGTTACTGTCATCATCATCATCATCACGGCTCTACCTCATAGTTTAGTTTAGTTTAGTTTAAACTGCTAAGCAAGCTATCAGCGTATAGTTGGGACCTGGGATCGATATATCTGCGCTCGACCGTGACTAGTTGACGATCGTCCCGTCAACGTGAGGCAGAATTTCTACAGTTGTATTCTACGAAGCAGTACACCGTCGTTGTAAACGTAATCGTCCTAGGAATTAATGAACAACCTCAGGATGGATCAAAATCTAATCAGTCCTAGCTAGCTACTTATATATACGACCTACAGTGATCCGCTCTGCTACCTAGTAATAAGCTGCATCTCTGACGTAACGTAAATAAATTTCCAGGCAGCTAGCAATAGCATCGATCGAATGGGTGCAAAGAAAGAAACAGAGGACAAGAACAGGACAGAAGCCGAGCCGGGCCGGCTGGGAAGAAAGAAACTAGTAAGTAACAACAAGACATGTAACTAAAATTTTCCGGCTCCTCCTAGAGATGAGAAGGGAATTAGATAGATAGATAGATACATGGATAGATGGTTCAGCCATATGCGGCAGGAGTAACTAAGTAGAGCAACCAACCTGGGAGGTGAGCGACTTGACGGGGTCCTTGCAAGTCGGGGTATCGCCGTCTCCGCCGCCACCGCCGCCGGTGGCTGAGCGAGCGGCGTCCTCCCTGCCGCCACCTTCTTCTTTCACGCAAGCGATGCAGGCCAGCATCTTGTCCCTCTGCCTTAACGCGCCCTTCCTCTATCCGCTGCTTGTCAGCTCTTGGATCACGGCCACTAGCATGCAGCTAGCTAGCTAGCTTTTATGGATCTTCCGACAGCAGGAACTGAAACAGTGTTGAGTCAAATTAAGATGGCTAGCTTGAGCTTCCGGTCGATCCTGGGATAATGGTATGGCACTGATCAGGCCACCACTCCTTGTTAATCTACTGCACTCACCGATCGATCGAGCAAATGCGCATTCGCTAGCCAAGTAGCTTGCTATATGCAGAGGGAGGAGTACTGCATTGTATCCATATTTATATGGAAAGGTGGTACTGATATGATATGGGAGTGGTATCTCGAAGGATCGATGGCGTGCAGTAGTGCGCGCTCTGGTGGACTGAGCCCTGTTTCTTTCGGTTTAGTCTTTTTAGTTCAAAGCTTTTTTTAATCAGCTTAAAAGCAGTGTGCTTTTAAACCGAACCAACTTGTTTGAGAGACTGATTCTTGAACATGAAATATCCAAAATGCCCTTGTTGCGTAATTTCGGTTTTGAATGAACATGATATCAATGAACACAGTGCGATTACTAAAACTGGATATCAAAATTCGCAATTCATACAAATATTAGAATTGTTCATACAAACAATCATCTTTGATCAAATTGCTAAATAAAAACATAGCAAAAATTAGAATAGCTTGAATCTATTGTGGGGAAGTATGAGCTTCAGCATCTCTGGTTTAACACCAGTCAAGTTCTACAATAGTTGCCCAAATTCTTTCACCGTGCAGCTTGGATCTGCATTGACATCAAGTTGTCTGCCTCTCCAAGTGACTGAAATTCGAGATATTCTCTTCTCTTCCGTCTTATCCCTGATGCAAGACCACCTTATGCCATTACGGATTAGCCAAAACGATATGGTAATGCTAGCGTCTACTACCTTAAGATATCAATGTCACCTATTTAAGTTATCAGTGAGACAGGGGAACTAGAAATTAAACATCAAAATAAGCTCGAAACATCTATTTAACAGCAGGAAACCAATCTTGAACCTAAATGACCAAGCCAGATCTGAATATAATTAACACCGGGACATTATTGGACTGTCAAAGTAACACTGCTTCTAATTTCTGAGGTTGATTCAGAAGAACAAAAACAGGCGTGGAGCCTTCCTCAAGTATTCAACCAACCAAAAGGGGAAGAATTCCCAATTGTATTGCTCCCTCGAGATCTCCTTGTGGTTTTTTTAACCAACCATAACCTGTAGAATTGTACTTCCATAATTAGTTTACAACTCAAATCTCCTTGTTACCACAATAGCACCAACGATGTTCATGTAACTACTCGAATCCCTAGTTGAGAACTTTCGCATAATTTATTGCCTAAAACTAGCACAACTATCGCATAACTTATCCTCTAAAACCAGCCCCAGTTCCACCGGGGCCATTTTAATGATTGCCATGTGTTCATTGATAGAGAGAGAGGAGGCCGGGGACGGTGGAGACAGGAGGGGCGAAGGAAGGATGCATGTTGCACTGGGGAGAAAGGAAGGAGGAAAAGATTGGAAGGGATTTTCGAGTTTATATACAATAGCATTTGGTGGGTAATTTTGGATATTTTTAGTGGCAAATGATTATATCATCTCAGAAAAGCCAAAAAAGCATATCTCATCTGGCTTTTGGCGTATAGCTACATAGAGGCTTTAGGGTTTTTTTAAGCCCGGCTGAAAAATCTGTAGTTAATTTTGGTTTTGGCTTTTTTGCTTTTAAGCCGATGAAAAAGCAAAAACAAGCAGGGTTTGAGAAATGCAGGAGATGGTATTATATATTCTTGCGCTTTCATCGAGATATATCTAGAAAAAAATTATATTACCTCTCTTTGTTATATTTTTGGATGATGTCGTGCTCTAGTCCATGATAATAAATGATATTAGAAATAGATAAAAGGGAAGGATATAGAAGGAAAAGAAGGTAAAAAGTCACTAAAATATTGTAGAACGACATGTATTTACAAATGCAATTTGAAATCTACACTGATATGTATTCGGAACGGAAAGAAGTAGCAGCTAGGATTACTGTACTTCTGTGGTGCTTGATTAACCAATTCGGTGAGATTTCGTTCGTTTGGCTACGCAACAAAAAAAAAACAACCTGCTAAGATTATTTTGTTTTAATTTGAAGTCTAGAATTTAAATTTGGTTCGAGCCATTTGACCGAAATTTCGGTCATTTCGGCCCTCTAGCTACCCTCCGAAATAAATTGCAGAACGAAACAGTGGTCTGATACTCTGATGGAGGTGGTGGTGGTCACTGTTGCGGTAAAAGGAAAGAAACAGCTGCCTGCCGTGCCCTGCCGCTCCGCTGGTGGATTGATACCTCTGCGCGCGACGCGACTCGACTGTACTTTTGCTTTCGTCGCTGCCAGACGCGCGACGCGGCCATCCTCAGATCGATCGATGCGTGCTTCAATGCTGCTGCTGCTGCAGCCGCTGCCGCCGATGAAGCGAGCGCGCGCTGCAGCCCAAGCTAGGCAACAACAGCTAATGAGCTCCCCTCTCTCTCTCTCTCTCTCTCTCTGATCCCCTGCTCTGCTGCTGCTGCTGCTTTCATTTGTGCCGGTCGGCCGCTAGCTGTGTGCCGTCGCAGGCCGGCCGGCCGGCCGGTCCCTAGCTTCTTTTCTCTTTGTCTCTCCACTGTGGCACGTACGACTCACGCTATCTTTACCTCTTTTGGGATCTCTAGTTCTTGTCGACTCGTGCTCCACAGGTTCAAACCACATGGATGGATTGAACAAGGCGATCCAGAACACAACAGGAGGCGACCGATCAGTATCATGCCTGTTAATTATTGATGCCAGTTGAAATATATTAGTCCTAACATGTCTGTTTGTATACATACATGCATACTTACTATGATAAGCTATGAAAACTTTTACGAGTACAATGTAGCTAGATGCATCATCACGCCAGCAACGCCATTCATTAACAGGTGGGTCTCGTCATCATGATGAATCCCATTCCGTCCATTCGCATGCACACACAAATTGGCCGGCCGGCTCGTTAATTTGGTACTCGCTACTCCATCCATCCGTTCATTTGCAGGTGACGTTTTTAAGTTCATTCGGTACCCACCTTTGCCGATATTTTTTTCCCCTCTGCTAGTCATGGATTGCGCCTAAGTAGCCATCATGACATGCATGCTTAGCCCGGCCCAATTAACCACGTATACATGGAAGACGTGGACACCGCGGCGCATGCGGTATCTATTATTATCTCTGTTACTTCTAATTTGGAGTTGTTGGCAGCGATCCGTTCTCTCCTCTATCATTTAATTGGCACGTGGCCTTGCTTCCAACATCCCACCCTGAACTCGTCTCCCCCTTCCTTTTGTTCCCCCCAAGAATTGTCCTCCTCCCACCACTACTACTACTACTCTCTCTCTCTCTCTCAATCTCTCCCTCACTTGAGACGATGAGGATGGTGATGATAGGGGCGATGGATCTAGAGGGTGGCACAACGGTGACGGGAAGGTGGATCTGGAGGGCGGGTGGCGGCGAGGCAAGAATAGTGGCAACACCAACGGGCGGTGGCATGGGAGGTGTCGACGACGATGGGAAGGGGGATCTGGAGGCTGGCTTCAATGAGAGGAAATAGTCTTCAGTACCACGTAGTTTTTGCAGAGTTATTAATTAAAAGAATGAAACTAATTGCTATGCCACTCTTGCAGAACTGTAGATTATCCACCATCTATTGGGGCCATGCAATGCTACACGCTGCTATAGTAATTCAACTTAGGCCAACTACATACCATGTAAATTTTCCTTTGTAGATAGTGTTTGGGAAAGAAGCAAGTATTTCCCATATACGAAAAATTGGTTGTGTTGTATACGTGCCAATCTCACCACCATAGTGTACAACCATGGGCCTTCACGGGTAGGGCTGTAAACGAGCTGAGCTCGAGAGAGCCTAGCCCTCCAGGCTCGAGCTCAGTAAGGCTCGAACCGAGCTCGAGTTGGGGTTCGAGCCTCGACTCAGGCTTGAGTTGGGGTTCGAGCCTCGACTCAGACTCGAGCTCGGCTCGACTAAGCTCGATAAGCTCGGGAAGCTCGGTAAGCTCGAGTAAACTCGGTTATTTTGTAAGCTCGGTAGGCTCGGTAACAAGCTCGAGTAAGCTCGGCTCGAGAAAGCTCGATTTAAGCAAGCTTGATCCAGGCTCGAGTAGGCTCGCGAACTATTCGAGCTCGGCTCGGTTAGGCTCGCGAGCGAGCTCGAGTAGCTCGCGAATTTCGAGCTTTTTTACATCCATATTCACAGGAAGTTGGGGATCTATGTAGGTTATGAATCTCTGTCAGTTATTAAATCCCCAGAGCCTATGATATGGGATCTATATACAGCTTAGTACGCTGATTGTATAAGGATAATTTACTAGCATTGGGAGGAGAAAAGTACCATACTAAAGAATATCGAGAAATAAATTGAAATATTACTGACATTCAACTCTTAGACCCACGCACTAAAGAATCTGAAGTTGATGTTCGAATGATTATAAATCTACAATATATAGCTAATAATCTGACAGATGCTTTCACTGATCACAAGGGAGTGACAGAATCTCATATACCTGAAGTAAACACAAAGAGTGAAAATTCTCTAGAAGAATATTGAACCTACTATTACCCCTTATGATAAGAAGAGGGAGAGGTATCCAAGTACACAAAACTCAATTCTACGAAGACATCTGTTGAAAAAGAAAACCGAACAAGTGATAATACTTCACATGATAGTAGAAGAAGTTTAAACCGAACAAGTGATAATACATCACATGATAGTAGAAGAAGTTTATCCTAATGTTGAGAAAATCTCTGAAATGAGTCATCCTGAAAATGGTAACCATATTTCTGAAGCCATCCATCCTAAGATGATAACTCCAGAAAATATTTGTGCACAAAATTAGACGCTAGGAAGTTAGAACGCCTAGACTTCATCGTTGTGTGAAATCGCGAGGAGCTAGAAGAAATTAATAAAAAGATATCCCTAAAGTGATTTAGGAGAGTTGTATAAGAAAAAGACTACAATTATTAATGTATATTTTTGCCTCAAAATTATTTGATCTGGATCTAGAGACAAAGTCCATAGTAGAGTGCCAAAAGCACTTAAATTGGGTCAAATAGAAAGAAACAATTGAGACAGAATTATGCTCACTTAATAAGTGGAAAGTATTTGGTCTTGTTGACCAAATACCTCCTAAAGTGTTCCCTAAAGTATCAAAATGGGTTTTCATCTAGAAAAGAAATGAAAATAATAGAGTGGTGAGATATAAAGTGAGGCTTATAGCACAAAGGTTCATGCAGAGACTCGGCATCAATTACGATGAAATTTACTTTTCTAAAGTGAGTGGAAAATTAGTGAAATAAAGTTCTGATACTTGATATCAATGGCAACTAGTTTAAACTTATTAATGCCGTTGATGGACGTAGTGACCGTATATTAACGTGGGTCACTGGATATGAATATTTATATGAGAGTCTCTGAAGAAGTCAAAATTCCAGATCCTAATAAAATTAATCACAACATGTATAATGTCAAACTGCAAAAATCGCTATATGGATTAAAACAATCAGGGAGAATATGGTACAATCGACTTAGTGAGTTCCTGCTGAAGAAAGGATACTCAATAATGATGATTGTCCCATGTGTTCATAAAGAAATCCCAGAATAGATTTTATATCATCTCAATCTATGTCGACGATCTGAATATTCGGAACCACAAAGGATATAGAAGGAAAGCAAGTTCTTATCTTTTGACAGAGTTTGAGATGAAAGATTTTAAGTAAAACCAAATATTGCTTAAGCCTCAATCTAGAACATTTTCCAAAAGGTTTTCTTATACCAATCTACATATACCAAGAAGATATTGGGAAAATTTAAAATGGATAATATCATCCTTTGAAGATCCCTATAGTAGTAAGATCCTTTGAAGTGGATAAATATCCTTTCGGACTGAGAATAGAAAATGAGGAAGACTTAGGATATGAAGTCCCATACTTAAGTGTCATTGAAGCACTTATGTATCTTGCGAATTGCATCAGGCCTGATATTGCATTTGCAAAAAATTTACTCACTAGATACAATGCAGTTTCAACTAAAAGACATTGGGCTGGTGTCAAAACTTTGCTCATATAACTCCAAGTACTCAAGATCTTGGGTTATTTTACCCAAAGAACCAAGATTTAGCAATGATGGGGATATACGGATCTGGCTATCTATCTAATCCTCACAGTGCTAAATCTCAAACTAGGTTTATATTTTATTGGGTTTTATAAATATATTTTAATAGAAATCAGTGGTTAAAATTGTGTTTTGAACACCGTATCGATACCCAAAACGGCAACCACTTACAATTGGAGAGAGTACGTGTCTAATTTTATAGACGTTAAAATCGCCTCTTGAAAAAGTATGGTTGCATGGTGTTTTTCTTGTGGTGCAAGTGTTTGGCAGGGATTCAATTTCTCTAGATTCGTGAATCTGATGAAGCTGAAAATTCTAGCTTCACTAAATTCGTGAAACTGAAGCTGTGAGTACATTAAGAGTGTTTAGGTAGATCATTTTGTTTATATTTTAGGCTAAAAATATAACTTAATTTACTTTATTTTATCTGACAAGTTTTAGATTTCAAGAGAAGTTGGAATCTGGAGCTCTACCAAATAGGCCCTAACATGTAGCCGCATACAATACGCGAGTAGATAGCTAGTACAGACAGAGGCAGAGGCAGGTGATCGAGGCAGGCAATTAAGCTACCGACTGCCGCCGGCCAATCTCATATCTCCGGCCGGGCGGCCGGGCCGCGTAGGTTCCCTATATATGCAGCCGCAGCCGCAGCCGCAGGAGCAGCTAGCAGAAACATCGGGCGCGCCGGCCGATGATAGATAGGCAGACAATGGGAGGTGGGCCCCACGGGCAGCCGAGCTCCGACATAATAATGCTTCGGAATCTTGGGCTGGCTGGCCTGGCTTAACCAGCAGCAGCAGCAGCAGCAGCAGCAGCAGCAGCAGGAGGAGGAGGGATACCGATCGATCGATCGATCGTCTCTCTCCGCTAGCTGCCTCAGTGAGAGCCCAGACCAGCCAGCCCCTGGCTCTCTCGGCCGGCAAAGGTGTGCGCGCGGCGTAATAATGACCGGCCCGGCCAGTACCCGCCCGCTATATATAGGATTAGCTAGCTACGAGCTACGCACGCTCGCTAGCTGCTGCTGCTTGCACGCACGAATACCCAAGGCATGCGTGCGTTGCATTGCATGATGACGATGAACAAGCAGAAGCTGAAGCAGAAGCAGAAGCAGGCTCGCACGCGACGCATATCCATCAACACATGCATGGGATGGATCGACGAGGTAAGTGCTGCCGTGGTGGACCTAATTTCGGGTATAGTAGGGTCGTCAGCGTAAGCCAAAGAGTACGATCGACGTGGTTGCCACCCAAAAGCGCAGCTTGTTTTTGCGCCCGGCCGGTGGAGGAGGAGGAGGACGACAACGACAACGAAGAAGAAGAAAGCATGCGTACCGAATAGTAGCCATGTTTACGTACTCGCAGCCTATACATGTACGGTTCCTTCCTTCGCGTTTGCTTTTAATTCGTGCCGCGTCCGGAAGCGGAAGCAGAAATAGAGTAGGAAAGGATTCGATCGGTCATGTACGCACGCCATGACCGTCCGTCCTCCTTGCCGGCCGGCTGTTGCGTGCATACATATTTTTTTTATTTTACTAATATTTCCGTATATTTCTTAATGCTCAAACACTATTGACTTACGTAAAATTGGACGCAGTGGCAAAAATGAAATACGCATTGATGGAAGGATGATCACAACGAAATGAGTAGGTTTTGAATGGCAAAAAAGACATTACACATATTTTCAGAGGCAGGAACAAAATTTCCCGAGTATAAATATATAGTTGTGGGCAGTGGCGTATGCACCAGGGGGGCGTAGGTGGGCTAGAGCCCCACCTGTGCCCCCCTCCTTTCCCCTTTAAGTTAGATAAATTTAAGAAAAATTCGTCTATAAATTTAGAGAAACTACTGAGTTGAACAATTGGTTCAGTGAATTTTCGATAGAGCTTTTGAGATGCATTACTTGTCTAGACCTGAGAGATTCATTTGCAAATTTTGAACATGGTACGTTTTTTCGGCTTTCAGAGATTTATTGAAATGATTTCTCATCATATGATCGTGTGGTTTTTAAAGCACAACTTGACTTATTCATTGATGACTTGAGAAGAGAAGAATTTTCAAGTTGTGATGAATTTGCTAGTCTCGCGGTGATGATGGTTGAAGCAAAAAAACATGTTGTTTATCCATTAGTCTATAGGCTTATTGAATTAGTATTAGTTTTACCTGTAGGTACAGCTACAGTTGAAAGGGTTTTCTCGGCAATAAAGATTATCAAGACAGATTTGCGTAATAAGATAAGTGATGACTGGTTAAATGATCTCATGGTATACTACATCGAACGAGACATATTTTCTAAGATAGACATGGAAGATATTTTGTAACGTTTTCAAAACATAAAAACCCGTAAATATCAACTATCAACTCTTAAGAAGCAATGATCGGTACGTTTTTTTCTTTGTAATGTTACGTATTTATATTATATGCAACTGTTAGATAAGTGTTGATATTTTTATATTATATATATCATTCTGTCATGTTCTATGTTATGAAAAAATACTATATATATATTAATATATTATATATATATTAGTTTAGAGGTCTCAATTTTAGCCCCCTCCTTTCTAAGTTTCTTGATACGCCACTGGTTGTGGGACCCACAAAAGTGACTCATATAGTTTGGCAAAGAAATTATGGCAAACTTAGCAACATTAGTGTATAAACCAATCGGGCCCTAACTACCCTCAAGCACTACTCCCCTCGATTTTGTGCATAACTGCGTCTGGCTGTGTTCGTCTTTCCGGCCGGTGTCCCTATTGTAAATCTGGTTGCTCAAGCATGGGAAGGTTGATGATGTGAACTTAGGTCTTAATTTGTTAAATACAATAATACACACTCATAATTTAAATCTCCTAGCTTCTAGCCTCTGTGAGGCATATATATATCTTGATTCTAGGGCTAAATGGGTCACGGCCCTCCCTCTGCAGAAATTGCTAAACAAGTGTTTGGTTATACTAGTAAAATAAAACATTGGTTACACTCAAGTTTTCTACAACTTTTGCAGAAACATGGTGGGGGTAAGGTCAGGGGCGGAGCCAGCCGGGCCCCAAGCCTCAAGTCCAGATCATTGCATGCCAGATCTGTGGACTTTTGTTGATTGATTCAGCAAGCTGTAGACGAAACCAAGCCATTATTGCATGCCAAATCAATCAATGAAACCAACATGGGCTTTTGTTGCCAGGCCTCGGGCCTAATCCCAGGTGGCCTGAGGTCTGGCTCCACCCCTAACTGCTTGTAAGGTGGACTCCCCAACTTTTAAGTTAGGTCTCTTGCCATTCCACAACCAATACAGGGCTATTCCAACAATCTCCCCCCTTCGCACATTGTTGTCCCTCAACGATTCACTGCCCTTTTCACAGTACAACGATGGTCCCTCAGAGCCATGGTGCATTGGACTTTGATACACTAGTGTCCATTGGACCAGAGATGTTAGAACCGGGCTCTAATAACACTTGTAAGATCATAAGAGCCTTCTCATTCTCAAAAGCTAATTTGTGAGATAAGGGACTTCCCCACTTTTAAGTTAGGTCATTTGCCATTCTATAACCAACATGGGACTATTCCAACTTGTCTTCATATGCAACGGGCTTGACATCTTGAGACCACTTGTCAACCTAACTGCATGACGCATCCCGCTTCACGCCACTTTTACATGCCTGCCTCTCACCTATCCCCCTGTGTGCACCTCCCTGGCTCAATGGATGCATGGCTTCCAAGAGAAGGAGCCCAAGCCCTTTGGTTAGCCCCACCATGACACACAATCATGCTGATGAATCGGTTGTTATCGATCGTGGGAATTACCTCCACGTTAGTAAACAGAAATGGGATATGGCCTTGTTAGTATGATGAGCAGGCCTAGGATGTTAGCCACGTTGCATATGACAGCATCGCTTAAAAGTATGGTTCGTGAAACACTATACATAAGTAAGTGTGGTTCTATGAAGTTGATGCTTAAAAGTGCATTTTTTGTGATAGTTGTGTTAAAGCTAGTGTGGTTTTCCGAAATTTACTCTGAGCTAAAAAGTATGTTTCCATGGGCTATATAGCACGGTAAATTTCAACCAAGACTTGTCTGCTCAAAATTGACCCAAAGAAGCAAATTTTTGTGGACTAGAATAATTAGAATCTGCTACTTGGAAACTCTTTACCACAAAATTGATTGATGTAGTTAAATCTCATGTGCTAAACGCATGGCAAATCCACACCAACACTCATCAGCACAGAATTGACCTGAACAAGTAAAATTCCATGGGCTATAGGATAGAAAATCTGCTCCAAAACTTGTTAACTCAGAATTAACTGACATAAGTTCAATTCCATGAGTAATAGCATGCCAAATTCGCTCCTAAGTTTTTAACTCAAAGCTAACGAAAACAAGTCAAATTCGATGTGCTGCTATGTCATGGTTTGGGAAATTAGCCGAAACTGGTTGTAAACATGTTTATGTGGAATTCAGAAATTATTACTTGGTATATACGATCTAAACATTAGAATTTCAAATAATCAGAGGGGGGGGGGGGGGGGCAACAACCTGATCAGGATCTTTTCAGCAAAACCGAATAAACCTGTTGTGAGGTGCCCAACCCTAGGTAGGGGTGGAATCGAGCCGAGCCGAGCCGAGCCTAAGCTCGTTACTGTTTGAGCCGAGCCAGGCTCGGCTCATTGCCTTGGTCGAGCTGAAATCTGAGCTCGGCTCGGCTCGCGAGCCGTCTGACATGTGGCCCCTCGTTTGAATGGCTAATGTCTGAATGAGCTGCTCTACCAAAGACCAGTCACTCTCATTTTTCTGTTAAGGTATCTTGTGATGCTACTTCCATATTTTCTGTTGGAAGCCGACAGGAAGTCATCCAAGATTAAAGCATTATCTATATATATTAACTTCCAAAATTGTCTACTTGTAATTTGTAATTTCTGCTCAAATTCAGGTCCCAAATGATCATTAACTCGTGCTTCTAATATACTGCTCTTATAATCGACTTGGTCTTTCACTTGCAAATCATGCATGCGTAATTAATGTTATCAATGTTATTTCAAAGTTATCAATGTTATTTGTTTCATAACAATGACATCAATGTTATTTATTTCATAACTTATCCACGTAATTAACGAGCCTATCGAGCCAACGAGCCGAAAGAGCTCGCTGCTTCGGCTTGTTATGGTGAGTGAGCCAGCAAAGAGTCGGGCTCGGCTCGTTGTCGATCGAGCCGAGCCGAGCCTGCCGAGCCCGAGCCGAGCTGCGAGCCTCGAGCTTAATTTCCAGCCCTAACCCTAGGGAGGTATCAGTTGAAAATGACATCTTTTGTGAAAATAGTGCAAATTTCAATAAAAGTGAGCGTGCAAGCTTTTAAAAATTCTAAAACGAAATGTCAGCTATAGATAAGTATATGGTGGATCTATATCTATGCAAAATTTCAAGAGCAAACTCAATCCGTCGTGAGATTAAAAAAAAAAGACAAATCCGATGTGCAACAGTGCCAATTACTGTTCAACACTGTTGCGCTAGTTAATGTTGGTTTTGTCTTTTTTTTTTTTAATCTCACAAACGAGATTGAGTTCATTCTAGAAATTTTGTATGGACATAGACAACATACTTACATATAGATGACAATGCTTTAAGAATTTTTTTAAAACCTGTTCATTTTATTTTAGTGAAATTTACACTATTTTCACAAGAGATGTCATTTTCAGCTGATATCTCTCCAATGCTCAACCTTTTTGGACCATTAGGAATGACTGATGTGTCTTAGGGCAAGTCCATGGATAAACTATTGTACACATAAGGGAATATACTAATCTTATCATGACCTTTTTTAAAAAAAATATTAGAGGGCAAGATGGGAATTAGTGATGCCCCATCTCTACATAAAGAGCCCCAAGAGGGCATATGAGGGCAGACACACTCATTTTTTCTCGCTCACTCTTAAATGGCTTGTAATTCAAAACTACTCTGTTTGTATCCCCACTACTACTGTTTAATTTCGTAGCTACAACAGAAACCATTCAAAAAGTCTGCTCTGAAACTCATTAGCTCAGAACTAGGAGAAACATGTCGAATTCAAACTAATCGGGACTAAGTCAAATTCTCCTTTGCTTTGAGGTATAGCATCCTAGACTCCTTAATTTGCTTTGTAAACGATCGAGAGAAGTCAAATTCTCTGGATATATTATAGCATGGCAAATCCGCTCCAAAATTTCAAATTTACCCCAAACCGGCTGGTTCGTAGTCGAAGCCTGGTCCGGTCCGGTCGGACCAAGTGGCCAACTCGCTACTAATCTATTCTACGAGCCCGTCGAGCCGCATCACGAGCCGTTTGCAAAACCCTAACCTAACCCCCCTCTCGGATTCAGGAAGTGGGGAAATGGCATCCGTCGCGGCGGCGCCGGCGGGGAAGCGGCAGGCTTCCGGCGGCCGGGAGGGCGACCAGCTGGTGATTACGCCGCTGGGCGCCGGCAATGAGGTCGGGCGCTCCTGCGTCTACATGTCCTTCAAGGGCCGCACCGTCCTCGTGAGCACCAATCGCCCTCACCCCGCCCTGCAAACCCTACTCGCTCGCTCCATGTTCCCTTCCCTCGCCCTCCCCGCTTAGCTGGGACTCTGATTCCTTGCTATAGTTGTTGACTGTTGCTTTGGTTTTGATGTGGTGCGCGGATAGTTCGACTGCGGCATCCACCCGGCGTACTCCGGCATGGCGGCGCTGCCCTACTTCGACGAGATCGATCCCTCCACCATCGACGTCCTCCTCGTCACCCAGTAATTGCCCCTCTCTTGAGATTTGACCCCTTTCACCCGTCCTCTCTGCATTTCTCCTGCTTAATTTCTGGACCTGAAATTGCAGCTTTCACTTGGACCACGCCGCTTCGCTGCCGTACTTTTTGGAGAAGGTAATGCCTACTATTTTTGCTTCAACGGTGCAGTGAGATGGTTATGATGCTATTTGATATCTGAATTTGTTCTGGTGTGCAGACAACGTTCAAGGGCAGGGTGTTCATGACCCATGCGACAAAGGCCATTTACAGGCTGCTGCTTTCGGATTATGTCAAAGTGAGCAAAGTTTCAGTGGAGGATATGTTGTATGATGAGCAAGACATTCTCCGTTCCATGGACAAAATAGAGGTATCCCAGTCTCTCTTCATCACCCATCCCTTTCTTTTCCACAGATCTAAATGGAATGAATGTGAATGATTAAATCCAAATAGACCAGCTGTGTGCTGGTCTATTTGGAAATAAAGGATAGCATGTATATGGAGAGATTACTCACAGGAGTTAATAAGCGCCTGCTGGTGCGGGGTCACAAGCACGATATGAATATCTTTGTTCGACTCAAGACCAATTAGAATTCTTGAGCTTTTTAATGACCAGTTGACAAAAAAATGTACTCTTTCAAGGACTAACTAGGACATGCACACAATTGGACACAAAAAAAATGCTACTGCTGTGTGCTTTAAGATGCTGAAGTAATGCCTGATTCATAATTTAAAGTTAGATTTCACTTATCCATTTTCCCCGTCTTGCTAGAACCTGCCTGCCCCCTTTCAAATGCTTATACAATTCTGAATGGTGAAAAATCCTTTAAGTGGTATTCGACTTCTTGGTTATAATTAATTATGCACCCTATAACATCTGGTTGTTGCTTTCCAAACACCGGCAATTTCCTTCTCTACAGCAAATGCAGGATTCTACTTGTGATAATTGAAATTTTCTTTTTCCACTGGGAATGAACATTTTGTTGACATAAAATTGTCATGCAGGTCATAGATTTCCACCAGACATTGGAAGTTAATGGGATACGCTTCTGGTGCTATACCGCTGGCCATGTACTTGGTGCTGCCATGTTCATGGTGGATATTGCTGGTGTCCGCATTCTTTACACTGGTGACTACTCCCGTGAAGAAGACCGCCACCTGCGAGCTGCTGAACTCCCCCAGTTCTCCCCTGATATTTGCATTATCGAGTCAACTTATGGTGTGCAGCAACACCAACCCCGCCATGTACGAGAGAAGCGCTTCACTGATGTCATTCACTCAACCCTTTCACAAGGGGGTCGTGTTCTTATCCCGGCATTTGCTCTTGGTAGAGCTCAAGAATTGTTACTTATCCTGGATGAGTATTGGTCCAACCACCCAGAGCTCCATAAGATTCCAATCTATTATGCTTCCCCTCTTGCCAAGAAGTGCATGGCTGTCTACCAGACATACATAAACTCCATGAATGAAAGGATCAGGAACCAGTTTGCACAATCCAACCCCTTCCATTTTAAGCATATTGAGCCTTTGAATAGCATTGATAACTTTCATGATGTGGGTCCGTCAGTGGTGATGGCAAGTCCAAGTGGTCTCCAGAGTGGTCTCTCCAGGCAGCTCTTTGACAAGTGGTGCACAGATAAGAAGAATGCCTGTGTTATTCCAGGTTATGTTGTGGAAGGCACCCTTGCAAAGACCATTATCAACGAGCCAAGAGAAGTGACACTAGCGAATGGGCTCACTGCTCCTCTTCATATGCAGGTATTCTATATCTCCTTTTCAGCCCATGCTGATTTCCCTCAGACAAGCACCTTCTTGGATGAGCTCCGGCCACCCAACATTGTTCTTGTACATGGAGAAGCAAATGAGATGTCAAGGCTTAAACATAAACTTATATCTCAGTTTGATGGAACAAATATAAAAGTTGTTAATCCCAAGAACTGCCAATCGGTGGAGATGTATTTCAGTTCTGAGAAAATGGCCAAGACAATTGGCAGGTTGGCAGAAAAGGTGCCAGAAGTTGGAGAATCAGTTAATGGCTTACTTGTAAAGAAGGGATTCACGTATCAGATTATGGCTCCAGAGGATCTCCGTGTGTACACACAGTTATCTACAGCTAACATTACCCAACGAATTGCTATTCCGTATTCTGGTTCTTTTGAAGTCATAAAGTACAGGCTGAAGCAAATATACGAGAGCGTGGAGTCACCAACTGAAGAACCTGATGTTCCAACATTGATTGTACACGAGAGAGTGACCATTCGCCTGGAATCAGAAAGCTATGTTACACTGCAGTGGTCATCCGATCCCTTAAGTGATATGGTGTCTGATTCTGTGGTGGCTATGATCTTGAACATAGGCCGTGAAGGTCCAAAGGTTGTTCCAGTTGAAGAAGCAGTGAAGACACAGGAAGACACACAAAGGGTGGCGCAAAAGGTAGTGTATGCTCTCATGGCGTCACTTTTTGGTGATGTTAAAGTTGCAGAGGAAGGGAAACTTGTTATATCTGTGGATGGAGATGTGGCGCACTTGGATGGGAGGAGTGGTGATGTTGAATGTGAAAACGCCACATTGAAAGAAAGGATTAAGACTGCTTTCCGCCGCATACAGGGTGCCGTGAGGCCAATCCCGCTTTCAACGTCTTGAGCTGAAGGCATAAGATTATGCTTAAATCTTGTTCAACATTTCATAGGCAAACAAAGTAGCTTTATCCGCCTGCAATCGGTGAGCAGGACTTTTACTTCTCTGTCAAATGTGTAATACTGCATGTTGTTCTAGATGATTACTGTCCTGGTGGTCCTGTTTACTGCCTCCGAAACATCAGCTGTAACATTTTAGTCATTTCTAGCAGCTACGTGCAATTCACTCGCTTTCAGCAAAATCGAGTTGAGCTGCTCCTTTTGTTTTTCGTTTTCATCCAGATTTCCATTGCCAGTTTTTTCATCCGTTTCTGCCTTTGGTGATGTAGTGATGTCCTATGCAATCTTCTTGAGTAAATTACACCTGTGGAATTGTTAGGTCATCTATATCAAGGGGGAGATGGAGAGGGTTGGGACACGGACGCCGAGGCGGTCGAACTTGAAGAAGAATGGCTGGGGACGCCGACCGGAGTGGGGACATGGTCGTAGATGCCGTCGTAGGTGAGGACGAGGAGCATCTCCTCCCACTGGGGCCCGGAGCGGAGCGCCTCGTAGACCTCCTTGACGAATTTTCAGACTAATATACTACACGGTACAGGTTGATCATTGATACTGCATTGCCATTGACACGTCAAGTAATTTGACAGATGGATCAGCATCGAAGTGGTTGTAGCTTGGAGTCTTCCCCTCTCTACAACCTAAGGGAGGACGATGCAATCGCTGTTGTCATTGCACTGTGGTAATGGTAAATGGGGATTGGAAATTCGTGCCTGGGTGAGTCGCCATGGGCTTGAGAGTCGAGACGGAGTTGTCAGTAGCAAATCCTCCGTCCGATAGGAATGCACTCTAAGAAGAAGGAGGACGACTATGCCCTGCTGTGGGTGTTGGAATCGATGATGGTGAGGGATCTTGTGTCTTGGAATGCTATAATCTCTGCACACCGCAAGGACTATGGAGTCCTCGCGACATGGTGGACATCTGGGTGACATTTCAGCGTCTGCTGTGCTGACAAGGCTGGTGATTTTGGGTCCAATTTGACTCTGCACCTAGTGTTACCCCCCATTTCAGATTCAACTATGCAAATGTTTGTACACTGCTGTACAGTATCAGGCACAAAATCATGTTCCATGGTAGACAAAATTGCGTAAATGTGTATACTGCATTTTTGCTTGTAAGATAAAATTACTCGGATTGTATCCAGCTAATCAAATGCTTTGAGCTTTGATTTATGGCTTACTGCAGTCTTACCTGATTCTTGAGGCACTGAAAACCTTGCACCTGCTCATCAGGGAATTTTAGAATTCAGTCCCAGAAATTAAAGAGTTGCAATGATAAAGAAGGAAGAAATGTGTGTGTGTGTAGAGGGGGCGGGGGGGGGCTGGTAAAAGCAATATGCGATTGGCACACAAAATATTCAAACCTAGAGCAAAAATTCACCAAAACCTAGTAAATATATTAATATCAAAGTTGAATGGAAATGGAATACATGATTCAAGAAATTCATCCACTTCATATTTAAACGAATCCAAGAACAATCCTAATGTGAGACCGGCTTTCCAGTAATTGAAAATGGTAACCATATTCTTCATCCCACCAAGAAATGCAAACGAAGCCCTGTACATCAGAGCCCCAATGCCTTCCACAATGGCAACAGCAAGGCCAGCAGACAGTATGTCCCAGTCACCTGTTTGGCCAATGACGGTAGCAAATGCTGTAGCACAATAAAATCCGATCAGAAAAAATAGGATCTTCACTGGCAGTCCTTTCCTTAGCTTCTTCAGTTTTTCAGATAACTTGCTCCAAAAAGATTGAATTGCACTAAACAGGCGAGTGCTATTGCCAGATTGGTCAGTACTGTCGTCCACCATAGTCTTGATGGCCCATTGCATCCCACTACATAAAGAACGAAATAATTCCTATTATAATTTGCTTGTGCATTGTTGGAAGAAAAGAAGGCTAGCTTTTAAGATACAGATCAATAGCTGGAAGAAGGAAAGCAAAGAAACATACACAGCAGATAAATAGAACAAATGCAATAGATGATCTCCTGTTGCAATGAAGGTATCTATTTTCAACATATGATGTCACCAAAAAAAATATATGAGAGCACTTAATTAAGGGTGAGTTCTCAACCCATACCAGTTACAATGCAGTGACTGAGCTGGCACACATTCAGGTTTCTCCACTTACAAAATTCCTGAAGTATGTATGCATCTTCTATGATAGGTCGAACCGTGCAAGTACCAAATAATAAATAAATCACACATTCCGTCCAAGTTGATATTTGATGCATCCTTCTGTGAACAGGTTAACTCTGGAAGCCTATTTTTTTTAACTTAATGGTACATAATGGTCTACAACTATAAATTTGCTGAATTGAGAGACTAGTCACCAGGATTTGCAATGAAAAGCTGTTGCATCCGAACCGAACTAACAAAGTGCTTTAACAATCTCTATCCATGGTCTCCAGAAAACGCAATGCGAAAAGCTCATTCTGGCGTAAAATTGACTGAATACTACCTAGTGACTACAATCTTCATTGGCGAAATTAGCGCATTACACATCTTGTACCTACTTGTTTCAGTACTGTGATGGAACAACTGTGATGCGGTAACAATAATACTACCTAGAGTTTCTGCGGAAGGAAGGAGATGCGCATAGCAAGCGAAAGGCCTCTGGCTTCTTCTCTTGGCGACACGCAACGGTACACCTCGGAGCGCAGGATGCAGCACCAACAAGCTTCTTCGATCTCGAGCATTGTGACCAGCACGGCGACTCGATGATTCCCTTGCGTAAACGAAGAGCTGACATATGCGGCCGGCGGCTAAGAACCAAGTAGCATGTGCACTGCAAACACAGGATTCCACGAAATTTTCAAACCATTTCATCCGCGGCCGCCGTAACTAAGCCGATCGAAGTCGAATCGGACCAAACTGAGCTAAATTTCCTCGCGCTTCCCAGTGGTCTGAGCCTCTCATGGCCACCCCCGAGCTCCCGCCCATCTAGGCAACCCAATAGACAAGCCAGGAGAAGCGTACAAAGGAAGAAGAGTGGAGTCGCAGGTTGCTGACCTCGAGCGAGACTATTCATCAATCGGCGGAGGCCTCACCGGTCACCACCGGAGCTCGCGGGCGCAGTCGCCATCGCGGCGGAGAGAGAGAGATGAGATGGTTGGCTCGGTTGGATGGACGGGAGCCGCCGGGCCGAGACGAGACGGGCAGACGGGGACGGAAACCGAGCAAGTGGCAGCACGTGTTGGGCCAGGCCCATAAAATAATGGGCCTAATTCTAATCCATCTTGGGCTTCTTCTTTCTTCCGCCCGGGCGGAAAGGAGGAGGAGGAGGAGGGCTTGAGCGAAACTGAAACCCCGCGACCGAGGCGGCGGCGATATGCAGTGCCTCCGGCTCCGAGGCGGCGGCAGGGCAGGAGGGATGGCGTGGGAGGTGGTGCGGAGGCACTTCTCGCGGAAGCGGGCGGTGGACGTGCGGCGGATCAATCCCAAGGTGCCCAAGGAGGAGGCCGCCGCCATCTCTGGGCGCCTCCTCCAGATCCTCACCGACCACGGGCCACTCACCGTCGGCAACACCTGGAACCACGCCAAGGTACAATACCTGCCTACGCATTAGCTGTATATATGTAACTTCAAATCAGTGGAACTCGCTAGCTGTGCGCACATTCTGCGACAAAAGAGGGCAACTTGTTCTTTCCAAGCCACAAGTTGCGGTAAGAGCATGTAGAAACTGACGCCCGAGAGCTAAGTGGCAGACCTTTGCCTCTACTTCTTCTTTCACCCAATGGTCCTTACACCGTTGCATTGGCAGTTTCTTTTTTCCTTTTGGTAACTCAACCTCCTGCATTTGGGGAAGCATTAAGCAAAAAAAAAAAAAAAAAGTAAAGTAGTAGATACTACTCCCCCTGACCAAGTTTATAGGCGTATTTCTTCTTGACACATAAACCAAGCAGATATTGAAAATGACTAGCTTGTCCAAACACTATGTTCAATACATGCATGTAGAGAATAAAAAGTAAAGATGGATATTTATTAGGGGCATAAATAGAACATCACACTAATTTTGTATTGGAATATGAAATGCATCCTATATTTATAGATATATGATCATTAAAAAAATATGCCTTTTAAAATTGAATGGAGGGAGTATTGCCCTTC
Source organism: Guadua angustifolia (assembly GCA_036346375.1). NCBI lineage: Eukaryota > Viridiplantae > Streptophyta > Magnoliopsida > Poales > Poaceae > Guadua > Guadua angustifolia. The sequence goes on along the minus strand of CM070504.1, from coordinate 84,642,143 downwards.
TTCGTTGGCATTGACCCGTCCACCTTTGTATCATTGCGTAATCCATTCCAGTATCTTGGCGAATCAGGCTTAGCCTGAGTTTCGTTACTCTACGGTTTGTAACCCGTTCAGTCTTGGTTGAAGTGGTGCTTTTATAATAATATGCAAGATGTGTGCCTGACTTCTTGGCATACACTCATACAAGATTGTTACTAGAGTATCTGCCATTATATCTTTATGACAAGTCTAGATTGTTTTGGTAATGTTCAGACAGCTCGTAATTAAATGTCATGGCATGTCGTGTATTCGTCAACTCAAATAATTACATCACAATGTTTGTATAGTACTAGGAAATTTACGCGACCACTATCGACTGTGCTATTCTGGTCATTGTCCGTGAACAAGCCGATGGTGCCATAGATGATCAAAACACTTGGTGAGGCATACAATTCATTCTTGAGCCTTGATACTTACGTTTAGGTGCGTAGTGTGGTTTTGTATGTCAGTTTACTTACGTGTCTCTATTATTCAAAGCATCCGGAAATGTTTGTTAAATTCCCCTTGCCCTTCTAGACAGCTCGCAGCACAAACAACAAACAGTCGGTCTGAAATCCTGAATCTCTCTTGGTAGCTAATATGGCCTAGTATTCTGACTGCTTGCTTGCTCATTTCTTTGCACTTGGGAACATTGGCAATCTGTTTATCTGTTCTCCTATGCTGCATAGTGGTACTTTTTAATGTCCCAATGGAAGTTTAGGACTTGCTTATTTCTCGATTTAGACTTACCCTTCTGTGAATTTAGCGCAGTTAAATTGCACAAAAGTAACATACGATTTTTAGGTCATATGCCACTGTCTACTGCTTCTCAATAGCTTGCACTCATGTGGCATATTTTACAACAGGGTGCTGGCATTAACGGCCTGAACAGCAAGACTCACATGAAGATCTTGCTGAAATGGATGACGGGGAGAAGGGCTGTCAAGCTGTCCTGTGTGCATGACGGCAAGACAAAGAAGTTTCTGTATTCCCCATTCTCTGACAATTTCGAGACATCTGAGGAACCATCGCTGGAGCCGAAGGAGGCTTCTGCCCAGGGCGGGAAACATACAAGAGGGCGACCCAAGAAGCAGGCTGCAGCTTTACACTGATTGCCACTCTCCAGGGCAGGACATGACATCCTCGTGTTGTGCTTTTGGGATTTTGCTGCTGGGTTGTTTCAGCACAGAGAGGTTTATCTTGGTCTGTTGAGTGAGATGTTGTCCAAAATTGTGATGAACTTTGTGCTGATGAGGGTAGAGACGGTGCGTTGGACGCTGCCAAAGGATTTATGAGCTGGAAGAGCCAATAATCATCCTCAAGATTACTGGAGTACATTGTACTTTGATTGCAGGGTGTTGGTTGGTTGGTTGGTTGCAATGCTAAGATTGGATTACATTTTTGTTTTTTAGGGTTAAGATTGGATTACTTGGTGGTAAGCATACACATCGTGCTTGGACCACCTGGCGGCCCTACGCTCTGGCCCTTTTATCTTGGGAAAATATCCACTGCAATTAAAGTTTTGGTGGAACAACCGTGCAACTTTACTAAAAAAAGTTTCAAAAAATTCTGAAAAAAATCATCGATGTACATTTTAGCTTACCCCATCTACATATAAAATTTCATGATCAAATTCGTCCTATGCTAGAAGTTACAAAAAAGACAAATTTAAGGTGCATTTGAACTATTCAAGTTTGTCAGAAAATTTATCTTTTTTATTACTCTTAACATAGGATGAATTTGATCATGAAATTTTATATGTAGATAGGGTAAGCTAAGATGTACATCTATGATTTTTTTCAGAATTTTTTGAAATTTTTTTTAGTAGGGTTGCACGGTGATTTCACCAAAACTTTAATTACACTGGATATTTTCCCTTTTATCTTATTGTACATAAAGAAGGTGCTCTATTTCCTTTTGTTCTTTCAGTCAAGACGAGGTGAACTAGTCTTATAGTATTTCAAGTCTCTAGTGATCAAGGATTGAAATCTCGTTTCGCTCTAAATATCGTCTGTGGCTGGAGAATAAAATCTCAGTGAGATCTCGTCATTTCAAACAAATTCTAGACGAAATGTAAAAATAGAATTTGAATTCCAATTTTTTCCCCACCAATAGGACCAAGATCTCGGCCGGTTTTGTCAAGATCTCGATAAAATTGGACGGCGTAAAATCCGGTCGAAACGGTGTTGAAAAATTTTGAAATTTTTTTGGGGTTCCTGACACATCAATGATGTTCCTGTAAAAATGTCAGATAATTATCAAATCTGAGGAATCTTTAAAAATTCAAACATTGCTATTGTCCTAATAAAACGCTAACCGACAAATTTGAACCGAATGAAAAATGAAACAAACCACGTTATAAAATTTTGAAAATTTTTATGCATAGTTATGATACATCACTAATATTCCCATAAAATTTCATATAATGTAAAAATTCAGACAGTGCTAGTATCCTGATAAAAGTCATACCGACAAACTTCAACCAAATAAAAAATGGTACAAACCATGTTAGAAAATTTTAAAAAATTTTGTGGATGTTCCTGATGTATCATTAATGTTTATATAAAATTTTCATATTATGATCAAGTTTCAAAAAGTTCTAAAAATTTTGATAGTGCTACGTCCTAATAAAAACTTTATGATCAATACATAGATTTGTTTTAATAATAAAAAAGGTTTAAAATTTCTAAAAATTTTGTAGAAGGGTTCTAAGGAAATGCTTAAGATCTCATAAAATTTTTTGAATCATGCATGATCATACTCCAATGAATTTATAAAATTCTTATAAATGTACTGTACCGTTTATGTTCTTTCTGTTTTTTATTTTTGAAATATAACAAATGAAGTTCAATGAATACATAGGTTTGATTGAGCAAACAAAAAAGTTTAATTTTTTTTAAAAGTTTAAATAATGGTACTGAGGCAATTATTAATCTCTCATAAAAATTTTGGATCATGATTACACTCGAGAAAATTTATAAAATTCTGACAAGTTTACTGTCCCACTTATGTTCATTCAGTTTTTGATTTTTTAAACATAATAAATGAAGTTCAATTATTTTCAAAAATTTTATATATAATCCTAAACTTTTTAGGATAGTACCATAAATTTTTTACATTATGATAAAATATGTACACTTTTATAAAATTTTAAAGTGTTTCTGCAGTTTTTTAAAAAATATCTCAAAAAATCGGTTTTCAATAAATTTTCATAGGAGATGACTTTCTTAAGGGTTATTGGACTAAATTCGGTCAAAAAAAATCAAAAACTGGTTTGAAATCCTGAGATCTCGACGGTTTATAGCGAGATCTTGCCGAGATATACCAAGATCACTGTAGCAATTCAAAATTTTTGAATTTTTTTACTCTAGCCGGCATTTCAAATTTCATCCACGTCCGATAAGTGAGATCTCGCGAGAAACCGGTGAGATTTTGAACCTTGCTAGTGATCTAGGCTTTCTTATGTTGATCTTAGATTCAGGGTTCTACACATTGTGTACTGGCTGTCGAGGCTGCTGCACGAATCTCAAAGTGTAGGTAGTCCGAGAGCAGAAAACGGCGTCCCTCTTTCACCAATATAAATACTGTATACACAAACATCCCCGCTTCGCCGCGCTACCAGCCAACCCAACCAAAACCATACTACTCTGCTTCGCTTTGCTTCTCTTCCCTCCCCACGCGCACCTCGCCGCAGATCTGCTTCCGCCCTCTCTATGGCTGCCCTGCTGCTGCTCTTCCTCCTCCTCCTCTCGCCGCTCCTCTCGTCCGCGCAGCCACCCATCTCCCTGCCCCCCTCCTCCGCCCCCGACACTCTCGCGCCCTCCAAGCAGCCTTCCGCCGGAGCCGCCGACGACATCGCGCGCTCCCCTCCCGAATCCTCCCCATTCCCGTCCCACTCCGAGTCGCCAGCACCGGCCCACCTGCCGCCGTCTCTGCATTCCACCGCTCCCGCGCCGGCCCCTGCTGCCGACGAGAACGATGACGATAGGAACGACGCTGAGAAGGACCACCCGTCCCCTGCGCCTGCCCCTACTCCTGCCGAGGATACTGTGGACGCGGAGGGGTCGGAGAGGCACGAGAGAGAGATGAACGGCGGCAAGAAGACCGGCGTGGTGGTCGGTGCGTTCACGGCCGCCGCGGTGGTGGGGCTGGCCGCCGTCGTCTGGAGGAAGCGCCAGGCCAACATCCGGCGCAGCAGGTACCCCGACTACTCCGCGCGCCTCGAGCTGGTCTGATCGATGCTCGCTCTCTCCAGTCATGGGGGATCGGAGACGGTACAGCAGCCATCATACGACCGACATGCAAGAGAAGAAGACGCATTCATTCCATGGCCATGGTTCTGTGATGTGTCCATATCCCTTCTTGATCGATCGGTGTTAATTAGATGATTCTTCATGAATTCTTGGTGTTGATGACAGGAATAACAACGATATTTATAGGGTGATGACCGTAAGTTTTTTTCTTTTACACATTTGTTATACTAGTACTACGATATACAGTCATTTTTTCTCCTGGATTTGATTGGATTCAAATGAGATCGACGATGAGTACATTGCTATTAACAGTATCCAGATCCATCTCTCTCTTGGAAAGGATCTATGTGCAGTCCCTATGTCTGATGATGCGATCACACTGCTACAGCACAATATTTTTTCCACAGCATTTTTGAAAGATCTAGATCGGTGTTTTTTGATCCAATGGTCTAGGATCACAAATTGCATGGTTGTTAGAGCTTGAGATATAGATGCAGGTTAACTAGAGAAGATCTCTTTTATATATACTTCCTCTGTTATTGAATACATGTAGTTTAAGGTTCATGCGTTTCCACCAAATCAGGAGTATCTTATTTTTGTAAGTAAATGCATCTCTGTTTCGAAATTGCTAATTCGAGAGTGCCCTCACGGATAGAATTTTTGTTGCGTCTTATCAGAGAACATTGCAGTGTTGTAACACACTGTATTGTTGCATAGGATGGAGATTCATTGAAAACTTAATAAACAGTGTTATGCCTCACCGATTTTTGTTGGACCATACGGAATAACTTAGATCTACTCTTTTAAGTTAGATCCAACGGCAGGATGAGCGTATGCTTGGAAGGTTCCCACCATACGTTGGAGCTAGCTAGCACTACTACTACCCTTGTTTCCTTCATGCTTTATGTTCATCACAAACGAGTGGAGACTGGAGAGTGACGGTAATGCTTACCAAACTGTATGGACCGACGATGGCCTGGGTAGGCCGGCTGCCTAGCTAATTCCGTAGTTCAGAATAATTAATTTGACGTGTGTTTGTTTGATTGTTCCTGAGTTTGGTTCTTGCGCACATCAAACGTACGGTAGCCATCTGCTCCAGGAATAAGTTAATCGGTGTCCAAGATCAAATGCATGATATAGTACTACATCGAGATCCAGGTCCCATGTTGGACGTGCTGAAAAAACAGTTGACCTTCCTGATCCCAGCGTACTGGTAAAGATTTGAACATTCTGGGGTCGTATTAAGCTAAATTTTCAGGGGAAAACATACCCGGAGGCCACAGAGCAAGCCCGCCAACTTATGCCCCGTTTGCAATTTCCATCCGATTCCTACAGTGATTGAACTGGTTTCACGCGAAATTCCTTGGTTAGTTTCAACTTTCAATTACTTGTATGTACAGGTGTTGCAAGTGTTTGGCTGTGTGAACAAGCCAGGACCATGTGTGAGTGTGTGTCCGCACCGAATGGAAGCCGAACACGCGTAAACACAGCTGCACGACGCACGGCTGGATGTTTCCAAGGAATCGCCTGCATCGAAGCGTTGACGGAAGAAGCTTAGCTTGGGCGCGCGGCTCCACATCAAACGAGGAGAATCGGATGGAAAGACGCAACGTAACATCTTAGATTCTAATGCAAGCATAGCTATGACCAGGAGCGCAGTGCATTGCACTAGCAAGTGTAAAGAGCACTATCTAAAGCAATGGACTGATCGTGATATCTATCTACCCTAAGCTGCAAGGCCAAGGTGATTAGAGTCTATCCTCTGTCGCTTAATAGATAGATGCTATTTTAGATTCATGCACTTGTACCAATTCACATCTAAAAAACTGAATTACCCTCTTTCTTTAGATCGTAAGCTCTAGTTGATTGTAGTAAATAACATTAGAAATAGCTTAAAAAGGAGTATACAACACAAAAATCAAATGATATATATTCAGAAAACAAGAGGAGCATATGAAAGTAAAAGTACCACCGTTTTGAGGTTCCGACTTGCCGGTAAAACAGAAACGCCGAAACCGAGAGGAGGATGCACGCATGTAAACAAGGCTTAAATTCCGGTAGTTCATTCGTAGGTTCGCTACTCGTCCGCTGCTTCTCAACTCCAGAAGGCACGGTACCTTACCTCGTAGGCTTTGCTGTACCAACCGCCCACTTTAACCAACACAGCTTTTCAGTCCTCAAGCCCGTTCTATTTCTTTTGGGAGATTTAATTATTTGCTCCGTTTTTCTAAGTGCAATTTGATCATTTATGACCCTAAGACCCGCATGTCAGTGAGACATCATAGGATAAATAGGAAAAACGGGGCAAATCATCAATTTTTCTATTTCTTTTTCTGAAAATCGGAGCAACAAATTTTGGTGCATTTTGGACAATTTACGACAAGTTTCAAGTATTTCAGAACAGAAGATCCAGGTAGTCCATATAACACTCTTTCTATATAAGCTAGATATGGCTTGCAGAATCACAAGGCGCCCAGGTGGATTCTTCATAGGAGAGAAACATGACTGGTGTCACATTTACAGAACCTTGTAAAGATCCCAGGATATAATGGCTGAAAAATATCCTAATGGGACAGAAAGCCAAAGCTACGCGCCATCATCTCATCTGTCATGCCAAGCTACAAACAATTCTACATTCACCGACTTCAGCAGTACAGATTTCCTTACACAGGCTAGAGAAAAAGCCTAGCATACCTCATGGAGTACTAGTATCTGGTTACGATTGCTTGTGAGCCGTTGCCTTGAAAGCATCTCCGGCCGCAACTTTCTGTGGAACAAAATCTGGGGGGGAAATGCAGGGAATGAATCGACGTCAGTAGTTACCTTGTTATACAACAAATTAATACCGTGGAGAGTGTTTGCCAATCAACAGAGGCTTCCACAGATTTAAACAAAAAAAAAGAATTAACTTAGACCTGAGAGAAACTTGTATCTTTTCTGGTTGCACACTGCTGTTGCTGAAAAATGAGAGAGGAGATGCTGTGAGATACGGCGAGAACAAAAAGACAGACAGCAAAAAAGGGCAAGTTATTGGTTGCACAAATGGGGAAAATGGGAAAACTGGACTTCAGTTGTAATTCTGAAATGGATACATCCATGAGGGGACTATACATATGTCTAGGACTTAGGATAACTGACACTAAAGTCTAAAAAAAATCCACATTTATCTCAAATAACTATTTACTGCCTGCAGATCCAGAACATACATAATCATGATTTATGGGATTATATTTTTCCCCCGAGCTGGTTTTGGGGGATTAAATTTGTTAGGAATTAATACAACAAAGGCTCAATCTTATGATGAACACTGAGAGAAAAGGAAAATAGTGAACAAGCAGTCATAAGCACAGCTTTAGGTTACTGAGGAGTGATAACCAAGAATTTAAAAAAGAACCCCTCAATCATTGGAAAATAAGATCGTGCGTAGAGCAAAGGTCAGTGCAAACATATCTGGTTCTTTGGGAAAAAAATTATTAGAAACAAAATTTGGTAACACAATGTACAATGTACTAACAGTTCAACACAGTAATACCTGTTAACTTAGCCACAAATATTTGAAAATTTTAAACTATGGAAAAGTTAACACACACACAAATGCACTAGGGAATGCCATATGGCCTATCCAACCAAGGGCAGCAAATAAAATCCGGAGCAAAGGGATATAGAAATTGTAGTAGCTTTTTAAATTTATGGGTACCAAATGCAACAACTGTATGCTTTATGGAGGCCCTTCAGAGTTTCACACAACAGAAGACATGAGAAGCCATCAACATTTCAGGGTTGAGGAACCAAGTGATTTTCCAGAACTTCTGTTATTGGATGCAACTTTGTATATCATGCACTAATGTCAGTAGGCCATGTCTGCTTTACCAAGCTGAGATTTCTGTGTAATACTTTAATGCTTTTGCATTTCTAAAAACAGTCTCATTTTGCATTTCTATACAAAATTCCTTTTCAGCAATGTCAATAAAAAGTGACTAGGAGGGAAGGACCAACTTACAGAGGTTGTCATAAATAATTGACTTTTTGTGCTCCTTCAGTGCATTGTGATAAGCACCCTCCGCAAATGTCTCCAAGAATAACTCCTGCAGTTACAGGTGTAACATGAGTAATATAAAAAGACTGTCCAGTTCAGATTTAAGAAGATGGTGCGACACCACATACTCACAGGCATTCCGAAATGCAGGTTGTGACACAGATAACTAGCCAATTTTCCCCACAAGAAAATTCAAATGGTAATATAGAGAAGGAAAAAAAAGAAGCAATTTCTTTTTCAGATTCTATGCTGGAAGGAGGTCCTCTCCAGTAATCCTATTCTTGCTTTGTGTTGCTTTTCTTGTCACATACAGGCCTCATTTATTCCCTGCCTAGTGCCTACCTGACACCTCCATAAAGACAAAGCATTTAAAATCATGATCTCACAAATTTTTCTGACTGGGCATCACTTAGGAGGGATAGCTCACGTTAGGTTATCCAAAAATTCCAGACACTAAAATTCTCATCAAATGATGTTATCTAATATAAAAAGTTTCTCAGTCATTTGATCAGATCAGCTAGACAAGCTTATACATCTAGTCAACCAACACACTATACGTGTAAATTATCAACGGACACACTCAAATTCTTTGGGTACTAAGTACTAACTAAATGCTACATAATTTTATTGGAATTCAACATACATCTCAATGAAATTTTAAACCAAGGGATCCATTAGTTAATTTTGCTCATGGACCCCCCTCCATCTCTTGTAACAAGAAAGTATATATGTTAAGGAAAACATGAGAGCTAAGATTAGAATTTAGAGTAGTGTTCGTTCTCTGATGATACCAATCAACTGTAGATGATTCATTACCATGATAACTAACAATTGAGTACAAGTCAAATGCTATTAAAAAAACTGGAAATAAATTATGGGACTAAGTACTAACAGTATTATCTCTGGATAACACCATAGATCCTTAAATAAACCTCTTATATAAGAATTAGTACTAGGCTAACAATGAGGTCAATGCAAAACGCGTTAGGAAAAATGCCCTCGTAGATCCCCTAACAACAGTTTGATAGCAGCAGAACTTGTGGTGTTGAAATCTGGATAGCTGAACCCCACAGCAAGCTTTGGACACATCAGACAACTTATACTAGTAAGTATACAAACTGAGGGTGGATATACATAATGGATCGCGATATGAGAACATCTCAGACATCTCATCGAACATGTTGTGCAGCTGATGGCATCACCAACAAAATCTCAGTAGCTAAACTAGATTCCACCCTAAATCGTCGCATCCAGATAAAATGGCACCACTAATTTCTAGTTGCTAACACGAATCATCGAATTAGAGTAAAAATGAAGATATATCGGGAGGGGATCATACGGAGGCCTTGTTGATGAGGAAGACAGCCTCATTGGAAGGGCGGAGGCTGGCGTCCTCGGCCCGCATTAGCAGCCGCACCCGCGCCATAGGGAAGCTGCACGCGCCCTGGTCGGCACCCGCCGCCGCCGTCGCTGCCTTGTCCTTCCGCTTCTTCGCGGGCGTGGGTGTGCGTGTCCCCCCTTCGCCGGACGACCTCTTGTCGCTCTTTCCCTCCTTTTGGGGCTCCGTGTCGCCGCGCTTCCTCTTGGTGGGCGTGGGCTTCTCCGCTCCGCAGGACGCTTGTTGCTTCTTCGTGGGCGCGGGCGCGGGCTTCTTCGTTTCGCCAGACTTCTCGCGCTTGGCTCCCTTCTGCTTCTGGAGTTTGGTTTCCGGCTCGTCGCGCTTCTTCTTCTTCTTCTTCGTGGGCGTCGCCGCTTCGCCTGACACCGGCGGCTTCTTGCGCTTGGTTCCCCCTTGTGGTTCCGTCTTGTCACGCTTCTTCTTCGCGGTCGCCGGCTTCCCCTTCTCTCGGGGGTTTTTGCGGGGTTTCGGAGCTGAGCGCTCCATGGCGCCGGCGGCTGAGGCGGAGGCCATCTTAGGCTGGAGCTTGGGGTTAGAGGAGGTGGCGCCGCCGTTGCGCTGGGCGGAGGGAGGGGCGGGGCTTATCACGGTGTGCTTCTTCCCGGCCATGTCTCCTCCGGCCGGCCGCCACAGCTCGAACCCTCGCCGCGAGCTCTAACAAGTGCGGCGGTGCGAGAGGAGTTCAAAATTTTCCGAGACCGCGCGGACGCTTCGAGAAACACACATAGAGAGGAAATATCAAAAGCCACCGCTACGGACAAATCTTTGCCCGTTTCAGAGATACTAGGTAAGATTGCGCGCTAAGCTGCGCCGTAATTTTTTCACGTCGTGTTGTATATGTTTGAGAAAAAGAAAATACTGTGACAAAAAATATAAACATATTTTGATGAGCATTATATGTGATACAATTATTTTATGTTACATATCTACAAAGCAGCTCACCATATATACTCGTAATAACCTGGAACATCGAAAAGCACATGAATACCTATGAAAAAGGAATGGAGCCTCATCCAGTACATCTTGAGGGATTCTAAATATCATGATGCATATAATTGCTAATAAAATGGACACAAAACCCATAGCAGAATGGCAACGATTAGCTCTAGGTAAGAATCATGCAGTCATGTCTCCTTGCTTTAAACCAGAGCTAGCAATAAGAACCAAGATATATATATCATTGGAATAACCCAAACTATCTTACAATCGTCCACTGCTAAGCACTGACAAGAATAGTTTTGAAAAGTTAACCAGGCATGATGCCAAGTCGTCAAACATATTGTAACAACGTCAATTTAAATTCTAAAAAACCAATAAGCATGCAGAAATTTTGTGAAAGGAACAAAACAACCTAAATACTTTTGCAACATATTGTACGCCACCAATGACAAGCATGTAACTATCATTTCTTACTAAACCCGATGTAAAACTTTCGAGGATAACACCGTAATTAATTTTGCAAAGAATATATTGGAGTTTTGATGGTACCACCTGAAAGAAAGGGTTGGTTGTAGAGCTCGAAAGCTGAAACCACTTGGGCAAAAGAAAAAAAAAACTGTCATTGAATGTATCCATGCAGGTTCATGTTCCATGGCTCTAACTTCCATCATATATTCTCTTTGCACTTCTTAGAAGGCTCTCAAACCGTTTAACTCCTAAACAAATGGGAATATCTTATGTAAAGAAAGGCTATTCCTTTAGAAACATGGCAAAGTATAGTATGAACGTATCATCCTCTTATAGATTTTCCATCACCTTGCTCCACCTGATGCTATACCAAAGGAATACAAAAAAAAGACTGAAATGAAGAATAAATCGGCTGAAACCATAGTAGCAAAAGACAATGTGTAGGCCTATGAGAAGGTTTGAATTTTCAAGCAGGACTAACCGAAAGACAGCTAGCTTTATTGATACAGCACTTAGCGTTTCATTTTGAGATGTGATGCTTCTTCTCACAGGATGAGACCAATAGCTAGCAACCTAAAATTTAGAAGAAGGCACATAAACACATAAGAAAATGTGTTTATCTAAAGCACACTATAATATACTAAAGCACTACACTTGTTTTGATTATCCAAACCAAATAGACCTAAAGGGTATGTTTTAACTGTACACTAAAATAGGAGTGGCAATACGAACGATTTGACCCTTTTCTCTTGCAGAAAACAGCCTGATTTGTACAGATTATGACGCCCTAAAATATGAGGGAGGTAAGATACATAGCACTTTAGCAAGAAAGGAAATGAAATGACTCAGAAGTACATCCTATGAAATATCTATGAACCGTTAGTTTAGGCTCTGAAAATTTATATAGGCTGGCAAACAAAATAAAAGAGCATATAAAGATGAATTCTGTGAGCAGCAATGCCTTCCCTGAAGGCAAACAAAAATAAATAGGTAATAGTGCAATACATGGATGCATTTGACCATCTCTTCTCTGCTGCAGACATAGATGAATCAAAAGGGAAACTGACTTTTATCTGTGCAAAGAAATATGTCAGGGCTATCCACTGCACACGTGGTTTTTATTTGTTACTCCTAGAAGAAGAATAGACAAAGTAGGACATAAGAGAAATGCATAAGCATAAGCAACTAAATTGATCTTTGAATAAAAATTGGTAGAACTGTAAATAGTAAATGTATGGCTAGGATACCATTGTAGACATGATATATGTATCTACATCTTCTTAGACCATGCAGCAGAAAGACTCTGTTGGTATAGTCCACACATCAATAAGGGTTAGAGAGGAAAAAACTGAACTGAAGTGATTATACTTAAAAAAATGCTATACTAAGTACCTGCATGCAAGTTCCTACAGGCCCTCTCACTCCAATCCAACACTTACAGATGTCACATAGGCAAACAAGATGTATGAACATAGATAAGAGGAGTTCAGTTTTGTGTACAAAATTGAACTAAAACACATGTCGTTCTAGCGTTGCCTGAGAGAACCATGGCGCATGTACTGAGATGGAGGCAACGCCTAAAACACAGGCATGGAGAGGAGTTGAATAAACCAACGATTTTTTAAAAAATCTAGACCAGCCATTTTTATCTAAGGTGGAGTTCATAAATATGGAGTCTCACAAAGATCTTTTTTTTATCCAACTACTAAACGCAATAATCACCTATACAGAGGATGGCAACTTATAATTCGGACAATTCTGCTAAGATTGCATCACAAACATATAATAAGAAGAAATCAATTATTTCATCCATGAATACTACACAATAGACAAACAAATCTGTAAAATCTCTCCTCCCAAATTGTATGCGTAGCATGGTAAAGCATTTCTAACACAAAGAACTGACATGAGAAACTATCCAAATGCAACGGAAGCAACAGGACTGCCTCTAAAAAATCAAGTAGTGCAGAGTGACCTTTAGGTACTCAAGCAAAGCACGCAGAAGAAAATCACAGGAGCAGGGCAAGAGAGGTCTCAATCTCACAAACAAACCCATCCACTGGCGTCCTCAAGGGCTCGTCGACCTGCATAGCAAAATCCCAATCCCACTTTTTGTCTAACTCCTGCAAGAATTCGCAAAAAGTGTAAGCACATATCAAATCCAAGCCTGCTTTTTTTTCAATTACTGTAGGAAATTGCAAAAATACTGACCAACCGCCACACAATTCACAGATCTGTTCACTTGTTTGCCTTTGATAATCCATCCCAAATCGGGCCTAATTTTGTGAGTAAAGAATCTCTGACCGATGTGACCTCTAACAGCAAAATAATTTGTTTGCCTTTACTAACTATGCTTCCAGACTGTAAGAATTTGTGACCGATACAATACAGGAAGATAAAATAAACTAACAGCAAAAGACAGACCAGGGAAAATCGGTTGAAGGTATTTCCTCCATATTTTTCTATCGTTCGGCCTAACTTAACCCAGTATAAATTGTTTTTGTGGCTGAGGTACTTGCATCGCTTCTTATAATTCCCAAATGGCTTTTCATTACAGCATCCAGCGCTCGGTCATCCAACTGGGAAATAGTACCTTAATACATCTAAATTCAATCAATGGTAAATAAACAAAAAGGAAGAAAGTTCTGAGAACTGTAAATAATAGGAAGGAGAAAAAGGTATCGTTTACAGTAGATTTCTCTTTTTGCGTTACTCGTAGCGCCAATTGAATTTAAACTTTAAAATTTATATGACGATAGATCACTTTGAGAACTACCTCTAAATTGTTTTGGATTTTTTCTGTATTCATTTTATGCCCAAAAATGATAGCACCAAGTAGGTCATGGCTTGCATTAGATATGTTCCATCTTTTTAGATTTCTAAATACTTCCAATATGAAGCCACAATAAAATAGGATAGAAAGACAAAACGCAACACAGGACTCGCAAGTTCCTGTCTAATTTTATGTTGAATTGAAGAATTCTTTTCTTTGATCAACATGGAAATCATAGCTCTGCCCTACAATATAAATTGTTGAGAGCATCCAAATATAAATATAAAATAGTATGGAGTGACATCCTGAAGAGAATAATAACTGACCTTTAAAGATTTTTCTTGAGTGTTCATTTGATTATTTGTGGATCTGGAGCCATTAATGAAGAACCCTCATACAATGGATGTCAATTTTTATCGATTCTGATACCACCAATCGATGTGTTAGGTCGATAATTAGTAGAAGCTTGAAAAACCAGTTTTCATATAAATGGCATTATTCAGCTGGGTAAGGCTACTTTGCGTGATAGTACCATTGAAGATATCATTATTATAAGCTTCAACATCAAATCTTACGTCATTAAATGTTTCGTGTTTTGAAAGTAACAGCTGTTCCTAATTATCTTCGTGTCTATCGACATTGTTCTTGATTTCAGAAGCCATTGAATAGGAAAAAGCGAAATAGTTCACATTAATTTGAGCAGGAGATAGGGTCCATGTTTAAATTAGATTGACACACGGCGCTATTTTTCTGGTTGGCAATATTTTCAACCTTAGAAGCACTATTCTGCTGGCGCTCCGCCTGGAACGTGACCGCGGCCGCTAGTGACGATTGCTCGGTCGGACACCATTATCTCTGAAACATGACAACGCAAAACACATAAGAACTAAAACGAAAGAGAGGCAATGTACACGCCATGTCGATGCTCTTTGGCCTAGTCACGTGAATTCCTCCACTCAATGAACGCAGAACTTCTAGTCTACCACATCATGAATTAGTCTTTGTTGAACATTGTGAATCCTTTTTCAGATGAACCAAAGATTGGCCTCAGGTGTCACATGGATAAACAGATAATAATTTGATATATTACTATTAGTTCTTTCTCAAGGCGAGAAGACTGCACATACGGAATTGATTATGGAAAAACCATAGGGCGCAAAAATAACAGTTGCACAAAATGATTCGCTGCATT
Organism: Guadua angustifolia; assembly: GCA_036346375.1. Lineage (NCBI taxonomy): Eukaryota > Viridiplantae > Streptophyta > Magnoliopsida > Poales > Poaceae > Guadua > Guadua angustifolia. The sequence goes on along the minus strand of CM070504.1, from coordinate 84,627,068 downwards.
TGCATCTCATAGCGTGCAGCATAGCTTGGAGTTGATCGATGCCAAGCAAATGCAGAATGCCTGGTAACCAGTCAAGGGTTATCTAAAGAAGATATCTTCCCATTATAAGACGTTGCTTGTTATGTACATAGTGAATGGTGATGAACAATAAGGATGATTTATAAGACGTAGCTTGTTTTATACATAGCGAATGACAATGAACAATTAAGATGATTGATGGCTCACCTGAAGTCCATTATGTACTTGGGCTTTCCAATCCTACCAAGTAGCAAAACTATCTGCCTTCCATTCTCCTATCAAATAAAAGTCGTTGATCTGTTACTTATACTTCCAGTCTGGGGCCGATCCAACCCCTACAATGAAAGCTCACATATCGGATATTTTGAAAATAGAAGGAATGTTACATCCAAAGTCATCTGGAAGCTCTTACACTCATGTCCTCACCTTGTATCTCATCCTCCCGTACACTCATGTCTACACCTTGTATCTCATCCTCCCTGCCCTTTCTCCAAAGTCTAGCTCATAGCGCTTTGCCATATGTTATAAATACAGGAAAAGGAAACATATTAGTAGCAGCCTAAATCTTTTGTCTTGGCTGTAGAGAGGATGTCTTCCCCTGCCAATCCTTTGGAAGGCCAGTGATGTGCTGAATCTATAATACTTTCATAATTCAGCTCCATGCTACTCCATCAGTATCTACCAAAGGTGCCAACCGATTTTACTCGAAAGGTAATTGTTGGTCTTCAGTTCAATGGACTGGTTCTTGGGGATCCATGCCCTCATGCTTCTGAGACTCCCAGTAAGGGTAGTAATCGTAGGGCCAAAACTGCAGAAACCCAAACCTAGTCAAGAAAAACCATATCACTTCTGGACTTGTCACATATGGAGATTGAACCTTACGCGACAATGCCAAGGAGTCGCTTCGACTGGCTCTTGAACTCGTTGACTCGGTTCCCCTAGACCAACAACCATGAACACTCAATTAGTGGTTCATATCCACCAAGAAGGATGAAGAATTAGCAAGAGGGGTAAATACTAAATAGTGATTGTACCTAACCCCAAACTTGGTACCTGGATCCAACAAGGTTGGAGCCCACCATCACCAGGAAGTTCTTGCCGGAGCTACAGAAGATGCCATCCTGGTTCTGCACCACGACGAACTATGGCCTCCCTCTTGCCCTCCGGTGACGCATCAGCTTCAACGACAGAGGGTAAAAAGCGCCAGTGGATTAACACGACTTAGGAGAGCTGGCGACCAGAATCGGAGGGGAAAACGATGGTTCTTGACCAGAATCGGAGGGGAAAACGATGGGAATCGAAAAGAAGGCTCACAAGGAAACACGGCACGGAAGCCCTCTCTCTACCAGCGACCGAGCGACGCGCACAAGAAAGGCATCGACAACGCGAAGGACGACGACGGGAGTGTGGCAGTGGGCGGCGGAATGACACGGGTGGAGGTCGGGCTCACGTGGGGTTGCTTCTTGGGGCGGGCGGAGGCGAGGGCGGTGGAGACGTCGCCCGCCTTGCGGAGGAGAGGTGGCGAGGGCGGCGGTGGCGAAGAGGACGCGGGCGTAGGGTAACAGGGATCGCACTGGGCGATGGGGAAGATGGAAGAGGCTTCTCGAGGCGTCCGCGCGGACTGGATTTCTCGGCGCTTTACGGGCCAGGGCTCACCGCTGCGTGGATGGCCGGATCGCACGCATCCAAGGGATGGACGGACGCGAAAATCCGGATGACGTGGCCATCCTGGCTGACCCGGAAATCTTCCGGCTTTAATAGATTAGTTATTGACTGGTACACACACGCACCTCTAATATACCACTTAAATAAATGCTTTATATTCTTTTATCACTTTTGGTATATTCCAATAATAATTTTAAAATATTTCAACGTGACATGATTGAAAAAATTTCATCAAAACCTTTTATTTTTTTTCTACATATCCTTTTCCATATGTAAAAGGACTATATAAACAAATTATGCTATAAAGTGTGGACTTTAATGAAATTTTTCATGAAACTTACTTTGGAGTATCTTATAATCAATATTAGAATATACTCAAAAAGGAGTACGTACACTAGGAGTGTGTATATATATATACACACACACCAAGGCGATAACATACTCCATCAAATTCGAAATATAAGTCGTTTTTGCACATTCACAAGATCTCCAAATTGACATTTACACTGTCAATTCCTAAGAAAATATGTTTGTTTCAAAAAAAATATTATACAGATGAAAGTATATTTTATGATGGATTTACTAATACCGATTTCATGTTAACGATCTTCATGATTCTTTATATATTAATGGTTGGACCAAAAATATTTGGGTGGCACAAATTTTAAAACAATTTATATTTAGAATATAAGTTAGTATATAAATCGCTGCCACTCTATGAACAAATATTATTTAAAACAACCCTATTAATGACTTTATCTGTATTCTCAAAGCAAATTAGTTAGTATTCTTTTTTTAGGGGTATAAGAACACATACCACTCACGCACGCACACCACCACACACACATACAAGCACGTGTATGCGTCTGATACACACGCTTAAAAAGTTGGAGGCTCCAAGACTTCTGGTACTGTCATACTGAACACACGTATGTGTGTGAGTAGGTACTTTTAACTATTTCTGTCCAAGACACCGATCCGGATGGAATAATGAGCACCCACGCGGTCCGAATGTCGAACCCGAGTGGCTTGCTTGTGCACCTGGTGCGCAAGCCAACTAAGCTAGGGCTCAGCCTCAAATTAGTCTGTATTCAATTATACATCATCATTGCGTTTTTTGAGTTTTGGCAAGAACATGATCAGGATATTGGCTCAAATACCATCTTGCTGAAGTACTAATCAATAAAAGAATCAAATATATGGATTACTTTCTGGTGATGTGGTGGAGTTTTTGGTGTATGACTCCATCTAACAAGGAACCACTGTCGTGACACATATGTGAGTGTGTTCTAAGTAATAATTTCATAAGGTCACAGAATTATTTTAGACTTTGTTTCTCTAAACATATGCTAAGAATCTTTATGTAGATATGTATATGTGAAGATGTGTTTTCATGTGCGTCTGTTTGCACCAGATTTTGGAAAGTACGAAGCAAATCAGCAGATCCGCAGGAGTTTGGATAATGCACGGTGAATATTTGGAAACGAGAAATCAAAGGAAACCTTAGCCTACTCGGACTATATTATCGTAACAGAATAGGACTCGGATCGGCTGATGGGTATATAAGGCGAACCCAAGCCGTTCGAAGGGGGGCATCTACAACAAAAATCACATCTGCTGGTTTTTATTTTCATTTAGCTTTTAGTCTTGTAATACTTTCGTTTGTAAGTCGATCTCGATCAATAAAGTTGGGCATCACCGATTGTTGGTCGTCTTCGATTTCTTTAGGTCTGATTTGTACTGTTTTGTTGCGCATCGCCTTTTCAGAGCTAATCTGCCTTTTACCTTCTGATTAGCCTTGATCGGCTGATCCGTTTATCTTTTGATCAGCCCTCGGCTGATTCTAATTTAGCCGATTATCCTCTGATATCGGCTTGGAGCGAATTTTATGACTTTTTCTTTATCGATTGCAGGGTCAAATCGATTGGCACGCTCGAACCCGGTGTTCATCCGGTGTGTTGCAATGAAAAACCCTACTTCACGTTTTTGATGTCAACAGCGTCTTAAGAAATTTTATTTGAAAGTATCACGATAACCAAAAGAGATGTGCTTCTATGTATTTGTTTTAAGTTACAAAAATATTAAATATAAACAAAGAATAGACGGTGATTACTTATCTATTAGTTTGTTTCAAAATTTATATAATTTGTATCAGGGAAGCACGTAAACACTGCTCCAATAAAAAACCGGTGAGTGGCGAGTCAAGGATGTGGGACCACCCGGCTGTCGGCTACCCCTCGTACCGTGATCCGACGTGTAACATAGACATGTTGCCATCCCATTGGGAGACTATTGGAGAATACCTAACCGGAGACCCAATCTACAACACGCAGATCAAAGAATTGCAGTCATGCCTAGAAAAGATAATATTGCCCCTCACTTGTACTCATAGACTAGCTATTCTCATGAGAGGTATTTTGGTCATTTGTACAAGCCTTAGAGCCTGTAAATACCCTATGTATCCCTTATTTGTAATTTAAGCTCTCTTGAGCACTACAATAGTACACGCATACTGGTGAGCTCTTAGGGACCAGCCTCCGAGGCAACCCCCTGTCAGCCTACCAACAGAAGTAAGGCGGTTCTCTCAAACCCCTGAACTTGTATAAACCCCTGTGTCACTCCTACTCTCGTGGACGTCGGCCTGTTAAACGGCCTACGTTCACCCCCTCACTTATGTTCGGTTTTCACTCCTACAATATTTGGCGCCGTCCATAGGGACCGTACCTAACTCATACAAGGTTATGATTGCTACCAAGAAACACTCCAAGCCTCCTTCGGCCCCAAGCACAAGGAGCATATGAACGGCCAACCTCACCGGTGGAACTCAAGCGTGTGCCTTCCTCGAAGATCGGAGCCATCCACTCTGGGGTGGACAATATCCTACAAGCTCCAGGGCACCCAGACACGTCCTCCTCCCTCGTGCTAAGCTACCGCGGGCCAAGGGTAGGAGGCCCGAGATACCCTTGCTACCGCGGGGTTGGGAGCTCTAGAGCCGACCATCATCCTGCGGGCTCTGGACATAACCAAGTGGTGGAGGCAAACGCGAAACAAACTGTGGACTATATGATTGCCTCTTACCGTCCTCATAGTGGCCCTCCACACTTCTCGTCACTCCTACCACCGCCCTTGGTCCAAGTAAGAGCTGACCCAAGGCGCGTGGAGGCCCAGCCTTCCTCGATAGGGGCGAGCAAGGGAGGAACCCATACAACCTTCCCTGGCCACCTACACCGCAGCATCAAACAGGGCTCTTCTGGCCACTACACCCATTTAATGTAGGGTTCAAAGGTCTCCTCATAGACCATTGCAAAATATACCATGTCTCGACTCTAGAATGGCTAATTACTTGAAAGAAGTATGAAATATGGAACACCACTCTGTTGGGCTTAAGGCTTGTTGGATTCCTCAAGGATATAATTATCGGACGGATAATCTAGTCCGAGCCACGGGCTCTCAAGAGTCCCTCCCTACAAAATTCTTCTTCGAAATTTTAATTATTCCATCAGAAAGAGGAAACATCAGACCACAAGTTACCTCTCAAGGACAACGCATCTTCGATTTTGCCTCCCTCTTGGATGACTCCCATCATCAAATGGATTCAAGGGGAGGAGGAACCTGAAGACGCAGTAATAGTTCACAGGTTGTTATTCAAGGCTAAGTCATATGTAATCCTTCAAAGAAGGCTCTACAAGCATGGGTCATCAGCCTTACTTAAGTGCATCACAAGAGAAGAAGTCTTCTTGCTCCTTGTAAATGTATATGAAGGCCTCCGCAGCTCCCATCTAACGCCAAGATTAACAACAACAAAAATATTACATCAAGGCTTCTATTGGCCCATAATGGTGCAAGACGTTGTCAACACTTTCAAGTCATGTAGAGGATGCTAAAAGATGACATTCAATTACCATGCTCCTGACACTTCCCCACACTCTATACCAATTAACTGGTTTTTCGTCCGATGAGGAATGAACATATTTGAACCATTCCCACCGGTCGAGGGGGCTATAAGAATGTGGCAGTAGCCATGGATTATTTTGCAAAGTAGATAGAGGTAGAACCCCTGATCTCCATTATGTCCTGTTCTATACAGAAATTCTTCTGGAGGATCATCGTGTGCCGTTTTGGAATCCCCAATGAGCTCACCATGGACAATGGAACTCAATTTAATGTATCTTCTTTTAGGGACTTTTTTAGTTTTGTTGGTACTATATTGCACTTCGCTTCAGTGGCTCATCCAAAGACTAATGGGGCAGAGGCTATACCCCTTATAGAGCCTAGGGAAGACTTCATCCAAAATGGGAAGGCCTTGGTTGCATCTCCTCAGTTTTGGGTTGGACTTTTACTGCTTTTTAGCTTTGGAAGACAAGCAACTGAAGCATGCATGAAATGCGGACAAACTTCACAAGCTTTACATCTAAGTCATATTATCTACCATGGCGGCTCCGATACATTTTTCTTGTATAAGATTTTCACTCTCGTAATGCGTAGAGCATACAACCCCCATGGTCTCCTCTAGCGAAAGTCTAAAGTGACTTGGGCGTCCGCTGCCTCCACCATGGCTCCTATATATTTTTTTTGTATGGGATTTTTATCCTCGTAGTGCGTAGGGTGTATGAGGGTATTTCGATATTTGACACCCAATTCGCATACCTTTCGGGCTCTGTGTATGACATGTGGGTCTATCTGAGTCAATGACAGTGGGCCAGAGTGTCAAATATTGAAAAATTCGTTTTTAAAGGGTGTCAAATTTCAAAATCTCTCGGGTGTATGACCCCCGTCGTCTCTCCTAGTAAAAGTCCAAAGTGGCTTGGGTGTCTATCGCCTCCACCATGGCTTCTATACATTTCCCTTGTACGGGATTTCACCCTCGCGGTACGTAGGGCGTATGACCCCCATGGTCACCCCTACAAAAACCTAAGGTGGTGTGTGCATCCATCACCTCCACCATGACTCCTATACATTTTTTTGTATAGGATCTCACCCTTATGGTCCATAGGGTGTACGACCTCCGTGGTCTTCCCTAATGAAAGTCCAAGGTGGCCGTGGTCTCCCCTAACGAAAGTCCAAGATGGCATGGGCGTCCATCACCCCTACCACGGTGGCTAATTTCCTTTTGGACCGAGAACATTAGTGACAACTTGGGCCTAGTGCCCAAGTTAATGGATGTGCTAAGAATTAGTCCCCCTTTTAACCTCCAGGTCGCGATCTGAATGACCTCTGGGTCACCCTTGCCTTGCTCCACTGCTTGGCAAAGGTTAACCACTCTCGTGCACTCCTGATCTCCTTGGGAAAGTCCCATCTACAGGGCAAAAGGGCTCTAATGATCACTACTTCGTGAAGGCCATGACATGCCCCTTACGGGGGGTTTAGGCATTGGTTCTCACCAAGTTCATGTTATGGGCGGCTTTGGCGTCTGCAACAGAAAGCTATCATGTAGCACTAAGCATGCCCCTAATCAATTCACGTGTCGCACGCCTGTGCCCTACGATGGCCAGGCCCATACGCTCAGGCGCCTTGCTTCCAAGCACCTGCGTCCTATGCTAGGAGCCTTGTAGCTACGGCTGCTCTCGCGGACACACGCGCATGCCATGCGCACTCGGTTCCTACATGTTGTGCACCCCCCTTGTCTATGCCTCGCGGAGCCTCCGCGCCTTGCGTCGCCCGGCGTCCTCGCTCCGAGCGCCCTACACCTATGCTCCTGAGTGCCCCGCTCCTGTCACCTGGCGCCCTGCGCCCTACAGTTGTTGCGCCTGTGCCCTACAGTAACCATGTGTCCTCTGACTCAAGAAGTGAAAGGTGGAAAAGCAGAGGGCTCACTGGAGGCAGGCCAACTCCAAGGACTCCATTCTCATTATCTCATTAGTCTTCAGGGGATTAAATACTTATTCACGGGGGGCAATAAATGTGCTGGCATACATCTCAGACAAAAGGGAAGGATAGGGAAGCCTAATGCCAAGGAGGAAGGCATTAGGCCATCCTCTCTCGTATCGATTTGGGTCATATGAGTTCATGGGCCAACTGAGCCAAAGACTACCTAGGCTGGCCCAAATCTCATAACACTTAAAGAGAAAGCGGGTGCAGGTCTAAAACCGCAACAATACCTGGCTAGGCTTGGGCGCTCAAAAATTGGCAAAGTTTGAGAATTTGCCATGGCTTAGACACCAAAATTTGGTAAATCTTTGATTTCTCTATGGTTAGATTTCGAAGTTCGATTGAGCTCGGCACTTCTTTTCACAATCTCCACAAGCACGCATGGAGGTTTAGTATTACCCCTATGAATGCTTTCCTTAACACCAAGGGGTAGGGGGATAGTGTTGGAGAATACCTAACCGGTGACCCACTCTACAACACGCAGATCATAGAATCGCAGTCATGTTTAGAAAAGACAATATTGCCCCTCATTTGTATTCATAGACTAGCTATTTCTTACGAGGGGTATTTTGGTCATTCGTACATGCCTTATAGCTTACAAATACACTATATATCTCTTATTTGTAACTTGACTTCTCTTGAACACTACAATAGTACATGCATACTAGTGAGCCTTCGGGAACCGGCTTCCAAGGCAACCCCCGTCTACGCACCGACAGGAGTAGAGATGTTCTCTCAACTCCTAAACTTGTATAAACCCTGTATCACTATTATCTTCGTAGATGTCAGTCCGTTAAACGGCCTACGTCTACCCTCACTCGTGTTGTTCGGTTTTCACACCTACAACAGAGACAACACATCGTTTTGGCCGACACGTCGGCCTGGGCCACATGTTCACGTGGCCGCCACATGTCAGTGACGCACAGCAGCCATCGGAAAAAGATCAAGATCACGCATGCTGCAATGCGAAAACCCGCCTCCTCCTTCCCCATCTCCGTCCCCTTCTTCGTCCCTTGCTCCTCCTCGTACCGCTCTTCGATTTGATCAGCGATTTAGTCCAATTTTAGGGTTTACGAGAGAGAGAGAGCTAGGGTTTCGCGGGGGATGGCGCAGGCGGTGGAGGAATGGTACCGGCAGATGCCCATCATCACGCGCTCCTACCTCACCGCCGCCGTCGTCACCACCGTCGGCTGCACCCTCGAGGTCTCTCCCGGCTTCTGTATCTCTCCCTCACGCGATTACCCTCTCGTTCTGTTCCTAGGGACTCTAATCGCGTGATCTGGTGCTTGTTTGAGTGTTTCTGGTCTCCGTGCTGCTGACCTAATGCCTCGCCTGCACAGATCATTTCTCCGTACCACCTCTACCTGAACCCGAAGCTGGTGGTGCAGCACTATGAGATCTGGCGCCTCGTCACCAACTTCCTCTACTTCCGCAAGATGGGTATTTGCTTCGTACCTTTATCTTAGTCCGCAAGCGCAAGGCGTTTCGAACCATATATGGGGATGCTACAAGTCATCGAGGTTACTTGTTTTCACAGTCAAGGATTCGTTGCGTAAATTTCACTCCATTTGCCACACTTTGTACAAATAAAAGCTCCGCAAGGGGAATTCATTTGATGTATTCTAAGTGTATCGTTCATGTCGGGTGGTGTGAGGCTGCAGCATATGGAGATGTTAGAATGGAAGTATTGTGCACATGACACCCACTGAGGAAGGCTCGTGTACCTTACATGCTTCTGGGCTGCTGTTACCTTATGTTTTGGGGAGCTGTGTATAATGACAATTTGGATTAAAAACGGACACGGCCTATTTATATGTCATGTTGAATTAGCTGGTGTATCAAACTCAACAGTAAAGCAAAATATTAGATTTGAAAAACCCAATGCTGTATGCTTCAGAATAAGTGATCGTCAGTCAGGTTTCTTGAAAATTGGAATAGTTTTTTTCCTGATCCATTCAACCATTCTTATGTGAACCTGATCCAATGTCATTGGTCTTAACTTTGAAAATGCACGAGAGAGTTGACCATAAGAAGCCTAACCGTAAGTTTTGTTCAGGACAGCTTGAACCTATGATATTGGTGTAAAAAAATTGCATTCAGGCTGCTTTTGGGTGGCACACCTTATCAAAACTTGTGAAGTGGGGTGTACAATGTGCAACTTTTTAGTTAGGATCTGGATGCATGACATACTCATAAAGCTTGAGAGCTCTATGTACATACTTACTATCCGCATAGATCTTCATTGAATTAAATATATCTCACTGTATGGCTTATTTGTATGTTCCCTAAATGCATATTCCTGCCACATGCAGGTGTATTTAGAAAACAGTAACTAATAATGTTTATATGACCACTTATCCGATTGCATAAAAGGTCACAAATGAATGTGGAAAGAACCTAACATTGATTTGTGATTGAATATCCAACACGTAGAGTTGGTATATCATCGGATAAGTTGCTAGTGTATATACACTCATTCAACACCATGGAAAATGCTAACATTTGCCTGGGTGCACATGTACATATGACACACTCATATTTAGACTTTGGGGCTTCTGATTACTGTTATTCTATCATTATGGAAGAAATTTTATGCATAGTTCAAACCCTTTACTCTTATTATTGAATCCCGTTATTCATTCCTCCAGATCTGGATTTTCTGTTCCACATGTTTTTCCTTGCACGATACTGCAAGCTTCTCGAGGAGAACTCATTCAGAGGAAGAACTGCTGACTTTTTCTACATGCTCTTGTTTGGCGCTACTGTCTTAACTGGCATCGTTCTGATTGGTGGGATGATACCTTACATTTCTGAGACATTTGCCAGAATTCTGTTCCTGAGCAATTCATTGACATTTATGATGGTATGGGACTAAGTTTACTATTTTCAATAAAAAATTTGCCAAAGCCAATGCTAGGATACATGTTGGGGAAGTCTTGGCTTTGAAAATAATATTTTCTGGGTGCCTGTGGCAGAACATTAGTAATACCTCTGATATGGCATGGCAGGTTTACGTCTGGAGCAAGCACAATCCCTTCATTCACATGAGCTTCTTGGGCTTGTTCACCTTTACTGCTGCCTACTTACCTTGGGTAGGTGTTCTGTTCCCTCTTATGAATACCGCATCATTGTATCTGTCCACTTGATGCTCATCTTAAATACTTCTTTAGTGATGCATATAAAATCGATAATTCTTTCATGCCCGAATGTTGATTCACAAGATCTGATATCTGTAATGTTTATATTTTAAGTTACATATGTTACAGTGGGAATACAGTACTTAGTGGAATGGTTTAAACCCCCATCTTACACTTGATCTCAAGATGGCAACGTGTATTGATTTCAGTCTGTTTTTTATTTGCAAAACAAAATATACACTTCGGCACTTTTGTGGGAACCAACCATTTTTCTTCACAAACAGCCATCCATACCAATGGCTTACAAATGTTTTTCCCCTTAGATTCTTTTGTGATGACATACTCCCTCTATTTCACGATATAAGTAACTCTAGATTTTGGCACAAGAAGGAAGGGCCTATTTAGTGCACCGACAGTTCACATGAATTTCATGGGAAAGGGCTGGATCTTTCATGTACTATCTATTCCTATGTTCTAGATGGGGCAAGGTGCAATGTAAAATGAATAACATAACAACTTAATCCATTAGTTGACATGGAACAAATCCTGGATGGGGCTTTGTATGAGTAAATGAATACTGGAAAGGTGTATATAGGGGAAAGTGCGTGATAAATCTTCCCAGAAAATGTAGAACAATGAGTTATATTTTGAAATGAAAGAAGGTTAGAATGACTTGTGAAATGGGAATTAATTGCTTCAACTAGAGAGTGTTGACAATAGTTGGTTCAAGTTGGTAAGATTCCAGCTCCAACCAGGCAAAACCTTGCCATCGCTGGGAAACCTGGGAGCTGATGAGTAATAATGCATGCTGTGGTGGCTTTCTCAACCTTCACATTAGGAAGATGTCTGGACAGTTGACACCCTTTGCATCATACAGGATGTTCTGTTCATTGTCAGAAAACATGGCAAAGTTGACAAACTGCCACACTTTGCTCTGATTGTGTTATCCGCTGAACCTTAGCTCGTATCACTTGGTCATGTCGCATCATGACTGGCCAAATTAATGAAAGCATGTATTTTTTTTTTATTCTTAGAATTTCATACCAGTGATGAGAAAACAGCTGTGTAAATTGTTTTCTTTAAATTGCAGGTGCTTCTGGGGTTCTCTATTCTGGTTGGAAGCAGCACTTGGGTGGATCTTTTGGTATGTTTCTTCTCGGTCCAATGATTTTCAGAATAACAATTGCAGTTGTGAAATTTGAGTGTGCATGCTGTTAATATTACTGCTAGTCATGTATGCCATGGAACTGCTTACTGACTGAGCATTATCAGCACATAATTCTTCTAACATGGATTTGTAGAAATATTGTTTATTTGTCCTGTTTTCTGTGAGCTACTAGCATGTGGCAGGATGTTTTTGAGAGTTTGTTTTTGGTAGACTGACTGACTGAGGATGTTATTGTAAATCTCGCATATGCACCTATGCTTTGGCATTGCCTACTTGAAGAAGGTGCGAGAAGCCATGCCAAAAGCATGTTGAATTGTTGACGAATGCCTGGTCCCGGGCTCAGCTCTGCACTTTGTGCCCAGTTACCACTTGTTTCCAGTAGATGTTTCTGGGCTAGTGGGCTTAACTTTTGTACTAACCTTTTTTTTTGGTAAAACATAGCCTTGAGTTGGTCCAATCTATTAGAATAATCTTGTTTACTCTTCCTGGTTCTTTGCTGTGCATAATGTGGTAAACCATCCATTCCCTGTCTTGGGCTGCTCTGCCTTAAGGGTACCCAACCTTGGTTTTTGTCGGCTGAACTTGGGTTACCTACCTACCTGCCTTGTTTAACCCATGGCTGTCCAAACCTGATGTGGGTTTTGACCAGCAACCGGATGATACTGGTTACTTTTAAACGTTTTTTTTACTGTGGCCCAACATTATAGAAACCGAGCACTATTTCCCCTCTAGCCAAATTAGGCTATTGGTCTACAAACTATAAACATGACTCTAGCAGAATCAGGCTGTTGATCAAGAAACTACATGACTGCATGAATCTAGCAGAATCAGGCTATTGATCCAGAAACTACATGACTGCATGAATCTAGCAGAATCAGGCTATTGATCCAGAAACTACATGACTGCATGAATCTAGCAGAATCAGGCTATTGATGCAGAAACTATAAGCATGAATCTAGGAGAATAAGGCAATTGGTCCGTTTGCTGTTTGTATGTGTTTCACAAATGCAGCAAACCTATGAAGCATCCATTAGATATTATACCCGGGATTTTTGTGATTGTTGATTCTGGTTGACAACTTGACATAGCACCTTGTATTCTCTGACTAGTTTACATGTCCCATTTTTCATATGTTACTGTCATTCATTCAAATTGTTTACAGTGTTCTAAAATTTAAACATAAAATTGGTCACATCGACATGTTTGTATTGAATAAGCACCTTTTCTCTGAATATTCTGCTTGTATACTGTTTTGATTGTCATTTTCATCCTTCTCTATATTTGGACAAACTATTAGTCATGTCCATTTTAAGCACAATGTTTATTTAAATCATAAATTGTGGATATATTTATTTTCTTCTGGGTTAATGACTATATCTCTAACTGACAACACATCATGTATCTTCCAGGGTATGATTGCTGGCCATGTGTATTACTTCCTGGAAAATGTATACCCACGAATGACTGGCCGACGCCCCCTGAAGACTCCTTCATTCATCAAGGCGCTATTTGCTGATGAGGATGTTGTTGTGGCACGGCCACCCAATGCTGCGCTTGGTGCGGGTGCAAGGTTGGGTGATATGGGTCCAGATCCCCAGGTCCAATGATCAATTGACATCCATCACATGCGACAGATCTGAGAGGCATTTTCTTTAACTGTTCAAATTGCGAGATTGTACAAGCCAATGTTCTCATGTATTTATTTATATAGGCTAGATCAGACTTATTTATTGTGCATAACAAAAGATTAGTAGTATGTGAGGCAGCTAAGTTTCTTTCCGTGACAAGGGCAAAGGAAATGATTTACGATTGGTTGGACAGGCCGCCTGCCTTGGTTTCTGAAACTTCTTTTTGCTATGATTAACATCTGACCGTGCTACTTATACTTTTTTTGACAAGGAAACTCTTTGCACCAATTCTATTGGCAGCGAGAAGATCTGGCTTTGTGGTGGTGTCATTGCGGTGTATGCAGGGGCGGAGTCAGGATTTCGGGATAGAGGGGGCCACGTGGACCAACTAAAAATATCATAGAACCCATTGAAAAATATCATAGCAATATAGAATGTACTTAAATTTAAATATAGCATAACCACATGTCCACGTAAGTAAAATATAACCCATATGAGTTAAAAAAGCACATTCTTTTCCATCGTTAACCTTTTTCCAATTCTGAAATCCCTTGACTGTAAATGTACTGAGCCACACTTCCCAATTGACTTTTTTGAAAAGAGAACAAGGTAAGTAATATGCACGATCTGTGTGAGGTGAATACTACAGCCAACAAAATTTTTTGAACCAACTACTTTGGAATCGACAACGATGTTTTGTTGATCCACTAAATGGGTACTCGCTCATGATTGGTTGATATGGACCCTCTGATATATAAAATAGTCGAGCTTCATCTTGCTTATCAGGATGCAGGTCCCATATTTGACAACGTTTGCCTGGATATCGATCATATGGTGTGGTTATAATTCTAGCTTGCTCTGGAATTTCTAATGATACTGGGTTATTTTGATTATGATCAGTTTGCACTTCACTTGGATCAGAAGCTTGCATATCAGTTGGATTGGAATTTTCTATGTGTTGAGAGCTTTCAACTCGCTTAAAAAAATCGCTTAAAAAAAGAATCAAGGGTTTTCTTCTTCTTCATGCCTATCAAGTATCAACAATTGATTCTAATTAATACAAACTATATTAGTGCTGATTTGCTAAATTATCTAAGGGCTAAGGTAGTGGAGATTCACATAATCATACCTGATACCTTCAGACTTCAACAATTGATCTCCAGTCCTCGCAGCAGGCCGACAAGAGGATCACAGCGCAGCACAGCGCAATTCTTTAGAAGCAAAATCCTAAACAATAAACATGATCCTGTAAATGTGATGGCATGCGCTATTTTCACTTACTGTAAGCTAATTATGTCACATCATGTTCCTCACAATTTCTTCAATTTTTGAGATGCGATTTTTTAATGGAATTCCAAAGATCGTAAAAGGAGTGTGGTGGTTTCATGATTACTCTTTCTAGCCGGGGCTACAAATCAAGAATAAAGAAAGAGTTTGATATACTACCAAAAACACATAGGCCTACTTGCTGAATTAGTTGATTGGATGGAAACTTTTGATCTCTATATACAAACTAATAGAAAACGATACTGCAAATATTGGGGAAATATATACCATACCAAAACCTTCAGCAAGGTGTTGTGAGATAATAAACCTGCTGAAGGTCATGACAATTTTTTTGAGGCATTTTCTTCATCTTAGTCTCATATGAGAATGAGATTAACATGCAGTGAAGATTGTTTTGAAAGAAACAGAGGAGCACAAGTCGGTCAATCTAGAATAAAATCTTTGGAATTAAGATTGTTAATTTACATCTGCTCATCTTATCTGCAGACACAATTGTGAACAATTCCAAGAAACATCAGATATACAAAGTGGCATCTACAAGATAAAATCTAGTCAAAACAGATTATTAGAGAAAAAAAACCATCAACACTCAACAGGCACAAGTTACGGCTATCTTTACCTTCTTCTACATGTTGAATATGAAAATCATGCATGCTTTATCGCCATCGGTGTTCACGAATTGGAAGATGGAGTTGCTTTAGCCGTTGAACGACCTGCTTGGCTGCTTCACAGTCGGTTGTACAGAGAGTGAATCAATAGTTTACTTCACGCGAATACCAGGAGACGCCGATGGTTCTGCTTCGGCGTGGCTGCTGGCCGACCGGTTGGGCTTCCATTTTATATGGGCTGGACTTCTCATGGGCCATTGGGGGGGCCAGGCCCCTGCCAGCCCCCCCTTGTCTCCGCCACTGGGTGTATGGTACAAGAAATGGTTACTTATGCTGTAATGGATTTGGAGGAATTGTGTTGCAAGAGTGTGTACATTGTTGATGTAGTTTGTATGTGTTTAGTTTGTACCAAACCATGTCCAAATTTGGCTACCGAAGGTTTTGGCTGCCTGTAGCATGGCCAAGGATTGGCAAGAAATACATGGGACATGACCAATCAAAATTTTGGCAACCTTCCTTCGCCCACGCTTTCCCGCTCGTCCCAAGTCCTCCACCGCCCTCCGCGAGCGCGAGGTTAACGGATTCGCATGGCATGTTTGCAAGTTGCCATGCCTCCTTGGCAGCTCCCTCGTTGAAGCATACGGGCGATGCGGCTCTTTGGTTGGCGGCGCGCTGAGGAGGGTTTTTTATTAGGTGTGTTGGAACACCTGGAAACTTTTTGTTGGTCTTTGCAGCTGCTTGTCTTTTCTCGTTTTTCATTACTATTTATACTAGGTATTACATGCTAACTGGATAACAATCTGAACTCCTAATCTTAACAAACTCAAACAAACCTACAGAGTTTGAACCTTCTAAAAATGAAACTCAATCTTATCTCCTTAACTAATACATGTCAAGATTATCTCTAACAATTTCTCTCCTAATCTTGACACACCAACTCTTATCCATTGAGGCAATCGGTCTCGACTACGATTTGCCTAACTCATACTCGACACAGAATAGAGAACGCATCTCTTCAACGTTCCGGAGTAGATTTTGACGGATTTGACTTTGGACGGCGAACGCATCTCTTCAACATCCCGGAGTCGACTTTGACGGACTTAACTTTGGACGGCGAACGCATCTCTTCAACGCCCCGGAGTCAACTTTGACACACGCAGCGGCTTCCTTTTGATTTTCTGGTGCAGCATGATCTTTCCTGATGCGCACGACATGTCAGAAAGAACTCGCGTATGTACACATATATTTTGTAAACACAACTTGCTTCAAAGTCTACTCCAGAAAACAGATGTTGACGCATAACACAGAAGAAACAAACGCTGTTTCCTGGTGTTAAACGCCCCGATCTGAAGCTTCTTGATTTGCTATTTTTATTGCTTTCACGGGATAGCAGCACGTCAATTTCCCTGCGCCTCTTTCTTTTCAGCGTGATGCATGCAGCAACCGGCTCGGGCCGGAGAAGTCGCCGCTTCGTGCTTGCGCGCGCCCTTGGCGATCTCGTCCCGCCCCGGAGCACTGCGACTCGGGGAGGCGCGCGTTCTCGGCGAGCTCAGCCTCCGTGGACTTCATGCAAGCAGTGAACCCGGTCTCCTTGCTCCGCCACGTGGCAAACAACCCCGCGGCCGGGAGTCCTTCTGTGCCGCCGTACGTCGCTGCTGGGATGGGAACGTGTGCTGCCGTCAGGAGTGTCTGTCTCCCTCTGCCACGTACGCGTGTTCAACTCGCAGCCGCATGCATGTGATGTCACGTCTCTGTTTTTCAGCCGCACAGAACGTGGCGCATCTGCTTTCTTGCGTTGCTTTCATGGAACATCAGCACGCCGTTTGCTTCAACTTGGCTCCCACAGCGTGATCGACTTGGCCCGCCCAATCTTGCCACAGCACCGCGTTGCTCCGCGATAATAGCCCGTCTCGCGGCGCAGCAGTGGTGGCCTCCCTTGCGGCAAACGTAACACTAAGATTAGAATCTTGCTCTGATACTAATTATTGAAATAGTCAGAAAACTTTTTGTTGGCCTTCGCAACTGCTCCGCCTTTTCTCGTTTTTCATTGCTATTTATACTAGAGATTACATGCTAACCGGATAACAATCCGAACTCCTAATCTTAACAAACTCAAACAAACTTACAGAGTTTGAACCTTCTAAGATTGAAACTCAATCTTATCTCCTTAACTAAATGCATGTCAAGATTATCTCTAACAAGGTGGAGGAGCGCGACGTGGTTGTTTTGAGCTCCATTGTATCAGCGCATGCTTTCCATGGCCATGCAGATGTTGCGACGTGTCACTTTTCAGGCATATGGAGCCGGACAGCAATGTCCGGCCGGCCTGATGGCGTCATGTCAAAAGGCCTGTGGCCATGCAGATGATGCATTGGAGTGTTTTCATGTGTTAACAAAGAGAGATGGAGCGGAGGCATGTGGAGATCATTATTCGTGCTTGGCCGATGTTTTGGGCTGGGCAGGAAGGTCGTTGCATCAAGCTTTCGAGGTTATACAGACGATGACGGGGTTAGGGTTACCGCGAAAGCCTGGGGTTGCAGGAAATACGGGGAGGTGGGGTTGGCAGAGGTTGCAGGCAGAGCATTGTTTGAAATTGAACAGACAATGCAGGAATCTTTGTTTCACTTGCGAACGTCTATCATACTAACTACATGTCCAGTAAACTCTTTCGCTGCCTCATAGTCTATAATACTAGCCAAGCTTGAAGCTAAATTTTGTTACAGTTTTGCTGTCACTCAAAGCATGGATGGACCGACTGATTGGTTTACTGCAGTGAAGTTTTCTGAAAAGGGAGGCACGCATTTGGGAATTGTCATCACAGATTCACAACGAAGTTTATTCAGATACCCACTTGCTGTCCTATATTTCCGTCGAAAGGTAATGCTCTTCTTTTTTTTGGGGATCTCTTCTGTTGAAACACTGATATTTTTTAATGAATAACATCTGGAAAACATTTAATTGGACTAGGGTCCTAACTCCACATCTATTAGAATGATGTTAATTATATGCCGCATTTGACGCTACTTTGTAAATCAGAAGTGACTGTAAATGCAACAGAAACATTTCTGTGGTGAATGCTTAACTGTAAACCCTGCAGAAACATCAAATTTGCTGCTGGGAATATTGGAGAGGTGCCTGTGAGCCTGGTGTTCAGTGTCAATTTCAAAGTCCAATCCTAGCTGTGAACTTCTTACCGTCATATTCGCACATTTCTGTCTTCAGTTTAATGTCATTTTTCAATTTGCCATCGCATAAATTTGTACTCTTGAAACAGAATAATAAACATTGTGCTATCAGCAAGAAGTTCTGTTTGTTGATGGTAAACAATACCATTTCCATTCTGCCAACAGCATTCCCCATCAGTATACATGGAATTCCATTTCAAAGAACTATAGAGGAAAAGGAGCATCATTAATACTGTTTCTTATTTCTGCCAAAACAATAGACGCATTTCCCATTCACTAAAGCCACCAATTCTAAATTGCTGTGCAGACCCATTGTTTTCCGCATGACGTTGTTTTCTACCCTACTGCCTTATTATTCAGCCCATAGTTACAAATGCAATAAGTTCAATATTTACATTCACCAAGTAAATTCATTGTGGTTCTTTATTGTGAAGTAAATTAATATTATTTTATGTCAGTTTCTATGGACTTATGAACTACCTTTTAACTTTCTAATGACACTTGTACTAGCTTTTTTGCTGTTAGTGCGTGTGATGCTAACTTTGCTGCAACTTTACCAAAAGCATGTCCCGGTAGAAAATTATATCAAGAAGGCTATTCAAATAGGTGCGTCAACCAAGATCCTTAATATCTTTCCTATAACCTACTAACCTTTAATCAATTATTGTAGAAATGTAGAATACATTCCCATTGTACTTTCATTAGACCAGTCAGTTTAATGAATCCACCTCAGATAGTACTCAAAATAAATTATTGTAGAAATGTAGGATACATTCGCATTGTACTTTCATTAGACCAGTCAGTTTAATGAATCCACCTCAGATAGCGTTCAAAATAAATTATTGTATAAATGTAGAATACATTGGCACTGTACTTTCATTAGACTAGTCAGTTCAATATCTGGGGTTTGAAAATAGCAAGCCATTTTTTGTTCCAATATTTTTAGCTCTTTAAAACTGTGCTGTGGACTGTTGTAATATTTAGCCTCAGTTTACTTCGTGCTGATACCAAATTACAAAATCTGAAATATTCAGCTGCAGCACGGTTACCATCGTCTAAGTGTCTCTAGGGCCAATCAGTTTGTTTTTTTATTGCATTCACTGTCCAATATATTAGCTATAGCTTAGAAGTTTGTCATGAATTAGTATGCTTTGGGAAAACTCACACCAAACTAAAAATTATGAATACTTACATATTCAAACTAAAAAAGCTATTAAAGCATTAAATAAGGAACATCTACATCCATTGCAAAAGCCCAATAGTTGGAACTGTCTGGGCTTCTTCGGTTAAGACATTATTTAGAGTGATAACTTATATTTTGTTTATAAATATGAAACAAAATCTATAATTTTAAATATTTAATATGGGTAATGTGCTACCCAGTATGTCTTCTGTTATTTGGGAATTGGGATCCAGTGTGAGAAGCTAACTGGTACACATCCAGTACCCGTTTTCCTGAATAATGTTTTGTAGTGAGTGGTACTTTTCCTTTGTGTACTGTAATAACCTGGAAGGACACTTACCTAACATCCTACCCAGGAGGTCCCCTCTCAAACTGCTCTGCTGTAGGTGGGCTAGCATGCATCGCTATTGTTAGTGGTGCTAGGCCCCATCACAGAAGGCATATTGGATGATGTGCAAGTAATTCTATCAACCTAATTTCTCCAACATATCTTGTTTGCGTTCTGCACTAGAAAACCTGAAATTGTGGTGCTGCTAAGGATATTTAGCTTAGCCACATGAATTCCTTATATTTTGCTCCACAAATTGGACTGAAATATGTCAAATCATACACGTGCCCTGACGACACTGTCAACACATATATTTTTTTTTGGCCACTGGACAGTCAATGCAGTATGCTTGTTTTGTTCACTAAATTTGCTGGTTGCCATCAGTACTTTTTCTGTACCAAATCCCTTGATCTGCTTGTACAGATATGTGGAGCGTATGTTTGCTGATTCCATATACCACCAGGTCATGGACCATCGAAGAATGAGCGTCCATTCAACTATTCAAGGGAGCAGAGTGATGTGCATGGAAATTTAGCCGACAGGAGGTTGTGCGATCATAAAATGGGTTCTTCTCCATCGTTATTTATGCAGGTGGGAGCCTCCAAGTGGGAAACAGGTGAATCAGATAGCTCATGCAGCTGTCTTTCGCCATCCGTTGAACATAGCTAGCAAACATATTACTAGTTTACCATGTACAAGCCGCTTCAGAAAAATGAAAAACATGCTTGATATACCATTTCGGTCAGGAAATAGTACGGCTAAGAACAAATTGTTGGAAATCTAGGTAATATTTTTGTTTTAGATTTGAATATTAAGCTAATTTTTAAAATGATTAAATACAACAGGCAAGACAAAAGACACCACATATTTCTGTAAAGTAGATCGATCCACAGAGGAAAAATAGGAGAATTCTTACGATGGGCTTGATGACGAAAAGGAAGCAGCGCAGTAGCGACCGGCCGTAGAGGAAGTAATCGACGTCGTGGATCGCAAGATGAAGAGCTCGAGCGGTCGCGCAGTTGCGCTGCCCAGAAACCTTATTGCCGCCCCCGTGCAGGTTCTCGCAGCGGCAACGGTTCGGAGATCCCGCTCTCCTTGCCTCGCGGTGCACGTCGAGATGAAGGTCGGTGAAGAACGAGCACAACACGAAAACGCAACACAGATCACAGTGGATGAACGCGAGTGCCAGAGCCAAAAAGCATAATCTGTCTGGACGTCTCTAGATTTTATAGCCTCGCACCAGTAACGGTCACCATTAAACGCTAGTAACTGCAGGTCATTCAAACGACAGTTTCTATTAGAAACTGACGCCATTATCATGGTTGTTTCAATTCTCAGTAAATGACCCCATTAATTCACTAATAATAGAGAGAAACCGAAAATTAAAAAGGGTTTAAACGTGCCAGGAATTTAATCCATGGCACGGCGACTCGCAAGTCACACGGTAATTCGTGAAATACGCGCGCGCGTGCATGTGACTTTAGCCAGCTCCTCACCCTCACCCTCCATATGCCTCATTACAAGATATGGTGGGAGCTCTCCCTTTTAAATTGGTATTCTCCCCTCTCAACTAGCAATATGGTACTATTATTTGTAGCTTTGGCATTAGAGATAAATGGGCCACTTGGGCCTCATTTCTAACACAAATTGCGTCGTGCTGATCAATTTGTTAAATGTGAGTTTTGAAGTTGTTGAACCCTTTGAAATGTATGGCTCATGGAGGTGTTTTAAGACAGAAGAGGTTGTGAATGACACCCCAATTAATATACCACACCTTTCAGCCTTTTCAATCAATTTTCCTTATTTTGGCCTAGCTGCCAGGCTTAGTAAGATTATAGTTAGCACTAGCAGCTACTTTTCTTTTATAGATTAGCAGCCACATTTCTTGATAACTTTGCAAATGTGCCATCCGTACACATGTGGATTTCGTCAAGGATTCAAGCTATCGGCACTTTACCTACTGAAAAGCATATACTTTTAAAAAGGCTTATGATGATGCATACTGAGTGCCGAGTGTTCATCTCATCTGGGCCCTTTGCACAGTGGATTCTACGTTGTATGTCGACTTGTGTTACTTTGATCAAGATATCTACCATTTTGTGTCCATGAGTCCGTTGTAATTACTCTTTACTCAGTTAAATTTGTTAGTTCCTTCCAAGAATAACACATATATTGATCTTATAACCCTTGAAACTCAGCAAATTTACTCCTTTCCTCAGAAAATCTGTGGAGTGTTGCATTGCCAACCTGCTATTTTTTTTCCATTCTGAAGCTGAAGCACTTTAGTACATCAGTAAATCAGTTCATCATCCTTTACCTAATAAAACATTTTTTTAGATAAAGGATTAAATCCGGCCTCTGCAAGTGCACACAGCCAAGTTCTTACAAATATCACTTCCGAAATTGTTATTGAAAGAACGACAAAGAGGACATAGAATTAAAAGCAAATTCTATAATTATTTTTCCATCCATTCTTGGCAAAGAATTCCAGCGCCACAACCTCCAATGTATGGCAAACCCGTCGAATGATTTCCCTCTTGTCGTCAGACTGCAATAGGGTCCACCACCGCAGCCAATATGTTCCTCTGAACGTAGCCTGCATAAAAGAAGAATAATGTTTGCTCGCAAAAATTAGATCATTGCGCGTACACCAAATAGCCCATAAAAGAGCAGCACTCCCCACAAAAATCAGTCTCTTTGCATCCTTCTCGAGGCCATTCAACCAATGCCCAAACAGATGAGTCAAAGACTTCGGCGATGGTAAACCGGTGGCAATATGCACTATTTGCGAGATACTTTTGGAATGATGGCAATCAAAGAATAAATGTGTTATTGTTTTATTATAATTACGAAACAACATTTTTGATTCCCTTCCACCTCTTTTAGCTAGATTGTCATTTGTTAAAAGTACTCCTTGTTGTAAGTACCAGAGAAAATTTTAATTTTTAAAGGAAGTTTCAACTTCCAAATGAATTCTTGGTGAAAGGAGTACCTGGTTCATCAAATATAGATACATAGAACGCATCGAAAATTGTCCATGTCTATGAAGGCCCCAATGAAAAATGTCCCTTCCATCAGTAAGCTGACAATTAGCTAATTTAGCAATTAAATTATACCATGCCTTCAGTTTATCCCCTAATAATGCTCTTCGAAAATTAATATTTGGTGGCATCTGTGTCAGGACCTTATCCACAGTATCATGTGGGTAATGAGCAATCTGATATAAGCTCGGAAACTGTACCTTAAGTGGTGTATAACCAACCCAAGTGTCTTCCCAAAATCTTATTTGAGAACCATCCCTTAGCTGAAAGGATCCACAGGCCAGAAAATCATCCTTGACCTTTAAAAGCCCTTTCCAAAAATATGAGTCCCCAGGTTTAATATGCACTTAGGATAAACATTTTGAACCTAAATATTTATTTCTGAGCAAGGTCTGCCAAATCCCATCCTCATTCAAAAGTTTAAATAACCATCTGCTTAGTAAACATTTGTTTTGAATCTGTAAATCAATGATCCCAAGGCCTCCTTGATCTTTAGGGCGACACAAAATGTTCCACTTAGCAAGACGATATTTTCTCTTTTCAGTATTACCTTGCCAAAAAAACCGGGAGCGATACAAATTCAACTTTCGAAGAACCCCCTTTGGAATTTCAAAGATAGACATCATGAACGTGGGAAGACAACTTAGCACAGAATTTAGGAATATAAGTCTTCCTCCATAAGAGAGTTGCTTAGCCTTCCAAAGACTTAGTTTTCTTTGAACTCTATCCTCAATTACACCCCAATCCGCATTGCGGAGTTTATGGTAATGCATCGGAATGCCTAAGTATCTAAACGGAAAAGATCCAATACCACAACCAAACAAATCCGTGTAGTCTTGTTCATGGTGTTTAGCACCTAATAAAACATTTGCTTGAGGACATACTTATAGTTTTTATCCCATAAGAGTGAATTTTTCGTCCCACCATCTAAAGCTATATATTCATGTAATTTAAACAACTTCTTTTGCTTGGAAAAGACAGACTGTGAGACCAGCATCAAGCACTGCCACCAGCAGGCCTGTGTGTGCATCATGCATGCGGGCCGCAGCAGAAGCACTAGCCAATACCATGGACTCAGTCCTGGCCGTGCAAGTCAGTCCTCTTCTCATCATCCTTTTGTACGATCAAGGTGCCTTCCTTCCTTACAAATGAATATAAATCCCCAGCCACCTTACCTTGCAACTCTGGGCTCTCAACCCAACCAAATAGCAGGCACAAGTAGCAGAAGCCAGCTGAAGCATATGAACAGGCTCCAAGATCTGACACCTGCTCCATCCATGACCATTCCGATCGCACATTCCTCAAGGCCGACGCTGGGGTTTCCCCTGGGGACGGCACTCCTGCTCATTGTCATCTTCTCCCTCAGCGGAATCTTCTCGTGCTGCTACCACTGGGACAGGCTCCGCTCCCTCCTCCGGTCTCGGCATCCCGTCGTCATACTACAAGAGGTCCAGCACGCCACCATCTCTGTTGGATCGTCGCCGGCCAAGGCCACTTCTGATCACAAGGTAGCAGCAAGCTCTTTGCACGTCAGCTCATGTTAACCTCTTCCTGAAAGATCGTTCATTTCTTGTGAAACTTGAGCTAAGAATGGTCCCTTGCTTGTCTGCAGAGCGAGAAAGTGGGCAAAGAGTGTGGTTTGCCCGTTATCATGCCTGGGGATAAGATCCCCAAGTTCTTTGCGAGGCCCTGTCCACATGAGATGTTCTTGCCTGAAGCGGAGAAGAATGAAGTCGAGGTGCAAGTCAAATGTTCGGTTTCATGAAACCGGTAGTATGATCTGTAAATGAAACCACACTTAGCTGTTAGTGACTTGTTATTGACAGATTGAGTGTATATATGCATGTTAATAGATTCTACCAAAAAAAAGAAGAAGCATTTCCTCCTTGTCCTATGCAAGTATGAAGTCGATATAGGTAAGCCTATTTTCTTTGATTGGAATTTCTTCATCTACAGAGTTCGAAAGGCTGATTTTGTTCTTATCTAGCAAGCTTTTATTGAATGTTATGATGTTAAAACCTCTCTCCGCTAACACCCAAATCCAAGAGCATGTCAATGCATGTTTCGGTTATTGACGGTTAAGCAAACAAGGCTATGATATGGATTTGAGTGTGGATTAGTGTTGCTATGAACTAAAGATATCTTCAAAGTTGAAGCTCGTTCTGGTGTGCCACCGTTGGGTACCAGCTTTTCGACGTTCTTGGCTTTTCTGGGCCAGGTAATTAAAAGGCTATTGTCATGACTCGTAAATTCAACTCTGTTGGAGATTTGTTGGT
The DNA here is from genome assembly GCA_036346375.1 of Guadua angustifolia. NCBI lineage: Eukaryota > Viridiplantae > Streptophyta > Magnoliopsida > Poales > Poaceae > Guadua > Guadua angustifolia. The sequence goes on along the minus strand of CM070504.1, from coordinate 84,601,676 downwards.
ATTTCTTCGTATATGCAAACAAGGCTGTGGAGCGGAATGTTAGGTTACAAAAAGACAAAATGTACAAAAGATAGACGTAGCAGAGATGCGAATGCTGTGATGGATCTGTAGTCATACAAGGCGATATCGAATCCGCAATGGGGTAGCACAGATTGAAGAAAAGCTTATGCAATATTGTTTGAGATGGTTTGGATATCTCCAATAGTGCGTAACTAATATGAAAAGAAGCCATTAAAAGTAACTTGATGGATTGAAATATATCTAACGAGTTGGTGTACGTTGAATAGAAGTGCATAAAAGTTAGCGATTTACATATCAGAACCATGATATAAGATCAAAGGTTTAGAGATCTTTTAAATTTGATTCAATTTCATTCCTAGCCTACCCTAATTTGATTGCGATAAAATGGTTGGTTTTTGTTGTATGAAAACCTAAAATGGTTGTTTTTGGTTGTATGAAAACCAGATAAAACAATTCGGAATTATTTTTTGCAAGAGCTGAGTGACGTGTGAAGCATTATATAGCGTCTTTTGACTAGGTGCGTGTCGCCGCTGGCGCCAACTTGAATTGTTGCTATAACGCATGCTGATCGCGCGATGGGCGGCCACTGAATTTGCTTGAAATCTCCTGGCATTCTCCAACCTGTTGGCTAAGCTTTGCATGCACGTTGGTTTGACATTATTGAAACTTCAGTCTCTGCCCTGCCGTGTACGATATAACTCGAGCGCGTGTTTGATCGAGATACCGCGGGCAACGTGCTCGATCTGTATCTCGCTACAGGAAAAGTACTTATGGTCCACGGTCAAATATATGGTAGACGGCTAAAATAACCCGTCGATCAAAATTAGATTAAGGTCGACGGCCAAAATAATAGCCCTCTACCCTAGATGCGAAAAAAGCGCACCACCGTCCCGCCCTGGAATTGGGGTACTGTTTGGTAATTAGGATCGACAGTCTACACATTTGCCGTCCACCATACTTTAAGATCGATCGCCAAATCTGGCCGTCCACCCTAGTCTAGAGTGGACAGCTGCTTTTTCCCGTCGACTTTAGTGTTATTATGGTGGACAGCCTATATTTAGCTATCGATCCTAATAGGGTGGACAGCCAGCCCATCGAATTTAATATTATGGTCGACCACTTACTTTCGACGGCTTAAGGTGGACGGCCAGCTGTCGACCCTAGTTATGGTGGACGGTTTTAGCTCTAGGGTGGACGGTTTTGGCTGTTAAAATTACTGTTTTTTCCTGTAGTGGATCTGTATCTCCGGAACGAACTCGGTCGATTCAGAGCACACAAAATACGTACTCGAAAACTGCTGCTGTTTTCGAGTCGATCCATGCATAGATGAACGGAATCACAATATATCCTCGTTTCTTATCCTCTCCTTGTACCCCGTATCATCAGTCTTCGGCTCTTAAATCTCAAGACACCACTGCTGCCTACTCTCCTTAGTCTCCTACTCGTCGGACTCAAGGAGCTTTTACCTGGGCTCTCCTCCCTGCTCCACACATATATCGACCAAGGCGCCACCTGTCTTGCTCATAAGAAGGGGCTATTGTTGGTGTCCAATTTCTAGGCTAAAATTGCTTGTGCTCACACAAGCCGGCCGTTGTACTCACAAGCTCCACCACGGTGGCACGAGGTCAGTGAGATATGTTATGAATAGCACTTGTATTTAACATAAGGCTAAGAGGCCAGTATATATACATATACAAGAGAGTATAGAAGAAAAGCCTATATAAGACAATAGCTATACAAGACAAACAATCTCTATACAAGGTAACTAGCAATCTCGTATATATATAAGCTAATAAGGATACTGTCTAACACCTCCCTCAAACTCATAGTGGATTAACAACACTGAATTTAGAGAGATAAAGGCTGTGCCAAACCCTAGTTTATGTCTTCGTGAAGAAGTTTGCCAACTGAAACTCGGAAGGCACATACTGAAGAGCCACAATCTGATCCTGTACTTGTGACCGTATGTAGGAAGCATCAACGCCAATATGCTTGGTGAGCTCATGCTTCATTTGATCTCGAGCAATGCTAATAGCGCCTGTACTGTCAGATAAAAGAGGAGTCAGTATAGAAACAGAAATACCAAAATTCTCAAGTAACCACCGCAGCCAGATAACCTCTGATGTCAAAAGAGTCATAGCTCGCAACTCAGCCTCAGCACTCGAACGTGAAACTGCTGCTTGCTTCTTAGTCTTCCAAACAATAAGAGAACCACCAAGAAAAACACAATAAGTAGAAAGAGATCGATAATCAGAGCGATCACTAGCCCAGGTTGCATCAGAGTAAGTCTGGAGCTGTAAAGAGATGAAGCGAGAAAAGAAAAGACGGCGAGAGATGCTTTCATGAAGATATCATAGAATATGAAGAAGATGACTATAGTGGAGTTGAGTGGGAGTAGAAACGAATTGACTCAAGACATGAACAGGATATGACATGTCAGGACGAGTGACACCAAGGTAAATATGACTTTCGACAAGATAATGATAGCGAGTAGGATTCTCAAGAAGTTCACCATCAGTAGGTCAAAGGTGAATATTGAACTCCATAGGAGTCTCAGCGGTACGCTGATCAGTGAGAGAAGCACGATCAAGAAGATCCTGAATATACTTCTCTTGGGATAGAAAGAAGACCTCAAGTGTAGAAGAAACTTCAATTCTAAGAAAATAGTAAAGAGGACCCAGATCAGACATAAGGAACTGTTCGCTCAGACGCGCCTTTACAAAGGCAATATACCGGGAGTCATCGCTAGTAATAATCATGTAATCAACATAGAGAAAAAGAGTTCGTCCACGAGGTGAAATGTGAGCAAAGAGCACAAAATCATGAGTAATAGCAGAAAAGCCAGCAGTAGTGACCACAGAAGAAAAACGCTCAAACCAGGCACGAGGGGCTTGCTTAAACCCATAAAGAGAGCGACGAAGGTGACAAACCATAACCTCAAGAACAGAATACCCCGGTGGTGACTGTATAAAGACCTCACGTAGCTCATCATTAAGAAAGATATTCTTGACATCAAGCTGAGAGATAGACTACTCACGAACAGAAAGTCATAATAAGAAGAGTGTGAACGGTGGTCATATGAGTCACGGGAGTAAAAATCTCATCATAATCATGACCATGCTCCTACTGGAAACCACGTGTCACGAGACGAGCCTTGTAGCGCTCAAGAGAACCATCAGAGTGGGTCTTAATCTTATAGAACCACTTGCATGTAATGGGACAGACACGTGGAAGAAGGAGCACAAGATCCCACGTGTCAGTGCGCTCAAGGGTAGCAAACTCCTCTACCATTGCATGCTGTTATTCTTGATAAATAATAGCCTCACAGTAAGAAGTCGGCTTGGCAAGAATAGCACCAGCAAAGCCAAGGCGCTTAGGAGGCCGAATAGACTGACGATTGCGAAGTGCGTAGCAAGGAGGAGGCACAGAAGAAGAGGATTCAACAGGAGAAGATGACACATCAGAAGAATCCTCAACTCGCAGACGATGAGTGTAGTACAGAGGATAAAAAGGAACAATGTTAGAAGAAACAGATGGAGAAGACAGAGGAGGTGAAGACTCTCGTAGAGAGGCCAACAAAGAAGGAAACACCAACTGTAGAGAAGGAAAAGTGACAACAGGAAAAGTCAAGAAAGAAAGCGGCTCGACAAGAGATGCTGAAGTGGAAAAAGAACGAGGGTAGAAGGGATGAGACTCATCAAAAGTAACATCCCGAGAGATTCGTATCTGTCGACCAATAGGATCCCAACAGTGATACCTCCTGTGCTCAGCATTATATCCCAGAAAAATGCACTGAATAGACTGAGTAGTCAGCATGGTGCGTTCACAAGGTGCAAGGAGGACATAGCGCACACACACTCAAAGAGGCAAACACAGAGTAATCAGGAAGCATGCCACAAAGACGCTCCACCGGAATCCCAGCATGAAGAGCAGAGGAAGGCTGAATATTTATCAAGTAAGTGGCAGTGAAAACATCCTCAGCCCATAAATGAGGTGGAACAGTAAAAGCAAGTAAAAGAGCACGAACTGTTTCAAAAAGATGTCGATACTTGCGCTTTGCCACACCATTTTGAGCATGAGTATCAGGATAAGAAAACTGAGAAAAGAGTACCCTGCGTAGCAAGAAAAACACAAAGGGCAGCAGACAAATACTCCCCTATTGGGTCAGCACAAAGAACTAGAATGAGAGAATCAAATTGAGTACGGATCATAATGGCAAAATTTTTATAGATAGATAAAACTTCGCTACAAGAAGACATAAAATATATCTAAGTGTGGCGAGATAAATCAATTATAAAAAGAATGTAATATTTATGACCTCTTTTTGAAATAAAAGGAGCCGGACCCCAAACATCAGAATTAATAAGATCAAAGGGACGCTGGGATATAGACTCACTGGAAGGATAGGGGAGTTGTAACTGTTTACCAAGCTTACAATCCACACAATCTAAAGAGATATCACTAGACACAGACTCTAAAAGACCACGACGAACTAAAGAAGACAGATATGACCCACAAAGATACCCTAAATGGTGATACCACTGAGCAAACAATCTAGTAGAAGATGCAACGGAGGCAAAAGCAGTAAAGAAGACGGCGAGACTGGCAGAGGCAACAGAAGGAAGATGAAGCTAGTCAAGCTCCCAGAGGCGTTGAGAGTCACGACGACGAGGCCAATACCAACCAGGGACCCTGTCCGGCTATCCTGAACACAGCAAGAGTCAGAATCAAGGATAACACGACAGCCATGATCACTGAGCTGGCCAACGGATATAAGCTACATGGTTAGTTTAGGAACATAAAAAGAGAAAGACAAAAGCGTACCTCGTCTTGCAACAGAAAAATAGGTACCATCTGCTGTCTGCACAGTGATAGGAGCAGCAAGAGGACTAATGGAACGGAGACTCGTGGGATCAGATGTCATATGAAAAGAAGCTCCAAAGTCAAGAATCCATGGTGTGACCTGATGAGGAGGAATGTGGTCTCTCATTAGAAGACTAAGTAGCAGAACCTGCAGAACCTAAAGGTGTAGAGGCAGCCATGCGACGTAGCAGCATAAGAATCTCCTGAGTAGAGCCAGAATCAGCAGAGGCCTACTGAGGAGAGGTACCTACAACTCTTGTGCCTTTAGGAGGGTGTCCACCTTGTCAAGTAAGATTCTTCTTCTGATAGCAGAACTGCTTCACATGTCCATTCTTGTTGCAATAGGTGCAGTAAAGCTCTCTACTACCAGTAGCCGACACTGGAGTAGGCACCACTGGTGGAGGAGTAGCACAAGGCACTGCCAGAACTAAAGAAGATACTAGTAGGCCTGTACCATAAAGACGAGTCTCCTCAGTACGAATAGCTGCAAAAGTCTCCAACAAGGTCACACGAGGATAGTGAGCAAGCAGCAGGGCACGAATCTGCTCAAATTCAGCCCAAGACATGTCAAGAAGTCGTAGATGTGACGAAACTCTGAGTGAGAGTGCTGATGCTGCAACACTGACTGGTGCGACAAACCTCCGGTCTAAGAGAATCAAGCTGACGCCACACCGAGGACAACTGAGCATAGAACTCATCTACAGTAGAATCACCCTGCTGCAGTGACTGCTCCTATCACACAACAGCAAGGTACAAGGAATCTCCAGTAGGCTTATAGCGATCACGAAGATGCGCCCACATCAACTGTGCCGAAGACAAACCAATAATGTCACCAGTAAGATGCACCTCTATGCTAGCACCAAAATAGTAGAGGCATGAGCATCTTCATTAATCCATGTCTTATATGCAGTAAATTGAGTCTAAAAAGACTCCACGGCATCAGCATAGTCATTAGACACCTTCTGTTTAGCAGTATCATCGGCCTTCTTGGGAATAACAGGCGTGATAGGTGGAGCAGGACTAGGCAGACACGATAGCTCGTCGGTAAGAAACTTCTAAAGACGCTGATCACGCATGTGAAGGCGCATATGCAGAACCCAGTCTCGATAATTAAGACCATCGAAGATAACAGGGCAGCGGGGAACAGAGATAGTGCCCGAAGAAGAACTAGAAAATGATGATATTTTTTTTACCGGAAAGAGCTAACCAAAAGGACATCGGAGCGGGTTTGACCGACTTAGAAATCGAAATTGATAGAATGTAAAGTACTCACGAACGATATTGAAAACGAACTCCCGATCGGATTCAAATCCGACCGGGCTTCATACCTTCATACGTGCAATGGGAGCAACCAATTGGCCGGTAGGAGGTGACGGTGTTAGTGGGAGTAGTCTACCGGGCGGAGAACTGGTACAACCAAGAGACAACGATCGGCGTCGAGCCTTTTCTTCTGCCGTCGAGCTAGGCGCACGGAGGCAGCGCCAGATGCCGATGTGAGGAACTGACGAGGCCGGGGAAGCACTAATCGGTGAACGGCGTCGGGCTCGATCGGCACGGGGGTTGGCTAGGCGGAGGGCCAATGTACGGAGGCGACGTCGGATGCCGACGCGAGGAGTGGACGAGGGCAGCGTCACACGAGCCGGCGACGCTAGCGAACAACCAAAGGCCGAGAGAAAGGCAAAACCACCAATGGATAAGCAGTCAAGGATGGAGACCGAAGAGGACGAACCGACAAAGAAAAGCCAAAGGAGAGGTAGGGAGAGTGCAAGTGCAACGCCCGTAAGAAAACCCTAACCTTGCTCTGATACCACGTTATGAATAGCACTTATATTCACACACACATATATATGTGTGTATATATATATATATATATATATATATATATATATATAGGAAAATTTAAAAAGATTAGAGCAGTACTTGTAAAGGCCAGTAAAAAAAGTTGTTCGGCAGTTTCAACACTCAACGTGATGGCGCTGCATGCATGCGTGCGTGGTGACGGTTGGAGAGTACATACACACAGTAGTATACATTTATTTTCCTATATATATATATATATATATATATATATATATATATATATATATATATATATATATACGCACGCACGCATATATGTACAAAAGGGTATAGAAGGAAAGCCTATAGAAGATAATAGCTATACAAGATAAACAATCTCTATACAAGGCAACTAACAATCTCGTATATAAGGTAATAAGAATACTGTCTAACAAGACATTAAGCCTGCCTTTTCCCCAATCATATGTGTGTGGCTTCTCCTAAACCGTTGTCATTGGCCACAAGACATGAGTTTAATCGGTTATATATGCATGTCAAAACCACCATTAATTAGAGCGCAAACCATGATCGGCGTCGGCACCTGTGTGCTACGTACTTGTACTATAGCTAGGCCGGACCACACGCGCACATGTTTGCCTAGCTTACTTACTCCGCATCAGCCAGGTATTATGATAATGAGCACCACCCAGATTTCTTGGCTCTGTTACTACTGAAACGTACGTGCACCCACAAAGATGGTGCGTGCGTGCAATGCCTGCCGACGTGTGTGTGTATATATATATATATGAAATACGCTTTCACTCATATACTAAGATATTTCAATGTGAACCACATAAAAAAAAATTTGTAAGAGAGTACATAATTTATATGGATATAAAAAGGAGTATGTAATATATATATATATATACATATATATATATACACACACCACCTCTGAAAAAAATGTAAATACTACCTAGAAAGTCTTAGGGTCTGTTTGTTTCAGCCTTGGATTCTTTAAAAGCTGATTCTGGATTGTGATGGTAGAGAAACTAATTCTCCAAAAGTTAGAATCCAAAAGTACATGTAAAGTGGATTGTGGATTCTAGTGTATATGGGTGAGCTGGATTATGAGAATCGGATTCTAGAATCGAGAATTTTTGTTTAAAATAATATATATTTAATGAAAAATTATAGAAATAATATACCGAAAATAAAAATGACAGTTCTACACACCTATCGCAATTTGAAATTGCGATAGGTCTCTGTCGCAATTTGAAATTACGACAGAGAGCCTGTCGCTAATCGTTGGGCGAGATACAATGCGTTTTCAAATTGCGACAGGCTCTCTGTCGCATTTCAAATTGCGACAGAGCTGCCGTAATTTGGAATTGCGATAGATGTGCAGATCTGTCATTTTTATTTTTGACATATTATTTCTGTAATTTTTTATTAAATATATATTATTTAAAAAACAAATTCCTAGAATCAGTCTATTTGCTTCTGATTCTTTCTGATTCTGCTTTTAGAGCCAGAATCCAAAATCAAAAACTAAAACAAACAGGCCCTTATATGCTCATATACTACACGTACATACCCTCTGTTACACGAGATACTCCTTACGTTGTGAGATACAACGTAAGAAGTAATTACTCTCGAGAGTAGAAAAAAAGCTTCCTCTGTGTGTGTATATATATGAAGATTAACAACAGTAAAAAAAAGTATCTCTGTCTATCCCTTCTTTGTCACCTTTTTAGCTAGTGGAGTAGTAATTAATGTAATGCTTAGCAAGTACTCCTCTGTAAGTAATGTACTAATGCGGATGAGTGAGTCCAAATGGCATGGCCTGCCTCAGCGAGTTACTTGCTGTTATCATATGGGCCGGCCCAACCCACAAACAAAGTGGTGCTAGCAAGGGATGAGAGGCCACGCCCACGCGTCCGGTGACGAGAGAGGCCGCGCAGTTGAGCGAGCCACCGCTCCGTCCCCGGCGATGATACTCCGGCTACATGGCGGCATCTCTCGCCGATCCCTCGCTTCCGCCGCTCTCCTAGCCGCCATCGCTCGCGATGCGAAGCCGCATCCGCTGCCCTGCCCTGGGCTCCCCCGTCGCCTCCACGACGCGGCAGGAGCGGGCGCCTCCGATCACGGCCGGATACCAGGTACCGCGCGATCCGATCGATCTCCTTTATCTCTGCCTTGGCTGGGAGACGTGCCGTAGCGTGCTCATAGTTCAGTACGCTGCCGATCATTCCAAGATCCTCTAATTCCACTGCCCCCCACCGTTCGCGACCAGTGATTCACAATTTTGTCCAGGACCGGAAAAAAAATAAAATAAGGGTTAATTAGATATATGCCACTGCAAGAATCGGTTATTCGAGATTTGCCATCGTTTCTTTCGTATTTCTAGATTTGCCATTACGAAATTGTGCTTATTCGAAATATGCCACCGCTCGCGACACGTGTCCCTTCTGGTCAAACTGAGCGCAATTCAGATGATTTTGCCCCTCCGCATCAAAGTCTTGTCAGAATTTTGTAGAAATCTCCAAAAAAAATCTGAAGCTAAGATTTTTACCTTGGTGACCCGAGATCCTCATCTACCTCTGGTAAAAATATAAAAAATTAAAACTTACGTTTGAAACTTTTGGAAATTCAAAAATAGAAAAATAAAGTTGAAAATAGCAATGTCAGAATTTTTAAAATTTAAATATAAAAGATAAAATTTTAAAACTTTATATAAGATTAATAATACTATTTCAGATCTTGATAAAAATTTTCATAAAATATTAATACCATTTTAGCCTTAAATTAAATATAAAATAAAAATAGACAGAGGGGCAAAATCGTTCGAATGGGCTGAGTCATGCGCTCAGTTTGACCAGAAGGGACACGTGTCGCGAGCGGTGGCATATTTCGAATAAGCACGGTTTCGTAATGGCAAATCTAGAAATACAAAAGGAACGATGGCAAATCTCGAATAACCGATTCCTGCAGTGGCATATATCTAATTAACCCATAAAATAATGGCCAAGACAATCAGTGCCGGCAGTTCTTCACCACCATAATCCACAACACGCACAAATTTTTCTTATGACTAACGACAAATTTTAGTATTTCCCCTGGTCTTCTGAGCGGCTGATACTTGTATTGCTCAAATTTAAATACAATGTTTCTTCTTAATTTTTCTCATCCTCTTGTGTTCTATCTGAAGGTCCTCTTACGCTCTACAGGAGCCTAGTAGTCCAAGGGAAACTCCAACATGACATTTACCAGGAACATGTAGCATCTGAGTTGGACAAATTACTTAGAAGACTTGAGCAGTATGAGATGGAAATGAAGGATTACCATGTAAGTTGCACATTGCTTTGGATTTACTAAGTATTCGGCACTTTTTGTATTTGTTCAGTAAGATTGTTTCACTGCCTCTGCCTTTATGTAAACTGCAGACAAGGCTATCTATGTGGGAAAATACTAGGGAGAAAGAAAGGCGGAGGCTTCTTGTTGAAGAAGCTGAGGATAAGCAGCGTGATGGGGTGTGGATAGATGAGAACAGGGGATTTCTTGATAAGTTGGTTTCACGGTAATATTTATTCATTGTATAACCATTTAACTCTTTATATCAAGATACGTGTTTTTTCCACTTCATAGCCACTGTGAACTGTAATTCCTCTTCCAAATAATTTAAGTTTTGCAGTCATATTTTTAGTTACGCGTTTGTGCAAAGAGATGAAGTTCCATTATCCCTTATTAATCGAGTTCTGTTATTGACTAATTACCACCAACTCCTTCGAAAACAGTAACAGTGAATTGGAGATAAAACAAGGGTACTCTGCAATGCATAATCTGTGGAAATTTTTTTTGTTTACAAATATCTTATATGTTTCCCAAGAATAATGTAGCTAAGAATATCAACAGTCTATAAGAATAATGTAATTAAGCATAATCTGTTGAATGCTGTTGTTTGAATTGCCTTTGGATGATTAAATCCAGGAGAAGAAGAGGAAATATAGAACCTGGAGTTGGAAAATGGGTCTCATATTTAAACCGAGAGAAGAAACTAGATACATTGGTTGGCCAGAAGCCAGTTGAACCTATTGCTCCAAAAGGATTGTACCTTTACGGGAATGTTGGAAGTGGTAAGATAATCGATAGCTTCATCTTGTAGCATGCTTAGAATCAGTGATTCTAGTCTGGATGGATCCCTTCTTTCTATTAATATCCTAATATGGCCTATGTATGATTAATAAATGCTTCTCTTGGGTCGTTGAACACTCGTTGAGTCATGAGCCATTTACCATGATAATATTGTCCTTCTAGCTGCACTTGTTATACTAACTTTAAGGAACAACTTGTGACATAGGGAAGACAATGTTGATGGACATGTTCTATGGGGCCACAGAAGGTGTCATCAAACACAGGAGGAGGTTTCACTTTCATGAGGTAAAAAAACTATTCATGATGGTTCATTCATCCAGTCTTAACCAGAGATAGCTATTGTATTTGGAGAATAATTTGCTTGATTGAAGAAAAATGTTCATAGCTCATGGTACGAAGTGACAATATTGTATTGACATTATCTCAACTGGATCTGTTATTTGTTGGGCAGCATGTACGTCTATACTCATTTGCACAGGTGTGCCGTGGAAAGCTGACAAAAACAGAATTCTGTGAACTAACTTGGTCATATTTTGGTTCGGATTCTGTTGTCTAGCATTTGCATAATGTTGAATTACTGCTTGTGATGCAGGCTATGCTTGAAATACATGATCATATGCACGATGTATGGAAGAGACGCGATGATGACAAGTCTATGCACTCGAGTGCTTTCAGTTGGATATCAAGCCTCCCTTTCGATGCAAAAATTAAGGAGTGGCTGATCGGGGAAGAGAAGTACAAACAAGAGACACAGCAAAAGCATATCCTTTTAGCTGTTGCTGACAAATTTCTTGTTGATAGACAAGCAAATAAAACTGGAGCAAGCATTCTGTGCTTTGACGAGATACAGGTACCTTAACTTTGAAATTTCGAGGGTGTCCTTTTCTGCCTGTTTGAGGAGAACTGGCATTCTTTCGTAGCTTTTAGCAGCATGCTTAACAGATTACAATTTAGTAATCTGTTGTGATTAGATAAAGGATAGTCTTGCAGGGCCATTTTTGTCAAATCTAATTTTTCCTTCATAGGTTTCCTCTTCAATACTTCTTACACTCTACAAGACACATGTTGCATAACAGGTCTGCTATGTAAAAACCATGTGATCACACGTACAGAAACCAAATTGAACAAATGTTGCTTAATATTGCTCATGGTAAATAATATCCATCAGTGATGCCCACATGAGTTAGCATAACTCAACTTCATCTTCTCGATAATATTTCATTAGGTTAATATATCTGACAAATTTTTACATTCAATATAATTTCATGCTGTAATTTGAGGTATGCACTTTTCTGTGTTTATAACAATAATTTGTAAGCACTAGGAAATATTTAATTGCCACTGTTAATTTAATAAACTCTGTGAATTTTTTAAAATTTTACTGAGAAACTGGATTTATGCAGACTATCGATGTATTTGCTGTTGTGGCCCTGTCTGGTGTTCTGAGCAGACTGCTAAGCACAGGGACTGTACTTGTTGCTACTAGTAATAAAGCACCTGAAGATCTGAATCAGGCAGGTCCTTTTTGTGATTATTCTTCCTTTATTTCTTTGTGTGATATATTCAACACTTGATATTTTGACCCCAAAAAAAATAACATGGGAATGAAAGGCAACATAAGCGCTCATAATCACATTCTGACCTGCTGAAATTGCTTAGTTAAACTATACTACCTTCTTAGAACTTTGTTCCTACTTCCAATAGACAGGAACAACTTTGTTACTTTGTTGGATTGATTCAAAAGAATTTGAAAGGAAAAACGGAGGAATTCAATCCAAAGGAAAATTTTCGTATGAGGGTTGTTTGGTTTGTGGGATTTCTTCAAAGGAATTTCATAGTATAGGAAAAATTCCTACAAGTTTTGGAGTGATTCTAGCATGAGGTCCAACCTCATGTTACCAATTCATTTGATAGTTTCAATGCACCTTCTCTCTTCCTCTCTCCATTCTCTCTCTAATCAGTTAATATTTAATCTCAAAATCCCTGCATCTCTCCTATGGTGTAATTCCTTAATCAAACACTCTTTGTTGCAAATTCCTGTTGTTTTCAATCCTATAGGACTCAAGAGTCCATGTCATTGCAATCCTATGTTTTTTCTATTCATGCATTTTTAGAATCCTTCGAATCAAAGAGGCCATATGATGGCAAAGAAGGTAAAGATCACTGGGTTCTGTCATGTTATAGAAGAGTAACAACTTTTGAAATGTAGAGGAACTAAACTAGAATAGTTTGGCATGAGGGGTGGGTGAATTACCATAATGCATCTTTATTTCTCCTAGTCATAGATGCATATGAGCTATTGATAACTTGAGCAATTAAAGTTCATTGAAGCAGCATGCCATGGCTATGAACTACTTATGTTCGCCTGGGTTTCTTATCATGATTTATCTATTTTGAAACACCGCATCCATCTACAAGAAATGTCAAGTCACTAATTAGAATTTCTGAAGCTTAGCTCTAGACTATTGATACACCGTAAGCATGTCAGCATGAATGGCAACCTGAATGGCTGAATAGGTAACTTTCCTAGGCAAGATATGTCCTATTTGCAAGATGGAACACCTGTTGATATGATCTTCAATCCCTTAGGAGTACCATCGCGAATGAATGTGGGACAAATATTTGAAAGCTCATTTGGATTAGCAGGGGATCTGCTAACGAAATATTATAGAATAGCACCCTTTGATGAGAGATATGAGCAAGAGGCTTCGAGAAAACTTGTGTTTTCATAATTATATGAAGCCAGTAAACAAACAAAAAATCCATGGGTATTTGAACCCGATTGCCTCGGAAAAAGTAGAATATTTGGTGGAAGAACAGGAGACCCCTTTGAACAACCTGTTCTAACAGGGAAGTCCGACTTTGCCAATAGCACTCATCAATAAACCGGTGATGGGTACAAATAGCATAAAAAAATGTAACCAATGCTTATTGGAAAAAGCAACACCAAAGATTTGGGACCAACGGCAGTTAGCAGTACCATTGAATAAGTTTCTTCAGTTTGAGCTGGGTTAAAAACGTGGAAGGTATTTGTGCTGGTTTTTAGAACGAGGGATTGCCCTTCCCCGATCCTTATTGCCCAACCATTTGAAGTTAAAATAATGTTGCACTGCTTTTTGACCTTTTCATTCTTTTCTGTTGGTTTTGTAGGATGGGATGCAGCGGGAAATCTTCCTTGAGTTATTATCTAAGTTGGACAAGAACTGCAATAAGATTCTCGTCGGAACTGAAACGGATTATCGCCGCCTAATTCCAACAGAAGACTCAACTCAGGTTATCTTCTAATACGAGATTTATGATACTTGATCTAATGACCTGCATAAAACATCTGCTTCACATGTTCTGGAGATAAAACGTGCTGCTTACTAGTTGGTAATAGGCTGAAAATAAGTAGTTTCTCTATGATATTGCGAATTTGTGATGCTTTACGTGCATATGATTAAATTGTTTAGAAATCAAACACTGGGTTGACAAGTTCAAGTGATCAGATTACATGATTTTAAATAACTTAATTTTGAAAAATCTTCTAGTTGACATTCTTTTGGAAACTTGTGTGCTGTACGATGGCAGTCACTGGACTTAATCTGTTGTAGAAGTGTGGTAGGGCTTTGCTCTCTAGCCGATCAGGGCAGTGTGTTAATAAGATAACATCAACTCCCTCTGCTACCCCGAATATAATAATTTTGCAGATCCTGTCCTGTAAAAAATATGTTCATCTTTTAGTGAGTTCTTAGCTATCAAGTATGTTGTAAGGACAGAAATTCACGCATCTATTTCTATGTGTCAAACCCTTGTATACTAGTAAGCTATATTCTGTGAGCCCTATATTTGAGATGATCTTGTATGGTTGTACCCATGAACAACTCCAATGTTAAACTATTAAATACACCCTTTTCTGAGTACATGCAGGTTTACGTTCGTTTTGTTTGGTAATTGGGTATGCTGCTTGTTTATATTACATTATTCTTGGATGCCGTCTGCATTATTAAGTATATCCTCACATACCAACTAAGCATTTGCTAACTTATCTGCAGATTCACTATCTTTGGCCTCTCACTTCTGACAATAGGAGTATGTATGAGGCTATGTGGCATGACATAACTAACCAAACAGGAGGAAACATTACTGCTGTCACCATTCCTGTAATGTTTGGGAGGTGTGTCCATAGCATAAAGCATGTGCATACCAATGAACATGAACTAGATTAACTATAATGTTGTGAACAGGTCTCTCGAGATTCCTCAAAGTTGTAATGGTGTGGCAAGGTTTAACTTCGAGTATCTGTGTGGCCGACCAGTAATATCTCACTCTCTTAATTTATGTTATCTAGAGTTCAAGTAGAATGGGGAAAAAAACTATGTGATCCATGGTCACGGCACTGTTGGCTTGACAGAAATGATATAGTATTCATCCTTCTTTAAACATGGTGAACTTGGAACTGAATTATAATGCCATATATATATACATATCTGTAATCATGGGACAAGATTCAGTCTGAGGTATACAAAAATGGATAAATCGAATAAGATATGCTTTGATCATGTAAAATATTACAGCTCTTTATCTAATCTATTGCTCACTCCAATACTTAGGTCGGAGCTGCAGATTATATAGCAATAGCTAGGAACTACCATACAATTTTCATATCAGATATTCCAGTTATGAGTATGAAGATCCGTGACAAGGTATTCATTCATCTGTTGCTTTTCCTTATTCTTTGACTTTATTAAGATGTACTTAATTATTTTATGACAAATGAAGTGTTTTATTTTTTGCTAATATTATGTCTCATATAGGCAAGAAGATTTATCACACTTATTGATGAGCTGTACAATCATCACTGCCGTCTTGTATGTTTAGCTACCTCATCCATTGACGATCTTTTCCAAGGAACCGATGAAGGACCGCTCTTTGATTTAGAGAGGTAACATGTGCATTTATAGTTGCCTGCACGATCCTATGACAGCATTAGTAAAACTTCAGTGATCATTTCCTGATCCTGTTTTATTGTAATCATGCAAATTTCAATCCAATACCTGCAGCTCGTAACATTTTATACATTCAATGGTAATATGATAACAATCATGTAG
Organism: Guadua angustifolia; assembly: GCA_036346375.1. Taxonomy (NCBI): domain Eukaryota; kingdom Viridiplantae; phylum Streptophyta; class Magnoliopsida; order Poales; family Poaceae; genus Guadua; species Guadua angustifolia. The sequence continues at coordinate 84,585,768 of CM070504.1, read as the reverse complement.
GTCTTCTGAAATCTTTGTGTGTACAAGGATCAAACTTTTGAATTTGTTACTTAGCAAACTATGTTTTGGAGTTTGTTACTTGGCAAACTATCTTATACAAAATGTTAGAAAAAAAACTAAATTCTGAATTTGAATATCTTGTTCGGCCATCTGTAAAATACAAAGCATTTGAATTGCAATGGAATTGAGAATGATTTTTCACATGGGAGGTCATGTCATGCAGTTTTCAGTTTGAAACTGAAGCTGAAGGGACAAAGCTAAGGAGGGATGTTTTAGCACAGGGAAATGTTGGTGCAGGGCCTTCTGCTACAGGCCTAGTGTCGTTGTTGTCTGGTCACGAAGAGATGTTTGCGTTCCGCAGGGCGGTAAGTAATTAACATTTTACCTTTTTACGCACTAACCTTTGCTACTTGCTTGAGATAATTCAAAAGTACTAATAAAGTTTGATTGGCACGGTGGGGTTGGATTTTGTTCAGAAAGCTCACCTTCCTGTTCAGTTGGCTGAATTCAGGGTTATAACTCCTAATAATGTCAGACTCGTTAAGCAATTCTGTATGTAGGCATAGACTATATTTCAGGTAAATTGAGGAGGGAGGGGGTGTGGGGAATGGTCCGAATGGATGCTGAGGCTATACCATTCATGAAATCGCTTCGTGTGCCTGTATTTATTTTCAGTTGCTGACATTACTTTGTGGGCCTGCATTCCTTTGCAATTGCTAACCCACGTTGTTAGTATCATGTTTTGAGTTAAAGACGCTGTCGATATTGACCTTGACGTTTAGCTTATGGTATGCCTCTTGTTTCGCAGATATCTCGGCTTATAGAAATGCAGACCCCACTGTATGTGGAGCGCGTCCAGCATGTCCATTCCTCATCCGTCCGACAGCAGGGACGTAGCACCCTTCCTCAGTCTGCTCCATCCGTTTGACGGGCAACACTCCCTTGTACTTAGTATCATCATTCTATTCGCTTCTCCTTGCAGCAAAAATTTATAAGAGGTGCTTCTATACGTCACCTCAATATAAGTTATACAAATTTTGAACTTAGATGAACAGTTGTAACTTAGATGCACAGGAACACTCTCAAAATTTATTGATTATTTAAACGGTAAGCAATAAGATATAGGAGAAGCCGATCGAGCTTAATTAAGGTAAGTAGTAGTAGTAGCAGCAACAACACAAGCGATACGAGCAAGCTGTGCCGTTGCATAGATTTCACAGCGTTCTGTCCGGTAAATGCTCTCGACATGGTTCCTGCTCGCGGCGCGGAGGAAGCCATGGGAGCCGCGCCTGCGTCGACGGCCCCACGCTGCCCACCGCTCCTCTGTGGACTCGCCGCACGCTAGCGAACACGGGGCGGAGCCCGGTCCCGGCTGGGTTCTCGCCGTCCAGCTCGTGCTTGGAAGGAGCACCGCTCGCTGGCGCAGATGGCGTCGTTGCTCCGGACGTAGGGGAGGCGGTCGGAAGAGCTCGCCGACCTACTGGTGGCACGGCTCGCACATCACCCACCCACGACGTGTGGCCGCTGCCGTCCAGCGCGAGGACCTCCTGCCTTCTCCGGTGCCGATCGTCGCGGACACGCCGTACGCAAACCGAGCCGGCGTCGAGATCAGCAGGCGCAGCTCCTTATTATAGCCATTAATTGACTTAGAAGCAGTTCTAATAGATTTGGTTATCGTGGCAATGGATTTCTCTTTTACCACAGTCCCGCCTGTTTGGTCCAAAATATTGTTAAGTGTGGCCCTTGGCATTACCGGCAACTAACAGTTGAGGAAGTGACTTCAATCTTAAGAACAGAGTTATTAACCCTACCGGTTCAAGTGGTTATCGTTCCAATGTACCTGATTGTTACAGTGTGCAGCATGACTATAATTTATGATAAAATGAACATGTAGGGAGTAGGGGCTAGGGAAACAACAATGCATATAGGTACAGAACAAGATATAGATAGGAGAGGTGCTCTCATGCTTTTCTTTTTAACAGTTGTACAAATATTAAAGCATGAATGAAAGGTAGATAAGATTACTTATCTCTTCGCTTGCTTCAAGATTTATGCAACTTTTATTGAGAAGAAAAGCATTGAAGCACTGCTCGATAGATAATACATTTCCAAGCCCACAGTAGACAGCAACCAAGTTACTAAAACCTCATGATCGTGTACGGATTTCGATATTATCGATCAATCTAACCTTTCCAAACCATGCGGCAACACAAATGACAACAGGACGATCGACCATCTCCACAGGTACCAAACTTTCTTCCTCCACAATCTGCATTGACATCACAATTCATTCGATATTAATAGAAAATTTTGAAGTATTTTAATCACTTAACAATAACAATGTCCCTAGAGATGCCCATTATAGCATTGTTCTTCTTCGAAGGAACCAAATAGGAACCTTTTATGAGTCAGCAGTGTGTTATAAAAAACGATAATTATACAGAATTTGGCTGTCTGATGCTACAAACTACACAAATAAACCATGTAGATTTCGAAGGTTCTCTAGGAAACACGAGTATCACAACACAAAGAAGAAATAAACAAAAATGAGATAATATAGAAATTAATCGATAGATGAAAGGTTGAAGCACAAGATTGCTTAAAAACAGCACCGAGAGCACTTGAACAGCAAAGGATAAGGCCTCCAACATTACCTCAACGTAGTCAACCTGACCGCCAGCTTCAGTCAGTGTCTGTACTATTTGATTTTTTAGTTGTTTGCAATCTTTGATTCCATGCAAGGCAGCAGCTCGAGCATTTACCAGCGACCTATTAATGGATAATGCCTACAAAAGAAATAACCACAATCAAAGGTAGGTTTATGGTGAAAAGGAACAAAGATGTCTACAAAAGCGGTATGAGACAAGCAATCGAAAAAGGTTCATTCTGAACTTCTGCAGGTTCCTTCTGGAAATTTACTTCTATACAACTTCATAGCTAGATTCAATTGAGCAATTAAGAGATTTTGCACAAGAATTAATGCATAGAAGTTGGTATAAGAATTTCAATGAGTAGGCAGAGCAGCAAAGAAACCACATGACAATTTTGTTTTTTTTTTGAAGCACAACCACAGGACAATTTTGTTCAATAGATGGGCCGCCAATTATAACAAATCGATGCAGAAGAAAGGTAATAACTACACGGTAAAGCAATAATAAATGATAACACACTGTAACAAACTTCTTTTGTCTCTTGTAATTGCAACCTTAAATGGTCAGAAGAATAGTTTATGGAAACATTTTGCAAGTTCCAGTCATAGGCAAACCTTCTCCCTTTCCTCACGCGATAGGTGCACATTGCGAGAGCTCATAGCAAGACCATCAGCTTCTCGCACTATTTCTGATCCTATTATCTCTATAGCAAAATCAAGATCACGAACCTGAAAATTGCATGGGTACACCTCAGGAACAGAAGCAACTAAAATTACTCTGAGTTGATGGGATCTTATTTGATAAAATGTAACTGAAGCAACAAAACAGAAAACAAACAAGTCATCCATTAGAGCATCAATTCAAAACGATTTTTCTCAAGTGGAGCAAAAAACTACTCTCTAAATAAACATTGTGCATCATGTTGTCAAGTTGTCCAATAAGGCAATATACTGAAGGTAGATAAGGCAATAAACTTATCGAAAGAAGACTCCCAAAACATCGCGCCAGATAAGCAATGTCGAGCTAGCCCTTAGCGAGAAACCACAAGAAGAGGTGCAATGACAAGCTGACAACAGCTGATTACCATGGAATGCAAATATTAAGGGCCAGGCTGCACATTGGCAGGGATTCACTTTGTGGTGAACAGGACAGATATTTTTGCCTTTTTGATACCATGGTAAACATTTGTTTTATTTCAAGGCTTCTTGTCAATTAACACAAAATTCCATGTTGTCTGTTATCAACATATCATCACGGATAGACAGCTTGGTTCATAAGACCGTCATCTCTTGAAATTTTTGTAAGGGCAGCAGCTACTTGACCGTGGCGGCAGTACATCAGAACAAACTGCAATTGTACAAAAATGTGAGACAGGTTACCATGCGGCAGATGACGCGCCACTGCTGGTAATCCTTCTTCCCGAACACGGCGACGTCCGGCTCGACGATATTAAACAGCTTGGCGACCACGGTGGCCACGCCGCGGAAGAAGACGGGCCTGCTGCTCCCACACAGCCCCTTCTCCAGCCGCTCCACCCGAATCCACGTCTCGTGGCCATCCCCAGCCGCCTCCTCCGAGCAGCAGGAGAGCGCGCCCCGGGACGCTTCGGAGATGGCAGCGCCGCCGCGGACATAGAGGTCCGGGGGGCAGAAGACAGCGGCAACGACACCCGTGGAGGCGAGCTTGCGAAGGTCGCCGGCTAGGTCGGAGGGGTAGGTAGCGAGGTCCTCGGTGGGCGCGAACTGGCTGGGGTTGACGTAGATGGAGACGACGACAGCGACGGTATCGGCCCCGGCCGCGGCGGCCGCGGAGACGAGGGAGAGATGGCCCTCGTGTAGGAAGCCCATGGTGGGGACGAGAGCAACGACCTTGCCCTCCACGCGGCGGCGGCGCGACCATGCGCGCATCGCCGCCTTGTCCCGGATGACCACCGGCTCGTTGGCCGCCGCCGCCGCCGACGCCATGGGAGAAAAGTAGGGGAGGAGATGGATAAGTTAAAGAAGAGTTTAGGAGGAATCGAACCGGAAGGAGGCTTGATCTGATGACTTGATGTAGGAGGGAAAGAAAGGAAGCACATTTTAAGTCATTAAAAAATATTACTCCAGTCCAGAAGGTCGGCAAGGAGATAGGATGCTCACTTCATCCAAATCTAGAGTTGAAATCTCGGTCGAGAGATTTTGGATTCCATCGAGGACGGGATTTAAAATCCTAATTAGATAAAAATATTTTTAAAAAATAAATTACTATAATAACCTTAGAAATTTCGTTGAATCTCGTTGAAATCTTAGGTTTTTTTAATTGGTTTTTGATTTTTTTTATAGCCGAATTTGATCAGATTTGGTCTAATAACCCTTAAGAAATTCATCTTCCATGAAAATTTGTTGAAAAAAAATAAATTTTTGAGACGTTTTAAAATTTCAGTAGAAACATTGTCGTATTTTTATAAAATTGTGCAAACTTGATCATATCTGAAAATTTTATGATACTATCTTTGTTAGTGTAGAATCATACATAAAAATTTTAGAAATTATTAAAATTCATTTGTTATCTTTAGTAGTGTAGAACTCTTTTGCCCTATACAAGCCATTGCCAAGCCGGTGACCATTGCATGTTGTCCAAGATCTAGACCACATTAGTATGATTCTACTTCCCCACTTCCCCAGCAACCAAACTGCTTCATCCACTTCCCCAGCACTGAGAAAAGCAGATATCATGGCGTTCCACGAATATGATGAATTCCATTGGGGCATCCTGTGAAACGAATCCACTGCCTCCTGAATCTTGACCATTATCAGCATAGGCCTTAACCATCCATCAGATCAAACAATTGCTGCGCCTCGTCAACACGTCCGGCGCGGCAATACCGGCCCAGAGACCATGCAGGTCCACGCGACCACGTTCTTGACCGCCATTCCGTCGAACACCTCGCGGGCAGCCTTGAGGTACCCATCGAGCAGAACAGTACGAAGAGCGGGCCACCAAGCAACCGCGGGCGCTGCACGGAAGAGCGCCTCCGCGCGAGGGAGGTCGCGGCCCTTGAGGTGGAGGCCGACCATGGTGGCGTAGGCAACGGCGTCACGGTGCGGCATTTCGTCGAACACCGCGCGAGGGCGGCGAGCTTGTCGTTGGCAGAATGGAGGTCGCAGCGGGAGGTGTCAGGAGCCGTGCTGGGTGAGGAAGAAGAACAGAGTAGTCTGCGGTAAAGAAGGGGAATGAAGCGACTTCACTTAAGGAGGAAGCAAGGGTCAGGATCTTCCGTCGAAGGCTGAGCAGGATCCAATGGCTAGATGACCGAACACAGTGATTACTCGTTTTGATTGGATGTAATTTTGTCGTTATTTTCCCTGTGAGTTAACTGGCGCCGAATCTTTTCTGTTGCGCAAAAAAGACAATGTAACTCGGGCATATAAAAACCCTGAAGACTGAAGAGTAAAGCAGCGCATTTGATCCTCATATCTAGTCTAGTACTTTAGCTTAGTTTAGTTTCTTGGTTCTGGATACATTCAATCGCTTGTTCTTGCTGTTCTTCCGAGTTGGATCGATCGTTTTCAGGGAACTACATCTCCGTCAGGCGTTCGGATTTCTGAAGGCTCCTGACAAAGTGGTCAGTCTCTTCTCGGATTTCATCAGGGTCCTGACAGGAGGGTTGCCGTGACGGCGGACGAGGGTTTCCCGAGGATCCATAGAAGCGGAGGAAAGAGCTTTGGAAGGGAGAGGGGACGGAGGAGGCGGCACAAAATTCGACGGAAATAACAAATATATGTGAAGCACATAAATTATCAAGTGAAAATCTCTTCCTTATTCATTAAGCAAAACTATGGAATGATACCATCAGGATTAAGCCGAGCAGCAGAGGGGCAGGCAAATGGAAGATGGTGATGGCATGTATGTATGTATCTATCTATCTATACGAAGGCGTGCTTCTCGAGCAGCTTGAGGACGTCCTCCTGGTTGTTGAGCTTGGCCACGTCTATGGGCGTCTTGCCGTCCAGGTTTTGCAAGGTCCTGCCATGGTTGCCACAGGCAAGCGGGCCTCAGATGAACGAATCAGGCAAGGTTCAGGCTGCAGAGAGAGAGAGTGCTTGCAGTTGGCTTACACAGCTGCGCCGTGGTCGAGCAGAAGCGCGACGCAGTCCTTTCGGCCGTAGCCGGCGGCGTAGTGCAGCGCGGTGTTCTTGTTCTTGTCCACCGCGTCCACCGCCGCGCCTGCCTCGAGAAGAACCTGCGCGCATTTCGCCTCGCCGTACCCGCATGCGAAATGCAGCCCTCTTCTCCCTTCCGAATCCTCTTCGTCCTTGTCAACTCCATCCTCCAAAGCTTTCTTCAGGCCCTGAAGACAAGCAAGAATGTGTTCGGCAAATTACAGTGTATCGTAGAGAAAGGATGATCGATTACAGATTTACAGTACATGGAAGGGAGGAGAAGGAGAATTATCAGACGAACCTCGACATCGCCGACGCTAGCCGTGTGATGGATGGTGGACTCGTCCTCGTAGTCGCCTTCCTCCTCGGCTTCTTCCTCCGGCTCGGCGTGCTCGGCAGAGCCTGCGGCGGCGCCCTCGCTCGACGGGCCGACGCCCATCGCCCGCCCGAACTTCTGCAGGGCTTGGGGATCGTTCCAGTACCTGAAACCAAACAGCAGCAGCATTAGCTAATTAATATTGTCACTGAACTGAACGTCGACAAGAACTACGAGCTAGCTATAGTTGCTCGACCAGTGCTCTCACGTACTTCATCATGGCGGCTGGTCCGCCGGTCTCGATCTCATCGAGGATGGGTTTCAGTGTGGGATCCTCCTTCATTCGCGCGATGCGCGCCTCGAGCTGCTCCTTGTGCGCCGGGTTGGTGAGGCTGCCGAGCATGGTGGACATGGCGGGGTCTTGCATGAGGGCGCTGCCCAGGCGCTCGGCCATGGTGACGAACTGCGGGTTCTGCATCAGCTGCTGCATGGTGGACACGTACTTCTGGGGGTCCAGCGCCTGCGCCTGCGCCCCTGACTCATGCGGCCGCGGCGACTGCGCCGTCTTCTGCAGCTGCTCCGCCATCTCGTTGAACGCCGGGTCCTTGGCGATCTGCTCCGCCATCTCCTTGATGCTCGGGTCCTGCTTAATCCATTAATTAATTCGTCAGTACGTCACAAACACCACCAAACTAAGTCAGATATATTATTCATCTCTTAAATTGCAAAACGAAATCAAATGAAACGAAATGGCCACAAATTGAGTTCTCGCTAAATCGAAACAGATCAATAGGGACCAACTGAAACAGGTGATATCTTCGTCCGCCGTATCGGCATGACCATTTCTTGCCGAAGAACTGATTACACAGTGACTAGGCACTGGCAGAAGAAGAAGGTCAATCTAGTTGTGAAGTTGAGGATCGAGTTCAGCTCAGTAGACTAGACGAGTTCGTACGTATATATATGCTTTGGATGAGCTGCGTTATCGATCCAGCATACCACCATCTTTGCTTTGGTAATTGCTAATAGAATTGCTAATCATGTAGCGAAGGGCCAAAGAAGATTATAGTGCAGCAGCTTACATTGAGCAGGTTCATCATGGTTGAGAAGTCGAAGGGGTTGGCCGGCCCCGATGACGCAGCCCTGCGCGCACCAGCCTGAGGTGGTTGTTCTTCAGCAGAGGAAGGCTCCTCGGACTTGGCACTCGTCTTCTCCTCTGCACAGAGACAATTGTTTCACCTCCACCTTGTCAGAAAGCAACCAAGCATGCACGCCATGCATCGCTAGAAGCAGAACAAGTGAGCAAATCAAAGTCCCCAAATCGCCAGAAACCTCGCGCGCACCTGAAATGCCAAGAAAAATTGAAGAAAAACAGAGATTCAGTGATTTGCTAACCTTGAGAAGCCATGTCGATGGCAGTGGAAAGGCGTCTGGTGTTGTTCTCGGGGACGACGATGATGATAAGGAGGTGATGGATGATGGGTATTGGTGTGGAGAGGAGAGGAAAGGATTGGGTGACTGCAACTTGTACACATCACTGGAGGGGAGCAGGGAGGGAGCATCTCTTTTGAAGTGAAAAAGGAGAAAAAGAACACGCTAGCTAGGTAGACCTCTTTGCAAGTGTCAAGTGTTTCTCGTGGTCAAAAAAAAAAAAACAGTGTAGAAATTTTGTATTTTTTGTTTTATCTTATTTGCGTGAAGTAGTTTCATATATATATATATATATATATATATATATATATATATATATATAATGATTCCATATATTTCCATACTTCCTAGCACGCATTCTCCTCTAGTATAATATTTAAATGATGTTGTTATACCTCTTTATCCTTTTGAGTATACTCTAATACTCATTATAAAATACTTCAAAATGAGTTCCACGAAAAATTTCATTAAAGTCCACTTTTATAGTATGATTTGTTTATATATTTCTTTTACATATGGAAAGGGGTATTGTTTCAGATTCACTCGACAGCCCGAGTCTACTGACCGGTTTTGTTGGAAGGAGGCGTCTTGCAAGGGCTAAACCTAGCGAGGGAAACCCTAGGAACTCCCCCAACGAGCTTCTACCACTAAGAACTAGGAACAACACATTTTTACCCGTGTTCAAGCCCCCTTTTCCTGCAATGTGACCTTACTTCTGCTAGATTGCTTATAGAGAGTGTTCGAAACCCAGACAAGACAAAGCTTGGGAATTACAAGTTCTTCCTTAGGCTCTCATCATGTACTCTTGCTTGTTCTCCTCAACCTTCGACCCTTTTCCCCATGCACCCGAGGCCCTTATATAGGCTGTGCCACCAGGCAAAGCAAGGAGGGTCATCATGCTTATCTTCATACATTTATTACCCTTCCGTCTCTGTCCTGCTCCTCCAAATCATTAAATGCCGATGCATGGCTTTGGCCCGTCCGCGGGATGTGACCCTTTCTTGACATGTTGGTGAGAGGCGTCGAGGAATGGGCTTAGTAGCGAAATCTCGCAGCTTGACAGTTCGACATCGCTGCCCTGCTCTTCCCGAAGCAGTCGACAGGGAAGGAGCCTTCGGTGAAGCCACCTCGCACTACCTTTTTGCCTTTGCGGCGGACGAGCAGGCGTGCGCTCGCCATCTGCCGCCCACCGCCGCCGGGCGCCACGTGGATCGCCGCCGGGCGAAAGCAGGCGTGTTCGCCACCGCCGCCGGGCGCCACGTGGTCGCCGCCAGCGGCGGTAGGCGTTTCGCCACCGCCGCCGGGCGCCACGTGGTTCGCCGCCGAAGCGCCATGTGGGCTGCTCGCCGGGCGCAGCGTGCGCTCGCCACCGCGCCGGGCGCCACGGGTCTAACGTGTCGATCCGCCGTGTTGACCGCTTTGTGCGGCGAAGAGGGTACCCCAATAAGCAGAGTACGCCGACAAGAGTGGCCCGAGCCCGCCTCGAGCGCGTATCAAAGCTTACTTTAGAACCTTCATTAAATGCCTAGCGTGTTCTGGGTGGGGCCACCACTATGAGGGTACGACCGCCTCGGTTCCCCGCCAGATTCGCAGATTTTTCGGGACCCGAGGCGACGACGATCTTGTCTTCCTCGTGAACCGCTTGCAGGGTGCATATATAGATAGGTTCATCTGTATCAAACGGTTTTTACGCCTTCTTCTTCCTTGCGCACACAAGTAAGGATCACACAAGTTCCGCCAGTGATTATGCGTGTTTGCTGCAAACACAAGTAAGGATCACACAAGTCATACGGGACTTAGGCAAAATCGGCCCCGAGTCCGGCAGGAGACGCTAGACGTAGCTTGGTCTTTGCGCGGGATTGTCACTTGGTTCAAACCCTTCTGGAATTGGGACCCTGATGATCGCCTGAAAGCGCGCCGCAGCGTAATGTGGCAAGGCAACAAGTTTCCGGAAGTGTATTTAGACCAGCGGCACTCAACGGTGACAACCAGCGGTGCTTCAGAGAGCCAACCCGAGGCGTACGAGCCGTGTCCGAGTACCACGTCTAACTTGCACCCCGGTTGCTTGGCCGCACCGAACGTTAACGCTTTTAACACATCTCCTTCGATCATGAGGGGCCGTTAATTTTTGGCACTTGCGACAATCACGCGTAACTTGACCCATCTTTGTATATGTACATAAGGAAATGGTCGAAAATGTGACAAGTAGCACTTATCTTGCTTTTTATATCACTGGGCGACTAGCCCCCAAGTCTCTGGGCGACCACGGAGAGACTCGGGGCGAGCACGAAGGAGCTTGGGGCGACCAGCCCCCGAGCCTCTGGGCGACCACGAAGAAGCTTGAGGCGACCATGAAGGAGCTTGGGGCGACCAGCCCCCGAGCCTCTGGGCGACCACGAAGAAGCTTCGGGGCACCGCTGCTGACAGAATGAGTAGGCATACGCAGGATAAATCCGAACGATATAGGTCCCCGCACGGAATGAGCCCCTTCCTTTTTGATTTCTAAGTCCTTGCGATTTCTAAGTCAAACCATGGCGCCAGGCGCCAAAGCAATGGGCTTCTGGAGGGGTACTAGACTAACGATGCTCATGGGTGACAACCAATGTGCTTCAGGAGCTAACCCGAGGCGTGGCGAGCCGCTTTGAGCATCAGATTTAGCTCGCCTCGTCGCCTGTCCCTTGTTTGGACACAGCACCGTGTGACTCTTACGGATCATCAAGGAGTTAGCCAACACACGGAACCAAATACATTCATGCACAAAGAACTTGCTTCTATGGGCAAAGAAATGGACGACAATGGTAAATTGAAAGCCTTTTAGGCGACAACCTTACTAATCGCTGTAGCCGCCAACCACCAAGGAGAGTCTTACTCATGGTCAGTCTGGGCGAGCAATGGGCACTTACAAGTCCTTCACGGATAGAACTTCCAGAGAACTCTATGTTATAGGAATTGCCGCTTCTTCGCCATCCTCGGGCTAACCGACCGCCGGCCGAGATACCGAGACCACCTTAAAGGGCCCTCCCATCGGGAGACAGCTTATGCAACCCAAGATGCGTCTGAATTTCGCAGCAGACCAGTGTCGCCATCGCCGTTGTTCTCAGAGACCTGTGGCGTGGTACCGCCGAGACTTTGTCAGAAGTGGGCGATACGGAGAGCAAAGCGATCCGCGACTTCTTCCAAAAGGTTGACGTCTTCTCGCCGGAGATCCTCCTGGTCTTCTTCGTTGAACATCGAGACGCGCGGGGAACCGAGCGATAGCTCAGAAGGGAGAACAGCCTCTGCCCCGTACACCAAGAAGAAAGGCGTCTCGCCCGTGGCCCGGCTGGGCGTGGTACGGAGCGACCACAGTACCGCCGGGAGTTCTTCCGTCCACCGCGCGCCCCTCTTGTGAAGCCGATCAAACGCTCTTGTCTTGAGGCCCTTCAAAGACTAGCGTTAGTGCGTTCCGCTTGTCCGTTGCTCGCGGATGGGCCACCGGCAAAGCATACCTTGGTGCCCATTTCGCCGCAGAATTCCGCAAAAGCCGACCGTGAATTGGGTCCCGTTATCGGGATGATGCGATTGGCGACTCCGAAGCGGGCGAAGATCCCGCGCATAAACTTGATGGCGGCGGCGGCCGTGATGGCGCGCACTGCCTCGGCCTCAACCCACTTCGTGAATTTATCGACGGCGACGAAGAGGTGGGTGAAGCCCCCTGTGGCCCGCGGGAACGGACCCAGGATATCCAGCCCCCAGACCGCAAACGGCCAGGAGAGCGGGATAGTTTGCAGAGCCTGGGCCGGTCGGTGGATTTGCCTGGCGAAGAACTGACAAGCTTCGCATGTCCTCACCAGCTCGCAAGCATCCTGGAGGGCGGTAGGCCAATAAAATCCTTGGCGAAACGCTTTACCGACCAGCGTTCGACCGGACATATGGCTCCCGCACACGCCTCCATGGATATCAGAGAGCAGGTTGCTCCCCTCTTCCCGAGTGATGCACTTCAGTAGAACTCCGTTCCTGCCCTGGCGATATAGGTCCCCACCTACCAGGGTATAGCACTTGGCCTTACGTGCAATCTTCTCACCGAGGCATCATCGTCGGGATCACTTGGTCACGCAGAAGGCTAGGATAGGATCTATCCATCGATCTTCCCGCCAAGCGCGACGACCACTCTGTGTTTGCCCGGTACTCCATCGGGCCGAAGCTCGGCGCCGCTTTGGCAAAGACCGCCGCCTTCCTCCTGCATTCGAGGGCCGAGGCGGCACACCGTTTTTCCTCGAGATCGGGGCTATGACAGCCGCCCCGCTTCCTCGCCGAGCCGAAGGTCGCAACGTTTTGCCGCCGTCCCCGCCTGGACTGGGGGCTGCGACAGCGACACCATCGTCCCCACCCGAATCGGGGGCCGCGATGGACGGTCGCGATAGCCTTTCTTCGAAGACTCCGACCGGAACAGGAGCCCTTGAGGACGCGAGCTGCGAAAGCCCGTCCGCAAGGTGATTGTCGCGTCGGGGGACATGGGTATATCCCAAACCTTCAAAATGACGCTCCATTTTCCGGACCTCCGCCAGGTACGCCGCCATGGTGGGGTCAGAACATTGGAACTCCTTCTGCGCTTGATTGATGACCAGCAGGGAGTCTCCCTTGACTTGGAGACGCCAATGCCCAATGCCAAGCGATGCGCAACCTCGCCAAGAGGCCCTCCTCAGACGCCACGCTATTCGTGGCCTTGAACTCGAGGGCGACCACATATCGGAGGACGCCCCGGCCGGGAGACCAGACGACCCACCCCGCACCCTCCAACCTCAAGTAACCATCAAAGAATAAGGTCCAGGAGAAGGCGCGGGTGTCTTCAAACCGAGCGCGGAGTCCACTCAAGAACGAACTCCGCCACTGACTTTTGATGGCGTAAGGGTACAAATTTTAGGTTGAATTCCCCCCACCGCCCATTTTGCAATCCGCCCTCACCTTCCCGGTTATGGAGGATCTTCGCAGAGGGTAGGCCGTGACCACGGTGATCTCCGCGCCTTGAAATAATGGCGCAGCTTCGACGCCACCAGATCACAGACAAAGATCTTCGAGCTCATGGGTACGGGTCTCGCCAGGCAAAGACCTGCATCGATGTAGTACACCGCCTTTGGGCGCCTTCTCTCTCGCATTAGCATCAAGGCCACCACCTCGGGTGGTAGCTATGTACAAGAGCAATGGTTCACCCTGCTGGGAGACCAAAGACCGGGAGAGGAAAGGTATCGTCACTCTTCAAACGCCTTTTGGGCTTCTTCAGTCCACTCAAAGTGGTTTGTCTTCTTCAGCAGCTTGAACAAAGGCAAGCTCTTCTCTCCTAACCGGGCAATGAACCGCCTCAGGAGGCCAGCGACGCCGCATTGACTCGCTGAGTCATACCGGGCGGCTTCATGTGCTCGATGGCCGATATCTTGTCAGGATTGGCTTCAATGCCCTTGCTGGACACCGAAGCCCAAAGACTTTGGAGGGCACACCGAACACGCATTTTTCTGGGTTGAGCTTCAGGCAATTCTTCCGGAGGTTAGCAAAGGTTTCCTCCAGGTCTTGGATCAGTTCTTCATTCCTTTTGATCTTCACGACTAAATCATCAACGTACACCTCAAGATTTCGCCCTATCTGGGGGCGGAAGGTAATGTGCATGGCACGTTGGTAAGTGGAACCAGCATTCTTTAAACCAAAAGCCATCCTTACATAACAGTAGACTCCCATAGGGGTTACAAAAGCGGTCTTCTCTTCATCTTCAAGCGCCATGCTAATCTGGTGGTACCCGGAGTACGCGTCCAGGAAGCACAGTAGTTCGCACCCGGCCGTGGAGTCAACAATGAGATCGACCCGCGGCAGGGGGTAAGGGTCATTCGGGCAGGCCTTGTTGAGGTCGGTGAAGTCGACACACATGCGCCATTTCCCGTTGGACTTCTTGGACGAAACGGGGTGGTGAGCCACTCAGGATGAGAGACCTCCCGGATGATCCCCGCGCTCAGCAGCTTCTCCACCTCCTCTCGAATGGCGTCTTGACGCTCGGGCGCCTGCCTCCGGACCTTCTGCCGGACCGGACGCGCCTCGGGGAGCGTTGCCAATCGGTGCTCGATCACCTCCCTAGGGACCCCAGCCATATCGGACGGTTGCAAAAGTAACACGCCGGAATTGGATCGAGGAAGGTGACGAGCGTTTTCCTATTTGGCGCCGAGGTTGGCGCCGATGTTGTGATCTTCGGGGTTCGCCCACGCTCAGGCGACATTACCTTAACCTCACCGGCGGAGCCGGGTGAGGCGCGTCCGGCTCGAGGGCTCTCGAGGAAGCGCGCCTAGGCGCTTAACGCAGTGGCACCGCCAGTCCCGCAACCTTGAAATGCCAAGAAGGCCTCGGCCTTATCCACCTCGATCACAATGGGGCCAGCGGGCCCTAGTATTTTCACCACCATGTACGCCAAGAAGGGTGGCGCCATGAATCGGGCCAACGCCGGCCGAGTATGGCATTATAGGGGAGGTCAAGTCGGCGACCAAATCCACCAATTCGGTGCGGTAATTGTCCCTCTCCCCGAAGGTAACGGGGAGGCGCACCTGTCCCAGGGGCATCAAACCAGCCTCTGGGGCTACCCCGAAGAAGGGCAGAGCTGGGCGAGATCTGCCAAGGGCCATGGATCTGAGCGCCAGAACACCGAGGAGGACAGAGGTTGATAGAACTCTCCCCGCCCACCAAAGACGCGGTGAGCCGCGACGTTCGGACGGTGGGCGACACTACGATCGGGAGGTGCCCCAGGCCGTTGGCGCCCTCGGGATGGTCAGCCTGACTGAAGGTGAGCGTTTGCTCAGACCACTTCAGCATCCGACCCGCCCCCGAACTTGATGTGGTGGCACACACTTCCCTCTTCAGCCGTTTGTAAGCGGCGTTGGAGGGGAAGGTGGACGAACCACCATGAATATAGGCCACCACGTGATCGGCCTGTTGGAAGGCCGAGGATCTTCATCTTGATCATCGCCGTATGGCGCTCCTTGAGCCGCTTCTCCACCATCTTGTCCACGACCCGCAATTATCTAGGTCATGGGTATTGGTCTTGTGTATCGGCAAGAGGGCTCGCCCTCCTTTTGATTGCGGCGTCGCTCCCATGACCGCGGCGGTCATCACGCCGATCACGGCGATCGTTACGGCGGTCACGACGGTCGTCGCGCCGCTCGCGGCGATTATCACGCCGGTCGCGGCGGTTGCGCTTCTGAGGCGCGGGATCTTCTTCGTCGTCGCGCTCGGTGGCCAGGACCTGCCTGGTTTCTCCCGCCTCGCGCTTCCGCACCTTCTTGCCTGCACGGCCGGAACCCTTCGAGGTCCCGGCCTCGTCCTTGCCCTGGCCACCCTTGGGGCCAGGCACCGGCCCCCTCGCCTCCGCTGCCCGCGCACACTTATGTGCGAGGGAGAAGAGCTCGGAGGTGGAGCTGATGGTGCGGGTGGCCATCTTCTCCTTCATCTTGCGGTCGCGTACGCCTCTCCTGAAGGCGATGACGACCGATTGCTCGGAGATGTGGGGGATTGTGTTGCAGCGAGGCGTAACCGCCAATGAAGTCGCGGCGACTCCCCTTTCTCGCTTCCGCAGCGTGGAGGTCATCCTCCACACCGGGCTGCGCGAAGGAGCCCTGAAAATTGGCGACAAAGATGTCGCACAACTTTCCCCACGAGTGCACCGATCCTCGGGGGAGGTTTAGCAGCCAGGAGCGGGCAGAGCCTGTCAAGGCTGTTGGGAGGTAATTGGCCATGACCTTTTCGGATCCGCCAGCTGCCCGCACCATCGTCGTGTAGATTTGGAGGAACTCCTCCGGGTTGGTGGTGCCGTCATATTTTCTATGGTCACGGGCGAACCTATCCGGCCAGTTACATGGCGCACTCAGCGGAGAAGGCCTGCACCGACGCCGAGAGGAGCCGAGCCGCTCACTAGAGGCTCGGTCCGGAGACCGTTCATGGAGGCGCGAGGCCCGACTCTTCGTAGAGCCAGAGGAGTGAACTTCCTCCTGGTTCCGAGGATGAGAGCCATGGGGACTTCATCGTCACCGCCACCGCTACTGGCAGCGCTTTGGTCCGGCGGCGCGGCAAAGCACCACGGAGGTCATCACCACACTGGCGGCTCTCATCAAGGTGAGCGCGAGGTCCACACGGTTCCTCGAGAACCGGACCAGATTGCGCGCGCTTCTTCGACCCGGCCCGCCGTGGCCTTTCGTTAGGGCGGCCGGAGGCCTGAGAGTGCCCTGCATGTGCCTTAGGCGTCAAGGTACGACTGGTACTGATCGTCGGGGGCCCTACTTTGCCGGGCCGCCCACGAGGCCGGCGATGCCAGCAGCCCACGGAGTGGCCGGGGAGTCTCCCGCGAACTCCACCGGAGGGTGGTCCAGAAGAGCACGGGCTGCGTGCAAGTTCTGGGCAGGAGTGGCCGCCTCCAAGGCCAGCCTGCGGCGCACGGGCTGCTCCCCTGCTCCCAAGGGAACAGCAGCGCCGCCTTGCAGGGGCGGGGTGAGACGGTCCCTCAACCGGCGCGATGACCGAGAGGCGCCTTGGTCGTCGCTCGCCCCCGCGACATTCTGATGCTGAGGATCCGCCATCTTCGGATGCGTCTGCCACGGAACAAAGAACACCAAAGCTCGCCGGGGAGTTGGCTGGAGAAGCCAACCACTAGCCCCCTACCTGGCGCGCCCCTGTCGGCGTATTCCGCCTGACAGGCCCAGAGTCTACGGACCGGGTTTTGTTCGGAAGGAGCGTCTCACAAGGGCTAAACCTAGCGAGGGGAAACCCTAGGAACTCCCCCGCAACGAGCTTCGGCCACTAAGAACTAGGAACAACACAGATTTTTACCCAGGTTCAGGCCCCCTTTTCCTCGCAATGACCTTACTTCCTGCTAGATTGCTTATAGAGAGTGTTCGAAAACCGGCACAGTACAAAGCTTGGGAATTACAAGTTCTTCCTTAGGCTCTCATCATGTACTCTTGCTTGTTCTCCTCAACCTTCGACCCTTTTCCCCATGCACCCGAGGCCCTTATATAGGCCAAGGCAAGGCAGTGCAAGGAGGGTCATCATGCTTATCTTCATACATTTATTACCCTTCCCGTCTTTGTCCCGCTCCTCCAAATCATTAAATGCCGATGCATGGCTTGCCTTTCCGCCCGGATGTGACCCTTCTTGACAAAGTTGGTGAGAGGCGCCGAGGAATGGGCTTATAGCAGAAATCTCGCAGCTTTGACAGTTCGACATCGCTGTCCCTGCGTTCGTAACGGCATTACGGGGAAGGAGCCTTCGGTGAAGCCACCTCGCACCACCTTTTTGTTTTGCGGCGGACGAAAGCAGGGCGTGCTTTCGCCATCTGCCGCCACTGCTCGCCGGGCGCCACGTGGATCGCCACGGGCGGCAGGGCGTGCTTCGCCACCGCCGCCGAGCGCCACGGGCTGCTCGCCCGGCGGCAGCAGACGGGTCCGACGGTCGATCACCGTGTTGACCGCTTTGCGGCGAAGAGGTACCACAAATAGAGAGTACGCCGACAGGTATGTAGCAAAAAAAATAAAAGGTTCTGATGAATTTTTTTTAACTATGTCGTATTGGAGTATCTTAGAATTATTATTGGTGTATACCGAAAGTGATAAACGAATATAAAGCATTCATTCAAGTGGTATATTAGAGTGCCAAGCGTATTGAAACTCTGAAAAATGAAGCATGAGTTATTTTCCGCATAACGTTTATTTTCGTTTTGCCCATGCAAGTTTAGGCAGAATAGGGCTACACCTGATTTTGAGCGCAAACAATTACGTCGAAACTTCTACACGCAACAGTTAAGATTAAGTAGCCTGCACAAATTGAGAAATAATTAATCGGATGAATTTCCAATCTGAGAATGAAAGGAAAAAAAAATTGTCAAGGTGTTACATCAAGGAGAGAATCTTTTTCATGGAATATTTCACATACTTGCCAGCTAAACTAAACTAAACTAAACTTGATTCATGGTTAAGAAGCTTAATTGTAAGAATTCTCCTTGCTTGGGTTTGCTTTAGATCGGTGATGAGGTGGCATGCTTGCATAGGATGCAAGGTCGAAAGCATGGGAATCCAGGGAGAGAGACCCCACCCCGGACAGGGATGGGGATAACAAGCTAAGTGTGCGGACGGAATAGCTTCTCTTACAAACGGTTGATATCGCGACAAGATTCACGGTGTTGTACAATATTTGGCCTCTGACGATAATATTGTAGCCATTCTAATTTCTTCAGTCACATGTTTTAGCTATCCATCAGAGTGCCGTGTTTCCATTAACTGCTGAGTTCTATCCATTTTTCTGTGCAGTGAGCATTTTAACAGCTTTGTACTCTGGTTGAAAAAGAATCCGTATCACAAGACACAGATGACGTGCGACATCAGACAAAAACAACTTATGATGTGTCAGTCTAAATAACCGAAATGGCGTCCAAAGGAGTTGAATAGAAGCTAAAAAAAACTTCCCCTCTTAAAAATATCCGAGCCTCTCTTTTAAAAAACCAACAAAAAAGAACAATAAATACAGTACTACACAAAAGAGTACTCTAATCACTTTCTCTAAAACACTAACTAAAGTGCTTGACCAAGGCAGCACTGGATAGAAGTTCAAAGCTTTCAAATAAACAGCACGATCTCAAACAAGGATTGAGATATCCTTTAATCGACTGAGAATCATGATCTGGTCTTGCTCGTGGGGTGTTAACTATCAATGTGATCTTTGGATCAACTCCCACACATTCTAGCAAGCTAGATAAGACACGATCAACTACTAGAACAAAGAAAATGTGATCTATTCAGGTCTTTCTTCTTACTGCAGCAGATCGGTATAAGATCAAAAACTTAGCGAAAGGAGTTGCTACGGCCTATATAATCGGTATGTGTTCCAGAGATACATCATCTATCATTCATTGATCCTTGGCTCAATATCTAACAAGAAGGATAAAAAAAACACGAGAGTAGAAGAAGATGATTGCAAATAAAGCACAATAAGAACTAGAAAGTAAGCACAAATGTGAACAAGATTCTTACAACAGAACTATTTTTATTTCTTGGAATGATGGTTTATAAAACCTCACAACCAAGTAGGCAAAACCTCAGAGAGCATCAAAATACCAAAATCCTTCACAAGACACAGGGAGAGGAACCCTTCCTCCTCTATTTATAGCACATATGAATTAATCTCCACTCTTGGATGACTTCTTTCTCTTATAAGGAACCTCATCAAGAGCTGGAATTAACTCACTCACTCATACATAGACTAACTCGAAACCCAACAGCATCACAGGTTTTGATTATACCCTTTAACATGACAGTTTTAGCTTCCTTGATCATTTTGGACCTAACTCTTTCATAAGCCTAGTTCCGGTCGTAGCCTACCACGTCAATGACCAATGCTTCATGCTCTGATTCTTTGTCTTCTCGGCTTGCAACCACTTCTTGACCTGTCATCTTCTAGCTTCCCTTGACCGTTTTGAACCTCAGCTCTCCTAGCCTAATTCCGGTCTTGACTTCGCCTTACCAGCAAACTATCACATAGTAATGTCCAAAATCATATTAAAATATCCCACCTTGGATAATATAGCTTATGGCCACTATTTGCTGTGATCTGGGTTTATAAAACCGAATCGAGTTTGAAAATCAAAGATCTGGCAGTACAGATTATCGCAAAAATTGAATGAAAATCACCAAAAATCGAAGAATTTCGAAATCAAACGGTTTGAAAAAAAATCAAAAATCGACCGGTTTTCTTGATAATCGGTCAATTTTTAGTACCAAATTGAACTTTTCTTGTGGCCGATTGTTTGAGCGATTTTCGTCGATTTTCACCGATTTTTGATCCGTTTATGTGACATAATTTTTTTATTTTTTTAATTTGACCGGTTTACCGATCGGTTTAGGATTTCAAACTGACTCAATGCGGTCGATTTTCATCGATTTTGTTAACCTTGGCTGTGAACACTCATAACTACACTTGGTTGTGACTTCTTAAGACCACTCTTATAGAGATCACGATCACTCTCCAAATAGTCATGACCAATCCAATAGAGGTCTAGGTCTAGACCACTCCTCAAATAATCACAGGGGTTAATAACCGCTCCCAAAGAGGTCACGACCACTCTCACAGTGGTCATGACCGCTCCTTAGGAGGTCACAATGGCTCACAACCACTCCAAGCCGCTCACTAAGTTATACTAGTTCACGACCACTCCCTGGGAGGTCACTGTGGCTCACAACCACTCCTAAAAATATCCTTAGAAGTCTAGACCACTTCCACAGTGGTCTAGGGGAAACGACCTCTCTAGGAGGACAACCTCCCTAAAAGGCACAAAGGTCATGACCACTCTAGAGATGACCTCTAGTGGTCACAAAGCTCACAATCACTTAAATCAAATTGCTCAAAGAAAAAGCAATCTTTAATCAAACTTAAACTTGAGCACCAAATACCCAAAATACAATCAATTACTCATCACACATATAAATAGACCACCACATAGTCTCTCACAGTCTACTCAACACATAGGTCGGCTAAACAATGGAATTCAGCAAGAGGCCAGCCGTCAAGTTCCTCTTGGAGTATTGTTATTGGACAATTCAGTACCCAATTCATGATTCAGATCAGATCCGGATGGACTGAAAAGGTGGGTTCCTTTCAACTGAGATTGTCATTTTGACATTGCATCAGATGCTTGTTACAGCCGTGGCTGATCGAGTCTATTATAGGAAGCGCTCGTAAGTAAGCGTTGCATGGTATTTACGGCGGCGAGGTCCATCTACAGTACCATGTAGGGAAGGACGTGAGTTGTGGAGGAGTTGGTTTAACCAAGTCAGTATTAGTCTTTTGTTAGAATCAAGTTTGTTGCTTTCTGAGTTTGTTGCTTTCAGTTTTGATTTGTTAGTTGCTGGAGTCTAGTCGTTGTTATCTGTTTTGAGTTGTTGGCCGAGTTGAATAAGGAAGGCCAGGGGGTGTGTATTCTATTTAAGGAGAAATAAACAGAGAAAATCGGCATGCTTGTTATGCCACAAATCTAACCTCAGGCGGTGGCTCCGAGAACAGCCAAACCTTGCGTTCAGCAGCGTCGCCATGACGAAGTTCGTCATCTCGTCCCGTCCGTCAGGACTCCGTAGGGGACGCATACATCTGAGTTGGCTCGTTTAGAGTCGGCGCATATCAATTTGGTATCAGAGCCGGTTGGCCCTGTTGGAGAATATCTGAAGAGCTACCGACAGTGCAATATACAGATCAAGAGACTGCAACCTGCCAGCGGAAGACGATACTACCCCTCACTTGTACTTATAGTCTAGTTATCCTTATAAGGGGTATTTCGGTCATTTGTAGCAAAAGACAACGCTACCCCTCCTTTGTATCCATAGGCTAGTCATTCTTGAGGGGTATTCTGGTCATTTGTGTAGACCATGAGCCCTATAAATACCCCTCCCCCTCTCATTTGTAAGTGAGCTCTCTTGAGCATTATTAAGGAAACACCTCAGAACTGACGAGCCCTCAGGGCCTTGCCCGCCGAAGGCCGGCCCCCGTAGGCTCGTCGACAGGAGTAGGGCGGTCCTCTCGGACCCCCGAACCTGTATAAAACCCCCGTGTCATTTTCACTCTAGTGGACGCTGGCCCGCTAAACGGCCGACGTCCACCCCCTCATTTGTGTTTGGTTTTCACACCTACAACATTGGCGCCGTCCGTGGGGACCGTAGCTAACTTGTACAAGGCTATGGCTCCTACCAAGAAATACTCTAAGCCTCCTCTAGCCTCACAGCACAAGGAGCACGAGGATGGTCATCCTCCCTGGCGGAACCCCGAAGCGCACTGCCCTCAGAAATCAGTGTCGTTCCCCCTGGGGTTGACCACGTCCTTCAAATCCCAGAGCTCCCGACTACAGCATCTTCCCTCGAGCTGAGTGCCCTGGGCTCGGGGCACAAGGTCCGTGGCGCCTTGCTGCTGTGGGGTCAAGGGCTCTGGAGCCAACTCTCATCCCTGAAGTCCTGGATGTAAGTGGCAAGCTATGGTGGTGACGATCGCGAGGCAAACTGTGGAGTACATGATGGCCTCGTACCGTTCTCGAGGTGGACCTCTGCATTTCTCACCGATCCCGCCGCCGCCTTCGGTCCAAGTGTCCACGGACCCGGGGGCACGTGGAGGCCCGACGTTCACTCTTGGAGGTGGGCAAGGGGGAGCTCGTTCAACCTACCCCCACTCATTAGCGGGGCGGTGTCAAATGGAGCTTCCTTCTGGCAGGTGCATCCACTAAATTTGGGGTTTGGTGGGGATCATCCTGTACCACTGCAGTTTGTGCCGTCACCATCAAATCCAAGGCCTGAGCTCACATCCCCGGGGATGGGAGCCCCGGGCCCTCCACCATAAGCACCTTCTCCTAGGCAAGTACGCCTGCGTCCAGAAATGGTGAATCAACTTCCGTCGGCTGGAGCAGACCCTTACCCTCAAGGTGTGGCGTGGCCCAGGGTGGCAGGAGAGCCCCCAAGACCAGAGGTGGCCGCTCCCTCAAAAGCAGTCTCAGGCGCTGCGGTTACCCTCGAACACTTTCAAAGCTCGAAGGGCATCCATTGTGCTCAGCACAGTTGCGGGGATAGGAGCGGTTTCCACTTCGCTGCCATCAGTCATGCTTCTCCTTCACCAGGTCATCATTATCATCTCCGCCAGCGCAGGCATCATTCTAGGGGAAGGGAAGCCGAATCTGGGGACTCCCGACCTACTTGAGCTGCTTGTTGGCGAGAGTACTCTGGCTCTCCTGGACGTGGACATCGCCGTTGCCCTCGACAAGCCTCAAGCTCTCCCAGCTCCGAGGAGTCTCGTCACCGTCGTCATCGACGTGAGGGGTCCCCCTCCCCTCGCGGGCATGGCCGTGGAAGCAGTCCCAAGACAAGCAACTCCCTAGCTCGGGATATCTTTGAAATCCCATTCGACCCCATTCATTGACCTAGCATGGCACCTGGTTAGGGGCTACTCCTATACCATGGCAAAATATCACAGTACCTCAACTCTAGAATGGCTAAGTACTTGAAGGAAGTCGAAAGATGGAACACCACTCTGCTTGGCTTAAGGCTCGTCCATTTCTCAAGGAGGCATTTATCGGTGGATAGTTTGGCCGAGAGCCGAGCTCTCAAGAGTCCTCCTTATAGAAGTCTTCTTCAAAGTTTTAACTATGCCATCAAAGAAGGAGGAAATATCGGACCAGAGTTACCTCTTGAGAACAGCGCAACCGATTTGCCTCCCACTTGGATGACTCCCATCCTCAAATGCTTTCGGAGGAGGAGGAGCTTGAAGAAGCAATAATGGCTCACCGGCTGCTATCCCAGGCTAAGTCATATGTAATCCTTAAAGGATGATTCTACAAGAATGGAACATTCAACCTTGATCAAGTGTATCATGAGAGAAGAAGGCATCTCGCTTGTTGTAAATGTGTATGAATGGCCTTTGTGGCTCCCATATCACGCTAAGGACAACAACAACAAAAATATTACGTCAGGATTTCTATTGGTCCATAATGGCACAAGACACTGTCAGCACCCTCAAGTTGTGCAGAGGATAACATAAGATGACATCGATCACTATGCTCCTGCCACTCCCCTACACTCTATACCAATCGCTTGGTCTTTCGCCCAATGGGAATTGGACCTGCTTAGACCATTCCCATCGGCCAAGGGGGGCTATGAGCATGCGGCAGTAGCTGTGGATTATTTCACTACGTGGATAGAGGGACTTCTGCAGTTTCGTCGGTACTACTTTGCACTTCAGTGGCTCGTTCAAAGACTAATGGCACAGAGGCTATCCTCCCTGAAGAGCCCAGGGAAAACTTCATCCAAGAGTACGAAGGCCCTTATTGCACCTTCTTAGTGAAGGGTTGGACTATTGCCACTTTTCAACTTTGAGAAGCAAGCAAATGAAGCACGCATGAAATACGGACAAGCTCCGCAAGCTTTACATCTAAGCCATATTGTATACCATGGCTCCTATACATTTTCTTTGTATGGGATTTTCACCCTTGTGGTGTGTAGGGCGCACGACCCCCGTGGTCTCCCCTAGCAAAAGTCTATGGTGGCTTGGGCGTCCGTCGCCTCCACCATGGCAGTCCTTATACATTTTCTTTGTATGGGATTTTCACCCTTGTGGTGTGTAGGGCGCACGACCCCTGTGGTCTCCCCTAGCAAAAGTCCATGGTGGCTTGGGTGTCCGTCGCCTCCATCATGGCAGTCCTTATACATTTCTCTTGTATAGGATTTTACCCTTGCGATACATAGGGTGCACGACCCCCGTGGTCTCCCCTAAACAAAAGTCCATGGTGGCTTGGGCGTCCGTCGCCTCTACCATGGCAGTCCTTATACATTTCTCTTGTATGGGATTTCACCCTTGCGGTGCATAGGGCGCACGACCCCCGTGGTCTCCCCTAAACAAAAGTCCAAAGTGGCACAGGCGTCATGCGCCCCCACCACGGCGGCTAATGTCCCTTGGACCCGGGCATTAGTGACAACTTGGGCCTAGAGCCCAAGTTAATGGATGTGCTAAGGATTAGTCTCCCTTGTAGCCTCCAGGCCGTGCGCCGAACGACCTCCGGGTCACCCCTTGCCTTGCTCCGCTGCTTGGTAAAGGTTAACCACACTCATGCACTCCTGATCTTCTTAGGAAAGCCCCCATCTATGGGGCAAAACGGCTCTGATGCTCACATATTTTGTGAAGGCCGCGACATGCCCCTTACAAGAGGCTTAGTCATTGGTCCTCACCAACTTCAATTGTGGACGGCTTTGGACTCCGTAACAGGAAGCTATTGTGCAGCTCCAAGTATGCTCGTCATTAATTCACATGCGTACGAACAAATGAGATGACCAATGAAGAACCCTTCGCTCACCCATCATGGGCGTGGGCATGTAGGGAATTTTCCTCTCGAAGGCTTTTGGCGACAAAAGATTATTGTGCCTACTTACAGCCCTTCAAAGCCATCAGAGATACCTACCTCCCGAAGTACCTCATGCTTGGGGACATTCACCTCCGCAAGAATCTAGTCGGTCTCCTGCCTTCTTCGGATTGTCTCTTTGGCAGGGGCTAGCATCCAAAAATGTCATCTCCACGAGTCATGAACACCAAGCGAGAGAAGCTCATCTGGAGCATTATGGACATGATGAATGACTGTTGGTTACGGGCTTCCTCAAAAGCCACTCTAACTGTATGGACAACATTCTCATCGACACTGACTATGCGAAGGAGTTCGGCGCCATCCATTCTAACAAGGCCCGTGTCCTCAAGGGGTACTATGTTGGCAAGCTCATCATTGCAAGAAGTGAGTACTAACTGTAATGCCAAACTCAAGGACATCACCAAGGCCTCTTCCCTGGTGACGCCCCTGCCAATGTCAACCATCACGCTCTCCAACCCGCGAGAGAAGATAGAATACTAGCTCGTGGACATCAATCAACGGCGAGCTCTGCATGCTCACATACAAGCTGACAAGCTTTGTCAATGAGGCTGGATACGTAGAGCTCCTGATCAAGATATACTTCAAAGCTGGCTAGTGGAGTTCTCCTGACCAAGATATACTTCAAGGACGAGGATCCCAAGTAGCCCATTGGCAAGCTCCTGTCGAAGTACTTGGACTCTCTTGAGGGCTGGTGCCTGCACCCTCAACTAGTGCCCATAGTCGATGCCCTACAACAGACGTAGACCTGCAGCCGCGCTCTACGCCTGGTGCTCGAGCTTCGTCCAGTTCCCAAACATGCTGCATCGGCACCCAATGAAGCAACAGTGGCAGCGGCGTCCGATGAGGACAAGGAAGGGAAGTCTGAGAATTTGGCAAGATCTTGCGTGCTCACGTGTCCATCAAGATAAAATTTGGCTAAGTCTTGGGCGATCGGGCCTGCTTGCCTATCGAGCCAAAATTTGGCCCAGCCATGGGTGCGCTCGGGCTAATCCATCGAGCCTCGTGCCTCACACGGAGGTCTCACCCCTCGCGAGCACTTGTGTGGCTAAGTCATGGTTTCTCTTGCATAGCTCCCTCGAGCCTTGTGCCCATGCCCTGCAGCGACGACATCACACGCCCTCGAATTTGGGAAGCGAAAGAAGAAATCCAAGTACAACACTTGGGCTGCATCCATGCATCCTGAGATGGTATGCTATAGTTGCACCCCGGGTGCCTGCACACGATGCCCTGCGGAAGAACCCATGCCCACGCATGGCAACCTGCAGCCAGAGCGCCCCTTTTGGGCTCAGTGGTAGCCATGCCCACGCATGGCAACCTGCGGCCAGAGCGCCCCGATCCCAGCAGCTGCCACAAGCCCTATGCATGCGGCTATTGCTCCACAGCCAAGGCCCCATGATAGGGTTGAGTCGGCGCACGGTGCCCTGCTCCCATGTCCGCACGCCTGCACCTGTGCGAGGAGCTTGGTGACACCGCCTTGTAGCCGAGTTGTGTGGAACTCATAGCGGCACCACGTGCGCCCTTCATGCGACTTAAAGTCCCATGGAGCACCATACAGGCCAACCATGCAGGCGCCCTACACCCGTGCACCCCGTGCCCAGTCGCCCATCACCCTGCAGCGGTTGTGCATGTGCCTTGCTCCCTGCAATAGCCCGCACCCACACTTGGTCGCCCTGCTTTCGAGTCCCGCGGCGGCTGCACCCTGCGGCCCCGCACCCTTGCGCCTGCGTGCACGACGTCAAGTGCCCGATGCCGAACGCCTGGCAGCTGCCATGCTTGCATCCTGTGACTGCCATGATCACACCTCATGCTCGTGTGCCACAGCAATGCCCCATGGCCTCGACTCACACACCATGGCCCCAACTTGCACACGTCGTGGACCTAGCTCTTGTGCGTCCTGTGCGCCCTGCAGAAGCACATGGCAACCCCATCTCCCTATCGTCATGGTCACCACTCTTGTGTACCCGGCGCCGAGCTCCTGCACTTCATGCACCCAAGGCGCCCTGTGGCTGACTGCCTGACGCCCGCATGCGCAGTGCCCTATGGTGGTTATGCATGTGCCGTGCTGCATGGCCCATGCCCTGCGCCCTGCAACGGCGCCCTACGCTCCATCTAAGTCTAAGGCCAGATGCGCTTGGGCACAACACTTGTCTCCCGCGCGCCTAGCTTCGGTGCCCTTATGCCCGAGCGCCCTACGCCTGTCGCCCATGCGCTCTGTGGCTCAAAGGCCGGCGCCTGCGGCGATCGGCTCTCGGCCGCCCTCATACGTGAGTTCCAGCTCGCGCCTAACCTCTGGCGCCTGCCGTGTGGATCCGGCGCCTGTTCCCTTTCGCGCCTCGCGTGGATGCCCTGCGCCGCTTCGGCGCCTCCCGTCGCGGATCCCGGCGCCCTCGCCCGCGCTCACGCCTCGCGTGGCGCCTGCGCCGCGCTCGAGTGGCACCTGTCGTCGCGAGTCCTGGCGCCTGCGTCATGCCGCGCTTGCGGAGCGCCATGCTACGCTTCGTGCCTCGCGTGACCGCCTGCGCCGCTTCGGCGGCGCGCACTGCCGCGAGGTCCCCGGCGCCACCGCACTACGCTCGCGCCTCGCGTGAGTGCCCTGCGCCCTGTGCGGCTCCCCGGTGCCCTGCGCCATGCTCGTGTGGGCACCCTGCACTCCCTGGCATGCGCCAGAAGCCCGCATCTAGCGTTCAGCTCCATGCCGCAGCACCCGGTTATGCGCCCAAGCCCCTGTGTAGGCCAGTCGCGAGGACGGAAGAAGGAAGAAGCCACAGTCCAGGAGAAGAGGAAGGCTCTTACTGCTTACCGTGAAGCCGATCCTTCCTCCCACCGTGCGTCTGAGCCCAAAACCGGCTCCCCTCCGTCGGACTGATGCGGCAGCAGAGACAGAGGTTAAATACCCTAGGGATGGTTTATACCTTTTGTGCAGACCAAGTCTATTGATGCAAAGGGAGGAAGTGCGAGGCGACCTTGAGTTTGGACCAAGCAGCGAAAAAAAGTGAAGCGCCTACTCCTCCCGCGTGGTGCGGACTTCTATGGCAAAAAACTCACATGCCCGATTCTGGCGCCTCGAGACCTGCGGCATCATGCCCTAGCGCGGTAAGCGCGCCAATGCATGCATCGCACACCGGCGCCTTTGGTCATCGCATCGGCGCATTCAATGACTTAGTTCCTATGCCTTAACGGCCAAGTACCCGCTGACCCACTTGCGAATGCCACGCATCTAATGGATACTCTGCAGCAACAAGTCGCGTCGGTAGCGCCTGCTGCCTACCCCTCTCTGCGTCGGCGGCATGATGTGCCCTTTGAGCCCTCCACACCAAGGCGCAGGTCCTTCATGTCCTTGGCGTGGCCTTACGTCGTGCGCTGTCTCAACCAAGCAAGCCCTATGATCTACATCGGTGTCCGACGATTCCTCGAGATAGTGCTGGGATTACGGATGCTGCGCCACCTGTCGATCTACCATGCGAGGAGAACAAAGAGGCATTGAAGAGAAGGGAAGAGGGTCGCCAGTGTTTACCTCGAGGTCCTGTTTGTGCCTCTGAACTGGCGGCCGCCCTTCTCCGTATGGTGATCTTGAGAGAGATCGGGTTAAATACCACAACAATGAGGCTCATGTTTTCATATAAATGAGTCCATCTGGATCAAGGCGGTCCAAAACGATGCGGCCTTGAGCAAAGCAAAAGTCTTTTCTTCTCTTGCACGGGATCGACGACGCTTGACCTTATTGACCCAACCAAGCGAGCAAGACCGGGATGATTTAATTCTATGGGCGAACAAGTGTCTCATTAGTGAAGAATGGAATTCGCTATGGATGGCTCCCTAAGTTTGATCGAGCTCAGTGCTTCTCCCGAAATCTCTGCAAGCATGTATATCGTCCAAAACTACCCCTTGAGCGCTTTCCTTAGCGCCAAGGCGAGGCTCTTGTTGGAGAATATCGAAGAGCTACCGACAAAGCAATATCTGAGATCAAGAGGCGCAACTTTGCCAAATGGAAGACGATACTACCCCTCACTTGTACTTATAGTCTAGTTATCCTTATAAGGGGTATTTCGGTCATTTGTAGCAAAAGACAACGCTACCCCTCCTTTGTATCCATAGGCTAGTCATTCTTGAGGGGTATTCTGGTCATTTGTGTAGACCATGAGCCCTATAAATACCCCTCCCCCTCTCATTTGTAAGTGAGCTCTCTTGAGCATTATTAAGGAAACACCTCAGAACTGACGAGCCCTCAGGGCCTTGCCCGCCGAAGGCCGGCCCCCGTAGGCTCGTCGACAGGAGTAGGGCGGTCCTCTCGGACCCCAAACAGATAAAACCCGTGTCATTTTCACTCTAGTGGGCCATGCCCGCTAAACGGCGTCGCCCACCCTCGTTGTGTTTGGTTTTCACACCTACAACAGGCCCTAGCACCATGACGGCCGTATCGGTGGAGGAACGGATTGCCGCACTGGAGGAAGAAGGCAAGGAGACACGGCGCCTTCTGGAAGAGCTGCTCAAGATTGTTAAAGGCAAGGGGCCGGTAGAAGTAACTGATCCACCCCTAGATGATCTGCATGAGCGGCTGGAGGACGACCAGAATTGGCGCACTCGACCCGCATCAGAGAGTTCGATGCGCGGAAGAGGAAGGGGGCGCGTCCGGGCCTCTCTGCGGGGCGAAGAGGAAGGGAATCGAGTGCGAGCTCCCTGGCAAGGAAGAGATGAAGAGAACAATCGCAGGTGGACTCCTCGTCCCCCTCGATTCGATCTATCTAAGTATGATGGATCGGGAGAACCCCTGGGATGGCTACGGCAGTGTGAAAGATTTTGTCGCTTCCACCAGATTTCGGAGGAGGAGTGGGTGGGAGTGGCGGGTGTGCACCTGCGCGGAGAAGCACTGAAGTCCTAGATAATTGGCAACAAGATGAGAACTGGGTGAGCTGGGAAGATTTTCACAAGACATTCAGCCGACGATTCACTCGACATTCAACCGTCGGGGCTCTCGGCGATCTGGTTAATCTGAAGCAGGGGAGTATGCGGGTGGATGAATACTCACGTGAGTTTCAGGAACTGTTGGCGCGAGTTCCGCGCGTACGTCACATGGACCAGATCGAGACCTTCATGGCTGGACTGTCGGTCGCGTTGGCCACAGATGTCCGGAGGGAGAGGCCTCGGGATCTCGCTGACGCCATCGGGTGCGCCAGAGAAGCCGAAGCACGGAAGGACGCATGGCTAGCCGAGGCTCTGCAAGGGCTACACATGACTGGGCGTGTAAGGTCGATCCCTGGTCGTGGCGTTCCTCCGACCGATCAGCCGCCCACAGGCTCGTCATGGCAGGGCAATAGCACTCGGGATAGCGGGAACATCAAGCCGGGTCCAACAACCACGACCCCATCAGGAGGAGGGGGCATTCGAGCAGCGCCAACCGCATTGATGGGTTCGTAGAGCAGATCAATGTCTTCACCAACGTGCCGGCGGCTGAGCGCGGACCAGCTAGCGGAACGACGAGCCAAGGGCCTTTGTTACAACTGTGATGAGGTCTACACTCGTGGCCACAAGTGCAAGCGACTTTTTCATCTGGAAGTGCTAGAGGAGGAAGAAGAGGAGGGGGAAGATGAAGAAACTCCGAAGGTGAACTTTCGCTCTCAATGCTAGCTGTTCGTGGCCCAACTGGAAGCAGCACCATGCAGGTAGAAGTAGAAGTTCAAGATCGACAGCTGCTGGCTCTCATTGATAGTGGCAGTACCCACAACTTCATGAGTGGATATCTGCAAGCCTGGGCAGGTGGGCGCAATCGCCAACAACTTCTCAGCAGGTGAAGGTAGCAGATGGTGGCCAGCTACCTTATCTGGGAAAAATTTAGAGCGCCTGCTTCCATATCCAGAGCCATGCATTCCAAGCACCATTCACCATAATTCCACCAGATGGTTTTGATATTGTGTTGGGCATGGAATGGTTCCGTTCACTAGTAGTGGTCCAGTGGGACTTCAGGGCCCTATCCATGCAGTTCCATTGGGAAGGAAGACAGGTTGAGCTTCGAGGTATACAAGCGAAGCAACGGCAAGAAGGTCTGCAGTACTCTATAACAGAAACATCTATGGTTCAAGAGGTCTTGGAGGCATACCCGGATATTTTTGCTGAGCCCCGAGGATTACCTTCGCAGTGGCATTGTGACCACGCTATTCATCTGACCCAAGGGACTGATCCAGTTTTGGTGCATCCCTACTGATATCCCTACCGTCAGAAAGACGAGATTGAGCGCCAGTGTGCGGAGATGCTCCAACAAGGGATCATTCGCCCAAGTCAATCGCCATTTTCCTCCCCGGTCCTGTTGGTCAGCAAGGCAAACGGGTCATGGCATTTTTACGTGGACTATCGTGAGCTTAACGGGTGCACCATTAAAGACAAATTTCCTATTCGGTGGTAGAGGAGTTGCTGGATGAATTGAGGGGTGCCAAGTTGTTCACTAAATTGGACCTCCGATCAGGTTACCACCAAGTTCGCATGAAGGAAAGCGATATCCACAAGACCGCATTCAGAACCCACCATGGTCATTATGAATTCCTAGTGACGCCGTTCGGGTTAACGAACGCACCATCCACATTCCAAGCACTGATGAATGAGATTCTACAAGACTTCTTACGCAAATTTGTATTGGTGTTCTTTGACGTTATCTTAATATACAGTCGAACAGTAGAGGAGCACTGCAAGCATTTACGGTTGGTGTTGGACCATCTACGAAGCCATCAACTGTTTCTCAAGGCTTCAAAATGTTCCTTCGCCCAAGAGCGCATCGGCTATTTGGGTCACATTATCTCCTGCAATGGTGTGGTAGCGGATCCAGAGAAGCTTCAGGCAGTCGCAAGCTGGCCAAGACCCACAACCGTGACAGCGCTGCGGGGATTCCTCGACCTCACAGGATATTATCGGCGCTTCATCCGTAGCTACGCCACCATTGCTGATCCCTTGACTTCCTTACTCAAAAAGGGGAGTTTCCATTGGACCAGTGAGGCAGACGACGCTTTTCAGTGCTTGAAGGAGGCCCTCATCTCAGCGCTGGTACTGGAAGTGCCCAATTTCACCATTCCCTTTGTGGTCGAATGTGACGCATCGGGGATGGGCATTGGTGCTGTCCTGCAGCAAAATGGGCACCCCATTGCTTATTTTAGTCGCAAGTTGGCACTCCGACACAGGAAGTTAGCAGCTTATGAGCGAGAACTCATCGGATTGTCCAAGGCAGTGCGCCACTGGCGCCCTTACTTGTGGGGACAAAAATTCGTGGTTCGCACGGATCATGGCAGCCTCAAATACCTTCTGGAGCAAGCCCTCATCACACCGCTTCAACAGCATTGGTTAAGTAAATTGATGGGGTTCGATTTTTAGGTTGAATACAAACCGGGGCGAGCCAATTTGGCAGCTGATGCGCTGTCCAGAGTCATGGAGTCGGATTCGACCCGTGCAGCTATCTCGGAACCAGTTGAACTCACCCGGGAAACATGGCTGGAGGAACTCCGGCGTCATCCAGAGGTGCGGCAGATGATTCAGGTGCACCTTGGTCCACAGCACGATGCAAGCAGTAGCAGCCAGCTTGATGGTCTAGCCAACTCAACGGAGGCCGCTCGCTCAGCTTCGTCGGCAACCCAGGAGTCCACACCAGCCGACCAATGGGAGGTGAGGGATGGCTTACTGTATCGGCAAGGCCGCCTTTACGTGCCTGCCTCATCCGCATTAGTTGGGGCCATTATTGCTTCAATTCATGAGATCACGCATGAAGGAGTCCAGAAAACGCTGCATCGGGTCTGTTTGGAATACTACTGGAAAGATCAGCGCCTGACGATCGAGAAATTTATTGCTTGCTGTGAGGTTTGCCAACGCAACAAGTCGAGCACATTGTCCCCGGCGGGCCTACTACAGCCGCTTCCCATTCCTCACCAAGTTTGGGCCGACATATCTATGGATTTCATCACGGCACTGCCAAAATCCCAAGGCAAAACGGCGATTATGGTGGTCGTCGATCGGCTCTCCAAATATGCGCATTTCATGGCGCTCACTCGTCCGGCTACAGCATCCCGGGTAGCGACCATCTTCTTCGACCAAGTGGTCCGCTTGCATGGCATACCGGAGTCCATTGTGTCTGACCGCGACCCGATTTTCTTGAGCGCTCTCTGGCAGGATTTGTTGAAGCAGAGCGGCACTTCTCTCCGTTTTTCGATAGCCTATCACCCTCAGACGGATGGGCAAACCGAAGTGGTCAACAGGACATTGGAGATGTATTTGCGTTGTCTAGCAGCAGACAATCCTTCGACTTGGGCTCAGTGGCTACCTTGGGTGGAGTTCTGCTATAATACCTCCTTCCATTCCTCCCATCGGGTTACACCATTTGAATTGGTCTATGGCCGCAAACCCCCACCCTTGCCGTCGTATCAACAGGGCACGACAATCATTGAGGCTGTGGACTGTCAGTTACTAGAGTGCGACGCTCTTTTGGCTCAGGCCAAGGAGCACTTGATCAGGGCCCAAAATCGCATGAAACAGAGGTATGACTTGAGTCACCGGGAGCTGGAGTTTTCAGTTGGACAGTGGGTTTGGCTGAGGCTTCAACAACACCGCCAAACATCCCTCCGGTCGAACTCCACCAACAAATTGGGAGCGCGCTTTTTCGGCCCATATCAGGTGTTGGATCGTGTGGGTCTGGTGGCCTACCGGCTTGCCCTTCCGGCGACCGCCCGTCTATATAATGTCTTCCACGTCTCCCTTCTCAAGGCATTTGCAGGCGAGCCCCCAGCAGTCGCTCCACCGCTACCCTAGGATGTTACTCCTGCGCCAACAATGACCCCTCCAGAACCCCAACAAATTTTGGCGCAGCGTTTTGTGGAAGGCAAGCGCCAAGTCCTGATACATTGGCGCGGGGAACCGCGGGATGAAGCTACTTGGATGGGCATACGGTCTTGCGCCGTCGTATCCGCACCTTGCGCGAGGAGAAGCTTCGGTGTCGGGGGTCATGTTACGATCGTGGTGATCGAGTCTATTATAGGAAGCGCCAGTAGTAAGCGTTGCATGGTATTCTACTACGGCGAGGTCCGCTCTCTGATACCATGCAAGGAAGGACGTGAGTTGTGGAGGAGTTGGTTTAACCAAGTCAGTATTAGTCTTTTGTTAGAATCAAGTTTGTTGCTTTCTGAGTTTGTTGCTTTCGGTTTTGATTTGTTAGTTGCTGGAGTCTAGTCGTTGTTATATGTTTTGAGTTGTTGGCCGAGTCGAATAAGGAAGGCCAGGGGGTGTGTATTCTATTTAAGGAGAAATAAACAGAGAAAATCGGCATGCTTGTTATGCCACAAATCTAACCTCAGGCGGTGGCTCCGAGAACAGCCAAACCCTTGCGTTCGCGCGCCGCCGCGACGAGTTCGTCATCCTCGTTCATCCGTCCGGGACTCCGGCCGGGGACACGGGCATACGAGTTGGCTCGTTCAGAGTCGGCGCGTATCACTTGTAAGTTGTAATACACCAAATGTGCCCAAGACTTACATTGCAAAAAGGCAAGAACAGAAGAGGAAAAATGCATTTTGCAATAGTTTTCAACATGTGTGAGACTCCCCATCAAGTCCTTTACAAGTAACAGAGGCCAAACATTCAGTTGAGGGCTCTTCAGATGCATCACTCTGGCAGTGGCAGGTTGGAAAGCCAATATGGCCTAGCAGGCTCGGTCACAGTAACTCAAAAAGTGTGCATGCTATAAGTAACGGAAGCAAAACATCCAACTGGGGTCTTCAAATGTAGATTTTTTTTATTTAATATTTATTTTAAATGTTTTTTTCAAAACCAATAGCCCGGGCAAAAAAATTGCAAAAGTACCCTCCTGTCGCCCCCTACTGGGGCGATCGCCCCCTGCTAGGGCGACAGGAGGCCAGCCCTAACGGTCGAGAAACGGCCGCTCGGACCGTTTGCGCGCCCGAGTGCCACGTGCGGCCGTCGCCCGGTTGTCGCCCATGGCTGGGGCGATCGCCCGTGGGTGGGGCGATCGGCGCCATTTAAAAATCGCAGCGCGCGCACTGTTGCTCATTTCAACCGAAGGGAGCAGCCGAGCCGAGCGCAGCGACGGGAGAAGAAGGGAAGAAAAGAGAAGAGAGGAGAAGGGAAGAAAGAAAAGAAAGGAGAGGGAAAAAGAGAAAAAAAAAAAGAGGGAAAAAAGAAAGTTGATTCTTCGGTTTTGCGGTAAGTTCGAAAATTTTAGAGATTTAATATTTAGTATTTGCGGTATGTAATATTTTAGAGATTTAATATTTGCGGTATGTAATATTTAGAGATTTAATATAGTATTTAGTATTGTTTAGTATTTAGAAATTGTAGTATTTAGTTTATATTTTGTGTGGTGATTATTGTAGGTAATATTTAGAAATTAATGTAGTATGTAGTGTTTAGAAATATTAGGATTGTGTAGTATTTAGAAATATTGAGATTCCATGTAATAGAAATATTAGTCATTATTTAGAAATGTAATGTAGTAGAAATTTAATATTATTAATTTAACATGGTAGGTTAGCCATATATTCTGCGGGCAATGTTTCAAAAATTGCGACGTAGAAATTAAAGGAAGTACGATATATCATGTATATATACGATTTTTAAGATTAGGACAAACGAATAATATATAGTAGTAATTCCGTAATGAAAAAATGGGTAGTCGAATTACTTATTTATCGTCAATCACCGTATACGCTAGAAATTAGTAGAGTAAAAAAGTTGAAAATGTCGAACCTTTATTACAAATCGAGAGAGTAAAATTTGACAATATAATGTAACATTTATATAGCGGTTAGATGGAGAAATGATGATTTTTTCGGTTCAACGTTGTAGGCAGCATGTCAGAGAAATTGTATTTTCAAATATTCTATGGAGATGGGGAGATAGCACAGAGGCCGGATGGAGTCGATTTGTCGGCATTTTCAACGATCATCTGGGCATATCTAGGCCGAGAGATAGGACATCTGAGGGTTTGTTGGAGTTGATGTTTGAGATGTTCGGTTTGGATACCCAGAGTGTTAATTTGCGGGTTAGAAGCAATAGTAAGTCGTCTGCAGACTTTTTATGGAGAGTGGTTCATATTAACGCGACATCGGCATGGAGCAGCTATGTTGGAGTCTGTTGTAGAGCGGGCCGGCCGCTCATGTTCTTTGGTAGATTAGGTATTAGGTACCTCCATCGGTGTCGGAGGTTCGTGATGTCGGGGTAGATATTACGGAGGAGGGGAGGACAGATATGCAACAATGCGATGATGAAGGTGGCGAGGACCCCGGAGACGGGGGACACGAGGTTGGTGGTGGCGACGGGATCGAGGGGGCGAGGAGGCAGGCGTGGAGGCGAGGGGGGTGGCCGACGAGGGGGAGGAGGTGGAGCACGTAGTTGACTTGATGGAGGAGGAGGACTGTGCGGATGAGGAAGTCCCTGATGGCGAACGCTCGGACGAGGAGGACAATACTCCTGAGGTGCCTGTCCTCGGTGCGTGGACTAATTATAATTTGGAAGACCTAACAATGAAGGAAGGGAACAGAGATGCATGGGAGTATCATGAGAACGAGGTCGCGCAGGGGGCCGTATATAAAGACAAGGAGGTTGTGATGGATGTGGTGAAATCTTGGTCAATGTCTCTTCTACGGCAATTGAGGTAGTGAAGTCCAAAGAAAAAGACTCCGCCATGTGAATTTAAGCGATGGTACGACATGGAGATCGACCTGAGGACCAAAGGCTCCTTGATGAAGAGTTCGAACCGGAGTTCGAAGGCTCCAAGAGGATCGTGACGCCGAACGCGAGAAGGCACGTATTAAAGAAGCGGAGGAGAAGGAGGCCGAGAGAGAAAGGAAACGAGAGAGGGCACGTCGTGCCAGAGAAGCCCCACCGGAGGCATGGGATAAGGGGAAGTGGCCTCGATGCACTCAGTAGACGTCTCGTTGTTCGTTGTTCGTAATGCTCCTCCAGTTTTATTGTTCTTCATGCACTATGTAGGCTCTTACTACTTTCGTTATTCGTGTTGCTCCTCCCATTTGAAGTCGTAATAAAGAGATTGACCTACCTTATTATCCGCAAAAAATTCTGAGCTCAAATTCCCCATTTCTGCAAACTCTCTCTCGCACCCCATCAACATTATCACGTACGGTGTTCGCGTTAATGATTTTTTAAGTTAAACAACATTTAACAAGATTTAATATGATTTTTCCCGTATTTTTGGGCGTATCCTACTGTCTCTATGAACTACGAAAATCCCTAAGTGGCCACGATTTCTGTGGTTTCATGGCCGCGAGTGCCTTTTCGATTTTCGCAACTTCCTACTAGAGCAACGTCTGGCTATCTCGCCCATACGTAAGTGGTAGCCCACGTTATGAGGCCGCCTTGATTTTTCCGTATTTTTGGGTCGATCCTACCACGTCATGGACTACGAAAACCCCTAAGTGGCCACGATTTCCGTGGTTTTGTGGCCGCGATTGCCTTTTCCGATTTTCACAACTTCATGCCGGGGCAACGTCCAGCCATCTCGCCGTACGTAAGTGATAGCCCGCGTTGCGTAGATCGGCCGTGATTTTTCTCGTATTTTTTCGGCCATATTCGACAGACCATACGAGCCTACGAAAATTCCTAAGTGGGATGCGTATCACTAACAAAGGAAAATAATTTTTCCGGTTCAATACAACAAGAAGTTTTTTTATTTCATAATTCTTCCCGGTTCAATACAACAATTATTGTACAAACAATTTACAACAAAAATTGCAAAAAAAAAAAGCTACTGATGCCGATCGCCTCTAGCTAGGGCGTAGATGTATTTTTAATTTTTAAATTACCTCTGTTACACGGTGAAATTGCGCCGTTAGCAGGCGACTATCGCCTCGAGAAGCGATCGCCCCTCTTTGAGGCGACGGTGGTAGATTTGCAATTTTTTTGCCGCGCCGCTTACTTTTAAAAAAAGATTTAAAATATATATTAAATAAAAAAAAATCTTCAATGTATCACTCTGCCATGGAAAGCCCAGCCTAGCAGGCCCAGTCACAGTAGCTCAAAAAGTGTAGATGTTGCTGCCACCTCATGTGGAACTCAAATGACGCATGACACGAGTGAACAAACAAATTTCCCGGGACTTGATCCTCAGAATTATGCTACTTCGCTACCAAAAAAAGAAAAAAAAACATCGCGGATCCACTGCATCAAAAGAGAATCAGGCCAAAAATAGGTCATTCTTTCATGAATATTTGTGGATTCCAATGTTAAGGTCCGATGATATGGAGGTCAGAACTGGGAACGTTTGGTGCCAAACAGCCTTAAAGACACGCTTCTGATGCGCTTGCACGGACTGGCAGGGGCTCTGGCCAGGATGCCTGATGTCGAA
Source organism: Guadua angustifolia (assembly GCA_036346375.1). Lineage (NCBI taxonomy): Eukaryota > Viridiplantae > Streptophyta > Magnoliopsida > Poales > Poaceae > Guadua > Guadua angustifolia. The sequence goes on along the minus strand of CM070504.1, from coordinate 84,546,950 downwards.
GATATGGATCACAGGGTCTGCCGAGCCAGATGACAAGTACCAGCCGTCGGGAGACCATGACTGATTTATCAGAGCTGACTGAGACTCGCTGCTCTCTTGCTTCCAACCAAGTGCGTGAACCTCAGTCTGCCTAAGCCTGATGTCAAACAAGCGAAGTTGCCTGCCTGGCGATCTGTCAGAAACAAGAAAGAGCACACAAGGTTTTAGCATGCAGCACAGGCATCCAAAAGGCACCAAAGGAATCCATTGCACAAAAGACTCCCAGGTGATGATTATATGATCTCAACTGATGCATAGATTTTTGTAATACTGGAGCTTGAGCTCTACGTTGAAATGCTCGAACCATCCCAAGCTGATGTTTCTGCCTGTTGCTGAGCTTCTGGACAAGGACTTTAATGCAAGAAGAGGTCGAGATGCAAAATGGAAGTATGGAATCCATTAATTCAGAAACAACATTTGGATTGTACTTACGCTGTTTGCACCATGTATAAGTTGAAATCGCATGGATTTGGTAATACACTCATGCATTTGCTATCAATTAGGTTCTTGGACTCTGTCCTTCCAGCTGAGAGATCGAATGCTATTATCCTCTTGTCACAGCCAGCTGATAATATTGTTTTTCTCTGTTGCAATCCAGCAATACCCATGACAGCAGAAGAATGCAAGTCCTTGTGCACTTTCTTGTGGTTCCATGAATCATCTTTCTCTTGCCAGAGTATGACAGCATGGTCACTTCCACCAGTCACAAAGCATGCATCAGACCAGGGCATGAAATTTATGTTGTTTATGATTCCCTTAGTATGGGGCTTCGCTGGTAGGAAAGTGACTTTCTTCTGTTTCAGGGGGAAGATTACGAAACACCTTTAATATTATTTCAAGAAAGTAAATCGAACTTAATCATCAAAAGAAGAACGACCACATGGATTCTTACAAGATTTTACATGACACAACTACACATTACACTGTGTCCATGACACCTCATAGTTAAATAGAATAATTACATAAAGATAGTAACATTAATGAAGCTGTTTTAGGTGATATTTAAGATTTAAGAAGACCAAATTTGAGAGCCGTAGTTACTAATTTGACGCACACAGTATCAATGGACAATCATTGTTGCATAACGCATAAAAAACCAAAAATTTAGTCCCAACCTATAATTTGCAGCCTTGCAGGGCATTAGCTGAATAAGAACAGGAATAACTTAAAAGGCCACCTCTCTAATTCCTATCTCTGTGGTAACCTGATATAAAATGACAATATTTAGAATCAAATATGCAGAAAGATAAGGAAAAATCCTTCAGGTGTCATTGTTTGTTATCAGTTTGCCACATTGACGACGAGCTAAAATGATAGAGCTTCACGGATCTATACTGTCTATGAAACCAATTTAGGTCACCATAACATTAATTTAGTTGTATTATAACAACTGTTCTGATTGAATTAAGAAAACCTTGTAATGAGATGTAAAGAGTTGTGCTACTTCTAACAGAGCTCTTACTTGTCCTGATATGTTAAGATCGATCATTGAAACCTGGGAATCACCACCATCAGAACTATACACAGCAAAAACTGCGCCACCATCTGGATGCCAAGCTACATCTTCAGGCCACCTATGCTTTGGAGAAAAGCAATCTGTTGTGCTAAGCAAGGAGATAGACAGTCTGCAAGTACAATAGATGTGATTGTCAAGCCATGCTTTAAACCAAAACTGAAAATGTGCAGCTCCACAACCATATGAGTTGGAAGTGTTCTACAATTTGCTTGAACAACAAGTGGATCTAACAGAGGCCTATCTCCTTAGTAACCTAGGTTACATGCACCAACAATGACATGAACTCCTGCCGAAATTTTATCAATTGTTAGTATTATCTTTTCCATATAAACCATAAGTTAAGTTAAATACCGTATGAGATTCTGAGAATCAAAAGTTTGTTCATAGATAACAATAATATATGATACTGTCACATCCATGTCCATACCATGTTAAAGTTTAATAGGCTGCCACTTCATCGACACATTTGAAAGGAGTGTTGGGGGGATTTGGCCATATTGGTGTTTGCCATGCCACTTGGTAAAAGTGTTGGCATATCCTTGATAGCCACTAATCGCGTAGAGCTTCAGTTTTTCCCATAGCACTACAAGGATTTTTGCTATCTGAACCAAAGACTAAGACGCTAAGTTTATATCCCAGTATTGTGCATGAGGCGAGGCAAGGCACAACCAATGTGACAGCATTAGCCAATTTACTAAGGAACACCACCCAGACAGAGGTGCTAAAGTGGTCAGCACTATAATTAGTACGTGAACTTCATAAACAAAATACTAAATCCACATACACAGTACCAATCACTAGCACGCATTTATTCTCTCCTTAGCATCAATACAACCATAAAGGGAGTAAAAACCATTGGCTAAGGCTCCTACTGGCAGCAAATCTCAATATTCAATATGGTGAAACCCTCATTAATGACCGCCGAGTACTCCATCGAGGCATGTAGAAATTATGAGTTTTAATTTTGGTGAAGACAACATTTTCTGTTCATCTCCAAGAAACTATGATCACTTTCATTGCGTTCATAATGGTGGCACATACTTCTCCTAATTTGTTTCCCGCTAGAAGTCATAGCAACAAGCCAACAAGTAACCTATCTCCCAAACGTGTTTAAAAGCCAGTTAAAAGTTTCCAGAAATAAAAGGGATACATAGCATAACGATATATCAAACTAATACGAGACCTACCCTTTTGGCTGCACTTGCCAAAGAGTAACCAATCCATCCAACGCACTGCATCTCAAGAAAACATAAGATTAATGTTCTGTACCAGCAAAAGTTAAGGGAACTTAACAGAACACAGTTATGGAATTATGTTACATAGTTTACTCTGCCACATGTAATTGGAGATCAAGAACTAACACAAAAATCAGCAATTTCCCTAAGCATATCCATCTAAATAGTGTTAGCACTTGTAACTCCACGCAGTCCCAGTTTACAATTATATCTTTGCTAGCGTTCAGACACTTATGCCTTTAGAAAGATCAGGACTTAACAGTTGTTTGGCGCAACAAACATTAGTAGGCTAATAGCTGTCCCACCTAATTGCAAGGAAGCTAATAGCTGTCCCATCTAGTTGCAAGGACGATTTAGCATGACAAGTTGCTTCATTGGAACATCAGGCAAACAACAAATTTTGGTTGTTCTCATCTTCTAATCTCTTATACGATCTTTACACTTCAGTCTAAAATATGTACTCAAAAGACTATTTAGAAAAAAATACAAGACAAAATAAAAATGGTCTACATTTGTCCATTCTCAAAAATAAATAAATAAAAATTAAATAAACAGATTGAAATAGTTCATAGAGCATGATATGTCGATAACACAATTGGAAACAGATGGATAAAGCATGGAAGGTTAGATAAAGATGCCAGCACATCAATGAAAGCATCCCATTTAGTTTCACACAGAAATTCAAGCAAATAGTCTAAAGAGAAGCTTGCTTTGTATGCTTGTGCTTGCAGACTACCAATTATCAAACGAAAGTTTCTAAATAAGTGCAGGCATCCAAGTATGCCATAAATTCTGGAGGAAGAAAAATGATCGGAACAATGTCAAAAGCAAACATTAAAAAAAAAGAAACTTGTTTTTTGGGCAGCACACATGTCATTCATCATTCATTTCCAACTAGCGATAACTTTGACCAAATTTGCTACATCATTAGAACGACACAGAATTCGACAGATTTAGCAATACTATTTTCTGCAATCAGTGCATTTACAATATGTATTTAGCATTGATCATAGCGTGTAAAGCGTACCTGGTAACAACAAGCTGGTCATTAACAGGGCATAGCTGAAGACACCTAAGCTTCCTCTTGTGTTGGCTCGAAAACACAGTGCCGCCGTGGAACCTAAGCACCGTGGCAGACGACTTCTTCACGCTCTGAATCAAGTTCTGATGCTCCTTCTGCTCTGTAAACCAGAAAAAAACACAACCAGACATGTATAGCACATCAATGAAGATTGAATTTTATCGCGCTAGTTCTCCTGAAATGGAAAATCCGTAGGAATTACCGATCTTTCTCTTGGGCTTCTCCTCTGAACTCGGCCGCTCCGGCGGCGCCGGTGACGAAGATGAAGACGGGGCAGCGGCCTTCTTCAACCCGGGCATGGGCTCTGGGCGCCGCGCAGGGCGCGGGGCCGGCCGGCTGTTGGCCCCTGGGATGACGAGCTGCGGCCTCGCCGCCGGCTGCGGCGCGGGCGCATGAGCCTTCTGATCTGGCGGCGGCGGCTTTGGGTCCCTCTGGCTCAGAAGCGGCGGCTTGCGATCGGGCACGCGATCTCGGTATTGGGCGAGCCGCGATTGTGCCTCAGCCAGCTTCTTCTCGGCGGTGTCCAGCTGCGGCGCACGGCGACCATCAGAACCCACCAAGATGGCATCTTCATAATCGGCAGAGACCAAAGGGGGGGTAGACGGGACGGGAAGAGGCGAGGCGTACCAGGGACTGGTAGTGGAGGAGCTTGAGCTTGCAGCGCTCAACGTCGCGCTCGCGGTGGGCGATGAGGGCGAGCACCGCCTCCTCCACAATGTCATCCTCCTCCGACGACCCAGCGGCGGCGGCGGAAGGTTCTGGGGCGGAACCATTGGAGGAGGAGCTAGGCCAGTAGGCGGAGTCGCAGTCGTCCTTCTCGAGCTTGGGCTTCTTGAACGCTGGGGAGTCGCCCATGGCGAAGGCCAACGGCACGAGGGGAACCGGGGAGGCAACGCGACGGGCGGCGCGGCGCCTGTGCCCCTCTCTCTCTCTCTTTATCTGTGCGCGCCTGGGCCGCGACCGCGCGTGAAAGTGGAGTCCTATATTTTGGGCCTGTTAGTTAGGATTCAGCTTCTCTATATTTTAAGAATTTGATGATGCTGAAAATTTTAACTTTATCAGATTTATAAAATTAAAACTGTGAGTACATTAAAAATGTTTAGATAGATCATTTTGTTTATATTTTAGACTAAAAATATAAACTTAATTCACTTTATTTTAGTCTATAAATTTTAAATCTCAGGTAAAATTATAATATGAAGTTCTCCTAAACAGACCCAAGCTCCGCAGCCTACCACGCACGGTCTCGGCTGTGTCTCGCAAACCAAAGCAGTGCAGCTTGACGGCGTCTGGCCAGGCACAATGGTCGCGTCCACACACTTCTGGATTCTGGCGCCGATCGGAAGGAAGCGCTTTGTATCCGAGGGAAATTTTCATGTTCCAAATGGGAAAATCACACAGATATTATTTGTCTGTACTTTGGACTTGGTTATACTCTGAATGTTCGTGATTATGGTAACAAATCTCTTCAGAAATGTTCGAAACGTAATGCTTGCAACTTCAAGAAATGCGAGACATGATCCCAATCAGATGTAACTGAGATCATTTCTAGGACTGTTCCGAAACGAGTGTGTGACACTTATCGCACCAACATTACAACAGCTGTGTGTGTCACTTATCGCACCAACATTACAACAGCTCGAGTGAAAAGTATTAAGCGTAGGGTAACATCATCTGAATCATATTTGCAATGCAGTATGGATGGCACATGCGCTATCGCCTGTACGGAGTACAGATTGACCCGAGTACAGATTGACCCGGCATCTGACAGACTGATCAACCACAAACTTTCGAACGCAAGCCAGGCAAGAAACCCAGCATAAGATGAGACAAATGATGTCCTCTACGGCGTCTCGTCTTCATGGTACAGGTACAGACCAAAACCGAATCTTGCGCAGGCCTTGCAGAATGCAGCCTCTTCTGCGACAGCCACAGGATCATCAAACCGTGCATCATTCAGCGATGCTGTTCCAGCAGCCTCCCGATGAACCTGCATTGATGAAAACAAAGTTTAACTTCCAGTTCCAGATAAGATTATCGAACCACAATTTTGTTACAATGCGAGTGGCTCATTTTCATTTGCTGCCTGCGCTGCAATTCAATATCTCCTTCAAAAGACGTTAAGTAACTGAACCCATATTTCTTTCAGGGAGAAAAGGGGTTTGAAATTTATAATTGGACTCAGCGGTTTGAAACATTAGAAGGTAAGCACTCTCATGCATACTACGATGTTAGCAGAGCGGTGCACTGGAGGCTGAACGGAGGGTAATGCTACAGTGTCTCCACAGAATCTCAGACTCAGATGTAGAACCTTAAGTTCTCTATTCCTGGCAAAAAAAAAAGGTCCTTAACTAATATATGGTGCATTGGTGATTATGGATCATTAACCATCTGTTTCGTATTTGTATTGCACTATGTGCTTACGAACCCAATTGAACAAACTGAAAGTTGCATATGCCAGAAACTTATCTTCTCCCTGCTTAATATAATTAAGCAACCTAAATCATATCATGTTGGGAAACTGGGGAAGTATGTATTCAGGATACAGACGTTACTAGGAATAGTCAGATATATAGTTGGTTCCTACTAATGCCCAGATTAAACAGAAAAACAATTGATGTACCCCTTGGATGGGCAAAGCCTGTACAAACTAAGACAGGGCACTGCACCTTGAGATGGGCTGCCACAGGCATATGGGAAGAACAGAGTATGTATCACAGTTCACAATTCAGTTTGAGCCCAAACAATTATTGTGCCAACCAAGTGAAATTTCCAATCTGAGATTTTCCAGGAGATTTGGCCCAACCTCAGCTATCCAAACAAAGCCCTAAGTGCTCTTGCAATATATGCAGCTTGTAAGTTTGCATCATAAATTAACATAGTATGGATTAGGGTGGGACTGATAATTGGTCCATTAGCTAATTCATAGGATGATAGTCCCTGTAATAAGACAGCAGTCATCGCAAACAAGAGACAATAGTTAAGTACCTCTCCATCTGTTCCTCGTACTGTGACACGATATACCACTGTCACCTTTCCGCAATCAGTGTAGATAACATCACGGACCTCTCCACACCAACCTGAACATAGAATTCAATCCAAGAATAATGTAAAGTGCAAACAGTTGGCACATCCAGCACATTTCAAGTAGACAAATGATAGTTGGGGCAAGGATATGAGGCACTTGTATTTAAGGGAATCAATTTTCTAGATTGACATACTGGCAATCTGGCATCACAAATGCTCAGCTCAGGTATGCAAGCATAATACTTCTTCAGCACCCTTCATTCACTCTTCAATACAAGGTCATTGATTCATGTGAAAGCACAACACCATAAAGTATACGCGGGACATGGAATGGAATGGGGATGCACAATCTCTATAGCACCGACACTCAATTTGGTGTCGTATCGGTGTCCGAAACCAACACGCCACTCCACACGTATTGGACAATTAGATAGCCAAAATAAATAATTTTAATATTTGACACTTCATCGACACGTAGCTAACACATATGATGATATAGCCTGGCTCAGCTCAACAAACTAAAGGGTAACCTTAGCCACCCGAAAGGAGCAAAACACCAACATTAAGGCTCCACTGTGGAATCATGTTGTTGTTCTAGATAAGGGTGATCCGTCTAGAGGAAATATGAAATAGAGATGCAAGGTACATATTCTTACTCAGTTTAGAAGTGAAATTGTAAAGGTTGAGATACATATTCCTAATTTACGCTTTACATTATTTCAGTTTGATAAGCATGTAGAAAAATGGAGAATAATACATATGTATATTATTATTATTATTGTTATTTAAATATATATATAGCCATGTCGCCGTGTCGGTATTTTTTGAAAAATGGTGAATTTCGTGTCGGTGTCATGTCGTGTCGACGTATCTATGTCCGTGCATCATAGTGCACAATTCAAAACAACACCAGCCATAAAGAGACCTATATCGATTTTCAAACTACGAAAACATTGAACAGTTTAAGAATTTATGAATGGTAGATGCTCACCTGGGGCATAAAAGCTGAGCATCCTGTTGGCATGGTACCTGTAAGAAAAACAAGAAATCATAACAAATCAGAGCAAGGAACGAACTCGTCGTGTCAAGAATGTACCAGATTATGAGAAATGAGAGGATCCAGGCATCATGAGTTGATAGATCGGCCTGAATTTCGTGGGAGATTTCAGAATATGACACTCTTTAAAATTCACATTTCAGGATTTGACACTCTGGCCCACAGTCATTGGCTCAGATGGCTCCATATGTCATAAACACAGCCAAAGAGGCACACGAATTGAGTGTCATATTCTGAAATATTTCGAATTTTTCGTGGGTGGTTAACCGTTTGTACCAAGATCTGGACGCTTTAGCCTTTAACTAGATTCCGACCCGAGCAAACCCAACACAACGAACCCTGCAGAGAGAAAGAGAGAATAGAGAGCGGGGTGGGACTGGGGGGTAGTAGTACCAGGGGATAACGGGATCGCAGGCGGAGGCGCGGCGGGAGGTGCGGACGATGGTGTCCGGCACGCGCTTGTTGAGGTCGCGGAGGATCTCGACGAGCGGGCGCGTGATCCCCGACGGCGCGGCATCCAGCGGCACGACGTAGTTGGTTGTGGACGCGGCCGCGACGGCCACGCGTACGCGGCGGGGAAGGCGGGGAGAGGCTGAGGCGGCAGGGAGCGGCGAGGCGAGGGGGCGCACGAGGAAGGTGGTCTCCATGGGAGGAAGGAAGAGGAAAATATGTTTATGCCACGTGACCAAATCCTTTTCTCTTTCCTAATTTACGCTATACATCCTTTCTAAAAGAGATGTTATAGATGCTACCAGATACCTAATATTAAAGAATCTTTTTTCATGAATGAGATCAATTTGGGCGGGTCACTTCACTAGGCGTGGAGAAACCAGAATCTAATGGCACTTTTGGAACGCTGGAATTTTCTCGCATTCATCCAAAGATTATACCACTTTCTATAAATTTAATGTGAAATTTATGTTTCCTGTCTAGGTCTAGGATCAGAATGAAAATCAATGAAACAGAGGTTGTTTGGTTCACAACCCACGTAGATTCTACCAATCTGTTCGATCCGTAATAAAATGTACTACAGATGCAACGAAAAAGAAATTTAACAAAGTCTAGGTAACACATTGGTGGCCAAAATTGGTCAATTTTAGGTGGCTATATTGGCTTAGAACAAAATCAGCCACTAGGATGGCTCAGCCTCAGCCTCACCTGTCATGCAAACACAATATTCGCATGGCATGCTGCAGCTACCATGCATGTGAAATGCCATGCTACTCTGGAAACTCAATGGCCTGCATGCAGTGGCGGAGAAAGAAAATTTTGGAAGCATGGATAAATCTAACTACTTAATTGTATATGAGGAAATTTTGATAGGTAAAACTTTGTTTTCACGGCGTTTACATTGCCAAAACTATATTGTACCTCCATGGTTCGTCACCTGGAGAGCCTGGGCAATCACCCGCCCTGCCCATGAGGTGGATCCGAGTGCTGCATGCATGCATGTATATTGCTAATGGTCCTGAACACGTACTCAAGATTGGACACTAGCAAACACCAACCGACCGAAGCCCAGAGGTAGTACCAGGGGTCCTAGATATGTCCCGGTGCCTCCAAAAATTTTAAAAGTACTATAAGATTACATCTTTAATAGGTCAAATTTATTTCTATTTTAGTGGTTTAGGATTTTTAAGACATTAGAACTATTTGTATTGTACTTCTAATAAATTTCAAATATATATGTTGAATTTATGTTATTATAAAATTATTATATAAGACTATAAAGTAATATGAGCGAGATGTATACTCACAAAAAGTTTAGCTATATATATCTCTCTCGCGCGACATGCAGCTGGCTCAAGCACCGTGCATCATCGTTGAAGGCGAAGCCTATGCATCCCAGCGTCAGTGACGTACGACAACTGTTCAGGCGCGTGCGATATGTGCGTCGAAAGGCTTTCGAGCTAGCTGCATGTGACAAATCACAGTTTCTTTCTTGTTGATTCTTGTGCTGTTATATATTGCTTGCATGGTAAGTGCTAGCTCGTATCTATCCTCTTGTTTTAGAACAAAATAACTAATTGATAATACTAGCTATAACTCTTAAAAAAGAATGTTATGATAAAAGAACTATATATATCTTTAATAATATCTAAATACGAGTTGATATCGGCTATCTATCATCCTTCTCATCTTCTCTAAAAAAGGCAACGTGCCAATATATAGGTCATAGCCCACGATATGCTCCCCCACTTCTCTCAAATAAAAAAGGAACCGACCATATCTCTCTCTTTCCACTCACATCCACTCCTCCCCGTCGAACCATTCTCTACTTTTTCCTTCTCGTGATAAGTCAATAGTGTAATTTTATTTTTGTAAATATGTCACATGATTTGATTATTTAGTTTAAAAATATGTTTCCACCGCAACGCACGGCCATTTGGCTAGTATATAATATGTATATAGCAACACCATTGTTTCAACTCCTCACTAGAGCTAAATTGTGATTCACTGAATCCACCTCATATATCTCTACTACTATAATGCAGCAGTTGGTGGCAGCGGTACGGCTTCCGCGGACCCCACTAGCAGCCTCCAACCCCCCCCCCTCACTCCACACGCGCATCGCCCTCATTTACGCATCGCGCATCAATAATCTCCTCGCAAAGAAAACCTAATCTCCTCGCCGCCCCAATGTCCTCGCGCCTCCTTTCCTCCACCAATGCCGTCGGCATCCCCTCCTTTCCTCACATGGCGCCCGCTTCCTTCCGCCTTTCCTCCATCCTACGCCTCGCTGATCTTTCTGCGCCGGCCGACTTCGAAAGTCTCGCCGCATAAACCGCGTCGTGGTGCTATTCTTGGACTTTCGCCGGGCAAAGATCCGTGCGTATCTGCTAGCTCGTTTGCCCGCTCCGATCGGTCGTGGGGTTCTTGCGGTACCAAAAGGGCCGGTGACCATGGACTACCTCGCCACGGTGGGCAGCACTGTGCCCGACGACAAGATCCGCAGCTGGAGGCTGCAGTGATCGATTCGACCAAGAAGAAATGGGGGCGAAAGGAGTGCTCCTTCCTTGCGGTGGCACCGCAAGAGTTCCCCATTAGCTAAATTTGCGGCAATGCAAAGGACCATTTGTCCCCGGTTATTCTTGGTGTGCGCAGATATCGGAGGCGGGAATCTTTGGGAACGGCTTGACGGGCGCCGCTTCGTCTGGCCTAAACACGAGGCTCATATCGAAGGTAAACCGCCTTACCGGTGTTGAGGTGTTGTAATGTAACGCATTGAGCCTTTGACTGATTGGCACTATAAATCTTCCATTCAAGGGTAACCTACCTTTCTTGAATCTTATTCTATTGGTATGCCATTCGCGCACTTCACCGCTTGTTTCTTTTCGTGGCCAACGATGAAATTGAAGTACTGTTCTTCGGATCTCAAAGAAGTTGGAATTGATGTATCACATGTTATAGTAAGGCTTGGATTACAAATATATAGCTTGTGCATCGCTGGTCATCATGTGCAAGTAATCATATTATTGTTGGGAAGGCACAACAATTTTCTAACCATTTCCTCATAATAAACATTCTGATTGATAGCACTGTGTTTTTGGGTTCCATATATTTGTTGCTGCCACAAGGAAAGATAGCAACATCCTTTCAGTACCATTGGAACTAGGGCCTCTAAGGTGTATCTCTAATATTTAAACTAGATGGTCATATCTTCCTAAAAGAAGTTAGATGAACACATAACTTGCTCCTGTGTTCAAGAAATAAAATGCAACTAATTTGAGTTACAACCTTTAACGGCGAACCCCCACGCATGCGTGCGGTTGAGCTTGATATGTCTTGCCGAGATCTTTTTCACAAAAGGTCAAAATGAAATATAATGTCGACTATAAGGTGCCTGGACTATATTATTCTTTTATGTCTCATACTCTTTGGATGTTTACGCTGCAGATTTCGATGGTGGAAACACAACACTTGTTTATGTCATTATTGATAAGCAAACGTAAGAAAATTTTTCCATCATTATTATAATGACAATTAGTACTTATCTTGTAAAGACACTACCTAGCTTGTAAAGATAAGCATGTCTTAGTGACCTCAATGTTTGGTTGCTCATCTTGTCAACTCTGGCGGTACATGTAGATAAATTTCTCAAATAAAAGTTTGTTTAGGGATTTCTCAATGCAGCAGTTGGTATAAGTAGTACAATCGCGAGAAAATATTTTATGGTATAAGTAGTACAATTGCAGAAAATATTGCTCTCTTAAGATAGTAAGAAATTTATTGAGTAATTGATCATATTACCAATTCGCAATGAAACTGTTGGATACTCCATGGAAGAGGTAGGCTGTCAGTATGATTGGAAAGAATAAGTCAGTATGCTATACTTGAAAGGATTCCTTTTGGTAGACCATTTAGCATGGCTCTTTGGTTGAGCCCTTCATCTTGAGCTCAGAGGCGTAGTGAGATCCATCGACATATCTTTGGGCGTCTAATTTTCAAAGGCACCCATCGAAAGACCTTCCATTAAAAGAAAGAGCTTCAGAGCATCCTCTCGGTGTAAGAAATTCAACAAAGGCTGGGCGCTTTTGCTTGTACCTAGCATGCGCTTTAGCCTTGTTTTCTGGAGGAATCTGATGGAAATGTTTAATTACATTCCTTTTATTTTCACCTAGGCGGATATTCAGTTACAATTATACTATCATAGTTTTTAAAAATATTTTTTCTCGGTCCAAGTAGTTATTTTCATAACATGCCACTTTCTAAATATCTAAATCAGCAAACAAAGGATGTGGTAAAGGCGTTGAAGAAGCGATTGCAAAACAAGGACCAAGGTTCAATTCTATGCTTTGACGGTATGTACATCCATTATGCCATGATCGGACGTTGAAAAAAATATTTTTGTGGTTGCATCAATTTCCATGTTATTACTTTTCTTACAAAGATCTTAGCAGAAATAATTTTGTACATAATAAGATTCAAAGATGCTATTTATCTTATTCATATTAGTTACAAATTTGGTGCATTTATTAGAGACAATGATGAAGAACTGCGGTGAATATGTTCGCTTTGAAGTTTACGAGCGGCATGTTCTGCAAGAAATGGTTAAAACCATCCGAAGAAGGTTTCTTTACTCCCCTACTTACTTTTACTTGCTCTTCTCCGTCCTAAATCTGAGTACATGCTAAACACCTAACATGTCGTGCTAAGATTCTAAGCGTTTTCTTGTTTGGATTTTGCTTTCGAGAATGATGTGCGTGTAAGGGATAAGGTATTATTACTTTTAGACTCATGGCAAGAAGCATTTGGTGGACACGAGGTAAATACACGCAATATCACTTGGGCATATCTTGAAGTAAAGGTATGCGACTAATTCTGTTTGTTTTCTAGGAAGTAGATTTATCTTTTTCGTCTGTTCAACTGGATATGATTTGAAGCATGTTGTCTGTCCAACATCGTGGATCATGTGATTGTGCTCTCTATTTTTTGGGGAAATAAATTCTTTTAGATGTAACCATCTATGCGAATTGTGAAAATTTGTCTGGAGGATGTGTAGCATTCCCAAGACGTCCCATAGATGCCCCACCAATATTTACTCCTCCTGCAACACATAATTCTCAAACCCATGGTTCACCCAGATATCTTGAGGGAAGTCTGAATGAGAGAATGTCCTCGATGGCGAGACTCGAGGTTATGTCCTTTTGTTAGTGTATTGGACCCATTTGACTCGCTTTCGATTATCACCATTACTCATTTTGTGATTTTAACATTTCTCCTCTTTTTGCTATTACAGTTTAGGGGATTTAAATAATATCCGAAATGTGACAGAACTGCTGAACGATATGGTGCATGCTTTGGACCCATCTGATCTCATGGTAGGAAAATAATTCTCAACTCTAAAATTGTGGTCTAGGACCATCAAATCGAGAGAACAACGGTGCGGATTGCGCAATAGTGCTTTTGAACAGTATTTTTTTAACGTTATAACGACTGGGTTACATCTCTTTCCGGAGAAATGGTTTATTCGCCAAAGCCAGGTTTATTCGCCATTGCATTTTCATTCGCCAAAGCCAGGTTTATTCTATTCTTAAATCAGTTTATTCCTAAGTGATTGTTTGATGCACTGGATTGAAACCACTTTTGGATTGGTAGTTGCATTGTTCGAATGTCAGTTAGAATCGGCCTTGTTTGGGTCTGTTTTTTTTGTCAGCATTCATTTATGGGGTAAGCTAGGATCGTACAAGTCAAATGATAGAATTGCAGCATCTTATTTCTTGATTTCCTTGTACTGTTCTGTTTCTTGATTTTATTTTGTCTTACTCAATTTGCACGCGCTTTTCTTGGTATGGGCCATGCAAATGTAGAAAAAACATCTTGAAACCAAGAGATGAAGATCCGCTACTTGATGGTGATGATGAAAGACCGAGAGCTTTGATGATGAGCCGAGGAGGAAAGAAATGAGAAGGGTATAGACTTGGCTACTACACTTAAACCTATTGAGAAGAATTTTGTCATCATCGACCCAAGATTGCTGACAATCCCATTGTAAGATTCAACTGGGACCTCCTGTACCTCGACTCCTTTGTTCTTTTTATTGATATAGATATCAACTTTTCATACATCTGTGTTCTTTGGTCGATGTTTCGATATTTGCATCCGATAGTTTTCTCGCAATTGATGTAATATAGCCGTGAAGAAATATTGGGAAGAACCTCTGAGTAATGACGATCTCATCTTGCCCTTTTATTGCGAAATTTCATTGGAAAGGTCTTTTTATGTTTTAGCAAATTTCACCGTTTGTAAATTAAGCTGCTGCATAGGGTAACAAAATTCCTTGATAAATAGAGTTTCACAGAGCCGAGTATCTAATCGAATCTGCATGCATGAATTAATCTCTAAAAAATTCATTGTGGGTCATTAGTATTTGAAGTCATTGTCTCACCAAGGCGACCAATCCCTCTTATGCTTAAAATTGTGAGTGAAACTAGCGGTGATGTCCCGAATGATGGCGAAGGCAATGTAGATGGGATTTTCAAATATTTTTCAAGAAAAGTTGTTCTTTGTAATTCTCAAAGTATTCTCAATTTTGCGTTTTTTTCATTCATCGGCGACAATAGTTGGAAAATGTGCATCCACATCTTTACAACCTTGCCCAAGAATCAGTGCAGATCTTGAGATAATTAAGGAAGACCGTGTAAACCCTTTGTTATAATAATATTTTTAGCACGAAGCCATTTCCGACCTTTCACAATGTTGCTTTCAGTTGCAAAAATTGAAACCGAGAAAATGCTTATCACCATGGTTTTAATTCATGCTTAGACACCTTTCATATTTTTCGTTTGGGACAATCCATGACAAGGACAAAATCCTTATCTCAAACTCCATGCGTCAGCAAGGTGGAGGCAACATCTTGAAGCTTCACGAGGATGTGCAAACTGTGGATACAAGGACGTCAGGTGATGTTTGAGATTCTAAGATCAGATCGAGGAATCGCCGCTCCAAAACAGCACAAGCGGCGGCACCGAGGCCGCCGTCGGTGTGGTCCAAATGGTCATCGTCGATTGCGGTTATGCAATAGAGACCATGACAAGAGACATGGAATGGCTGTTTGGTGGCACCGGTTAATAAGAAGTTAAGAACACCAATTCAGTACTTGATAGCTATTAGTTTGGCACTTAATGCCTAATGTCGTATCGAGCATCCCCGCCTGCCTCTGTCCGGACGAGAGCGAAAGTTTCAGCAGCATCAAGTTGTGAACTGTGTCATAAGGCTCTGAAAGTCTGAATGTTTGTACATACTGCATAGCAGTTGGTCTGAACTTTTGCAGACTCGGGAGAATGATGGAGCAAGAGGGGTTTATTTTTCAAGTTTATTGCCATTCCTATTTACCTACGATTCATGTACCTTTTACCTTTTGTTGAGGAATCTATAAATGAAAGATTGTTAGTATGTGCCTTGTTTACTTTCTTGACATTATGCAGGATGGCGAAACAACGGAAACCAAATAGTAGCAAATATGTTCAAGCGTTCTGGTTTTCTGTATTTTTGGGTTTAAGTGGATCATGACAGGTGCAACTTGCTGGGTTTCTTTCGTGTCAGAAGTTGACAATAAACAGAACTGAGTAACCCCAAAGAAGCAACACATTATGGCCTTCTGGGCTGTGAACTTCCATGCCATGAAGCGACCCTAGCTTATGCATCGACTCGTCCTTTTAATGACGCGATTTTAATCTGAACATGATAGTGACATGGAACTTCATGTTACAGGTTAGTATGACGCTAGCATTTGATTTCTTGTTCAAGTATGACTTGTTGACTAGAAGTACGTTTTCGTTTCAAAATTTGAAGTCCATGTATATGTATTTAACAGAAATTTTGTACAATATATTTGGTTTTAATTCATGTCAGAGGGGGCCATAAAAAACTTTTGTAATCGAGAGAGATAGATGTTTGATTTTGTAGCACAATTCTTTTATTGCTTGACCTTTATGTTTCGTTACCAATTTTATTTTTCGTAGCAACGCACGGGCATTGAACTAGTTGAATAAAAAAAGGAAGAGGCTTTCGACGAGGGTCAAGAAACTTCCGACAAACTTCTGATCAGCAGGGGCCCAAGCTCGAGCTCGGGAGTGGCGTCGCCGACCAAGACTGGTTATGTGGACTCCTCACGACCTAGAGCTCGGGGCGTCAAGACCTCATGATCGGGCGGCGTTCGGCTCCACCGAGAGGACTAGCTCGGGACGAGCACGCGCCATGGCGGTTACAGATCCATGAATGCAGGAGTCAAGGTGGCGTGGGCGGCTTAACAAGGCGATTCTGACCATCTCCGAGACGTGCGAGGCCATGATCTCCGGGAATCTCTCCCGGCCATTTCTAAGAACGTTAGGAAGGATATAAGGCCTCGCAAGGCATGTATACAGGGGAGGACTCGAAGGAGAAAACCCTAGCGATAGACCAGTAAACACAAACAGAGCACTCAGGCTCGAGCTGTAATCATCTCTTTGTACGCACAATTAGTGGATTCCTCCGCCTCCGGAGAAGACTGGACGTAGAGCTATTACCCGCTCAGGGAGCTCGAACCAGTATAACTTGTTGTGTCACGCTCTCTGTCGTCTTTCTCCGACCTCTACGCTGCAAACGCGAACCTCCGGTGAGTAAGCTCCGAATTGGGTCCCTTACTCACTAACACCCCTCTTCACTTTTGCGGTCAGGCGATCCTGATCGTCGACACTTTCCTACATATACACATAGTTCCATGTATGTTGTGCACCACACAATGTGCATCGAGATTTGTGCATCACTCTACCCACCACATCTATCCATTTTTCATAGAAGCATCCACATTTCTCTACCTTCTCCTTTCCACTCCTTTTTTTCTCCCATTCCTCTCTTCCCTCTCGGCTACAGCTATCGAGCCGTCAACTGTCACCCCCAAGCTAAGGGCTAGCTACCTATGACGTCACTGCCGCCATCGTTGAGAGGTCGGAGTGCTAAGCACCTCGGCAACTCCAAAGGTGGTATCCTCATCGGTAATTTCGACCCCTCACCTCTTTTCTACCGGATGGCTATGCATGTGTTGTGTACATGTGAGTGGCTATGGATGCTTGGAGGAATGCATGATTGATGAATGAGTAGTGCCCACAAAAAACTAGATGATGATTCGGGGTTAAATTGACATTCGTGTTGCTAGCTTCTTAAACTAATTTCATGAGTTGAGCCAAGAATGTCATACTAGTATTAAGGGCCCTTAGGGTCTGTTTGTTTTTGTTGTGGATTCTTCAAAACCTGATTCTAGATTGTAACTGTAGAGAAGCTGAATCTCCAAAAGCTGAGCTGTTTGGCATTCTGGCTTTTGCAAGGACCGGCTAGTAGGTTTTGAAGTGTAATGCCTGTAATACCCCTAACTTTTCTGAGTGTAATATATATGTAACCATCACATATCGACATTGTAGCTAGTTGAGAAATACGAATTTTACTGAACTAGATTCATAACTTCATTAATGGCTTCAACAGTCAATTCGCCTTGGCTTAATGCGCTAGAACTTTGCAGGAGCTGCTCCTCTCTGTGTTTCACCGGCAACGCGATGCAAGATCAGACGCCTCTGCCCGATACGATATGACCAACCCGCTCATTATTTGATCGGTGGCGCTGCGCTGCGCAAAGGTTACACACTTCCTAACAATAGTGCCGGTCGGCTCACCAACAGTGTGCACTTGTACCATAGAAGATAACAGGCAAGCCATGATCGATGAAACATTTCAAACAAATTGGAGTCACGAAAGTTTTCCTGATAAATCTTCACCTCGGCAAGCATACAACAGATTATATGTTGTGATTCAAATGGAAAAAAGACTTCAAAACACAGATACACATGGGTTTAGAATTTTCAAGACTTCAAGCTTGGGAAGTAACAAGTCAAATTCCTAATGCAGACACGGAAAAGGTTAAGTGGCACCAAAATCTCATGATCAAGCTTTCAAAACCCTGGGTGTCTTCTCATCAAGATCTTAAGCGGCAGTGAAAGCCTTCTTCCCTGCCCCACTCTTTGACCCAGCCGGAATGACTTTCAGCACATTGAATCTCATGGTCTTTGACAATGGCCTGAAATTAAAGCAATAGTTGATTTATTTTATAAATTTCGGGAGGACGCTCACGAAATAAATGTATGCGAGATTAAAAAATGGACATTACATGTCAAAATAGGCAGCATTTGCTAAATTCACTGATATACACAGAACATTCACAGGTCAAGTGCATGTCCAAAGTTCAATAATTTCTGCTACATTGAAAGTGCATCTAGGCCCCTAATTATGTTTTGGATGATTAATGACAAACGATTAAGGGACTAATGGCTTAAATGAGTTTACAAGCAGGTGATAGTCCCAAAAGAAGCGCATCCACGGACATTATTGACCCTCAAAAGTGAAAAGATGAACGGCGTCGACTTAGCGTAGATCTTTTATTTTATTGAGTCGATAGGATCGCCGTACTATTAAGAGGGATGGGATGTAGATGCTTTAGAAATAACCTATGTGCTCAGATGAACATCTCTTATAAATTTGGTTTTGGAAGTCTCCTTGCACGGCACTCACTTTGTATTTCAGTTGTGCTGATATTATCGGAATGTCCGATGTTAATATCGGACAGTCCGATGATATCGGACTCTCCGGTGTGAGTGTTGTGTTGCCTTTGGAATTATCGGGAAAAGTCGGAATGTCCGATAATTGATATCGGACTGTCCGATGTTGTTTGAAAATTTTTTTAAGTCTTTAAACTTGGATCTCTCGGGAAACATCGGAATGTCCGATGGTTGATATCAGATAGTCCGATGTGATCTGAAATTTTTTCTAAGTCATTGGACTGGAACTCTCTGGAATTATCGGAATGTCCGATGTTCGATATCGGATAATCCGATATACACTTAGGTTTTTGCAAAGTTCTTTGAGTTCGTTGAAAACTCTCGAATCATCGGAACATCCGATGTGTGTAATCGGATAGTCCGATGTGTGCTTTTTCTCAGCAAAATTTTGAATTTATTGAGTGGAGTCGATCTGGTGATTTGCACTGATCGGATAGTCCGATGTGGGGTCTGACATAGGGCAGAACGGCTCTTTTTTGTGTCTTGGCTATATATACCCCACCCACTCCCTCATTGATGAGCACCTACCGGTGTACTAAGCATTAACTCTTCTCTTGCTATTTTCTTGCTCATTCTTGCTCTCTCTCTCTCTTGAGTTCATCCTTGAGAAATTTGTTGAGAGATTGGAGCAAGTGATTTCTAGTGCTTTATTGCAAACCGGGAAAGTTCTTTTGAGCACTAGGGTGATTTTCAAGAGCGGATCCACACTCCATTTATTACTCTTGGAGATTGAGGTCTCCTAGACGGCTAGGAGTCACCGGTGAGCTCCCGATCTCGTGTGGGAAGCCACCGAGTTTGTGAAGGTTCGAATCCACCTCCGCATGAGAAGGGTTCAAGCAAAAAGGTAGGTGAGTGCTTTGTGCAACACCTAGAGGAGTAGGGTTGAAAGAAACCCCGGCTTTGTGCCGCCTCAACGGAGACGTAGGATCTCCTCAAAGATCCAAACTTCGGGAAAAATCTTTGCATCTCTTGGTGTGTAAGTCTCTATTTGTTCCCCTTTTAAGCTTGGCTAAATCTTTTGGGGATTCAAGTTTTTGGTAGCTATTTGTAGTAGATATTGTGTTATCTTATACTCTTTAGTTGCCTTAGCTCAAAATCTTTATTTGGTGAGCTGTCTAGCCCTTTAAATTGCTCTGATCTACTTTCTAGGGTTTTCCTGCGCTCTGATCGGATTGTCCGACCTCTCATATCGGATAGTCCGATATAAATCGGATAGTCCGATATCAAAGTCGGATATTCCGATATTTCCGCTGCTAATTAGGTCTTAAATTTTTATTACGCCTATTCACCCCCCCTCTAGGCGATTTTATCGATCCTTCATACATAACATAGGTAATCCCTTATACATGGGCATTTCTTGTCAATGTAGGTTCCTGTAATAGGCAAATTAAAGATATCATATATAAAACTAAACAAGACTAGAATGATCCCTATCACTCTTAGCTAAACACAGATTCAGGAAGTAAAAAAAAGCATGAATGTAAAAAGATGTTAATATTCCAAATGCAACGCACACATCAATGAATCCTTCTTCAGATGTTATGACAAAGTATGAAAAGAGTTCATGTTCTTTCAGAAAGCAAAGCAATTCTCAAGGAGCATCAAATATCCAACGAATAATTAAACATAATTAAACTCTCAAGCCTGGCGAAGTGAAAGTTCTTGCAAGGCAATTGCAAATGTCTTCAGAAACAAGATTCATTTTTCTCATCATTGCCATGCGACTGTATGAGCAAGCACATCTACAAATTCATATTTAACTACTGCTGAAACTAGTTATCAGGTATACAACCTAACCACCCAGATTAGACCAAAAAAATATAGATACTAAATTGACTCCCCAAGCTTTAATGCCTTAATCTGATAACCGACAACAAATGTTTTGGCACAGCTATAATCTACAAGGGAAATTAATGGAAACGAAACATTATGAAAGAATGCAAATTATTTCGACATACATCCACGCATTAACAATCTATACAGCTCAATCAACATTACCACTTATGTATTAAATTCTGGTACCTACCTATCCAACATCTGAACTAATGCAGGTTCATGTAAACCTAAGCATCCGTGGAGAAAAGAAATTCGACATGCATCCACGCAAGTACGCAGTCATTTCGAGCTAACAAACATGCCAGATGAGTTTGCTGGGTTTTGATCAGAAGAACAAGAACAAGACTGCGGATGCTAGACCTACCACAGCTTTACAGAATGATACTAGATCTACCGCATACATGTAAAGGGTAAGAAAAAGCAGACAGCTCGTTCATTAGTGGAAGCAAGAGGGGTTTGTAAGGGTCCTCACCTGATTCGCTATAGCTTCCGCGCAAAGGAAGCGACGGTGCCGGTGCAAGGTGGAGAGGCGCAGTAGCTCAAAGCGGCAGCGGCAGGAGCTGTGAAGAAGAAATGTCTGAGGTTAGAGGTCAAGGCATAACGAAACAGGACCTGCTCTGGGAGACGACGTAGATCTGCCCCTTGGGGGAGCGCGAGCGCTGGAGATGAGGGGGAGCATGGTCGCCGGTGAGGGAGAAGCTCGGGCAGTGCGGGATCCGGTGGGAACCTGGGAGGGATGGACACACGTGAGGAGTAATGGCATTGGTGAGTAATTACTTCTAACTTTTAGTGCCATTCTCATATTTCTATTCCTTATAATCCATATAAGCACGTATAAAATGGATTGTGGATTTTAGTGTATAGGGATGGCCTGAATTATAAGAATTGTTTCCTAAAATCGAGCTATTTGTTTTTTATTCAACTTTTGGGCCCTAAGGGCCTGTTTGTTTTAGCTTTTGATTCTGGATTCTGGTCTTAAAAGTAGAATAAAAAACAAACAGTCTTATTCTAGAATCCAATTCTCACAATCCAGCCCATCCATATATACTAGAATCCACAATCCACTTCATATGTGCTTTTGGATTACAGCTCTTGGAGAATCAGCTTCTCTATAACCATAATCCAGAATCAGTTTTTAGAGAATCCAAAGCTGAAACAAACAGGCCCTAAGACCAATGGCTTTTGCTCATCGAAATTGAACTAGAAAACATGACATGACAGCATGCAGTGATGAATAAAGAATTCTTAGAATGCTATGAGATTGTCGATTTTGTAGATAAATGAAAAAACTCGTGCTTTACACCTACATATGCTAGTTTCTTGTAAAAAGGGTCTACTGTCTTATCAGGGTTTCAATCTTGAATTCTAGCATAGCCATGATTCTTAGACAACTAAGCATACTACTTCCAAGATATGCATTGATTTAGTACTTGACATGATTTAAGAAAACACTTATTAACATGGCAATGATGAGAAAGTACGAGATTCGAGCCTTGTGGTAACTTTACTCAAGATTTAGTCTTGTCTTGGTTCTATGCTTCAAAGTACTACACATGATGCTTTACTTATGAGAACTGAAAACATATTAATCTATTTGATCCATGCTAGTTACTGATTTCCCTAATCAATTACTAGTATCTACCTGATAAGAGTCATGGCAAAGGAATGTATTTCTAGACGGTAGATTTATAAGCTCGATAATGCAAAAATGAATTGAGAGCAACCTACACATACTAATTATTTCCAAATGGTATCTAACATGTTCTTGCTAAAAGAAAATATGGCAAAACTGATAATGATATGATACTACATAAAGATCCTAAGTAAATAGGTCAGTGATGATTTAAATCTGAGAGTTAGACTCGTTACTTCCTATTCATGCTAGTTTTCATGGCACACATATATCATGTGTTCAAGAACACGTTCATCACACAACATTTATACATATGAATATGCATCAAAGATTCATGATGAGATGCTAAGGTATGAAAACCTTGTTCTAGCCAAAAATACAAAATGTGAAGATATGAGGTTTCTTGCTTCCCTTGTGCTCCCAATCAACTCCTCTTTGTTTCCCTCAAATCTTGAGCTTGCCCTAGTGATGGATGATGCCTATATGACAGATGCCTGAGCTTTCCCCTTCTCTTCTTCCTTGCTCCTTGCCTTCCCTTGCCTTGACCAATCCCACTAATGCAGCCATGGCATTAGGGTTTGCAAAAAAAGAAAGGAAGGAAGAAGAGAAGAGAGATGAGCTCATCGTTGCCAAATGCCAACCCATCTCAACAATGCTCATTGCGCTCTATATTTATAGATGGATTTACATGGTAAATTACCAAGTGGCCTTTGAAATATTTTTACTTTAGAAAAGAGTGAAGAATTTTCTCTACTTGCCACCTCATGGCATGAATATGCCACCTAAGTGAGACACCTAGAATTTTGGGGTTAAAATGGTAAATCACTCCATGGTTTTTTAGTGAAACTTGAGAACTTGGAGGTCATTTATTTTATAAAAAAATAAAAATATTTGAATTTGTTTTGTGTAATGAAATGCCTGCTTAAATAAGGTCTTGCCGCCTCATGTAATGAGTTGGCAAAAAGGGTAAGTTGGTCACTTACTAATTCATGGCATGGATGGAAATGTCTCTAAACAACTTAGGAAAAATGATTTTATTTCCTATTGGTAATTCTTGGAAATTATGGAGGCTTCACACCTATGGCAAGATTAAGCATTTTGGGCATTTTCACAATTGATGGCATGAATGGTAATTCTTGAGTTAATTTGGTACATGTCTTAATGTTGAAGTGATGTTCATGGTAATCATTTTTTTTACTTCTAATAACTATATGTATTTTCACTATGGTTACACTTTACCAGTAAATTTTGGTTTATATTTAATTTCCTAAAAATGTTAGGTACTTTGAAATATGTTGATCCAAGGATCTTTTTGCAACTGTGGCCTAATTGGATTATTTTTAGAGAAATTTATTTGTTGAAATTTATTTCTAACCTTTAATTAAATATTTGGCCATCATTTCGATTGCTCTTTCTAATGCAATTGTGTCCTAGTTTGTCAGCGCAATTATAGTAGTCTACCGGAGTTTAAAGAAAAGTTGGCTTTCTAATATAGTATTTATGATTTTTCTAAAACAAAGCATGTGTTTAGCCTCATACATTAAAATTGTGCGCTCACAAAGTACATAGACATTTCTTTTTGAAAGCTATTTTAAAACTTGGTTCCTCCGAGAAAGAGCTGATGATACGCAATTGAAATGCAATTGATGCCTAGAGAAAATAATAGTGCCTAAAGATTTTAGAGTTTTTCAGAACTATAATTAGTCAATTATTCGAACAAATCAATTACAATGTAATGCATGAAAGCCAATTGACTTAGAGTATAATAATGTTTTTTGCCAAAAAAAAAGTGGCTCAATCAACACCACTCCCTAGCCCATGCGACCTAGCCAACAGTGTGGCTAAACCTAAGCAAAAGTTCTTAGGATTTTTACCCAATCCCTTTTTGTTCTCTAATCTGAGCTAACCTAGCACATTTTTGTTCGACAATAGACATTCAGGCTGATTGTTGCCCCCCCCCACCCCAAGAGATCAACCCCCAATCCCACAAAAATCAAAGGTGTTGGGTCTGAATCGGGCAATCTAACTTTGAAACATCACAAATTAAGTTTGAATTAGATCCAATTCCAATTCTACTGAACACCAAAATAATTAGAATAGACTAGACCCAATCTCAAATCCTAAAATTTTAGGGCCAATTTCGGGATCAAAATGGTGGTTTAGACAACTTACTACTCTTTTTTTTTCTAGAGGTAAACCGTATCCCTTCAGCTTATATTCACAAGAAGACAGATTATCAAAGTTACAGACACAATACAAGCGGATGTGAAAAATAAAACAAATAGAAAAATATAGTTCCCAACAGGATGCATCACACAATGACTCTATAGCCATCAAAGCATAAATAGGAAGACATTAAAGCTAAATAGCAAGAATTGAAACAACCGAAAGCTCCCATCACCTAGATTAACTACCATCTCAAGACAAATATGAACTGTATAATCTTCTTTACACTTAAAGAGTTCAAAGTTGAAATAGAAAAGAGTTAAGGTATGCAAAACAAAGTGGGATCTATTTTTTTTATCACATGTTCATGTAGGGTTGAAGGTTGTTTCAATCCAAAATCTAAACCACCAAAATATGTTTTGTAATTGCTCAAGGGAAAAGGGGGAAAAAAGAAAACAAACAAGCGGTGTGATTTGTGATGCACAAGGGATAAATTCCTATTCGGCCTCTATAGGCCTCAAATTTGAATAAGCTGCGAGGGTACCCCGCAAAACGCTATCAAAAAGCCCTAACCCCCTCTCTAGCTCTCCTTTGCTACCGCAGTCGTGTCCTCTCAATCCCAACCATGGTGAGCTCTTCACCTTCCTCCTCTCCTCCCCCCTCTCTATCTAACTCCGTTTTTACTGGGAAAGGGTTCCTATACATTTGTTATAGGGACTACAACTGGCCGTCAGGATCGTCCAATCGAAGTAACAATAAGCAGAATTGTGCAATATTACATTGCTACAGTATTTTTGAACAGTATTATAAAACATATGACCATGTAATTTTTGATCTCACCGTTTACGTTCAGCCGCAGCTAAAGTCGTAACGGGATTTCCCTTGTAACGGTTGATGCAGGAGGGTAACAGTACAAATCTGACTCCGCGGTCCGCGCCTCCGCAACTAGGTTTTTCTTTGCGGCCTCGCCGACCACCTCTTCCCCTCGTCGTTTCAAACCCCAGCACAGGCCACCGCCCTCCTTCCCCTCCCTCCCCGCGGCCACGCCATGGTGAGGCTCACCGCCGACCTGATATGGAAGAGCCCGCACTTCTTCAACTGCATCAAGGAGCGCGAGCTCGATCTCCGAGGTTGTTCGCTTGCCCCACCCATTAGATCTATTGTTCCGTTTTTTTTCCTCTGCGGAGTGTAACGGGTTTGCCTGTCTTCTTCTCCGCGGCAGGTAACAAGATTGCCGTCATCGAGAACGTCGGCGCCACTGAGGTGAGCTCCACTGGCTTCTACCGCACCTTTCTTTCTTCAGATGCACCGTTGTCTCATTTGAAGTAATATGATGGGTTCCTTTATTGGTGGAATCATGCTATAGGAAAATCAGGAGCACGATATTGGTACTTGCTCTTGGATACGGCATGTGAGGGACTACTATGAGATATCGGTGTGCGTGCCATAGGTAGTGATGCAGGAACGTAGTACATACTACTATCTAAGTGCTTAGCATCCCTTTCGTGCTAATAAAACTTCAATTAAAGTAACTGAATAGCTTGGAAAGGCTAGTGCCTAATGCTATGTTTTTTTCAAGTTAACAGATGGGATTCTGCACTACCTTGATTCTAGCCAAGTAACATGTCATGGATTGCAATTTTTTGCCATGTATTAAGATGGAAAATTCACCTTTGTCACTAGATGTTGTTATTATGGGGATATGTACATTTTGCATATCTAAGTTATACAGGGTCGTAGTGTTTTTGTGGGGATGGAAGACATTTTACGAAATTCGTTTGAGCATTTAGGTGTGGTGTTAACCAAAGAGAGGTATACCTTGTTGTTATTGTTCGTAAGAGTGGTCTCTTGCTCTGCTACTTTGCTATACCAGCTGAGGGTGCAAGGGATGAAGTGTTAAAGTGTTTTGCATAATAATTTTTCAAGACCTGCATGTTATAGTGGTGAAGGTGGAGGCCTTTCGACATCGAACAAAATAAGTACTATTCAGATTGTATGGGCAGTGGGCATGAAATTCTAAATGTTAACTTACCACTAGGAAGTTTAGTATTTTCTTTTCTTGACCTGAATGTCTTTGGGGTTCTGGATTTTTTTTTTATTTTCTTTTGTGGAGTTCTCAAGGAAATAGGAGTTCTATGGGAGCGTTTGTTCCTTGTTGTGTTAGAGCAATTATATAGTTTTTTGCAAGAAAAACTGGTAAATTTTTAATTCAATTGAGGTGTGTAATGTGCCTGTCTAATCTCTAACTGTTAGTATGTTGCCAGACTACTTTCTGTTATTACGAGTGACACACTTCTTTACGAATTGTTATATTTGAAATAGCAATGACTTGATATTTAATGGTTTAACTTGATTTGAATCGGCAATAATAGGATTTTTTTTATCTCATTTAAAATAGTTTTTATTTTCATGGGTTCTTCCTCTAGCTGTGTTTAACAGTGTCTCCAATCTTTCACTTTCTAACAGGACCAATTTGATACAATTGACTTGTCGGACAATGAGATTGTCAAGCTCGAGAACTTCCTTCACTTGAATCGTCTAGGCACTCTATTGGTTAACAATAACAGAATCACACGAATTAATCCCAACCTTGGTGGTAAGAGAACCGATGTTTTGTCTTATTGGCTTTTGTTTTTATCACATCCATAATTTGCTACACACCCCTCCTGTTTATACGCTTCTTCTTGGGTTGCTTTCATGTAGAGTTTTTACCAAAGCTGCATACTTTGGTGCTTACAAACAACCGTCTCACAAATCTTGCGGAGATTGATCCCCTCGCATCTCTTCCAAAGCTGCAATTTCTCAGCTTACTGGATAATATTGTAACTAAGCAGCCAGACTACCGTTTGTATGTGATCCATAAATTGAAGCATTTGAGATTGCTGGATTTCAAGAAAGTGAAACAACAGGTTAGCAATCATGAAGTTCTTTAGTATATTAGTTTGTATCGCTTTGAAGTTTCTTAATCATTTGCATTCAGGTTTTATTTCTTGATAATCATACAATGCAAATATTCTTATGTTTAGCTGTCAGTACTCCTGTTCTGATTGACTTAGTTTTAGTTAATTTTCTTAGTAGTTTCTCATTTGATCACTGACGATAATTTCTAAGATCAACACCCTAACTTATTGCAATATTTTGTTTTTATGATGTGGCATCATTTGTGTGCAATTTTTGCTGCCGACACACTTTGCTTTTACCTATATATAAAAAGTTAACTGTTTCTCATTTTACATGTTAATGAAGTCAGGAATCTTGTAATATTTTGCATGTACCTACATACACTTGTTAAGATTGCATATTTTTACTTATCTAAGACATGATTGTGTTAAAAGGAATTCAAAATTAAATACCCTGCATTGCAACAAATGAAGGGTATGAGGTGGCACATGGAGGTTTTGGGTATGGTAGTAGGAATCAAGAGGGAGAGGAAGTCTTGAACTTTGCTATAGCTTATAATCTGATGATAGCCAACACTTTCTTTAGGAAGAGACAGTCTCATTTGGTGACCTTCAGTAGTGGCCAAAACTCTAGTCAGATCGACTTTGTTCTCACAAGAAGAGAGGACAAACGGGCATGCTTGGATTGTAAGGTGATACCCGGAGAGTGTGTTGTCTCTCAACCCAAGCTTGTGGTGGCTGACTTTCGCTTTCGGTTGAATGCCTATAGGGATAAACAAACCAAAATCGTGAGAACGAAGTGGTGGAAGCTCAAAGGGGAGGCATCGGGAGTCTTTAAGGAAAGGGTTATCGCGGAGGGCTCTTGGAATGAAGGAGAAGACGCAAACAACATTTGGGTGAAGATGACAATTTGCATTAGGAAGATGGCTTCGGAGGTGCTTGGAGTGACCAAAGGGAGCGGAGGTGTACCTAAAGATACTTGGTGGTGGAACGAGGATGTCCAGAAGGCTATTAAGGAGAAGAAAGAATGCTATAAGCGCATGTACCATGACAGGAGTGCGGACAATATAGAGAGGTACAAGGTGGCAAAGAAGACGCTGAAGCGAGCCGTGAGTGAGGCAAAGGGCCGAGCCTATGAGGATCTTTACCAACGGCTAAGTACAAAGGAAGGAGAGAAGGACGTCTATAAGATGGCTAGGATTCGCGAGAGGAAGACGAGGGACCTCAATCAAGTTAAATGCATTAAGGATGAGAGGGATCAACTCTTGGTGAAGGAGGAGGACATCAAACATAGATGGCGTGAGTACTTTGACAATTTGTTCAATGGTGAGAATGAGAACACAGCTATTCAGTTGGACGACTCCTTTGATGACACCAATAGACGCTTTGTACGTAGGATCCAAGAAACTAAAATTAGAGAAGCTTTAAAAAGGATGAAAGGGGGCAAGGTGATGGGCCCTGATGGTATCCCAATCGAGGTGTGGAAATGCCTCGGGGATATAGCTATAGTATGGCTAACCAAGCTGTTCAACCATATTTTTCGGTCGAACAAGATGCCTGGAGAGTGGAGGAGAAGTATATTAGTACCAATCTTTGAAAGTTATTGGCCGAAGCTTCCGGGTTTCTTTGATGTGGTGCATCATAGCTGGGAGGAACCAGTGGATACTTCTTGCCCTTTGAAAAAGCTTGATATTAAATTCCGTCGGCTTAGCAGGGTTCTTCATAGTTGGAATCAACAGAAAGTGGGAAATATAAAATTGCAGTTAGCCATGGCCAAAGAAATTCTTCACATGTTAGAAATTGCAAGAGATCTCCGTCAACTGCTGTTTGAGGAGGAGTGGTTATTAAGAAAGCTGAAGCATCATTGTCTTGGTTTAGCCTCTTTGGAGCGATCTATTGCTAGAATGCGCTCTCGTCTTCTATTTATTAAAGAAGGGATGCCAATACCTCCTTCTTTCATCAAGAATCTAGGTACCGTAAGAGGAAAAATTTCATGGCAAAGTTGTTGGTCAATGATCAGCTTATTATAGATCATAAGGAGAAGCATATGGCTTTGTTTGATTTTTATTCTGGTCTGTTAGGGGTCATTGAGCTTAGGGATTTCACTTTGGGCCTTGATTTCTTGAATATCCAAAGAAGATGATTTGGCCTCGCTTGATGATCCGATCACAGAGGAGGAAGTGTGGGCAATCAGAAGGATTTGCCGCAAGATAAAGCTCTGGGCGGATGGTTACACGGCCGCTTTATAAACTTTGCGGCAAATCATTAAATCGAGATGTTATGGATGCCTTGTCTGCTGTCCAACAAGGTAGGATTGCTAATTTCAATCGTCTCAATACGGCATTTCTGATTTTGTTGCCAAAAAGCGGGATGCTCAATTGGTTAAAGATTATAGGCCCATCGCCTTGATTCATAGTTTTGCTAAATTGGTGGCGAAGATTCTTGCTAATCGCCTCGCTCCTAGACTCCCGCAATGGTGTCTCTAGCAGAGCGCCTTTATTCGAGGAAGATGTATACATGACAATTTTCTATTGGTTCAAAGAGACCGCAAGGTGCTTACACAAGAAAAAGACAGCCCATGTGCTCCTCAAATTGGATATATCGAAGGCTTTCGACTCGGTTTCTTGGTCCTTCTTATTGGAAGTCCTTTCTCGCTTGGGTTTTTGGTCATCTTTGGTGTAATATCATCACCTGCCTTCTTTCTTGACTTCCACTCAAGTGCTTCTCAATGGTGATCCAGGGATAGTATTCAGACCGTAGAGGACTTCGTCAAGGGACCCTCTATCCCCATGCTCTTCATCCTTGTTATGGACATTTTGACCTCTATAATTGATTGTGCTAGTAGGCGGGATCTGCTGCGAGCAATCCTCGTCCAGTGGATTACAAAGATCTTCCATCTATGCGAGATGATGTGGTTTTGTTCCTTCACCTTTGTCTAGTGAGCTCGATCTTGTTAAACAAATTCGGACATATTTGCTCGTGGCTTCGGGCTAAGGACTAACATCCAGAAATGCTCAGTGTCTCCCATTCATTGTCAAGGGAATGATCTGGCCATCATTTCTGAGCATCTTCCTTGCCAAGTTTTGGATTTTCCTTGTAAGTACCTGGGCCTTCCTCTCTCTGTTAAAAAGTTGCCCAAATCTGAATTCCGGGCCTTAGTGGACAAAGTTGCTGATCATCTCCCGAATTGGAAGGCTTCCCTTATGAACCGGGCTGGTAGATTGGTCATGGTGCGTGCGGTGCTGTCTTCAACCCCTATTTATCAAATGATTGCATTGGATTTGCCTAAATGGGTGGTTAAGTCAATTGACAGGATAAGAAGAGGCTTTCTTTGGAAAGGTAAAGATAAGGCTCAAGGTGGCAATTGTATTGTTTCTTGGCAAAAGGTGTGTAGGCCACTGCAATTTGGTGGCCTAGGAATTCACAACCTTTATTTGCAAGGGTGGGCTCTTCGCATTAGATGGTCAGTGGTTGCAAAATTACACCCTAACAGACCTTGGGCAGGTCTTCAATTTCAAGTGCAGCCAAGTGCCAAGGCCTTTTTGATATGGCGGTGGTAACTAAGGTGGGTAATGGTGATTCTTCTAAATTCGAAAGATCG
This sequence comes from Guadua angustifolia, assembly GCA_036346375.1. Taxonomy (NCBI): domain Eukaryota; kingdom Viridiplantae; phylum Streptophyta; class Magnoliopsida; order Poales; family Poaceae; genus Guadua; species Guadua angustifolia. The sequence continues at coordinate 84,515,772 of CM070504.1, read as the reverse complement.
CTATGGCAAGGGAAAACAATAGTGAGATAGCCCCTAACATTGCTTCTTTAGTCTCTCGGCGTATTGCTAATCGAGAGGATCGCGCCAAGCTCTTGAAAATGGGCAATGGATTGAAGATATTCATAGCTCTCTTTCGTTCACGCCCTGCCGATTTCCTGCGCCTCGGTGAGTTCTTGAGCAATGTGAACTTGCACTGATGCCCCGATCAACATTTTTGGAAACTTTCCACCGTGTCTATTCAAGCAAATCACTATAATGCGTTCTTTGTGGGTCCATCGCTTTGCACCTTGAAGCTAATTTGGAAATCTTGGGCTCACTACTGTAAGTTTTTATTTGGCTTCTTGTGCTAAATAGATGCCGGATCATGAGCGCGTTTGAGGCGTGGTCGCCACACCCGAGTGCCCGCCTCTTTGTGATCAATCGAGGAGTGTATTCAAGATCTCCTAGTTTCTTGTGTTTTACAAGACAAGTGTGGTTTTCTGCTTTTAGCAACCTCGGGCTCCATGATTTGGTTCCTCAACAATCGTCAACCTCTTTCTCCACCGGTGGCTTCAGATAATCCAAAGAGTGGCCAAGCAATTTAGGAAAGGTCTTAACTCGCTAATCATCCTTGTCGATGGGAAATCTGGAAGCACCGTAATGATTGTGTGTTCAACAATGCTTCCCCAAGAAGAGCTCTGCTTTTGCATATGATTGAGGAGGAAAGAGCTATCTGTGCGAGGTCAGGCTATGAACCTTAAAAATTTGGTCTTGGGTTTGGTCTAGTTTTGTTTTTCTTACCCTTGTTTCAGGTCTTGGGTTTGGTCTGTGGTCGTGTGTGCCTTGAGTTTTTGGGGGTTGGCATTGCTTAGCTTACCTTCCCTTGTTGGCCTTTGTAGGCCTTGTATCTCTTCTTCTTTTAATTAATGAAATGCAATTCTCCTGCGTTTTCGAGAAATTTTTTTTTTCAAGAACAAGGGAGATATTCAAAGTTGTACTAATTACAGGGGGATTAAACTGATGAGCCACACTATGAAGCTATGGGAGAGAGTTATAGAGCATCATTTGAGAAGAATGACGCGTATCACCAGGAACCAATGTGGGTTCATGCCCGAAAGGTCGACCATTGAAGCAATGTTCTTAATAAGACAAGTTATGGAGCGGTATAGGGAGCAGAAGAAGGACCTACACATGGTTTTCATCGACTTGGAGAAGGTTTATGATAAGATACCAAGGAATGTTATGTGGTGGGCTTTGGCAAAGCATGAAGTCCCAACAAAGTATGTTACCCTCATCAAGGACATGTACAACAATGTTGTGACTAGTGTTCGAACAACTGATGGTGACACAGATGAATTCCCGATTAAAATAGGACTACATCAAGGGTTAGCTCTGAGCCCTTACCTCTTCGCCTTGGTGATGGATGAGGTCACGAGGGATATTCAAGGAGATATCCCGTGGTGTATGCTTTTTGCTGACGATATAGTTCTAGTGGATGAAAGCCGGGCGGGAGTAAATAGGAAACTAGAGTTGTGGCGGCAGACCCTAGAGTCGAAAGGTTTTAGATTTATCAGAACTAAAACCGAGTATATGAGATGTGACTTTGGTACTACTAGACATGAGGAGGGAGATGTGAGTTTGGAAGGTCAGGTAGTGCCCAAGAAGGATACCTTTTCGATACTTGGGATCGATGCTACAGAGAGATGGGGATATTAATGAAGATGTTAGCCATAGAATTAAAGCGGGATGGATGAAATGGCGTCAAGCATCTGGCGTTCTCTGTGACAAGAGGGTACCACAAAAGCTAAAAGGCAAGTTCTATAGGACGACTATTAGACCTGCGATGTTGTATGGTGCAGAATGTTGGCCTACTAAAAGGCGACATGTTCAGCAATTAAGTGTCGCAGAGATGCGTATGCTGCGTTGGATTTGCGGACATACAAGAATGGACCGAGTTCGAAACGACGAGATACGTGATCGGCTAGGGATAGCTCCAATTGAAGAAAAGCTTGTACAACACCGGTTGAGATGATTTGGACATATACAACGGAGACCTTCGGAGGCACCAGTGCATAGCGGCATCATAAGACGCGACAATATTGTGAAGAGAGGTAGGGGCTGGCCAAACTTGACTTGGGAGGAGGCAATCAAAAGGGATTTAAACGGATGGAATATATCGAAAGAGTTGGCTTTGTATAGAAGTGCGTGGAAAGCAGCTATCCACGTGCCTGAACCTTGATTAGGCTTTATGCCATGTTTTGGTATAGTTTTAGGCTTTGTTCTACTTCCTCATCTCTCTCTTTCTCCCTTTGTTAGCGGATCGTTTTGGGTTTCAACTCTAGCTTACCCCAACTTGCTTAGGACTAAAAGGCTTTGTTGTTGTTGTTGTTGTTGCTGCTGCAAGGTTATGTGTAGGGTGAAACCTGCCTGACATCTGGCGGATATTGCTTGTCCCGTATCCTAACCCATATTTTTTTCCTGATTCGAGTCGGATCACGGATGTCCCGGATACTGGATCTGGTCGGATTATTCGGGATTCGGATATTTGAGCGGATACTGACGGATTCAGGTCGGGATCGGATATCATAATCGGATAGTAGTATAGTACATAATTGTGTACGTAAAAGAACGAATGAAGCATTAACCTTACAACATTAGCTTCAAGTCATAATTATTTCAACGTAGAATAGTAGTATAGTTAGAGGTGCAATTTAGTGACTCAACTAATTCCAGTAATTTGAATAGAAAAGAAGTTTATCAAATAAGTTGAACAAATCAATTTAGGTAAAAGCATTATGTCATCACTCTATTTGTTTGTTGATAGATTTGTTGAAGTTCACGCTTAATAACAAAGTAGTGTTTTTTAGTGCCAGTATCAAACAACTATTCTATCTATCCAATAATGAACTAAATTAATGGAGGAATAACTGATTTTATCTCGGATATCGGTCGGATATTTACCTGGATATCGGTCGGATATTGCTCTTCCCATATCCTAACCCATATTACATGAGATTTTTCGGATACGGATCGGATATTGCTCTTCCCATATCCTAACCCATATTACATCGGATTTTCCGGATACGGATACGGATTACATCGGTACGGATTTTAAACGGATTCGGGATTGGATCGGGCGGATATTTCCTGTCCTGTTTTCACCCCTAGTTATGTGGTTGAAGTCAACGATGAAGCTATAGCTGCATTAAGCATGTTTTCATTGTATGCATTCATTAATCCATTTGATAGGGGGTATATCTAGTGGAAATTACCACCTAGCTGCTATCATGCTAACTTCCTTAGGGTATCAAGTAAAGGAAAGTTGAAAATGTAAAAAAAGTGGTTGTCACTAATCGATTGTTTATGAGTACCGTCATTAGCTATTTTCTTTCTTTAGTTCATTTCCTTCATTTTGCACCTTCTACATGCATTTGTGTGAATGTAACTAGAAGTTTTGTTGATTTATATAATGGCATACCCATTTTATGGCAAAGGCTTTTTGAAAGATGTGAATCTATACAGAAACTGCATTGCTGTTTGATTAGTTGATTTATTCCCACAGGTTGTTCATTCATTTCCTTTGGAATGACTTCCATAATGATTTTGGGATGGACTGCAAAAGTGCAACTCTTTTAGCTTTGGATCCCTGAATTAGATGCATGAATACCATGGAATGCTTTTGGTTGACATGTTTTCTTTTTCACATTATCTATCGTGCATGACTTTGTCAATTTCTGAAATTACGGATGAATTTTTTTGTTTTTGTAGGAAAGAGTTGCAGCAGCGAAAAAGTTTAACTCAAAGGAGGCAGAGGAAGAGGCAAAGAAGGTACCTGTCAAAACTTTTACTCCAGGACAGGTGGTGGATGCTCAAGATGCCGCAAAGGAGGAGCAGGGTCCAAAAGTAGTCGCTCCTACACCTGAACAGATCACAGCTATCAAGGTACCAGGATTTCTCTTAATATATTGAACACAGTCTGTTCATGTGATTATTACAAGTTGAATAGAATCTCTATTACTTTACTGTTGCATTCAGAAAAATTGTGGCCAGGTCTTTACTGGCATGTTTGGTATGCTCTTGATTTTACTTTGATATTTCCCTTTGTATGATTTAGGTTTACCGCAATATCCATCTTAGTTGCCGAGGTTAGGTATCCTTGCATTCACAATTATAACTAATTCATGCTTTAGATGTCAGTATCTTTCTATTTTAGAGGAGACACATCTGGCTGCGAAATTTGGTTTAACAAATATCCCACTTGTAGGCTGCTATTGTGAATTCTCAGACACTTGAGGAAGTTGCTAGGCTTGAAAAGGTAATATGTTCTGTCATTTAGCTCTTCTGCTTTATACAGTTTGGAGCAGCTTACTATGCACTGACATGTTCTTCTTTGTTATTGTGGTTAGGCGTTGAGCACTGGCCAAATTCCTGCTGAATTTGCAATTCCTAAGCCAGACACTAATATGGCTGAAGCTTCGGAGGAAACTGACAAGATGGATACAGATGATCAAAACCAACAGAATGGGGCTGATGAGCAGAAGCAAAATAAAGAAAGCACCCCAATTCAAGAGGTAATGATAATAATATTTGCTGTATATTTTTGTTTTTATATCATGTGTGCCATGTTTCTAACTGTTTCTGCTTGCATATTTGTGTTGGTTTCTGTATCTTTGCAGGATTGAAGGCATGCACATAGATCTGTATCATCTGGGACCACTGTATAAGTTTGGTTGCCAGTTTTTGTGGGGGCAAAACATGCTGCCACGCCCAATCTCGTCGAATGCTCACTGATCGCTTACCTATTATCAGTATTGCTGTATCTTGCGGATGCTAACAACAGTTTCTAGCAGATAGTACCGTTCACAGTGTGAGGAAAGAATCGTTGGGTGTTTTAAGACACCTTCCAGCACTGCCATATTTGTTAATGTTGTAACTCTCTGCTCAGCATGTATGTTGGTGAAACTTGTTTCATGCAGTGCATGGGCATGGTCTCCAGTTTACCGAGATATTTTATTCCACCTATTTATGGTCGTTCCAGGTGGGGTTTGTTTGCTTCATATGCTGATAGTTTTTATTTTGTTTAAATATTGATGGTTTCAAACGAATGATGTTTATCTATTTCTGGCTACAGCACCTATCCAGCTCTTAATTCTTCAATGATAGCCCAAGCAACAGGGGGGCTTCGAGAGCTGTTGTTTGATCTCGACTGAATGCGTGACATCGTTTCCATTTTTTTTGCATTGGAGGTGTATGTGTTGAGCCAATGATGAGCCGAATTATCCATTTCCTTTCTTACCTGTCTGTGAAATATTTGTATTCCAACACCCATTTGGAGCATCATATCAACTGTTTAGCGTGCAGTCTTGGTTGTGTTTTGCGTGACGGATCAGCAACAAAATATCCGAAGAACTTAAAACCCCCTCGCTCCAATTATGATATAGTCAAATATCCTACGTAAATGAACTAAAATGTGACTTTCCCAGCCTAAAAAATGTGCGATTCAAGCTAAGAAAACAGTAAATTTGCTAGTAGCAATCGAGATTAAAATCTAGATCCATTTATAAAGGTCTCAGTCAAAAATAGACTTCCAAACAAGGCAAAATCCACGCACATAGCTCATACAATACCAATCCTAAAGGGTGAGATTTGTGGCTCGAGTAGAGGTGGGCACTCGGATCAGGCTTTTTTGGACCGGCTCGAGGTATAGCGGGTACGATACGGTCCGAAACTCGGTTCGGCACGAAGTGGGCCATACTGAGCCGGTACAACATTGTAGCACGGACCGTGCTTGGCCCCAAGAATCAGGCATGATGGGCGGCACGGCTCGACATGACACTGTAGAACGGACCGTGTCAAACCCGATGACTCAGGGCATGAGGAAAAAGCTCAGTATGAAGGTCATCGACCCACAGAGTATGAGCGTTATGGACATACCCAACAGTATTAACACCACTCCTGCCGCCGACACCTGAGAGAGAAGGATCAGCTCTCTCTCGTTTTCTCTCTCACTCATCCGTCTCTCTCAATCTCGATTGCATCTCTTCCTCACTCTCCCATTGTCCTCTCTCTCACTCGTGTTCAGCACATCCCTTCGTTCTAAGAATAAATAATTTTTAATTCTTTTTTCATAATATTTGTGTTAACTGTCTTAACTCTATGTGTTTTTGGTTCTTTTTCTTTTATCATAATAGTGTAAATGGGCTGGACCTGAACCGGCACGATATAAAACAGACACGAAGCGTAAATAGATCGTACTTGAGCTCACTAAAAATAAACCATACCAGTGTAGTACTGCACGATGAGCATAACATGCCATTACGGTCTGACACACGGATTATACATAAAACACGATAGATGCGTACCGGCCTGGTCCGGCGGTCCACCTCTATGCCCGAGGACCGAAATTCGGAGGGCGTCCCCCCGCAAAGCCTTCCCCTCCCTAGTCCCTCCTACCGGGGCTCTTCCTCCCCCGCAAGCAAAGCGAAAGCCGGCTTAGATCTCCTCGCCTCCTCCGCTGCCGCCGTCTCCCCGCGATCCCGATCATGGTGAGCTCTCCACCCCACTCCTCCTTCTCCGCACTCTGTTCCTTTTCCTATGGTTCTGCTGCCCACCGTACCCCCGCCATACTCGCCTAGGGTTTCGCTCTCGTGCTGATTGATCTGCGGGTTTGCAATCTGACCCTGCTGTTACCGGGTGGGTGCAGGAGGGTGGCAGCATCAACCTCGATGCGGCGATAGAGTCGCTCCTGAACGTGGAGAAGCAGATGAGGCTGGTCGGCGATGTCGCCGGCACGAGGAAGGCCGTCGTCGACATCGTCGAGCTCTGCTATAAGGCTGGCGCGTGGAAGACTCTCAACGATCAGATCGTGCTCCTCTCCAAGAGGAGGGGTCAGCTCAAGCAGGTCCTGCTTGCTAGAATTTGTTACTCTTCTCTTATGCCTAATTGACGTTATGATTTAGCTCCTCAACTGATGTCTCCAACACTAGAGGCATCTTTAAACTTCAAATTTTCTGTATAGCACATGTGAATATGTGACTGAAGCAAACAGCATGCACCGATTGTTACTTAGTTGTCATGCTAAATTGCCGTAGTTTATTTCTGTTGGGGTTTGCATTTATAGTTATACTAAGTTTTAGCTATTGATCCAAACTTCCCTTGCTCAAAGTTCTTTGTCTGTTCAAAGAAGCTAGTATAAATACGTTCATAGGATCAAAGCATGCGCGTTCAAATTATTTAGGCTTGAAGGAAGTAGGTGTCAAATATGTTTTATTTAGCTTGGTGTAATGGGATATTTGCTGCTCTTGTAAGTAGGGAATGCATACCTTGCTGCCTTAATATTATTGCTTACTCTCAGCGGTTTTTATGTATAGCTGTCTTCATGCCCATGTGTGCAATGCTTTGGTAGTTGGAGGTCACTTAACATACTCCCAACCACATAACAATGGCCTCAGTAGTTATATCATTTCTTTACCAGATTGTGAGACTGAGTATTATGGAATATCAGTTCTGGACAATGTTTTACTGCGAATCAGAATGCTAAACTAGTGCATAAAGTTCTGGAGTTTTCTTTCACTAAAACATACTCTATTTTCATACAATTCTCTTTCCAATACACTAAAAGATTGTTTTGCCAGAGCCTTTATCTTATGCTTAATATTTATCTGTCACATTTACTTATTTATTTATGAACCGGACAACATCTCATAAGCATTCCTGGCCACGTTTGCAACTTGCTATTATTTTAGTTTTTTTAACTATGCTCATATCTCACTTTTCTGGTTATTTATTATATTCAGGCTATCACAGCCATGGTTCAGAAAGCAATGGAGTACATTGAGTTGGCACCAGACATGAACACACGTATTGAGCTAATCAAAACATTGAGCAGCGTCTCTGCTGGAAAAGTGAGTAGCATGGCTACGTTATTATTGTTTACTTCCGTAAGATTTGTTGGCTTTCATGTATGTAATCTCACTGTTGTGCGTCCATTGTAGATATATGTGGAGATAGAGAGAGCAAGATTGATCAAAAGTCTTGCAAAGATTAAAGAAGAGCAGGGTCAGATTGATGAGGCTGCTGATTTGATGCAAGAAGTTGCTGTAAGTTCACATCACATTAGAACTCAGGACATGTAGTTCATCTACTACGATCATGATTTTGTCATTCGCTAGTTCTATTTTCCCCTTATCTATGTAATATCTTACCAACTGACAAGTTGATCCTCAGGTTGAAACATTTGGGTCAATGGCGAAGACTGAGAAAATTGCATTCATTCTGGAGCAGGTATGCTTCCAATTGACAATAATAAAGCTTTGAATTGTTACAAAAGCCCTGATTCATGAAAACGTGCTATAATCCTGGTCACAGGTCCGGTTGTGCCTGGATCGCCAAGATTATGTCCGCGCACAAATTCTATCCAGGAAAATCAGCCCTAGGGTATTCAATGCAGATCCATCAAAGGAAAAAAAGAAACCAAAAGAAGGTGACAATATTGTTCAGGAAGCCCCTGCAGAGATACCTTCCCTGTTAGAACTGAAGCGCATCTACTATGAACTGATGATTCGGTATGTGGTGCTTCTGCTCAGTGAGATTAATTCGTGATGAGTTTGGATTTATTTTCTGGTAATGTTGGCTCAAACTAATGCTACCTTTTTGTTTAGCATGGCATTTCTCTTGAATGTATAGTTCTTGATTTAATACATACTAATTATTAACTATTTATAGTTATATGGTATGGTAGCCCGGATAATGCAGACAAAAAACCTCACAGATTGTCATATGCTTTTAACTGCTGTTTATTTTTCATTGCTGCAGCCTGTATTTTTTTTACCTTTGCAAAGTCTTGCTCAGTTCCTCTGCTTCTGCCATAAACTATCCAATATGTATATATTCTAATTGTATTAAAATTTTATGGTTAGTTCTTGAACGCATTGTTTGTATAGTATAGCATATATATGATGTAGGTTACTATTCTGAAGACAAGCTATTTTCTGCTGTAGTTTCCCTGTTGGAATTATTTGATAGATGGATTTCTCAAGCTGTTATTTACTGAAACTATGTCTTGTATTGGTGGCCAATCATGATTTCTCATTCTCTCTTTTCAGCTATTACTCGCATAACAATGAGTACATGGAAATCTGCCGTTGTTACAAGTCGATCTATGATATTCCATCAATAAAAGAGGATCCAGCAGAGTGGATACCAGTAATCTCTCTCCCTCTATGTATGTGTTTGTGCTTTTGCATGCCTTCCTAGTTATCTGACTGCCTGAGTTCAATTATAGGTTCTTAGGAAGATCTGTTGGTACTTGGTGCTGTCACCTCATGATCCGATGCAATCGAGTCTTCTAAATGCTACATTAGAAGATAAAAATCTTTCTGAGATCCCAAATTTCCGGTACTGTTGCGTGGCTTTTGCAAGTACAAATTCTCATAAATTCGGATGGCCTTATCTAACAATCACTTGCTTTTTTCCTGTTTTGCTGAAAAAAGGTTATTGCTGAAGCAGATTGTTACCATGGAGGTAATTCAATGGACAAGCTTGTGGGAATTCTTCAAGGATGAATATGAGAACGAGAAGAACTTTCTTGGAGGAGCTTTGGGTGCCAAAGCTGCAGAAGATTTGAAGCTGAGGATCATTGAACATGTATTTTCTTACTTGGCTTTTATTGCACATTTATTTAGTTCTCTTGATTTATGCTTGTTGACTGATTTTCAGTTCTTGCTCTATTCAGAATATCTTAGTTGTTTCAAAGTACTATTCAAGGATTACCCTGAAGAGGCTTGCGGATCTTCTTTGCTTGAGCTTGCAGGTCCGTGTTTTCTACCTCCCTAATATCACACCTTTCCTTAATTCTGTTTTGTTAAAGGTATGGTGTCTGTGAAGACCTAATTCTCCCTACATTATCGCTATTCAGGAGGCAGAGAAGCATCTTTCAGACATGGTGAACTCAAAGTCTCTGATTGCGAAGATTGACAGGCTGATGGGAGTTGTGTGCTTCCGGACAGCTCAAGATAGCAATGGGATACTCAACTCCTGGGCAACGAACCTTGAGAAGCTTCTTGACCTTGTTGAGAAGAGCTGTCACCAAATACACAAGGAGACAATGATCCACAAGGCGGTGTTGAAAGCTTAGTTTGTAACCATTTTGCATTTGCTGACTTTTTTTTAGGTTCTCTGCCTGGCGTTATATGGTCAAATTTCACAATCACAGGACGTCAAGCTATTCTCAGTTCAAGCTTCACCTGTTTGCTTTTGAAACACGTGCGCGAATGATCTTAAAATACTGTAATCATAGAATGATGAATACTATTTGTTGTCGGGGGCTTCATCTGTCCTCCAATTTACTGTACTTATGTATTGTCCTGAATATTATTTGAGTTCTTAGATCTGCAAATTACATACCTGTTCTTCTGCTTCTCATTGATTTCTTGGAGATGACATGCGCCTTTCAAGAAGTTCTAGCGTGCACAATTCAACGTGACATCTGTAACAATTTCCATTGTCCACTTGTCTTTCCAATTTCAATGTGATGTAGCTGTCCTCCGAGGTGGTAATTTGATAATGTCGATACTGTTGGGCTTGTTGGCCGAGCCTGGAATTTGGGAAAACAGTGCTTGGCATTATGAAAATTGATTCGAGTCAAGATTCTACCGAATCACACAACTTCCAGCAGTTTCTTTCTGAAATCGTAATGTCCTATAATTTATGCTTCAAAAATTGCAAAACCACAAAATGTGACACTTGCCGATGCGAAACTGTGGACCGATTTTAGATGATTTCCAACTCGCTCTTGATGCGTAGATGGAAAGCGAGAACGTTGCCTGCTAAAAACAAACTTGAGATTTGCAACTCAATTCATGAAGCTATATGCAACCTTAAGCCAATTCACCGTTGGCGCCACATAGAATATCTCAGATCCGGCGATTAGCTACCTCAACCGTTTGTTTACACAGCCAGTAGAGTTCAGAATGGATGGAGCTGACCGCAAAATAGAGCGGTCATTTAGACTATGATTGACCGCAAAATACACAAATTTTATTACAGCTGAAGTGCACTAGACATTTAGACTTCACTGCTTGACGAATTGAACTGTCTAGAGCTTAACGTCTCCAGTTCTCCACCATGACTGAAGAGTAGAGCATGAAGGGCGACAGCATTTAAATTTACTGTATATGATGTGGTTCAATCTTCACTGAGAACAGATTGCTTTCTCCAGTGTTTCCTGGAGTTCTCCACTCTTGTATGCTTCTGCAAAATATAAAGCAATTCAAGCATTAAGCTCAGCAGCTCAAACACACATATAAAACACAAACTTAAGTAATCATTCTCAACATCTCGTGTATGGAATTGTTCACTTGGGTTACTCAAGTATCTGAAAAGTACTATGGAGACGAAAATTTAAGGTGTTGATTCGTTGCATCATGGATTTGTATTTTCTTCTGGTCAAGCTGAGTACTCCATCCACCTTAATTTCAGTACAATAACATAATACATTGATACACTCTAGATTCTACTAGGTAGAGATCATCAAGAGTAAGAATTGTTCCATCTTTTTTTTAAGCTTGAGTCTTCCATTTTTTTTCTTTGAAAACTGAGTCTTGTACACATGGTTCGCAAGACTGTATTTGAAAAAACCGCTCGAAATTCGAAAATTAGAAATATCGAGTCAAAAATTGCTTGAAGTCAGAAACCGTAGGATTAAGAAATCAAAAAATTTGAAAGAAAAATTCAAAAAAATGAAAACCGGACGGTTTTTAGACCAATTGAATGTTACTTAGAGCGGGTTTTTTAGCGATTTTCGCTCATTTTCTTCGAAAATTAAGCGGTTTTCACCGATTTTCGACCGGTTTACGTCGCATAATTTTTTTCAAAATTTGCAAATTTTTTTTGAACTAGACCGGTTTTGGATCTCGAACCGTAGCGGTACGGTCGAAAACCGTGGTTTTCGAGCAGTTTTTCAAACCCTGTTTGTACATTGATATTTCCAACACCAACACATCGTGGGATGGAATAAACTTATAACTCCAGCTATTCAGCTTAGAACAGGAAACTGGATACTACTCAGAGGTGGTGCAATAGTGGGGATCCAATGGTTTACAGCCAGTTACGGGATGGGAATTTTGCACCCGTCCCAAAAACTTACGGACAGTAGAACAACATTTCTTGGTTTACAGCGAAATTGGTGTTCAGATAGTCTAAGCATCATGATAATTAGATTATCCCAGAAGGTGGCATTGTCTCCAGCCATTGGTACTGAAACATAAAATTTATCCTTGAATGTGAAGAATTCAACTAATTCATGCCTATGACACCACCCCAACCCCTTTCAACCACAAGAAACAATAGGAACGCCTGGCCCTCTTTTTAAGGTTTCTAACATGCTTAAGGCAATTAAGTGGATTGTAGTATGCCTTGAGCGTTAGCGAATTATAATACGCTCGAAACAACTGCAAAGGCATGGAGTTCCCACTTGCCAAATCTACCATTTTTGCCCACAGAAACTCACAATATGTAAGATTAATGAATTGGTACGTCCTGATACCAGACAAAACAAATTTCTCATTGAACTGCTGGTTAGGTTCCCACATTATGAAATCACGACCGTGGCAAAAAAGACTCAATTTTTTGAAGTGCGAGCGTGTGTGAGACAAGTGAGAGAGCATATGTACCAACAGTGATGTCACATCCGCCAAAGAACTCGCCGTCGATGTAGAGCTGCGGGAAAGTGGGCCAGCTGGAGTACTCCTTGAGCCCCTGGCGGAACGCCTCGTTCGCGAGCACGTCGAGCGTCTCGAAGGGCACGTCCAGCGAGCGGAGGATCTGCACGACGGTGTGGGAGAAGCCGCACTGGGGGAAGTCCTTGGTCCCCTTCATGAACAGCACCACCTTGTGCGACGCCACCACCTTGTCCAGCGTCGCCCGCATCTCCGGGCTCAGAGCGCCGCCCGCCGCCAGGCACCGCACCGACCGGGCACGCGGCGAGCCGGGGGAAAGCTGCGCGGGCCGGCCGAGGCTGAGGGGCAGGGTGGGGGGAGCCCGAGGAAGCGCTGCGAATCTCACGCGCTGCGGGCGCGCCGTGAGGGGGAGCATGAGGGAGGCGCCGGCGAGCGGCGTCGCGGCCGGGGCGGAGGCGGCCATCGCGGTGGCTTGTGGAGTTGGCGCGCCGGCGGCGACGGATGGGAGTTGTGGTTGTGGTGGATTGGGCGTGGCAAAGCAGTAATTTTTCAGAAGTGGGCTTCCTAAGGCCCACAAGACACACGAGCCGTGACGTCGAGTTGCAAGAGCCGCTCTCCTCTCCCACAGTCCCACTCCACCAAGACGCCGACTCCTTCCCAAAGCCCTAAACCCACCTCCCCTCGCGCGCCGCCGCCGCCGCCGCGACGCAATGGCCGCTGCCGCGGTGATCCGGAATCCGAACACCCGACGCCTCTTCTCCTACCCCACCCTCCGCTCCGTCGCGATCTCTGGCCCCGTGATACTCCCAGATGCGCCGCCGTCGCCTCAGGCGCCACCACCGTTGGCTGGAAGCCTCTGGGCGAGGTCCATGGCGACCTTCACCCGCACGTTAGTCCCCCTTTGATCAGATCCGTTCGCCTGTGCTTGTCATTTCCCCCTCGATCCACGCGCTGCGTGTTTTCTCTATCGATTCGTGTGATTCGCATTTTGAAATTCGGGTGAGTCCGTGACAGGAAGCCTCATGTGAACGTCGGCACCATTGGGCACGTCGATCATGGCAAAACCACCCTCACTGCCGCGATTACCAAGGTTAGATTTGTTAGATATAGTTCTGGTTCAAATCTCGCTTGGCTTCCAAGCTATTTGGATGATTCGGGTGCGCTTTGTTTTCGTTACTGCAGGTGCTTGCCGAGGCAGGGAAAGCCAAAGCGGTTGCTTTCGACGAGATCGACAAGGCTCCCGAGGAGAGAGCAAGAGGAATCACCATTGCAACGGTTCGGTCTTGGTGCTTGTTTATTGATTTAGGCCAGATTTTGTCTTTTGGTTTATATCCATTTGCAGATCGAATAGTGATCTTGTGGGATTGTCTCTCTAGGCCCATGTGGAGTACGAGACCACTAAAAGGCATTATGCTCATGTGGATTGCCCGGGGCATGCCGATTATGTCAAGGTAAATAGCTCTGTTCTCTAAGTTGAATCTGTTTAGGTAAATGGCTATGATATTGTTAAGGTCATATGTAGTGAGTCTAGAGATACTATGCGTTTAAAATTATGTGTGGGGTTGTGTATGTTAAATTGAGATTATCACATTTACAATAATATGAGTTATCTTAAATTGAGGTTTTCCCAGTTACAATCATGTGAATTATCAAATTGATGAAATCACAGAGCAAGCATATTTGGTCATGGAGTAGGCTCTTATGACTGCCAGTTTAATCCTCAATATCAGTTGGATATGATAACATCAACTCAGCAATGAAGAACTATTAGATTCCTTAATTGCCCAGCGTGCACATCTCTGTTGTGTATGACTAATTGATGTGAAAATTCTAGAACATGATCACTGGAGCTGCTCAAATGGATGGTGGTATTCTGGTCGTATCAGCTCCCGATGGCCCGATGCCACAAACAAAGGAGCATATTCTTCTTGCCCGGCAGGTTTCAAATTCCTGAGAGCTCTCGCCTGTTTCCTCATTTGTTTGTGCTTCTTTGGAATGCTGTCTTTGCATTTCTGATCACTGAACGTTTCCTTTGTGATTTTTAGGTTGGTGTGCCATCACTTGTTTGTTTCTTGAACAAAGTTGATGCTGTTGATGATCCAGAGTTACTAGAACTTGTAGAGATGGAGCTCCGTGGTATGCTAATATTTCCCACTTCTCTGTATTGTTTTAAGTTGATCGCTTATGTTCCTGTTCTAAGGTAATTTCGTTGCCTCTCTCTCTCTCTCTCTCTCTCTCTCTCTCTCGCAGAGCTCCTCAGTTTCTACAAGTTTCCTGGTGATGAGATTCCAATCATCCGTGGATCTGCCTTGTCAGCCTTGCAAGGGACCAATGATGACATAGGAAAAAATGCCATTTTTAAACTGATGGATGCGGTTGATGAGTACATCCCTGATCCCGTGAGGCAGCTTGACAAGAATTTCTTGATGCCAATAGAAGATGTTTTCTCAATCCAGGTGATTAGATTTTGATTTTTATGAATTCTGCAGCAATTACTATGATATACAATTATTGATATTACATCTTCACTGTGATGTTTAATTGGTTGCATTTAATCTTGAATGACATGTTCATCAATCATCATACCAAACTGCTAAGAATCAACAAATTCAAACCCATAGAAATGAAAGGGCTATAGTGTATTATCTGAAATGGAAGCCCGCGATTCAGTGAGTGCTGAGCTTGTTGATTGGACATTCAAGTCTATGGATGTGTGAATGAATGAGCGGTACAAAGTTTAGAAAATTTATAGCAATAGTCTACGTGAATTAAAACAAGACCTCCTGTTCGGTGATAGTCTTGTGCATTCTGGTGTTAGGTCACATTATGAGTTATTACAGAGGCAGATCCATATCTCCTAAAATACTGTACCATAATTATTTTTCACATTTTCATCTTATGTGCTCTCCATACAGCGCACACTTAAAGGGCATGCCGTGGATTAATTACCCCCACTATCCATATTCTGATTTTCCTTGAGTTAGTCCCAGCAGGAACACAGCAATTTATAAAGCCTGTGGTCTGTGTGATGTTAAGTTCATTTGGCTGTCTGGTGGCATATAGGGGATTTTTCAGAAGCCATCGTTTTACTAAATTACTCGTGATCAAACTATTTTAGTTTTGCCTCTTCAAATAATTTTATCTCGGGCTATACCATTTGCATAAGACTTGGCCTTCTTATTTGTGATATATTTAAGTGCTGGTCTGTTTAACTTAAGCAAAACCTTTAGCATTATACCCTAAAACCCTGAAATACACTATTTGATTGTAAAATGCTATTAATCCAATTCAGCCTATTGAAGGCTTTTTCAGTCATTACTTTTGTGTACTCTATTTCTAAACTTGACAATTTCATTTTTCTTGCTTGTGTTTATGTCAATAATTTTGGGTAGTCCTGAATTTTAGTATCTTTATGTCAAGTGCTCCATAAATCATTAAGAACAAATCAGATATTTGTCTTGCCAAAACTTTATCATTGGGAACTAATAATAATATTGATTAATTGGTTTTGATCTGCAGGGTCGTGGAACTGTTGTAACTGGACGTGTTGAACAGGGGACAATTAAAACTGGTGATGATGTTGAGATCTTAGGTTTGATGCAAGTGAGTTAGCATCTAATTTGCCTTTTTGTGTTCTCTTATATAGTGAAGTTTATCCTTGAATGATGTTCTTTGGTTTTCTCGAGATATGCAAATTTGAGTAGCTTCATGCAGCTACGCACATAGAATACATCACAAGTTATATGAAATACACGCAAACATGAGTTACTGTCACCTCTAGATGCAAACTTTGCAGAAATTGGGGTCATTATTTTCCTAGTTTTACTCTCACAAGTTGGTACCATTTACATTGTTTACCTTGATGCATTGTGATGAAACATATTCCTGGTCACAGAGTGGTCCTTTGAAGACTACAGTTACTGGTGTTGAGATGTTCAAAAAGATATTGGATCATGGAGAGGTAACAATGCTGAAAGTAGACCATCCAATGTTTTTGATTGATGCTGAGTCTCATACTTACAACTCCTTGTATGCAGGCTGGAGACAATGTTGGTCTTCTTCTTCGTGGTCTTAAGCGTGGTGATGTACAGCGCGGCCAGGTTAGTATGCCCTATTCTAAGTAGAACCCAGAGAAGTTCGACCGAAATCTACTTGTACTCTTAGCTGTATCAGGAAATTGCCATACATTAATGATGCATGATTCTTTTACCAACGTATCACCGAAGATTCTTGGGATATATAGGCCTCCTTTTATTTTTATTGCTTCGAACCGTTGCTTCATTTTTGTTCTGGCTTTTTTTACACCCTTTAACGTCTTTGGTGTTGTTAGTTCCTTAATTGGCGGTTCTCCAATAGTAAAATTCTTGCTGCTTATTTTATTGGTGCTATGTTGGTTTCATCTTGTACTTATTTCAGGTGGTGTGCAAACCTGGTAGTGTGAAGACATACAAACGATTCGAGGCAGAAATTTACGTCCTTACAAAGGATGAAGGCGGTCGCCACACTGCCTTCTTTTCAAATTACAGACCGCAGTTCTACTTCAGGACTGCTGATATCACTGGAAAGGTTGAGTTGCCTGAGAACGTGAAGATGGTGATGCCTGGTGACAACGTAACTGCAGTTTTTGAGTTGATATCACCCATTCCGCTTGAGCCAGGTATGGCTAATATTTTAAACATCTAGCTTTCGGTAGGGTGTTGCCGTAGTTATAGCAAAACTTCAACACACTGTTTTGCGCCTATGCAGGGCAAAGATTTGCACTGAGGGAAGGGGGGAGAACTGTCGGTGCCGGAGTTGTCTCCAAAGTCATGAGCTAATCTGTTTCCGCATTTTGAGCGTAGTGAAATTAGCAAACCAATGAATGTTGATACGAAACATTGTCCGACCGGCGACATATGGGAGTAAAAGAGGTTTTGGAACCGGTATGCATTTTCTCCCAATGCATTAGACTAGCCAGCGACGGATACCACCACTCTGAACAATTCCTTTTTTTTTTGTTTTGTTTTGTTCTTTCCTAATGTTGGTTTGATGCTGTGTAACGCCGCAGTTAGCTACCTTAACACGCTTCACGGGCATAGCTCGGTGATTGGAATAAGACAGTCGCGTCATTAGCGATTCTTTAGGACTGATGCTGGCGTTTGTGCACTCGATCTTTCCATGACGCTTCATCGAGCGTGTCGCGATGGTAGTTGCTCAGTGAACAACGCATTACGTACTGTCAGTCTTGGCTCCTGCCGTGAGCCATCAGCAAGTGCTACATCCCATTACGGTCTGGGACTGTTGGTTGCCTTGCTCTGATTCGATGGTTGTATCACGCATGGTCGTCTCGTCGCGACTTGGAATAGATGACGTGCTCGGACACGTGTCGAAGAAGAGCACGGGGTAACTTGCTAATCCGATCGGGCAGAGTCAAAGGAACTCGTGCTCGACTTCCCTGCTTAGATTAGTCGTCCTAATCAATCTTAAATTTGCACCCTTGTTTTGCTTCCTCTCTCTCTCAACTCTAATCTATGTGCTTAATTTGCTTGCTTCCTTTTGGGAGAGCATGGGGACAGGACAGGCTATACCCTCGCCATCCTGCCGACTGGCACACCTCCACGAGTTCTGCTTCTACTCGTGCTGACGACGTGGCGGGCGTATCAGCGGCAGCAGGGATTGAAATCGTCGATAATTATTTCATATTATTTTAAGTACACATGTTTCAATCTAAATTAGCACTTATTTAATCTACCTTTTGGTCTATACCCTACATTGTCATTTGTATGTCATAATCTATTATCACCCTAGATTGGTTCACTATAGTTGATTAATATTAAAATCAACATGGGATGGTTAGATCGCTTTAGTCTACTTAGACATACCATGTCATCACATGTACTTGAATCATTGGTAATTAATTTTGACTAATGGAATATGAAATAATGTTATGAATTTGTGTGTCATATGTGGTCACACGATGAGATTAAGTTGTTGTGGCGAGAGAACGTCACACAATGAGGTTGAATTGTTGATGGCACGTGGTGCTTGGTAATCAACTAGGGTGGTTACGATTTAGATTGGGACAACTGGCAAGAAGCAGTATGACAAAGTGGGCCAGCAAAGCAGAGGGTATGTGGAAGTCTTGTTCTAGTCACTCTAAGGACTTAACCTTGTGAGCTTTTGACTTGAGCTAATCATGCAACCATATGTTTGGTATAGGACAATCTAGCTAATTAATTTGCAATGTCTTAGTTTTAGTACTGCCAGTAGTAATGTGAGTTCCGGGTAGTGGTAACCATCTCTCGCACGGATAGACTTACATGGCGCAAGAGGGGGCCCTGTTGTGGTGGTTATAACCTTTTAGTGTTGAAATCTTAGCAGGTAATACTGGGTTAAGGCAGGGCATTAGAAAGACTTTGTTATGATCACTCGCCTTTGTGGTGTTTGGTTGTATTCTGTGGGTAAAGTGCATAACCTCTGCAGAGTATAAATCTATTCGGATAGCTGTGCTCGTGGTATTGAGTAATGCTCGGGAATTATAGTCAATGGTTAGATTTTTACCAAATAAAACTTGGGATGGATGGCAGGTTACCATGGGAAGTTGAAACTTGATTTAGGATTGAAAACTTGGTTTACTTGAAAAAAGCTGAAATTATTATTTATTTTACTATCTTTGTAATATATTACTGTACTTGTTCACAAATGCTGCTTTATTGCAAAATATCCATAATAGCCATTCCTTTGAAATAAGTCTTGCATATAGTATATTAGAATTACATTCTGTACACAACTTGTTGAGTGCTTTAAGTACTCACCTAGCCAAAAATCACATAATAGTTAAGGAGTCTACACCTTTGTTAGAGGAAGAGTTCCAGGAGGACACGAATAATTAGGGTCTGAGCCTTATCAGTTGCCGATGGTAAACTAAAGGGTCATCTACATCTTCTACTTTCCACTGCAATTGCTTTAGTCTGCACTAGTGTTGATTTAAGGACTAGTGCAGTAAACACAGAGAGTCCGGATTGGTAAACTCAGATCCCAACAAAGGTGGTTCGCGTATCCGTCGGCGCCGAGAGGCAACCCACTGTGCCGTCGTAGCCACCCAGGCTGAGCAGAGCAAGAGGCCAGAAGCGCCCAAGGAAGAAGTGTTGGAAAATTAACTTGATATAACATTTATTTAATTCTATAGATATACAATAAAAAGACAATTACAATCAAGGTGTAAAATGATGTGGCATAGTTAGTATACATGGCAAGCCACAAGTCACGCGATAAACACACGATATTCGGGCACGTGTGTACATGACCTAATATAGATTACCATGTGTACCTTTAGCCTTACCAATTCATTCTAGAATCTACGAAGAAGCTCTCTTTATAAGTTGGTTCCACTCCACCTAGCTAAACAATATGGTATTAAAGATTATACCCTCGACTCAACCTGAAATTTCAGAAAATAACACTCAATTCGTGCGCCTCTTCGGCTCTGTGTATGACATGTGGATCCATCTGAGTTACTGACAGTGGGCCAGAGTGTCAAATACCGAAAAAATGAATTTTAAAGGTGTCAAGAACTGAAATCTCTCCAACTCAACACCCCTTTTTCTTTTTTTTCTTTTTTACTTCTTTTTCCCTTGTCTTTACTTCGATCTTGAGCTGATTCTTCCCGTGCTTACACTGGGACCAACGAATGTACAGATATTTGAGTTTTACTCAATAGATGGCAGTAATTCTTTCCTTTTCAATTTTCGATTTCCATGATCGTGATCAATTTAATGTTCTTCTGTTGGTTACTTTTGGTGCAAACATGATCATGTTTTAACTACTGTCCTTGTGTTACATCGCTCTGACTCATTGGCGAATAATTGTTCAGATAAGCTGCTAATAGCTATTGTTTCTGACATGGTACTGAAACAAGATTAAATTAACAAAAACTCACACGTATGATATGTTCCATGTCGGGTTTCAGCAACATACACACGTAATGCACACTATTTTTTACAAGGAATCATGTGAAGTGTGAACCAATGTTTTTTTTAGATGAAGCGTGAACCAATGGTGGTGTGTAAATGAATCAAGCATTCCATGATTAGAAACCATTTGATTGTAAGCAGATACCGTCAAACGTATTGCAGTACCGCTGCAGTGAGCTCGCTCCGCTAGAAAGACCACACGATGAACACAGCGAAGCAGCTCTGCAATACCTGGTGCCCAAGCATAATAGCATATTGTGAACGAACCAGAAATGTGATCATCAAAAGCAGCTAAATGGATTCCATGGCATTCCAACATCCATAATCTGGGTAAAAACTTGGAGAAACTAAAAGTTTCCAACTGGAAGTACAAAGAGTAGCCTATGAGGGGGTAACAAAAGAGGTCCGTCGTAGAAAACCATGACCTCGTGACAGTGGTCAAGTAACATTCACTATCGGTGGTCTCTATGATCAGGCTTTTGCCTCCTGAGCTACTTCAAAAGTCTCCCCGGGAACAAGCTCTGGAACATCATCATCATTCTCTTCCTTGACCTGGCTGGTGGCACCTGCAGCAGCCACCTGCTTCTGCATCTCTTCAGCAATCCTCTTCAGGTGCTCCATGTTGTCGGGACCTTGGAGGAAAGAAGTGGGGTCTTAGGCTCGTAGTATATTTCATAATCTTTGCAACTGGGCTACAAGCTAGTGCAAGTTTTCTTTGTTGCCTCATATGTTTGGAAGTAGGATACAAATGAAACAAAACAGCAACTGAACAAGCATCCCCACCTCAAAGCAAGTGAAAAGAATGCCAGCTAACAGACAAATAAACAGAATACATGCCTATTAATCTCCGAATGTTCAGCGACGACGAGGAAGAATATTTACTCTAGTGGCCGGCTTGGGCTAACCAACATTAGAAACAGGGCACAGAAGTAGGAGCAACGCAGCTACATATGAGGCTGACAAGTGACAACATAATTCTAATAATGGAAAGAACAAGCTAACGGCAGCGACTCAACAATTAATAGAATAGAAGAGTCAAATACCTAAAGATTCAATTGCTAGTACAGAATAGCTAAATATTTTTTACAAAACTAAACTATTTATGGATGATCACACTAAGTCAGAGAGTAACATACCCAATTGGTTAATGATCCCAGGAAGAACATCTTGTAGCTCTGTCAAGACAAACAATGAACATAAGTCAACAGGATAAAAAATACAAAAAAAACAGAGAAATAGAATAGTTCAAAGGAAGTGAGTAAGGGGTTTTTTTTTTTTGGGGGGGGGGGTGTTACCAGGCACAGCACGAATGCCTTGCTCAAAACTATTTTGGTTATTCATTTCTCCACCCCACCCTCAACCTAGAGCACAATACCCTCAATGTTGAAACTGGATGCATAAAAATAAGCCATCCAGTAGGATAAAAACTAGTACCAGATTTGTAGAAACCTCCTAAGTTAAACGACAAACCCAAGTCTAGTATCGTACAGCTGTAAGGTTGCTCATGCGCAGAATACTAAAAAGTTTATATGTAACTTGTAAGCTGGCTGCAAGTTAAGCGAATGTGGTACAAAATAGTTATGGTAGGGAGTGCTGAAGTAAAGAAGTATGCGAACGTAAAAACTAAAACGGACTTGGATTATTCAAAAATCACGACCAAGGCATCTCAAAAGGATGTAACATGGGTCAGCTGTTGCATTTGAGCAATTCATCCACAATCTAGATCGGCCGCCAATCTCTAAAGAAACTTAGAACTTGCAGCAATGACTAAAATGATTGAATGGAGCAGGGAGATGAGTCATACTCTTGGTCTGTGGAGATCCACTGACCACCCATGTGTTTGCGGCGATGGAAGCTTGCACTGCATCGATAGAGCACACCACACAAACAGGTTAACACCGAGAAGCGTCCCACAATTTCCACGACATGATAAGCAGGCACTCGAAAGTACTGTGCCCAACAATACCTTTGGGGTTCAAGAACTGGATGACCACATCGTCCTTGAAGATGTTGACCTCCTCGATGGCAGGGATGGTGTTGACGCCTACTCTCTTGAGCGTGCTCTGCAGCCTCTTGTCGTCGGTGGTCGCCGTCTTGTGGACCGCCTTCTTCTTCCTGAAACGAACCAAAAGCGGCACATTTAATTCAACAACACCCGTATACGCTGTGCACGGACAGATTAGCACGCCAAGTCCAAGTTTTTTACAAATCATTCGCATCAATCGATGGTGCCTGGCTGCCTGCTGAGTGAGCCAACACCTACCTGCGCATGGTGCCTTTCCCGCCGGTGCGGACGGCGCCGGCCATTTTCATGAGCCTCTCCTTGTTCATCTGCCCAACCAGCCAAACACCACGGGTTAGCACTTGCCATAGAAGAGAGACGGCAGAAGCAGATCTAGCGCAAGGCTGGACTGGCTCTATCTCTAATCTCTACGGCGTCGAGCAATCAGAGTGGATTAATCTAAATCGAAACACACACGCAAAATTTGTTGCTAGTCGGATGCAATGATCTAGCATGGAGTGGAGGAAGGCTGACCTTGATGGGGTGCGGCGCGGCCGGAGAAGGCCTGGGTGGGATGGTGAGAGACGAGCGAGCAGGGAGGGAGGCGGCGGCGCAGGCAGGAGAGTAGCGTAGGTTCCGGGGGATTATACCAGTGTTTTCGATTTTTGCGTAAGAGCCCCTGACTTTTTCCCGTTCTGTGTATGAGGTCCTCGTGTGAGCGCTGGGCTGGGTATAACTGTAGGACGGCCATCTCTGATCTCTCGGCCCGACGCAAATTACCCTCTCTTTTTTTCTCATCCCGGACGCTTACAAGTATTAAGGGTATATTTGGTAGAGCTCTAGCTAGATTTTAGTTTTATCTAAGATTTGAAACTTATAGACTAAAATAAAGTAAATTAAATTTATATTTTTCTCTAAAATATAAACAAGATGATCCATTTAAACACTCTTAATGTACTCATAGTTTCAGTTGAATCTAGTGGAGTTAGGAATATTCAGCTCTACCAGATCTACCAGATACATGGATCCGGTGGATCTGATGAAACTGGAGCCCTACTAAACACACCCTAATAATTATCTGTGATGATAAGAATGTAAATTATTTAGAGGTTTATGTAAAAAGTTATGCAAGTTTTAATTGACCGTACTAATAATGGAATCGGGCGTACATTCATGTCAAAGTTTTTTTAAACAAAATTCACGTGAAAGTTTGGACTTGATATTCATTCATGTGAAAATTGGGCAAGCTCACCGTGCTCTTTCTTTTCAGATCAAGGTTGTCGCTTGAGTTAGAATTATCCAAGACTGTTAGGTTTTGATATGCTAAGGCTTCAAATGGTAACAACACGGAGAATCACCGATTCACCGGAGCTTCGCTGTGGTTTTTATTTATTTTTATTTTTTTTGGGATGATGTTTACTCACGGTACGGGGGCACGTACTGCATCCATGAAGGGTAAGTAAGTAAAAAAAAAAAAACTATGACTCACAAATGGCGTCATGCGTACGTCATCATGACACGGCCATCGTTGATACATGTACGTACGGTTCACACGGACACGATGTGACAACAGTCATCGCATGCTTTTTATTTGTATATAAATTCCACATCACATCACACATTGTGTATATATGTATGTATGTATATATATTTATTTGGCACTGCGCGCACTGCTGTCATTTGTTAGCTAGGACATATGTAGTTGGATGGTCGATGGATAGATGATCAGGCGGCGGTGACGGCGATCTTCATGCCGGACTGGCAGTGGCCGGGGATGTTGCAGATGAAGTAGTTGGTGCCGCGGGCGAGCGTGACGCGGTCGTTGCCGGAGTTGTACACCTTGGCGCCCCGCGGCGCGCTGCACCCGTTGTACCCCGCCGCGTTCACCGCCACCACGTTGTGCGCCGACGAGCCGTACTTGAACACTGCATGCACGCAGTACGCTCAGTTAATTCATGGAGTTCTGCTTAGTTAAGTACTGATGGACGACCGCGGTCCGTCGGTCGATCTGGCCGGTGCTGTGCCAACATCGTCGAATCTGACGTACAAGAATCCCGTACATGCATATATGTACGGTCGAGATGATTTGTACAAATATATAAGACAGTACTTGCAGGAGTAGCAGTTAACCGTGCACGTCTGCGTGTGGATGGACATTTATAGGCGGCTGTCTACTCGAACTTTTTCTCCCTCCAAATATATTAAGCTCGTGCAGTAGCGGCTACGCGCTCACCTAGCACGTCGCCGGCCTTGAAGCGCTTGCCGCTGGGCCAGCCGTTGGTGTTGAAGGTCCAGCCGCCGCTGCCGCCGACGGTGAACACGGCCGACTCCGCGACGTCGGCGTGGAGGAGAACGCAGAGGAGGAGCAGCCCCAGAAGCACACCACTGCCTCTTCCCTGCGCCATTGGTTAATCGATGCTCGGTCTGCCACTAGCCAGCTATATACTCTGATCACTCGACTCGACGCAGCAGCTGCTTGGCATATATATGAGAAGGGCAGAGGAGAGCGGATTAAGCAGGCAAATTAAGCAGAGAAGAGCGAGGTGTGGTGGTGGTTGGCAATGGCGAGAGGAGGTGGGCTAGCTTTTTATAGGCACGAACGAATACCATGCAGCTAGCAGGGCGAGTGGAGGCAATTCAAGTAGGGCCCGATCGATCAGACGGAGGGAGCTGGCCGGGGCAGGCAAAGGATCGAGAGTGAAATGGAGTAGGCCAACGACCCACCATGGAGGCGCCATTACTTTTGGACCATTCCATGGGTGGATCGATGGAGATGGCGAGGATCGGAGGAGGAGAACGACAACAACGTCTAGTTTGGAGACGCGACAACGTACGTCAACCCAGTGTGGAAAAACGCAGGTGGCGTTCAAGCCTAACCAGATATATATAAAAACTATCTTGTCTTGTGTGGTGTTATCTCATATATAAATATATAGCTAGCAATAACTTCAAATTCCCCGCTAATTAAACGTACTCCAACAGGGAAGGCTTTGCTTACCTTACCTTCAGTGACCCTGCCGTGCCGTGACGTCAAAGCATAAGCATATATATATACACACACGCGCATGCACGGATGAGCTGAGTGTCTGAGTGGTGCCGAGGATTAGCTCTACATTAGGACCACAGGGGTTCTATCTACTTAAAGAGTTTGACAACGGTTAAGTGCTTTAACCATTTAGTCGAAAGAGTAACTTCCTTTGAATATTCCTTCCTTAATTTGGACTCTCTCTCTATTGGTATTGGTAGTAGCAGTGCCGGAGTAAGAAAACTTTAGAAGTATAGACATGACTAACTACTCGACGATTCATGACAAAGGCTAAAATTTGTTTGCATCGCGTTTATGATGGTGGAGCTGCGCTAGCTGTACCTCTGTGACTCGTTTGCTGTGGAGTCTGGGCGGTTGGCTATGGGTCTGTTTGGTTGTCTTCTCAATTGAGCCAGGCTGTATGAGTTCAGCCTGGCTGAGTGGATGGAAGGTAATGTTGTTTGGTTGGTTGTATGAGATTGGACAGGCTGTACGACAGAGAAATTGTTTGGTTGGGCGCACTAGAAGAGAAGTGGGATGGAAAAATTCACAAGAGATGGATAATTTTTTTTGAAAAAGTAATGCTAGAACATCAACAAATTTAAAAAATAAAATAAATATTGGAAAAATAAAAAAAAATTAAAAAAATAAAAATTCAAACCAGTGAAAAATAAAATTTTGATCTTTTAAAATTTATATGGCGAGTGTGGTCTAGTTTTGTTCGAAAAAATGTCAGGAACGCATAGCTAAAATCGGTTCGATGATCAGAGATTGTAATCAAAAGATATTACAAGAAATAAATGGAAAATAGATTACATATATGGTGATGTCATCATGCATGCATTGTTAGTGAGGCAACCAGCGCATGAGCCAGGAGCCTGGCTCGTGGGATACGGCCGCGTTTCCTACGAGCCAGGCTGCGAGGGCTATGCTGTATGGCTGAAGCCAGGCCAGAATGTTTATACAAGCAATTAAACAGCAGTATTTTGTATCTGTGGAGCTAAATCTTAACAGATGCAGCGAACCAAATAGCCCTTATATATCTGCTCGGAAGGTGGATCCGCTGGTGGGTATCGGCATCGTCGGCTCCAAAGCAAGAACTTTATTTGATCGCTTAAAACTTTGACGGAGGGAAACTTATCACTATAGCTCGGGATATGCTCATAAAGAGTGCTAAAATTATATGCTTTAAAGAGCGGATTCTTCATCAAAGAGTTAACGTTTTACTAGGGCTTAAGCTACTCTTTTCATGTTGCCTATTCTTTTTATGTATGTAGCTACACGTCATGTCGCCGTCGACTGGCATCGTATAGCGACCGTTAGCTGCCGGGTCGCTGCTTCCAACAGCACGCAGGCCCCGCCGCCTCTGCAGCCACCTTTAATTCCCATCGTACCAACAGCGGAGTTAATTAAAGAGGCAGCAACAATGTTGTTGACGCTAGCCTCGAACGCGATCGATCCATCCATCCATATAATCTTGTGTAGTAGTGTTAATTTGTCTCCGTGCCTGCAGCGTAAATGACTCATCGAATCAGGATTAATCTCGACCGATCGTACCAAGCATTAGCATACACATGTTGCTGTTACGCTCTGCCTCGATCTGCATGAGCTAGCGGTCGAGAGCCAAAAAACTGCCACTGCTCGTTTGTTATGCGTTGTAATAATTAATCTCGAACGGAAAGAGATCCAAGACCAACGCCCGGGGCTCCTCCCTTGCGGACGGACGGCGGCTCGTCGCTCGTCTCTCCCGGCGGGCACCGACCAAGAAAATATCATGTAAAGCCACTTCGGATCGAGCATCGAGTTTTCGCCCAGGTCACAAAGTCTCCTAATTATTTATCGAGAAGTGCTTCGATACTTTTCCTCTCAATAAAAGTTATGCAAATCTTAAAACAAACAAAGGAGTAAGTAATCACTATCTACTCTTCATTTATATTTTAATATTTGTGTAATTGTCAAAAAGAAAAACGTAGAAGCACCTCCCTTACTTATGGGTGGTTTTAACAGCTTCCCAAAACGGCGGTGGGTAAGTAGCGAAATCATTCCTTTTGTAGCCTCTCTCTCTCTCTCTTTCAAATTTAACCCTCTCAAGCATGTATTTACAATTTGAACACCTTTTCAACCGTGAAAGTGCCAAAATGTGATACATGCCACCTTCCATACTCTTTTACCGTGGAAGGAGCCTCCGCGCTCCCCATCCGCGGCAACCAAGTCGTCGCACTCCCCCGCCGTAGCACTGGCAATCCTTCCCAAGCTGTCCGTCTACGGAAGTCGCTGCTCCCGCGCTCTTTGAACGCAGGAGCACCTTCCATGCATGTGTGAGAAGGGAGCCAAATCCACAAATGATTTTCATGAAGGTGCTAAATTTGCAAAAAAAAAAAAAAAAAAAGAGCCAATTTGTTGGCTAAATTTTTTTGAGAAAAAAAGCTCGAATTTCCAACATTTCAATTTACGTCATGATTTGTGCATCGAAACCAAACCTCTGTCTATGTATCTAACGTGTCTCCGGCAAGCTCGTCCTCCTCTCCTCTTGGGGTGCAGTTGCCTCCTGTAGCTAGGTTAGAGTTTAAACTGTTGGGGAGTGGCATGGCAATGAATAGTAGTGTGCCAAGATGCAGCGGCGACAAGAAAAGAGAGAGGTTTAGAAGGCAGTGGGTGTGGTGGTGGATTCGACAATGAGTGCCACCAGAGATAGAGAAGAAAGGTGGGACGGGGGTGATAAAGACGAGTTAGAAAGTCACAACGTCGACAAAAAATAAGAGATGTGGAGAGAACGATTGATAGAGGTGGCGCGTGTGGAGAGGGTGATGCAGTGGCAACGGGGTGAGGGTGGAGGGACAGGGTTAATTAGAAGGGAACTACTGAGAAGAGAAACTAGGCTGGTCTAGACCATTCGGATGAAAATCTAATATCTAAAAAATCGAGTGATTTTTTTTAAGAAGGGATCACTCTCGATTGCAGCGGAGACAGTTCTTTATTTTAAGGCAGTTGGACCCTTCAGAAAATAAGTAAAATTACATTCATGCCCTTAGAAACTATCCAGAATTCTGCCTCCCCGCCGCGCACGCCGCCGAGGAGCCAGTCCCCGTGCCAGACCCGCGCCCGACGCCGTGGCCGCCCTTGGGGTGTCGTTACAACTTAGAAATACTACAGCTTTGGGTGGGTACAAGTGAAACAGGAAGAAGAGCAGCACATCGAGGAGAGTAAGTTGTGTCGAATTGGAATGATCTAAAATTTGCTTCACCAGGTACTTCGTTCCTCTTCTAACTTCAGAGCAATTCTGACCTTCCAAATATCTATCTCATACCTTTTTATCATCGAATTCCACAGGAAAAAAAAACTTTAGTGTGACCCCACTCAATGAGGATAACAATGTGTTAAGGAGAATCAACTTAAGGATCGAATTGTGATGAAGGACCTTCTTTAGTTGAGGCCCTCCTCCATAAAATTTGCTTCCTAAGGGTATGATGTCCATGTTTGAGGTTCCTAAGGGTATACTTAAACGTCTGGATTTTTATAGATCTTGGTTCTTCTGGCAAGACAATAATGATAAGAGACGTTACCGCCTTGCTAAGTGGAATATTTTGTGTCGTCCTAAAGATAAAGGTGGACTAGGCATTGCTGATCTACAAATTAAGAATAAATGCCTGCTAAGCAAATGGCTATTTAAGCTATCTAATGAGGATGGGAACTGGCAGGCGTTGCTTAAAAATAAATATCTTAGTTCCAAATGTTTGTCCCAAGTGCAGTCTAAATCTGGGGACTCGCATTTTTGGATAGGGCTCTTGAAGGTCAAGGATGACTTCCTGCGATGTGGATCATTTCGAATAGGTGATGGTTCACAAACTAGATTTTGGGAGGATACTTGGGTGGGTTCTACACCACTTAAAATTCAATTTCCGAGTTTGTATACTATAGCCCATTATCCCCATAATACAGTGGCTCAGGTCATGACGCAAATGCCACCAAATATTACTTTTCGGAGATCATTAGTGGGTAATAAATTGACGGCGTGGCACAATCTTGTAACAATGATAGCTCATTGTCAGCTTACTGCTGGAAGGGATGTTTTCCAGTGGAATTTACACCGACATGGGGAGTTTTCTGTCCGGTCTATGTACGACTATTTGATGAATCAGGGGACCCCTTTCAATAATAAAATCATTTGGAAGCTCAAACTTCCTTTGAAAATAAAAATTTTCCTTTGGTACTTACAAAGAGGGGTAATTTTAACAAATGATAATTTAGCTAAAAGAAATTGGCTTGGGAATCAAAAGTGTTGTTTCTGTAATTGCGATGAAACAATTCGTCATTTATTTTTTGATTGCCAGCATATAAAAGTGATTTGGAGGATTGTTCATATTGCTACTGGTATATCTCCGCCGAAGTCTATATCTCATATGCTTCGACATTGGTTAACTGGCATTGCGAAGAGTGAAAAAAGAATAATTCTTGTCGGTGGTGCTGCCTTATTATGGGCTATTTGGTGTACGCGTAATGATCTGATCTTTGGACAAAAACAATCTACTTCTTATATGCAGGTTATTTTCAGAGGAGCATACTGGATGCGGTTTTGGGCGCTATTACAGTTTGAGAACAACACAGAGAACATCCGACTGGTAAGCAGGGCATTAGAAGTGGTGGCTTTAGATATTTTTGCCAAAAGCGGATGGAGAAGCAATTACAGAATTTGCTTTTCATAATTAGGCTCTTGTTGTTTTGTTTTCATTAAGTTTGATGGCTTATCCTTTGTAAACGCTCGGTTGTGTGCACTTGCAGAGACCGGATTGTTATCCTTTATCTAAAATAAAATAAAATTTGCTTCCATTCCAGTTTCCCCTTTCTGCTAGATGGATGTTTGTTAACTATGAAGTGTTACGCTGTTCCTAAGCAGCAATCTGTAGGACAATGCTGCAGTGATTATAGTTCCCTAATCTTGCCTGCTACTTTCTGTTCGTGAGGATGTACATGTGGTTTCTTCCCGCACCTATGTGCATGGGTGCCAGCATCGTTTTGCAAAATCTCGTTGCTGAAACAAATGTAGAGAAGCTGAAGCCTCACACTTTTACTAAGGCACATCGTGCCGCAACTTGTTGTGTCCAGAATCATACCTTTCCTTTACAGACTCTTGTGTGTGTTATCTTTCAGCAGGAGGCAAAGGAAGAGTTCGGATTTACTTACTGACTTGCTTTTCCAAGCCCAGTCGATGTACTGATCATCCAGTTGTTCTCCTTTAGGAATCTGTGGATCATTTTCGTACTGTAACCAGTCGTATTTGCTCCAATGGAATTCTCTGTCCATTATATGTCAGCTTGCTGCCAACCCGTGAAGACAACCACTACGATTGAACTGCAACCTGTTCGACACCTATATCTTCCGAATTTCTGATACCCAATCCTCCATCATTTTTACTTCTGTGTACATCTTCCATGCAACCAAGCATTGTCACCCATGAACATTGGCCGTAGCAGTCCAGAAAAAAGGAACTCTTCACGGCCTATCTTTTTTTTTTAGGAATATCCTGTTGGTTTAGCTTCCTCTTGAAACATATTTGCATAAGAAATTGAGATAGAGGACATTAAATATGAGACGCTTCCTTTGCTAGGGCCGATCTGCCATATTTTTAGTGAATCTGCAGCTTTGAGCCTTTTTTTTTTTTTTTGATAAAGGATAACAATCCGGTCTCTGCAATTGCACACAACCGAGGTTTACAAAGGCCATAGCCATAATTCATGAATAGATAAAAACAGCAAAGGGAAAGGGAATTGAGAATTAAAAGCAAAGTCTATAATTGCTCCTCCATCCAGCCTTAGCAAAAATATCTAAAGCCACGACCTCCATTGCCCTGCTTGCCAATCGGATGAGTTCCCTGTTGTTGTCATGCTGCAATAGCGCCCAGAACCGCAGCCAGTATGTTCCCTTGAAAATAACCTGCATAAAGTAGGAATATTGTTTTCTCTCAAAGATTAGCTCATTGCGAGTGCGCCAAATAGCCCATAGAAGAGCAGCACCCCCCACTAAAATCAGTTTTTGTTCGCACTTATCTATGCCTGTTAACCAACTATCAAGCATATGAACAATAGATTTGGGCGGCGATAATCCAGTTGCAACGCTCACAATTCGCCAAATTGTCTGAGAGTGATGGCAATCAAAAAATAAATGTTGAATTGTTTCATTACAATTACAGAAACAACATTTCAGATTCCCCTGCCAAGACCTTTTAGCTAGATTGTCTTTTGTTAAAAGAACTCCTCGTTGTAAATACCAGAGGAAAATTTTAATTTTTAAAGGAACTTTCAATTTCCAAATGACCTGACAGGTAAATAGGGTACCCTGGTTCATGAAATACCCATACATAGACCGAACAGAGAACTGCCCATTTCTATGTAAATCCCAGTGAAAAATATCCTTCCCATCTGTAAGGTGATAATGAGCTAATTTTGCTACAAGATTATACCAAGCCGTCAATTTATTCCCAACCAATAATCTCCAAAAATAATATTCTTGTGGCATCCGGTCATAACCTTTTGAACAAGATCATGTGGGTAATGGGCAATATTATAAAGGCTTGTGAATTGGACCTTAAGTGGTGTGGAATCCACCCAAGAGTCCTCCCAAAACCTAACTTAGAACCATCTCAGATCCTAAAAGAACCACAACGCAAGAAATCATCCTTGACTTTCAAGAGACCTTTCCAAAATGCGAGTCTCCCGGTGTAGATTTCACTTGGGACAGACATTTGGAACTTAAATATTTATTTGTAATCAAAGTCTGCCAAATCCCCTCCTCATTTAATAACTTAAATAACCATTTACTAAGAAGACATTTATTCTTACTTTGAAGATCTATAATACCCAGACCTCCTTGATCTTTAGGACGACAAAGAATATCCCACTTAGCAAGACGATATTTTCGTTTAGCATTATTGCCTTGCCAAAAAAACCGAGAACGATAGTAATCCAACCTATGAACAACACCCTTTGGAATTTCAAAAAATGACATCATAAACATAGGGAGACTACTTAGAACAGAATTTAATAGTACAAGTCTGCCCCCGTAAGAGAGGTATTTAGCCTTCCATGTACTTGAAGTTTTCATTAAATCTCTCTCAATGACTCCCGATCCGCATTCGAAGCTTATGGAAGTGCATCGGAATACCCAAGTATCGAAATGGATATGATCCTATCCCACATCCAAACAACTCAGTATATTCATTTTCATGATTGCGAGCCTCACCAAAGCAAAAAATCTCACTTTTGTGGAAATTAATTTTTAAACCCGATAATTGTTCAAACACACAAAGCAATAGCTTCATATTTTTGGCCTGTTCTACATCATGGTCCATAAATAGTATCGTATCATCAGCATACTGCAAAATCGATAGACCACCCTCTAAAAGATGAGGAATAACTCCACGGATCTGGCCATCCTCTTTTGCTCGCTTAATCAAAAGGGCAAGCATATCAGCCACAATATTAAAAAGAATAGGGGACATTGGGTCACCCTGCCGAAGTCCTTTTTTAGTTTGGAAGTAATGACCAATATCATCATTGACTTTAATAGCCACACTACCTCCCGAAACAAAATGTTCAACCCAAGAACACCACTGCTGGCAAAAACCCTTCATGCGGAGGGTTTGCTGAAGAAAAGGCCATTTAACCTTATCATAAGCCTTTTCAAAGTCAAGTTTCAAAATCACTCCATTGAGTTTCCTGGAGTGCAATTCATGAATGGTTTCATGTAGAATCACAACTCCTTCCATAATATTACGACCTGGCATGAAAGCAGTTTGAGATGGTCGTACAACTTTATTGGCCACTCCCATGATTCTATTAGTAGCCACTTTTGTGAAAATCTTGAAGCTCACATTGAGCAAACATATCGGTCTGAATTGTTGAATTCGTGTTGCTTCTTTAATTTTTGGCAACAGAGTAATAATGCCAAAATTCAAACTAAACATAGGTAAATCCCCATGATAAAATTCATTAAACAAAGCCATTAAATCCTCTTTTAAAATATCCCAGAAAACCTGGTAGAATTCAGCAGGAAATCCATCTGGACCAGGCGATTTATTATGTTCCATTTGGAAGACCGCCTGTCTAACCTCTTCTTCAGTAAAAGGAGCAATGAGAATGTCATTTTCCTCTTTAGTTACCTGAGATAAGTCATCATTATTATCCTCCACCAGACTGAAATTATTTTCCTCTGGCGGACCAAACAAACCCTTATAGTAATTTGTGATGTGCACTTTTAATTCAGCATCACCCACTACTATACCATCTTCATGATCTAATTGGAAGATGTGTTGTTTTCTGTGTTTGCCATTAGCAACCAGATGAAAATATTGAGTGTTATCATCACCTTCTAAAAGGTCTTTAGTTTTAGCTCTCTCATACCATTTAAGCTCCTCTTCCCTCAACAAGTGCACCATCCTCTCATTGAAGTAGTTTTTCAAGTTTAATTCATGATCTGAGAGAACTGTATTTTCAGCCTTTTTATCTAGTCCATCCAACATGGAAATAATCTTTTTCTTTTCTTTTTTGTTATGACCAATAGTGTGCCTGGCCCATCCCCTAAGAAATTGCCTAAGAGACCTTATTTTATTCTGCCATTTTACCATCGCAGTATTTCCCGTAGTCTCTGCTTGCCATTTTTGCACAATAAGGTCATAAAAACCATCTCTAATCAACCAAGCACGCTCAAATTTAAATAGAGAATGCTTACTCCTATGAGATGCATTACCAGTATCTAATATCAATGGAGTATGATCAGAGAGACTCCTATCTCTAGCATGCACTATAGATAGTGGGAATTTATTTTCCCACTCAGTGCATACAAAAATCCTATCCAACTTCTCAAATGTTGGGTTATCTCCACTACTAGCCCAAGTATATTGACGGCCAGACAAAGGCATCTCTCTAAGTTCAAGAGATTGAATAACCATATTAAAAAGATCCGGCCATTTCATATCAAAATTAGGTTTATTTTTATCTTCGGGACCTCGCATAATATTAAAATCCCCACCAATAATATATGGCAACCGTTCATTACTACAAATATGAGCCATTTCAGTTAAAAAATTTTCCTTATAAGCTTTATTCTATACGGCCATAAACTGCTATCAACACCTATTTGAAACCATCATTTTTATTACGAAGAGTAAACTTAATATAGAAGTCCCCTTCAGCAATGGCTCCAATATCATACACCGACAAATCATTTCAAAGAACATCCCCCGTAATCCACCATGAGGAGCCTTACAGTGCCAAATAAAATCTTTGCCACCACATAACTTCTTAAGGGTCCTATCTGGGAATTGATCCCGACCCGTTTCCGTAAGAGCAATAAAATCAATTTGTTCTTCTTTAACCATATCACCTAAGTACCCATATTTAGCCAAGTCTCCAAGACCTCTGCTATTCCAGAAAATGCCTTTCATTGGAGACACAACATAGATGGTGTTTTTGGTTTTTTAGAAATGAAACCCCCTTTATTAATATTCTTTTGCTTGTATTTTTTTCCTACGAGCCTTTGAGCCTGTCAACAGAAAGAGGCAAACCCAAATTGTCTGATTGGAAGATGTTCCAGTCTGCAGCCAAACATGTCTGCAAGTATTGCTCTCTTCTTGCTTGGTCAAGATTTATATGTACCGAACTGGATTTATGGATGCTAGTTACCGTTGTTGTGTTAGCTTCCCTTAAACTAGAAGGTTAGTTAGGCATTCATTTTTGCAAGTTAGATATGTTCAGGGGTGATGGCCAAAGTGATGCAACTTGCAGTTGCCGTTAGGTTTGCCATGCTCATGAACAACCTATTGTGGTTACAGGCCAAACAATACAAGAGAGAGGACCCCGAAGCTATACCCTGCGAAAGGGGGTATGTTCAGAGACTCAAAAGGTGTGCGAGAGAACAAATGAGAGTGGTAATTGTTTTTCTTGGTGACTTTTTCTGAACCCCCTTTGTAGACGGCCCTAGTTGATATTATAGATATGTCCCTACAATGCTTCTAGATTTCTAGGGGTTTCGCGGTATTTTCCCTTCACGTTGGCTAGCCCATAGGCCTTATGATGGCTACTGACTGATGCTTACAGCTTGGAGACCATAAACCAGAATTGCCAAACTCATAATTTTATTTCAGTCTGCCAAATTAACAAACGCTACTTGCCTTGTGGTTCAGTCATAACACAGAGATGCATGGCTCTGTCCTGAGGTCACCATGAGATCTAATTAAACACTTCAACTCTGTAACCAATTCTAACACTCCTTGCCTTGTAGTTCAGTCATAACACACAGATGCATGGCTCTTTCCTGTGGTCACCATGAGATATAATTAAACACTTTTACTCTCTGTATGACTGTAACCAACTAACACTACTTGCCTTCTAGTCAAGTCATACCACAGATACTTAACTCTCTGTATGACTGCATCTAATATTTCGAGTTGTTGACGCTGAAAAATGTGATGAAAGATTGATCAGCCTAAACACATGAAAACGCTGAGTTCAAAGGGTTCAAGACGTGCTAGCCGATTTAATCATGCAATCGGCAAGATAGATGGGACAACACTTTCAAAGCCGATCTAGTGCAACAATCGGCAAAGATCTAAATAGCTAAAAAGCCGATCAAATCAAGGGCAACTGTAAGTCTAAACAGTCGATTAGGGCTGATTAGATGGAAGATAAAGGTAGACTTTTCCAAAAAGGAGATGCGCAACAAGATCGGAGAAAATCAAACCTGATTGGCGTAATCGAGGATGACCAACAATTAGCGATACGCAATTTTATTGATCAAAATCGGATTATAAGAAAGATTCTAAATTGCAGAGTTACTCCTAGCTGATAGGAAAGTAAATAGAAAGTAAATGTGAGTTGTTTGATTGATTGGGGTTGTTTTCTTTTGCTTGCCCTTGACCATCTTGTACAGTGCATTGGCCGATCATATCTCTCTCCGATGCGTTGTAGACCATGATCCGTATCGGCCTTTGTACGGATAAATCCCATCTTTGAACCAATATAGATTATAATTCGATCTTTAACTTAACTTTTCCTTTCTTAACCGATATCGGCAAAAAATATCTCTTTTATCCTTAGCCTGACAAATTGGCCATGTGCCTTGCCAAATTCCAGTGCCAACAGGAGTGTATTAACATTTTGCAATCTGTAGGGAGGACTACCCATGTCATGAGCTTTGAGGTGGGGGCAGTGCTCCTGACTACTGTTTCGCCAAGGAGGATGGAACGGCCAACAACAAAAACCTCATCTGTGATGGGCATGAGCATGATGAGGGCTTTATCCCCAAGATCAGAATGCTGAGAGGCTGACAAAAACAGAGGCCCGACAAACAGGCGAATGATGCAACGCTTCAATCACACGATAAATAGATCTGCAGCTCACGGAGATCGATCTTCATGGCCGCAGTTCACTTGGTCTAATGAACACGATCAACCCATCATGACGAAATTGATGATTCACGCAACAACAGAGTGGCACGAGGCTTTCCCAAATGCGGACCTTTGCGCACTGCCTACCATGACATCGGATCATTGCCCCCTACTAATGCGCGAAAATGTAACCTACGAACACTATAGAGGTTTTCGTTTCGAAGCTTACTGGATTAAGATGCCAGGATTTCAAGAAGTAGTAACTCAAGCCCGGTCACAACCACCCATACATCGGACCCCATCCTAAAATTGCATGCCAAAATGAATAGAACGGCTAAGGCTTTAAAAAGTGGAGTAGAAAATTGGTCGCAAACTTAGCGGTGCAAGCGGCGTTGATTCAAGTCACGATTGCTATTCTCGAAAGCTCGCGAAGAGAAACGCCATATCGCAAGATGAATCGAGCTTGAAAAACCCTCAAAGCCAAACTACTCGGGATAGCTGCCATACAAAAATCCAGAGCTAGACAACATGCAAGACTAACAAAAATCCTACCGAGACTCAAATACACGTTTTTCATCTAATAGCCAGTGCAAGAAAGCGAAGAAATCTAATCCGGGTTCTACAGAGAGAGGACAGGTGATGTTCACACAACAAGAAAAATTAGAAGAGGCTTACCAAGATTTCAAAAAAGCCATGGGACATCACGAGGCAAGGGATGTAAGTCTACTTTGGAATTCCTTAGGCTACACGACGAGGATCTTAGCGAGCTCGAGACTCCTATAACGGAAGATGAAGTGAACACCACCGTGCAGAACTCCCAAATCAAAAGCACCAGACTGACGGATATATTGGACTATTCTATAAGAGTGCCTCCACATCATCAAAAACGACTGATGGAAGCCGTAAGGGCATTCTTCGCTTCGTCATGAAAGGTTGCACCTTTTAAACGAAGCAAATATTATCCTCCTCCGAAAATAGACAATGCGGATAGATTGGAACG
The DNA here is from genome assembly GCA_036346375.1 of Guadua angustifolia. Classification (NCBI taxonomy): domain Eukaryota; kingdom Viridiplantae; phylum Streptophyta; class Magnoliopsida; order Poales; family Poaceae; genus Guadua; species Guadua angustifolia. The sequence continues at coordinate 84,477,757 of CM070504.1, read as the reverse complement.
ATTCAGACCAATCAGCCTAATAAATAGTGTAATGAAGATTGTCACCAAGATCATGGCAAACAGGCTAGCCCCCAAACTTGACGAATTGGTCTCAGTATCACAGAACGCTTTCATAAAGAAGAGATGCATTCATGATAACTTCTTATATGTGCAAAGAGTGATACGACGGCTTCACAGAGACAAAACGCCTGCGCTTTTCATTAAATTAGATATTTCTAAAGCCTTTGATTCGCTGAATCGGGCGATCTTCTCGAGGTGCCGCAGGCCTAGGCTTTGGTCGATATGGAGGAATGGGTCGCCGCAATTTTAGGACCTCCGCTTCAAAAGTTTTAATCAACGGTCAACCGACGGCGACGATAAGACATGCGCTGGGGTAAGACAGGAGATCCTTATCCCTCTTCTGCTCATTCCGCAATTGATCCCTTCAAATTTTACTCGGGCGGCAGAGGATCGAGGTATCCTCAAACCATCTTGCTTGCTGGAATGCAAGATCACATTTGTTCTCTCAGATGCGATTTACGCTGAATATTTTTAAATGCGGATGCCATCGAGCTAACGGTCTTAGTCAGATATTGGACATATTCGGAAGATGCTCGGGATTGAAAATCAACATCTCCAAAACAGAAATATATCCAATTAGATGCCAAGATGACCTACTGCAAGATTTATTAAACATTTTCCTTGGAAAACTCGCACATTTCCCGGGAAGGTACCTCGGACTTCCATTACAAATCGACAATTAAGAAGAATTGAAATTCAACCTCGATTGACAAAATTGGAAGTAGGTCAAGGGTGGAAAGGCAAATTTCTTTCTAAAGCCTAAGGAGACGCTGGTGAAATCGGTGCTTACGCCACGACCAATATATCACTTAACCGTTTTTACACTCAAAAATGGTTAATTCGATGCATTGATAAGATGAGGCGAAGCTTTTTTGGAGTGGGAAAGATCTAGAAAATTGCATTGGGGTCATTTGCTGATAAACCGTCAAGAATTTGCCTCCCAAAAGCCAAAGGGGACTTGGAATTTGATCTGAACGCCGCTAGAGCATTAAGGTCATGGTGGCTATGGTTTAAATGGAAAAACAACGAAAGGGCTCGGATCGACTTGACTTGCCTTGCGATGCAACCGATGTTTCCTATTTAACGCTTCCACGGTGGTCACGGTTGGGAACGGAAGCTAGCGACTTTTGGAGATCAAGTTGGGTGGAAGGAAGGCTCCCAAAAATATGGCGCCGAACCTTTACCAAATAGCTAGAAGGAAAAAATATCGGTTCACCAAGCATTAACAAATGACTACTGGATTCGGTTCAGACTCGGTCAACTCAAAGAAACACAATTACAGAGTTTGTCGCTTTCATGAAGCCATTCGACTAATCAAGAGAGATGCGCATGAGAGGACCAAATAAAGTGGCGCTTTGACGACGATGGTCAATATTCAACAAAGACCGCCTACCTTATGCAATTCGACACGACCATCAGAAGATGAAAATTTGCCCCATATGGAAGGCGAAAGCGAACCCAAATGTCGCTTTTGCATGGACACTACTTCACAAAGAAGATACTTACAGCAGATAACATGATCAAAAGGATGGCGTGCAATTCAAGTTGCGCTCTTTGCTATACATCGCCGAAACACCGACTCACCTGTAAAGACCGCCTTTTACTATCAAGTCCGGAGAATGCTTCTTTGTTGGGGAAACCTCGAGCGATGGCGTAACACGAGTCACAACGGCTCCATATACAAATGGTGGCGCATGCTAAGAGCTCAATATGAAAAGGAAAGACGAAGAGATCTGGATGGCCTCATCATATATTTCGGTGGCATATTTGGCTAGAAAGGAACAAATTAATTTTCCAAGGGGTCACTACAACGCCGAATCAGGCCACATCGATCAAGAATGCGGTGTCAAACCACGGTTTTGCTTGGACGATGAATCACTCGGAGTAACTTCCCTCCAGCGTTTTTTCTTTTGCTTTTTCTTTCTTTTCGTTGGTTGTACTGTGATTAGTGGAGTGTGTAGCGAAATGTTGTTCGCTGGTGATTTGTGAGGTTTTTTCGGGTCCTGTTTTTTTCTAAAAAACAGGCCATGCTGTCTTCCCCCCGCTTTTTTCCTTCTCAATATACTTTGTGGCAATTCTCTTGCTGCTCTTTAAAAAAAAAAAAGTTTACCTCGTGGGATTCTGACGATGGTTGTCCTGTGCTCGTCTTGGTGTGGAGGCGCTCCAAGCTCTCTGAAGTCTGAACATGTTAGCCGTGTGACAACATGATCGTGCTAGCGCTAAATGGCTCCATATGCTCGTGTATCATCAAAGTTTGACATGAATCCTGGTATACATCAATCTGCCGACATAGTGCGAGCTGTAAGGCCAAACGGAATTATTCTGGATCTTCTTCTCTAGTACGTGAGGAGGCAATTCTCTGAGCAGTATAGTAAAACTATCAAGTATGGACACAGGTGAAGTAAATATCGTCTACTTGATGTCCGTGTGACCGTTCTCTGAGCAGAAATGCATTTTTCAATCGGTAAACCATTTCTAATGCAAGCACAGCCTGCAGAGCTGCGTCGGTGAGCCCCAAATCCAGCTTAAGATTTCAGCAGAGCAGGAGAATACATGGCTCGATACGTCTGAACTTGGGTAGATAAGACTGGGCCGAATCGGGTTAATAGGTTGGTTGAATCCTGAGTGATGAGCAAACCATCAGCAACCATACAATCTTCCAGGCCCATCGCAGTACACAGTCGTTCCACGGTTGGGAAAAGGTTATTTTTGTAATTATATTCATACAAAGAGTAGATTTAAAAAGATGCGACGAGACTAGAAACAAAATTGTTTCACCAAAGTCTGCTATAATTTCTTTGGCAACCAAACAATGAAATTTGTTTTGTAATTGAATTCGTACTCCAATTCCATAGGCTCAATTCAACTTAGAGATGCATACTCCAAAGTGACGACCCTACCTAAGGGGAATCCGTGGCGCTGGCTGGCTTTGGACCTAACAAACATGATGATTACTGTAAGCAATCAAGGGGCGACACTGATCTCTCCGTGCGGCAACACGAGGCCGATGCACTCGATTTATATACGTAGCACATTACCAATACAGGAGCAGCAAGCACATACTGCATTCTCAGCTGGTTGGTTCGCTTCGCCTCCATGCGAGCACCGGAGGAGGCCTGCTGAATTTCTTCAATTCGCTGCGTATCGGCGGCATGCTCCACGCTCGCGCGCCGGCATTTTTTTTTTTTTTTTGAAAGAGCGGCATGAGACTTGCCGCAGATTTTATTAAGGGGAAGAAGAAGGAAAGAAGGGGGGCGGGCTGTTTTTTATGGGAAAAAACCAAGCCCGGTAAAAAACCTTACAACGAGAAACCACTCATAGCAACTCCACAAGCGAAGCACCGCGCTCGCGCCAAACTAGCACTAGAATACACACCACCGAAAGGAAAAAACACCGTAAGGAAAAAAACACCAGAACACCCTAAGGAAAAAGGAGTACCACCAGATTTTAAACTTTAAACTGATGCGCTTGCAGACCAAGCAAAACTATGATTTAGAATCGCTTCCCTTATCGATGAGGCAACTTGTTCCGTCGTTCTCGTCTTCCCTTGAAAAATTCGTTGGTTCCGTTCCAGCCAAAGGTTCCACCAGTAGTAGATGAATAATCCATCCAGGTCCCGACGATTATGCCTGTCATATAATGTTCGTAATCTCTTCCACCATTTGTAAATTGAGCCGTTACGGCTTTGGTTTTGCCACCGATCCAGCTTGCCCCAACTTAGTAGGATTCCCCACACTTGTGTAGCAAAGGTGCAATCTTTACAAAGATACTATGGTTTAGATGGAAAAACAATGAAAGAGCCTGGACAGGACTAGAACTGCCTTGCGATGAAACAGATGTGAACCTTTTCAATGTGTCAACGATTGTCACGGTGGGAAACGGCAAGTTTGCAGATTTCTGGAGATCAAGTTGGGTGGAAGGAAAAGCTCCAAAAAACATGGCACCGAACCTTTTCCAATCGGCAAAAAGAAAACACATCTCAGTGCAACACATCTTAGATTCGCATTTGCCGCTGCCGCTGCCGCTGCCAGCGGTTAACTAGCCCGCCGCGCGTGGTGCAGATGCGCCACTGCCGGCTGCCGCGCCCGCAGGATTGCATTGCATGCGATGTGCCCATGCCTAGCTTGACGCACGCTGCGCCACAGGGCACGGGAAGCTTTGTCCTGTTGAGCCCCGTTGTACATTTTTTTTTCACTATTGATCTCCTCTCAAATGAAATCGTAAATCTGGTATTATTCTTGGTCGTAGAAGCACTGTTATCACCTGCAGGGCCAGGTCGTTTACACGGTACCTGAGCTCGGCAGCACCCTTGAGCTTAGTGGGGATATACATTTTAGATTAGAACTTTCAGTGGTACTTCTATGTTCTCTAAAATGTGAAAAACGCACATTTTAAAGCACAATAAATTAAAGGCCTGATTTGCAACCACCCACTACTAACAACACTGCTTTAGGATTTGTGCAATTTAGTTCCTGAGAGAGCATATAAGCACTACTGTGTATCTTTTTGCGGTGACTTGGTAAGGATTCCTACAGTCAATGTGGGCACATGAAAGAAGTAACACAGGAGTTTAATTTTGTCCAGAAAAAAGAGAACCAATTCTAGTATCCACATTTGTAAATTCGGTGAACTGACATAAAATAGGTTTGCTATGGTTTGAAATTTTGTCGTGGTTTCAGCTTTATAACCATCATTGTCATTGATGCATAATTTCCCCTTTATCAAGTTGTCGATAATCTCTTAATTTATTCAATTCAATGAATCAATATTGCACTAATAGCTTATGTGCTTTTGATTTATGCTGGTGCTTTAGCACACTAATATGAACGGCTACATTGCACTATATAATGCATTGTTGTTAGACTTTTAAATGCTGAATCTCATTGATTTCACTTAACCATACTTTTCTGGAGTCCTTTTCTCAAGCAATTTTAATGTCCTGTGCAATTCTGCAGCATTCAACATTGCTAGATCTTGACAATGAGGCTGCATTCTTTGGTGTTTTCGCTCACGCGCTCGCCCGCATCACCTGCACGATTTTTGTCCGCGCGACGTGTAGCGGGCGGGTGGCTGCGTGGTGCACGGGTTTTTTCAAAAAACATCTCCGAAATTTTCAAAAATTACATATAAGTGTATTTTTTTTACAGAAAGGCCCCCAAGATTTCTAGAGCCATTTTTTTAAAGACCCTTTGAAATTACATCTAGGTACAGTTTTTTCAGGGAAACCCTCCAAACTTCTACAATCTAGTTTTTTTAGCACAACTCCCTTTTTCCTCGCGCAAGGGTCCTCAAAAATTATGTCTAGGTATATGTTTTAAGCGAGAGGGCCCTCAAAACTTCCCAATTTTGTTTCCGTCTTGCACAAATTGTTTTTTCCCCCGCAAAGACCCCCGAGCATTCTAAATCTAAATCATTTTTTTTGCGCGACATCCCTCAAAAATTACATCTGGGTACATTTTTTTACGGAGAGGCCCTCCAAACTTTTTGTAATTTTTTTCACTATTCTTTTCTTCGACCAGAAAATCGTCTTTGCACGGCGTCATGTCACGCCGCGCAAATGCATTAGTATTTATTCAAATCAAACCCATCTAGCCAGTGGACCTCAGTTCAACGGCTTGGATTTCCTCCTTTTGTCAAAATTTTCTGCATCAATATTTCTAGAAATTGCACCAGACTAATTATTATTTTGATCTTGGATTCAGAGTTTCGTGTAGCTGAAAATTTCCCTTCCTTTTTTTTAAGGTTGTCGCTGAACACTTTTGATGAGCAACAAAGTACCAAACTTCAACCAACACTCCTTACATCCGATTTTTGTACAAATGGATATATTACACATCGAAATATCTCCACTTCTCCAGGCTCTTGAGGACCGTAGGAAGCCCATATTTTGGACGGAGCGTGAGCACATCCATCGGCACATGGACGTACTTGGGGGACAGCGAGAACGAGAACCTCTGCAGGATCATGGTGATCACGGCCTTGGCCTCGATCATCGCGAAATTCTGCCCGATGCATGACCTCGGCCCGCTAGAGAAGGACCTCAAGGGCTTGAACTTGTCGGCATCCTCGCCCCAGACCTCCTTGTCGCGATCGGGATCGATAGGATCGTGCCCTCGGGCACCTTGAAGCCGCCTAGCTCAAGATCCGAGCCCGCCTTCCTCTGTATGAGCAAGACGGGGCCGTACAGCCTTAGGGTCTCTAGGAGGAACATGTTGACCAGCTTTAGCTTGTTGAGCATGTCGCCGATGGGGACCTCCTTGCCGCACTCCGTCAAAACCTCCTCCCTAAGCTTCTCCTGCCACTTCAGGTACGTGCTCAGCAGGAACGTGGTCTAGGTGAGCAGGTGCGAGGTGGTGTCATGCCCCGCGAAGAAGAAGGTCTTGCACTCGTCGATGATCTCGTTCATGTTCAGCAGTGGGTTCTTGACATTCTCCGGCGCGCAGGCCTCCAGCATTAGCCCGAGCAGGTCATTCCTGTAGCCCGCGGTGTCCTTGGTGGCGAGCTGGCTCCTGATAATGTCCATTAGCATGGCCCTCACCTTCTTGTCGAGCTTCCATGCCTTCAGGTTCTTTTCAGTTGGAAGGTACCTGATTTATTTCACAAACCACATGTTAGTTTATGCTCTCTGAATCTGTATATATATGTTGTGTGTTGAGCAGAGAGGGGAAAAAGATAGAAGTCGTACCTGAATCCTGGGATTTGGACGTTGAAGACGGTGGAGAAGGCAAGAAACTGGAGCTCCCTCTGCGCCAGAAAGACCTGTTTCCCCTCCTTGTAGCTGCTCCCAAATGCCGTGTACGAGATCACATCGGAGGTTAGCTCCTCGAAACGGCTGCTCAACTCAATCTCTACCTCTCCGCCTTTCTCCATCTCTGCTTCCCACTCTGACATCATTGACCGACCACAATTGGACATGGTCATCGTCATCATCTGCAGTGGCAAACGTCATTGCAGCAAAAATTAATCACGCGTCTTGCATGCATATAGTGCTTAAGAAATGCACAGCACACACGCCAACACGTGGCTGGTGGTTTTGAGTTAGTTGCTTAAATGATGTAATAGGCTGTACAGATTAACGTACGCACCTTGAGCTTGTCCATGCTGAAGGCTGGGTGGACGACCTTGCGGTGGCGCTTCTACTCATCGCCGTCGGTGAGCACGAGCCCCTTGCCGAGAAGGCGGCCGATGTGCGGGTTCATGAGGTTCTTAGGGTACAGCCCCGTGCGGTCGAAGAGCACCTGCTTCACCATGTCCACGTCGGCCACGCACACGTTCGGCCTCGCGCCGAACCAGTACACGAACGTCTGTCTTGCAGTATGTTCGGCGGCAGAGCACGGATCGACAACATAAGAAGGCAAGAACAACAAATGTGATCGAATCGAAGCAACATGTTTCGATCCGTGGTTCTTAATTACCGTAGAGGGCGATCCATTTGCGGAAATGAGGCTGCACGATGGGGATGAAGTCGTGCGAGGCGACGTCCAGCACGACGGCGGTGCCCTCGGCGCGGAGCCGCTTGATCTCGTCGAGGTTCCCGACGAACAGCTTGTAGTCCGGCCCGCCGACGCCCTGCGCCCGGTGCTGCTTCGTGATCGCGCGCGGCCTCCACACGAGGCGCACCAGCGCGTTGAACGCCCACGAGGTCGCCAGCACCGCCGCGACCACCCAAACGAATCCCATGGAGCTCGCTCGGGACTTGTCAGGTCAGCTAGCTCCACTTTGCACGTACGGACCGAGAGAAATTGATCAACAAGTTGTCTGGCTGCTCGATCGTCTGATACTCTACTTGAGACCGATCGAGAAATGTGCGTTATTATTATGGCACGTACTACTAGTCGGACGTCTGATTTTTTGTTTTTCTTTAGACGCCCGCGAAATATTTTTTTTCTACGCGTGTAATATTTGTTACCAATGCGTGTAACATTTTTTTTAACACTTGCAATATCTTTTTACTGTAGTAAATTTCACTGTTTATCGAAAGAAAATATTACACGCGTAGAAAAAATGTTGCGGAGTGTTAGAACGTCATACCTAGCATACCGTATTATTATTGGTTGTGAGAAACGAGTCGTGAGGAGGTCGGTATGCAAGCTCGGCCCCGATCGGTTGAGCTTCGGTTGGCTCGCGCGTTGGTGGGTGAGATCAGCGGTGACGTATGCAAGCTCGGCCCCGATCGACGCCCTCTCCTGGCCTGCCCTAGCTTGAGTCTTCTAGAAGAACTAGTCAGCCATCGTTCGTACGGTGGGCGTTTCGAGCTAGTCGGGGAGCAGAGGAAGCTGACTGCGCGCATTAATCGAATTTGCTTTTTAAATAATATATATTTAATGAAAAATTACAGAAATAATATACGAAAAAATGACAGATCTGCACATCTATCGCATATTCAATGTGCGACAGGCTCTCTGTCGTAATTCCAAATTGCGACAGAGTCTCTGTAGCAATTTAGAATTGCGATAGAGATTCTATCGCAATTTGGAAACGCATTGTATCTCGTCCAACGGTTAGAGACAGGCTCTCTGTCGCAATTTCAAATTACGACAGAGATTTGTCGTAAATTGGATGTGCGACAGGTGTGTAGAACTGTTATTTTTATTTTTGCATATTATTTCTGTAATTTTTCATTAAATATATATTATTTAAAAAATTCCAATAATCAACAGATCATCGCACCAACTAACCCAGCTGGGTTGAGTGATCCCAAATGATTTCTTTCCCTTCCTTGCTTGTTGAGAATCCATTTCTTGTTAAGGGGAAAAAAACCCGGCAGTGCGAGTACTATTTAGGAGTAGTAGTGTGGTACTACTATACGTTCTGTCCTCCGCAGAGGCAAATACTACTCGTACCGTATAGAAAACGACATATGGCGATTAGGCTCTAGCGGGCACGTATCTAGGTCATAGGACAGAGTGAGGTGGCACCAGATTAGCGTCAGAATTTGACAAGATACGACTAATTTGTCGGGCCATTGATAAAAATGGTATTTCTAACCAATATCGACTAAAAAGAGAAAATATGTTAAAAACAGGATTATGACTAATATTGATTTAAAGATAGAATTTTACCAAAACAAACGCCGATACGGGTTGCTAAGAGTTTGGGTATAAAATTGTTGAATTCATCACCCTATTACACTCAGGTTAATGGTCAAGTTGAGTCGTCAAATAAAATGTTTATCAAGTTAATCAAGAGAAAAAAGAAAAAAGAAAAAAACCAAGGAGTTGGCATGTAATGTCATAAGAATCGTTGTGGGTCCTATCGGATTGCGTACCATGGTGCAACAAAATTATCGTCTTATCAATTAGTTTATAGACAAGAGGCTGTGTTGCCCTTGGAAATCAGTATTGACTTTGTACGAATGGCCAGACAAAACGGTTTGTCAACTCAAGATTATAAGAATTTAGGGTGCGTTTGGTTCGTTGTATCAGGGTGAACGGAATGGGATGGTACAGGATGGATGGGATGGTCCTGGATGAGATGGTACAGGGAGGTTGTTTGGTTGTCTGAATGGGATGGTACAAGATTTTGTTTGGTTGCTTGGATGGAATGGTACAGGATGGTACGAGATGATGTTTGGTTGCTTGAATGAAATGGTACAGGATGGTACGAGATGATGTTTGGTTAGAGGGATGAAGTTTAATTGAGAGATGAGGTTTGTTTGAGGGATGAAGCTTGATTGACCGGGCTACCGATACAACGAGCAATCTCAACCGCGATCTCAACTGCACACAACAACACGAGACAAATACCGACAGACATGTAGTTTATTAAAATGTTCAGTAAAATTACTTAACACAAGACAAATACCGAAGTGTAGTTTTGCTCCCAAGTGCAATCTTTACACAAGACAAATACACAAGACGTGTAGTTTTGCTCCCAGGTGCAATCTTTAAGACTGAAACAGTCTGAATTTTGTTAACAATTTGAATTTAACCACATGAATTCAATTGAAACAATTTTCAATGATCATCCATACAGATGTTCAACAGAGAATATGAAACAAATTCATGTCCATCAGAAAGTAGAGCAGTTCTCAAGATTATTTTTGAGGGACGTGCCTAGCTTACATATAAATGTGTTTCCTCCATTAGAATGAGTAATCAAACCTTTGAAGGATATCTCTTCTTCAGGATTGTCAAGTTCATAATGCCAACCTTCCTGTTGAAATGTTTGGAAGTCCTCAACACATCTAGGGAAAAAGACAGCATCAAGGTATACAACTACCAAGTTATAGAAATCCTGCAAAACAACAACATGAATGGTGATAATGCTACAAACAAGAGTCGCAGAACAAATAAGCTGAAGCAAATTTGTGACTATTAGGTATCACCTTGGTGTTTGTTGATGCAAGCGGATAACATGTCCGATCCGGATAGGTGAATGCATTCAGAAAGTGTGCATTCAGAAAGTGTGCAACTGGATAACATCGCCATTTGACACGTACATCACTTCGACTTTTGCCTTCTTGTGCTTGTAAAGAACAAAGCAGCTTGATTTGCACTCATCTATGATCTGCTCAGAGACCTTCTCAAATCCTAGCTTTGCAAAGATATTCATGGACATCATCTCAGATCTGCTTATGTCGAACTAAATCGGTCACACATTCATTCTCAAGTCGCAACTTATATGAGTGTCAAGAGGTTACTCGAATGACAAAAGGTTGCGCTTTTGAATGTTTGATTCTTTCTCAAGCAAAGTATTTTCAGCTATCCCATTAAAAATTCATGAGCAAAGCAACTTATTAAAATGCAGAATTTTGATGATAAAAGCCGACCTTTGAGACTTAACACAATGCAACTTTACACTTTTTATTTCCAATCAACTATGCACTTACACTCGACTTGAGACATTGCCTCCTCCCCGTGCATTTTGGAAATTACAAGTAGAATAGCACATAAGACTAGCTCCTTCCGTATAGATGAGTTCGGCAAAGGAGTCCTCACCATGCGGCATGGGAGGGCGAGGTGGAGACGGTCAATGACAGCGCCACATGAGGAGGGCGCGGGCGGCCAAGACGCGCCCGTATGATCTTGTGGCCAACAATGCCAGGCGCCGCCATGGGTAGAGCCGAGTAGTTGCGCGACGAGACTGAAGAGGAGGAGGACGACCGGTACGGCGCGGACGAGGCGGCGGGCAAGAGGGGCCTGGGCTTGTGGCGACGGTGAAGAGGCGGCGTGGAGGTGCGGAAGGATCCACCGGCCAAGCGCAGGTGAGGCGACATGAGAGAGGCGAGGAATCCCTCACTCGGGTGAGCGTGATTGGGGCGAGGAAGAGGAATCCTCGGTCGGGTGAGCGTGCGAGTGGGCGAGGAGGAACGACGCTGTCTGCATCGAGCGATTCAACCAAATTTGTTGAACGGGCAGACAAAGATCTCCAAGAAATATTCCAGAATCAGCACCACCTCGCCTAGTACCGAATGGTTCCGTTCAGTCAACCAAACACAAGAATGAATTCAAATCCCGTACGGGACGATCCGGTTCACCCTGATACAACGAACCAAACGCATCTTGAATTTAATGGCTGACACTTTGGATGATTTAGCAGAATTACATTTACATACGTTAGATCAGCTTAAAAAGAATAAGGCAAGAGTTACAAAGGCTTACAATAGAAAGGTGATGCTTAAGTCATTTTGTGAAGCCTATTTAATTTGTAAGACTATATTGCCTGTCAGCAATAGTAGGAGTGGGCATTTGGTTTTTTCGATCTAATCAGTTCGGTTTTTTTTTGTTTTAAAATAATTCGGTTTTTGAAAATTGTCTACTAAATTTCTCAGACCAAAATGAAAAACCAAATCGAATTAATCGAAATATTCCGGTTCGGTTAATTTGGTTTTTCAGTTAACCGAGATATGAATAAACATTAGGTAGATTGATTTAGTCCTTCTCATATCACAACGCAGAGTAGGGATAAACCCACATTATATTCATAGGTCATTGCAGTATAAGTATAATAGAACATATGAATATATCAAACATATGCATAAATATGTTAGAACTTGACAATTGTTTAGTGGTTTTAGGAAGAACATTATAAAGTGGTATTGTATATGGGCTATGTCGGTGTTTTGAATACCGGCAAGTAAATTTGTAGTCAAGGGATCGTGCGTTCCCTCTCCTTGAATGGTTAGACTCAGGGAGCCCAAGATGTATACTGGTTCGGGCCGAATGTCCCTACTTCCAGTTCGTGGTGGTTATGTATTGCTATGGGTGCAGAGGACTGCACAGCGTTACAAGCGAGGGCTAAGGACTGACCTTGTGCGCCTCGTCCGAGCGGGAGAAGTAAGAACAGTTTGCTCGTAGAAAAGCTCGTCCCCTTCCCTGAGGGTCCTGCCTCCCTTTATATAGACGGAGGGGGCAGGTTATATGGGAACTTGGAAAAGAAAAGACGGGGTGTCCTACGTCCAGGAGTCCTAGTCTTCGGTCTTGGCGACTGACCGGCGCCTGCTCGCTCCATGCTGGGTCGGTAGGCACGTCGGGTGGCGTGGTCTTCTGCTGTATCGGGAGTTGGCGCACCTACCCTCTGCACGCTTGCCAGGTGCTGACGTCATCGCGCCTGGTTCTGGTGTTGCCTCGGAAGGGAGCGCATCCTCCCACTATGTGTGACTGGACGATGAGACTAGCGTTTGACTTCAACAGCCTCCTCGCCACCTAGGGAAGGAGCCACCTGCCCCCGCATGGTCACCCTGAGCCGTCGTGTCCGTGGGGCAAGTGGCCAACTCGAGATTGACTGGTGACGGTGGCGGAGATTACCTTAGTTTGGTCGGAGCTTGCGAGGCGTCTGACCCATGGCGGGGGTCGGAGCCCTAGGGGATCCCCGACCCATGACGGGCCTGACCTCCTTTGGTCGGCTTGGTCGGGGTCGGGCGCCCACCCATGGCGGGGCCTGACCGCCTCGGCGGGACGAGAGTCCTTCGTGGCCCCGCGGGGCCTTCGGCCAGAGCAGGACTCGGGGCGGCCCATTTGGCATCATGGGCCACTGGGGGTACCCATGGTATGAGTATTCGTCAGGCTATTTGGTTATTTCGGTTTTTGGAAACGAAAAACCAAACCGAATACCAAAAATCGAATTATACTAAAATAAAAACTGAACCGAAATAATCGGTTAATTCGGTTTTTGTTTAAAAATTGCCCACCCGTAGGCTCTAGGGATAACCGATTTGGCAAATGGTTTCTAACATAGGAAGGACCATATAGAATTCATCAGTTTATAGATAGGAATTCTTATATTTTGGAGACGTTGGAAGGTGTGGTGTTTTCTAAGATGATTAATAGTAAGTACTTAAAAGAGTATTACCCAAGTATTTGTGTTGGCTTCTGATTGGCTAAAGGTGGTTATCGGTTGTGAAAAGCTAAATTAACTCGTGCAGTTAATTCTGGCTATGGACTAACAGTAAAAGTAAATTACATCCGATTACAAACATCACACTTAAAGTAGAAAAGGAATTAAAGTATGAATAATAATCGGTTAAACAACCGATTATAAATATTTTACAAAGCATTCAAAATATTGTTTAAAACAAACCCATCCATTACAAACATTTATTGTTCATAAATAAAAAACAATGGCCGTTCAAAGGTTAATTGAGGGTTGTGTCGAGAGCTGATAGTGCAGCAGTAGCTTTGGTGATAACTTGTTCCACGTCTTCAAGAATTTTATTTCTCTTCTTTTGAGCTGAGGACGGGAACGATATTAGCCGATTGTTTTTTAACTGAGACTATTGCCATGCCTAGGCCTACCGACACATGTCTTCTTCCGATCCTTCGCGATCGAGAAGATGGTAAGATTTGTAATTTCGTTTGGATTGGTCTAAAGTTGCCCCCCCCCCAAAAAAGAGAGAGAGAGAGAGAGGCTAAAGGGCCAACAAAAACTCATGCGACACTAGCTTTTTTTAGATAAAGGAAACAATCCAGCCTCTTCACTCAAGGAGGAATACGGCCAACGTTACAAACTCTCAAAAGATACACAGAAAATATCATCCAGCACTACGGCCAAATCAAGGCCAACCAAACAGACATGAAAAAACAAAAACAAGTCCCAACAAAATACAAAGGCAGGCCCTAAGCCTCAATTCTAAGACATCTTCTCCAACCAAACTTGGCGAACAATTCCCATACAGAAGTCTCAAGCAGTCTGCAACCCTTTAAAAGCACCCCTTTCTCTTCCTCTTTAGACAGCGGAGACCAGCTTCTGATCCAATACGTTCCCCTGAATATTACCTGTGCAAATGAGTCAAAAGACCTTCTGTTGAAAATGAAATCATTCCTATATAGCCAAATTGACCAACACATGGCAGCTGCACCTACTAAAATTTGGCACTTAAGCTTAGAGTTAACACCCTTAAGCCAAGAACCAAACAAAACAGATACATTGCGAGGAGACTTAATCCCACAAGAAATGAAAATGGTATTCCAAATAGATCTCGCCAAATGGCACTCAAAAAACAAATGCTGAATTATTTCATTAGAATTACAAAAACAACATTTAAAATTTCCTTTCCACTGTCTTTTTGCAAGATTATCTTTTGTTAGAATTACCCCAGATTTTAGGTACCAAAGAAAGATTTTAATCTTCAAAGGGATTTTTAATTTCCAGATGACACACTTCCTGGGAATAGAGTTATCTTGAATCAAAGCATCATACATAGAATGAACCGAGAATGTACCCTTATTACTAAGATTCCAGCTAAACATGTCCCTATCATGTGATAAAGAAACGTTAAGAACTTTTGACACTAGTTCAAACCAAGTTGACAAAACGGATCCTACCAAAGATCTGCGGAAAGAGACATTAAGCTGGTACCGATTGTAAAACATCAGCCACCAAGGCATCTTTCTTCCTAACTATATTATATAGATTAGGGTACACCTCCTTAAGAGGCTTGGTGCCAATCCAAACATCCTCCCAAAATCTAGCGCATTTCCCATCCTTAATATGGAATGAACCCATAGACAAGAATTGATCTTTAACATTCATCAATCCTGACCAAAATTGAGAATCTCCAACCCTTTTGGTGATTTGAGTGATGGACTTACTCTGCAAATATTTCCTTCTAAGTAAGTCTTGCCATAGGCCCTCCTCATTCAGTAATTTAAATAACCATTTTCCTAATAAACATTTATTCTGCATTTCCAAGTCTAGAATTCCCAGTCCCCCCAAATATTTAGGCTTAATAAGCACCGACCATCTTGCTAGTCGATATTTCTTCTTGTGTTCATCACTTTGCCAAAAAAATCTGGACCTGAAGTAATCAAGTTTTCTAATCACCCCTTTAGGAGCCTTAAAAAAGGATAACATATATAAGGGTAAACTAGACAGAATCAATTAATCAAGACCAATCTACCTCCAAATGATAGGAGCTTACCCTTCCAACTAGCGAGTTTCTTTTGGACTCTCTCCTCCACAGGATTCCAATCCTTATTGTTAAGTCTTTTGTGATGCATTGGTATACCGAGATATTTGAAAGGAAAAACCCCCTCTTTGCACCCAAAAAGATGCACATATTCCTTCTTATACGTTTGAGCCTCACCAAATAGAAAAAGCTCACTTTTATGGAAATTAATCTTAAGACCTGACAATTGTTCAAAAACACTTAAGACTAGCTTTAAATTCACAGCTTCCATTAAATCATGCTCCACAAAAAGAATCGTGTCATCCGCATACTGAAGGATTGATAAGCCTCCATCCACCAAATGCGGAATTATTCCCCTAAACTGGTTATTATCCTTAGCCCTGGCTATCAGAATAGCAAGCATGTCCGCTACCAGATTAAACAAAATTGGGGAAAGAGGATCCCCCTGCCTCAATCCTTTCTTAGTCTGAAAATAATGCCCCAGATCATCATTAACTTTGATGTTCACACTTCCTTTACTAACAATATTTTCAATCCATTTACACCATATCTCAGAGAAACCCTTCATTCTGAGAGTTTGCTGAAGAAAATCCCAACTAACCTTGTCGTATGCTTTCTCAAAATCCAATTTGAGCACCACTCCACCGAGATTTCTTTTTCAATTCATGCAAAGTTTCATGCAAGATAACTACACCCTCCAAGATATTTCTCCCGACATAAAGGCAGATTATGCACGGTCTTACGATTGATCACAAGAATCGAGGCCACTCTATTAACCAAAACCTTAGTAAAAATCTTGAAGCTCACATTTAATAAGCAGATTGGTCTGTATTGCTGAATTTGCTTCACTTCATTTAGCTTTGGCAACAATGTAATTGTTCCAAAGTTTAAGCTAAAGAGAGGCAGTTTACATTTGTGGAATTCATTAAACATGGCCATTAGGTCATCTCTAATGAGCTCCCAAAATTCCTGATAGAACTCAACAGGAAAACCATCCGGTCCCGGAGCCTTATTATGTTTCATTTGAAAAACTGAATCCTTAACTTCATTAGAAGTAAATTGAGCTCTAAGAATTTCGTTTTCCTCATATGAAACCTGGGGAATATCCTCACTCTGAGACTCATCCATAGAGAAAGTATTTCTTTCAGGCGCTCCAAACAAATTTTTATAATAATTGGTAATGTATTTCTTAAGGTTTTCCTCGCTTTTGATTATACCTTCCTCCTGTTCTAATTGAAATATTCTAGTCTTCCTATGCTTACCACTAGCAACTAGGTGAAAATACTTAGTATTTCTATCCCCCTGAAGAAGCCTCATAGACTTCGATCTTTGATACCAATATAATTCTTCTTCCCTAAGGAGAGAAGCTAGTCTCTGCTTAAGGTTCTGCTTAAGCTCCAACTCCTGTGGACAAAGCAATGTCGATTCAGCCTTTTTGTCCAACTCTCCAGCACGCCTAATAAGTTCTTTTTTCTCTTTCTTATTAGAACCACTCACATTTTTAGCCCACCCCCTAAGGAATTGCCTCAATCTTCTAATCTTACATTGCCATATCTCCAGAGCATTGGAACCACTTGTCTTTTTGTTCCATACATCCGAAACCAGCTTATGGAATCCTTCACGCTTCAACCAACCTACTTCAAACCGAAATACGGTAGAGCTTAGTACCATGGGTTCCATTACCCAGATAAGCAAAAGTGGAGCATGATCAGACAACTCTCGACTAAGAGCCATAACTGTCGATAAAGGAAATTTTTGTTCCCATTCCGAACTTACTAAAACTCTATCCAATCTCTCAAAAGTAGGAACCTCTAATGAATTGGCCCATGTAAATCTGCGACCCGACATCTAGATCTCCCTTAAGTCCAAACTATCAATAACCGCATTAAATAAAAAGGGCCATTTACCATTAAAATGGTCATTGTTCTTCTCGGTAGAGTTCCTTATGATATTAAAATCACCACCAATAAGAATTGGTAATGATTCCTTGCTGCAAGAACGGACCATTTCAGAAAGAAAAGCCTCTTTAAATTTTGGTTGAGCAGCCCCATAAACTGCAACCAAAATCCACTAAAAGCCATCCTCTTTGCATCGCAGATGGAATTTAATATAGAAATCCCTTCCTCAATGCTGCCTATATCAAAAATATCAAGATTAACCCCTAAGGCGATACCACCTGACCTCCCATGAGGTTCCGAGCAATGCCAAAGAAAATTCCTGCCCCCACACAAATTATTGAGGGTATGGACAGCAAAATCTTTTTTACCTGTCTCCAAAATAGCAATAAAATCTAATTGTTGCTCTTTGGATGTATCTGAAAGGAATCTGGACTTAGCCAAGTCACCGAGACCTCTGCTATTCCAAAAAAGTCCTTTCATCTTAAACTATACTTAGATTTGCTGCCAACCATAGTTATACGCTTGTTCTGCTTAGAAAACAAGGTGCAAACTCTATTCTTCTTATTTCTTTTACAAACAGTTTTGAAATCCCTACTTAGGAGACCACTGTTGTTTTCACATAAATCATCCACGAAATCACTACATGCATTGGGCAAGGAAACAGTACCACCATCATCGTCCTGAGACTCACTATCACTATCACACCGACCAAGACCCTCGTTCACACTACCATGAGGAGTAAAAGAAGTAGCTCTAGAACTGTCAATTTCATAAAGATTACGTACAGCCATTATCGATTCTTCATGATCATTACCGCAAAAAACACCCAATTGTTTAATACTACGTAACGCATCAACAACACGCCAAATTCGAGCCAGAGAATTCAATAGATATCCCCGCCACCTAGAAGATAAACAAACATGAGGAATATTACCTTCAAACTCTACCCGAAAATCCAGATTCTTCCTATTGACAAGGGCTAAAACAGTAGACGACGCTCATTTCAAGAATTATTGAACTTGACCATATGTGTATTATTTGTCCGCATATATTATTTTAATTATTATTCTTATGTACATTGAAATTTTGAATCGCATTCTTTAGAGAATGTTCAAAAGATATCAATAAGATTGCATTAGTATCAAAACCAACCTAGGGGAAGCGCCATGGGTACGCACCAAGGGACTTTTTCATTCACCTCAGGGATATTCGCCGCCTCCATCCCTACCGCGACACACTCACCTCAGCCATGTCAACCCTTCATATCATTTTCAAGCAATGTTGGTGAAGCCTCCCTTTCAATCAAAGCGTCCACCCCTCCATCCAAACTGTTACCACACATCTGCTCAGAAACTTTGCCCAAGCCAAACTGCTCAACCGAACAAACCTCCACAGGAAGTTGCCCATGTTGTTCACTAGGCTTTAGCGGCACCAGCTTGTCTTCTTCAAAACCGGACAACTTGCTATTTGCATGACCAAGAAGAGAATTATCTTTCTCAGCAACAACCTTATGAGTAGTACCAGAAGTCCCCAAGCCCAACCTGGACTTCCCAGCAACACCCTCCACATCCTCACACATATCCAGCATCGATTCATTTTGAGCCTCAGCCAAAACCAAGTCAGCGGCTTCGCCCAAAGCTATGTCCACCGAAGAATCGATTATTTCCTTTGCTTTCCTTCTCAAGAAACACTCAAACTCGTTATCAGACAAACCTTTGACCGCAGCCAAAAAGGATTTCTTAACACCTCCTTCCTTACCAATCAAATCCTTGTCAGAACCTATAATTGTGCCATTTCTATTCTTGTGCCTTTTTGGTTCTCTAGCAGAATCAGGATCCATCCCATCCCTTACCAAGTCACCATCATCCTCCTTCTTATCTTCATCATCTGGGTTAGTCAAATCAAACACCACCTCCTCCCCATTCTCATCATATCCCACTTTCTCCACTTCGAACTTCAATTCAAAGTAATGGTCACCAATAACCACATCAAGATAAGGAGGTATGAGCTTAGGATTTAAAACTGCTACAAAAATTCTACCAAAGTCACTTTTTCTAGTCATCTCCATATCCACCGTTTGGGTAGAACCCAACATCGAGCCAACAGCCCATAGGTTAAGAAATTCCCTGAGCTTCCTCCTTATCCCATACACTCTAACCCATACTTTGGGTAAAAGGAAACCTTCTTCTTTTTCGAGCCATTCCTTGAAAATTAGTCTAATACCAGCCGGTACTCCTTCCATCTTTACATCTGCACCACCAAAAGCAATAGACCTCTGCATCTCAACCTTTGAAGGGAAAAGAGCCACAAAACCCTGCTCTTGCTCTTTCAATTCCCAATTCCACTTGCTTGGGAATAACCTTTGCAGCTGAAAAACAATCTGATCTTTAGATAAGACCCCTCCTTCCACTGAAATGAGAGCAGCTCTATTCTCTTTTCTTGCCTTAGGCAGCGGCGGATGAGGAATATGATAAAAACCCAGCCCATGCACAGCATATCCAACAGCATGCGCCACTGGCCTAGGCTGTTTGAGAACGGGGCACCTATGGTTGACATGATCCGAACTATCACAGATAACGCAGTATATATCAGCTCTGCACATAGCCGCCGCATGACCCTTCTGCGAACATCTCAGGCATCTAACACCACTTTTCTGCTCAGCCTCAAACACCGGTGGACCATCAACACCCCCATCAACCTCCATACTAGCAGCACCAGACCCCTCCTGAACTAACTTCTTCTGATCACAACCCCTTGAATCAACAGTCGCATTCCTTTCAGACACCACTTCCCCTTGCTCTTTACTGCCTGGAACAAGACCCTCAAACCCCACATTCTTTCCAGAAGAATGATGCTCCATCATAGCAGAACCCTTACCGGACTGGCCATGCATCCCTTGCGAGCCACCCTGATAACCAGAATGCACATACGTACCCTGCCGATAAAAACCACCTTGCTGCCCACGACCATACCAAGCTCCTCTTCCTTGACGACCGAAAGCATAACCACTACCAGCTCTGCCCACTCTGCCCCCTCGCTGATTCAAACCAGAACCATGGACTCTACCCCCTCCATGCCCTAACCTGCCAGCATTGTCACCCCCCCTGAAACGACCTCCTCTCCTTGCCGCAAAGGAGAACCCACGCTCCATAACAGCCGGAACACCCTTGGCGATGCCAGAACCAGAATCCAGAAGGCAACCACCTAAGGTTTTTGCAACACAAGAAGAGCTAGAAGGCAGTTTACCAGCGTTGGTGAAAAGATAACCAAGACCAGCCGAAAATCTGAAACCTTCTACAAAACCACGCTCCGTGCGTTTCCTGGATGGCCTAGCCAAACCTAAGGTGGGCCCTCGAATTTTAACAGCTGGCAACGCTGGGAACTCCAACAGGTCCTCAAGACGACTGTTCAAATCCCCCGTTGCTGGCGCTAAGTAATTACTGTTCTTGGGCACCGAGCAAATCGGAACAAGATCTCTCAAACGGACGACCGCCTCCCGACCTATCACCGAGCAGTCACCCAGAGTTCTAGGCTGAAAAATACGAGACTTAGGTAAAGGACCGCGCCAAGGTTTGGCCTTTGCCGCCCTCCTAGCAGCCACAACTTCCACGACCCTGGAAGCCAAATCCTTCGAACGGGAAGCATGGCAAGCATCCCCAGCCCCAGGACTAACACAACGAGCCACCGATTCAGCAGCCAGAGACTCCTCAGCCTGCTGCAAATCACCCATCGAAAAACCCTCCGCCAAAGCATCCTCCACAAAAGCATCTAAAGAAACCGCAGAACCATTATCCTCTGAACTCGAGACAGAATCAGCAAGAACATCCTCTCCCAAGATCCTAAATCTAGAACCCTCATCAGAAGACCTATACCCAGCTAGTGGGATAGGAGATCCAATACGCTTAGAAACGCAAGAAGGGAACGAAATACGATTCTCATGACTCAACACAGTCCTAGCGCCAGCCACCTTCACAGAATGCGAGCGCATCACAACTAGCTAAGCACCATAGGTGCTCCACAAGCTAGGTAAAACGTCGAACAGGTTGAGCGCGCCAAGAAACACCACAACCAAGACCAGCAAGAACCCCACCGCACAAAGAGACAAAGACTTACCTCAAACGCCAGCACACCGGAGATGACAGCACCACCCCGGCCGCCCAGAACGAACCACCACCGGCCGCACCACCACGACCACCGGTCCCAGGAGCACAGCACACCACCACGAACCACCCAAAAACAACGAGAACGGACCACCACAAGCCCCGCCGGAGGACGACCACCGCCGACCCCACGCGACCACCACACCGGAGAGCCCCACCGAGGGTGACCGGCCCGCCGCCACCCCGGGAGCCACAAACGCCCGCTTACCTTTTCGCCCGCTTACCTTTTCGCCCGCTTACTTCATGTGTATAGGTAAATTACATGCGACACTAGCTAACACTGTATTTGGTAAATTTAGTTCAGTTAGTTGCAGGAATGTATAAATAGCAAGTTTGGCAACATTATGCAAGACGTGTAAGTTGGAAAGTGACACACAGTGTGAGGATGACACTGACTACTTGCTAACCACATGCAAGCTGGTGCGATATTTCTAGTGTTAGGGAGCCGCGAACATGGAACGCAAGCATTTAAAAGTAGCGCTGAAATGAGAACTACTAATAACAATTCTTGCATATGTCCCCATCTGTCTGTAGCATTCGTTATTCCGAACACGCAGGGCGATCTTGCGCGGTAACTAGTTCTTCAGTACTGATTGTAAACCAAGTTTCAGGTGTCAGTGTTAGCTGCGGAACTCGTTGAAAAGTAGACAACCAAGGTGGTCAGATAAGAACAGTGTCTTGTTAGCAGACTAGTACCCTGACTGCGCCACTGGTACTGCCGTAGAGCAGGCTACAGAGTACAAGAATCAGGTTCATGTATCACAGGAGGAGACTGGGAATGGTAGATCACTGCTCCAACAGTCCGACCTGGCACCGATTTGATGTGATAGGGAGAAGACCAGAGGATAGGCTTCTTCTGGT
This sequence comes from Guadua angustifolia, assembly GCA_036346375.1. NCBI lineage: Eukaryota > Viridiplantae > Streptophyta > Magnoliopsida > Poales > Poaceae > Guadua > Guadua angustifolia. Next base: position 84,455,429 of record CM070504.1, on the reverse strand, counting down.
GCGTCTCCGATGGGCCTTTCTCAACAAACGGAGAGAGCCAATGCCAATGTCTCAGCATGCGTACAAGTTTGGACTCTTGCAACGGGCCAACCGGCTTCTCTCCTCCATGCCCTGTATCACTGTATGCCAGTTTGTGCCCTTGGCTCCTTGTGCTTGGGTTAATAGAGTTTCTCAACAATTGAATTCTGATGGATTTATAGTATTTTCCGCAGAATTTCTATGAAACTACTGCTTCCAAAAATCTGATTTGGCAATCGAGATTGTAAGTAACCCTCATTCTCCTGTTCTAGAGGTTGCTTCTATTATGTACGTGGTCGTCGGCACTAACATTCTTCATCCGCCCATCAATTGTAGGGTTAATTATTTAGGCATGGATAAAAGTCATGAAAAGTACGGACAATACTATTTCCCGTTTGAAACGAAGGTTTTTGCTAGGAATTGTACAGGAATTGTTTACTCCCTAAAAAGAACTCTCTTGAATCACAGCTTCCAAAACAAAAGTCAGATGATTAATCAGGCGGTGCAAATAGAAACAGAGTTGTGGTTGGGACTTGGGAGACTCACTCTGTAGATCATAATTGGGTCTGAACCAAAGAACATAGTCGCAGTCTGATAGAACAACACCATGTCTGAACCACACGTATCTGCCACCAATTACCGCGATCAATTTCAACCCCGGCGAGCCGACAGATTTCAACCCCGGGAACAGCTCACGGGCTCGCATCGCACAGCCAGCTAGCTTGCTCCCCGACCCCTCCCCTCCTACTATAAAAGCCTCCCGCTGTCCGGCCACCTCTGCTGATTGATTATCTGAAGAAATCGCAGCAAGGCAAGAGATCGAGAAGGAGGGCATGGATTGTCAGGAAGCGAACCACCGCGACGGCGACGCCGCCGAGTGGAAGAAGGTGGCCGAGCTGAGGGCCGTCGTCGAAGCCCAGGACCCTGCAGCCAAGGTATGTTCGTTTGTTTGGTCGATCGATCATCACCTGAACTTGTTGCATCACTAGCTTCCCTCCCTTGCTCTAGCAACGATCTGCATGGTTACACTACACACACATTCTTCGCTCTCTCGTAACTCTTGCTATCTCCGCATTTTAAACCTTTAGTACCTTTTGATGCTAACTTAATGTATATTTTAGTACCTTTGAAAGATGATAAAAAATCTCTTATGCATACGACCATTCATTCACAGCTCCTTCGTTTAATTTCCTCTTCAAAAAATTAAGAGCACCACTCAACCGCAGCTGGTTGATAGACTAACAAGCGCTGGCCGTATCAATATGAACCCCCCAAAAATGCAATGACCATGGCTTCTGGGGACCAAAAGAAAAGAGTGCCACATATGATCAATAAGTCCCTTTGATGAACGTTTTGTGTTGTTGCTTAATTTTTAAACCAGGGTACTGGTTAGACTATACAAGGGTACAGAAACCAGATAAAATTGAATTGCACTACTCGAGTGAGTAACCGAAATGTTTTCTTCAGTACGACTCTGTCTTTTATTCAGAGATACTGTTGGGCAGAAGCAGAGAAGAACACCCGAGTGCCTATGCAATGAGTAGGGATGACAATCGGGGGCGGTGAACACAAGTAATGCTTTTATGTATCCATACCCACCAGTCAACTTCTCGCCCACAGGCATACCCACAAATGGCAATGGGTGGAGAATTTCGTCCGTACTTATTGTCCGCGGGTACCTAATGATTATGGACATACCCGTTTACCCGTCACCATCAACCTTAGGGTGGGGCCTTGGGGCCAACCTCTTCTTGTGGCGTTGTCTCCCGGTCTCCCTAAATCGACGGAGCCAAAGGAGGGAGCAGCTTGGTCCTAGTTGGTGGAGAGTGAAACACAAGAAAAAAGTTCAAATTTTACAAATTCAACACATACATCGAACTATTAATTGGGATTTTGGAAGGGAAATGAATGAAAAACTCACCTAGTCCAAAGTGGCAGCATACCAATATGTTACTGTAGGAGAAAGGATGAAGCGGAGGGGGCATGGAGGACAGGAGGAGGGAGTCCGAAATAGGCGGGTGGGGTGGCCACCTGGCTGGTGAGTAGCCAATAGTGGGGATGATGTGGATGGGTGTGACAGTTAGGAAGAACACAAAGGGGATAGTGAGATGTAGGAGAAGACATAAGTGATAGCTGTGGTCTAGAGTGACCGAATGTGGAAGGAACTAGTGGATGGGGTCAATGGATCTAGGGTTTCACCTACCAATTGAGGGTGGCAGGTAATTGGACGGAATGGGTACAAGCGAAGCTCTCTTATGTTCACACCCATTTGCCTGTCGGATATAGTTTGACCTCATGAACATACCTACGGGTAATAAAAGAAGAATATATCTATCTCTATTAGACCTTTTGCCCACGAATATACGGGTAGTCAGGTAAAATTGTCGACCCTTGCCTCATGTGTTTGGTGTAGAGCAAGTGTTCCTTGGACGCTTTTGGCGTTGATGGCCACCCTTTTCTCATCATCCGTCTCGAGGTAGGCAGGTAGCCGAAGGCCAGGCGCAGAGTGATTAAGCGGTTGGGGCAGCAGCTTGACTGGAGTAGGGGGTAAAGGGGAAGTGGAATCGAACTGTTGCTACCGCCTGCATTGCATTGCCACTGACCAGCTGCTGTTTTCCATGTATCAATAGGGATGGCAATGGGTACCCGAAACCCGATACCCGATGGGTATTTACTCCATTAGGGTGCAAATATGGTCCAATAATCATACCCGTGGGTACGTTAATGGGAGAAAACCCGTACCCATCGGGTATGACGGGTACGAGTACGGGGTACTTCTACCCGTACCCGTTTACCCATTTACCCGTGTAAGTGGGAGCGCCCAAGCCTGTGCCCAGCTTGACGAGTGACGACTAGACTCCAAAGTCCAAATCTCCAATTCCGCCTCGAAAACTAGACTCAAAAGTCCAAAATCCAAATCTCCAATTCAAGAGAGTGTCTCCAATCACGGATCATCAATAAAGTGTTCTTGAAGTTTTGAAGCTCCTGTCCTAAAAAATCCCGGTAACTATTATTGATATTCTTTGATTCTTGAAGCTGTTGAAGCTAGGTTAATTCTAAATATCATGGTCTTCCGCAGCGCTTTTTTTTCCTCAACATTCGGATACCCAATTTCATTGCCGAAGCGAAGATTATAGGCCGATGCAACATTACTTACATTCGATTCTACTTCCTTTACTCATCAACGTCGGTGAAGAGCTATTGGCTAAAATTGTGTTCACTAAATTAACGGGTATGGGTGACCCGACGGTGAAAAGGACCCGGCGGGTATGGGTATGGGAAGAAGTTCTACCCGTGGCCTGCACGGTAAATTAACAGGTGATTTTTCATCTGACGGGTACGGGTATGGGTGGCCGATACCCGACGGGTATGTACCCGTTGCCATCCCTATGTATCAACGATCGATGTGAACCATGTTTGCATGTTCGCTCCGACCTGCTCCTCCACAACAAGACTAGTACAAGTTGACGTGGAGTGCGTTTTCGCGCGGGGGGGGGGGGGGGAGGCCGAGTGATTTCTACAAAAAAACACATATTTGTCTACGGGTCCTAGCAATCCGTAGATTCGCCAACGGCTTCTAACAGTCTATTTTTTTTATTAAAAAAAAATCAAAAAAACCAAAATTACACAATTCTTTTTCAGAAATATCCGTCGAACCAAATTTCGCACGTCGTAACGTCGTGCGATCGAGTTTCTCAAATTTCGATTGACATAGCGACGTGTAATGAAATTTCGCACGGCATAGCGTAGCGTATAGGCCAGACTAGTTGTTATACTACTCTGCTACTATTTGTTGGCATGGATCGATGAAAGGTACGGCCGATGGGGGACGGCTTGAATGCCGGATCCGGCCATGCATGGCTCGTGCTAAAGAAAAGTCCGTTCTAAATATTACTCCAAATCAGGATGGGAGTAGTCAAGATGCATGTCATGTCAGTCAATTGGGTCCTCCAGATCAGGCCGAACTAGGCGCCTAGTTAGCTAACGAACGAACCAGCGTACCGACTCCTCCTACCTTATACACGCATACGCTCAAACCTAGCTAATTTTTTTAGAGTTGTCCAGAAAAAAAAAAGCAAATATGTTAGAAATTCTTTAAAAAAAAGTAAAATATATACTCGATGGATTTTAACTAAGCTAAACTACAGTAGTTATTAAATATTATTAGTTAAAGAAAAATATCTAATCATCTATCCAACGGCTTTAGTTCCGGCTTCTCCTCTTCGGAAACCGGAAGCTATTCTAAATAGTTGGCTTTTCTGTAGCCAGCAGCCCATTTGTATTAGAGAAACTGGAAGCTAAAACCTAATCTGGAGTAGCTTACCACGGCTTCGATAGGCTGAGGTTCTAACTTTACCATTAGAGTTGAAGAAAATTATCCCCTCCTATAAAGTATAAAATCCAAAACCTCACCCCTCTCACCCACATTCCTGACACACATCCCTTACACCTATTGCTATACTAAAAGCTTGACTGCAATCACCAAACCTTTTCAGCCTAACAGTTTAGCCATGCAGCCCAACCGAAAGTTACTCTTTAAAAAAGCTACGACCGTATCAAACATGGCTTTACATTAAAACAAAGAGTCCAAATATCATAAAAACTAACATAAATTTAGGAAAAAATAAATAATTAGACATTTGATTTTCCTACAAACTCAAAATTAAAACCCATACATATCTAAAATTAAAAATTAGTAGTTGGATTTGTATATGAATTCTAACCTAAAATTAATATTGCAAATTAAATAAAAAATAATAAAAAATTAGTGGCTTATATTAGAAGAAAGAGTCCATACCAAGTATAATAAAAATAAAAAGTAAAAGTAAATAAACCATTTAACTTTCATATGAACTCCAAATTAAAAGCCGTACAGAGCTAAAATTTGGAATAAAAATTAGCAGTTGAATTTGTATACGAACCATAGCCTAAAAGTGATATTCGAAGCTAATTAAAAAAATAATGAAAATTAATATAAATTTAGAATAAAAATCCATTTGATTTCCATACAAACTCTAAATCAAAACATCTACCTAGCTGAAATTTGGAATAAAAAATAGATAAAAATTAATAGTTAGATTTGTATAAAAATTATAACTTAAAATTTAATTTAAAAATAAATAAATAATGAGAACAACAAAAAATAGAAGAATAAAAATAAAATAAAATTATGAATTGTTTTTAATTCCATAATATGTGAAAAATATAAATTTTGATTTTATTTAGAAATAAAATTATAGAAATATACTAATTTGAGAAAAAAAAAGAATTTACGATCGGCTTTGCCAAATCTTTTTCTTTCATCGTGGTTGCTTTAATATTGTTATTTTAGTTCTCTCTAGAAGATTCATTTTATTCGTTCTTGAGAACGAAAGTTTCGATCATATATGAAAAGTATTTGGAAACAGAGTGAGTATATTTTCCCCTATAACATGTAATATTAAAATAATCACAAATAGAGTTATGAAAGATCTATTTTCTAAAAAGCGAAATCAAGTATATATTGCTAAGTCATTTAAACATGCTTAAAGGATAATGCACATGCAGCAAGTAGGCCACACCTTGGTTCAAGGTGCCAATGGAATCCCGAGTTATGTGATGTGACTAGAACATTCATTGATCTGAATTTTCCCCCCATTCAAGATTCACGATTTTTACTGCCTGATCGAACCCATCTACCATGGTTGACGTGCGACGCGACGGACGTACGTACGGGTGTATGCTGGTACTCGATCGCAGGAGGAAGACGACCCGATGCTGCGTCGTTTCCTGCGCGCACGTGAGCACGACATCGGCAAGGCGTCGGCGATGCTGCTCAAGTACGTCAAGTGGAAGCGGGCGGCGAAGCCCGGCGGGTTGATCTCGGAGGAGGAGGTGAGCGGCGAGGTGGCGCAGGAGAAGCTCTACATGCAGGGCTTCGACAAGCTGGGCCGCCCCATGGTGTACCTCTTCGGCGCCAGGCACCTCCCCTCCAAGCGCGGCCTCGACGAGCTCAAGCGCTACGTCGTCTACGTCCTCGACAAGACCTGCACCAGGTGATGCGTACGTGCATGCTCCATTCATTCATTCATTCCGACCAACTCATGATCGAACTAATTACGTACGTACGTACGTGCTGATCGATCATCGCTAGCTTCTTGATTCGGAGTAACGCGCGGTTGTTGCGCGCGCTGTGGTGATGAATTCAATGTGTGTATGTATGTCAGGCTGCCGAGGGGCCAAGAGAAGTTCGCAGCCGTTGCGGACCTCAAGGGCTGGGGCTACTCCAACTGCGACATGCGGGCGTACGTTGCAGCCTTGGACATCATGCAGGTGCGTGCAGCTGATGACGATGAGTCACTCTGAATCTGATCGATGTCATCCTGACCTGACCTGTCAGTTAAGATCAGAATTACATGCATCTACGTACTACTGACTCGGTGATATGCACGCACGGGTTAATTGTTCGCGCAGAATTACTACCCCGAGAGGCTCGGCAGGGTGTTCCTGATTCACGTGCCCTACGTGTTCATGGCGGCCTGGAAGATCGTCTACCCGTTCATCGACGACAACACAAAGAAGAAGGTACTTAAACATACTTCATATATATATATATATATATATATATATATATATATATATATATATATATATATATATATCACTCTATCAGCCCTAGCTAACAGCAATTAGGCAAAGCGCAAAAGCACTAACATCTATGCATGCATGCTCTTGTGTTCCAATCGATCTGCTGCATGCTGCGGCCATGCAGTTCGTGTTCGTGTCAGACAAGGACCTGGACAAGACGCTCCGGGAAGCCATTGACGAGAGCCAGCTACCGGAGGTGTATGGCGGGATGCTGAAGCTGGTTTCACCCTCCAACTGATCAGAGATTTGGACGAAATGATCGCTTTTTCTAGCCTGGTGTGACATTCTTTATAAATTTGACCCTCATGCGAATGGAATTGCAAAATTAATCTCATCTTCGACCACGAAAGCATCAAAAAGTGACATATGTTATCTTCTAACGTTTATGTGGTTGAGAATGCAACTATTTTTCAATTATGTTCATGATGAGTCAGATTTACCAAAATATTTGGCTACTAGGGTAAAAAAGTGACGACTTCTTCGATCGGCAAGGGTCCAGGTCTACTAGCTAGGCGTGGTAGCTGGCATGTTGGGTGTTGCCTAGCAACACATCAGTACGTACGATAGACACTTGGGTGCCACATGCGGCATGCAAGATGCAACTCTACAGCAGGACCAGGGAGGTTGGCAAATTAATTAATTAGCAAGTGATCGACCGATCTTTACGCTCGACTGATGAAATGATGATGAGTATTTCGGCACCTATAAACAAAAATATCCAGTGATATATATTTAAGGTATCTTCTTAGTTTTAAGAGTAAGAAAATCTCATAATAATTTTTTACAAAAATTCTAAAAATCTTCACACTAATCTAAAGAAAAAGAGAAATATATTCACTACTTATTTTGGTGGAACTAAAATATAATGGTACATATTAATCATATACAAATATTAGAGTTATATAACAAATACAATTGTATTTGAATTATAGAAAGTAAAATTGTATATTAAAGATAACTATATCATAACATAAAGATGTTTTTTTTTTCAAAACGATCAATTAATGGGAATAATCAGGAAGAGTACTCTTATTAATCGGTCCCTGCCTTGGGCATGCTTAGTGCATGAGAATTAAGTCGAAAAGTATATATGGACGCATGCTTCAACAACTACTGTTGGAGTGATCGATCGATGTTTGCCAAGATGGACGGTGAAGTGAGTGATGTTTGAGCAACTACCGTTAATTTGTTATGACAAAGTGATTGATCTCATATGCGCCAGTGGCCGAATGGACGACCGATGAACAGTGTCGGCACGATCCAGTGGTCCGGCCGGCAGATGTGCAGGAGCGCTATTCATTCGGCTCACTTTTGCCGGCGGGACCTCGCTGCGGCCGCCGTGGATGGATCAGCGCAGCCCACAGAATCGATCAAACCGGCCGGCAGCTCTGTCTGTACCATCGGCGAGCCGCCGCCGGATTCGGAACAGTGCATCTTCCTCCCTTTCGGAGCCTCGGCCCCATTTCCCTGCAGTTTGGACCTCCTCACCTGATCGAGTTCCGACGCACGAATGATCACATGAATCGTTCGGGTTTGATCGAGCAGCCGTTCACTGAAATGCGATCGATCAAATATTGTTGGGACTTTTTCCCCCGCTAACTCGTGCCATATATCTTGCTTTACATTTTGCATTTTGTTTTTGCCTGGATGTCTCCCTGACACGAGAGCAGACCCTAGCAAATGGCAAAAAAACGAGATGATGGGGCAATTTTAGTAGTAGTGATAACACAAATCCTAACATTCTTAGTTTTGACAATTATTATTATGTATAAAAGTATCTAAATTGACGTAATTTTCATTATGAGATATACCTACAGGTAATTTTTTGTTCATCGTTTGCGGCATGCCATTACACATTGGCCCTATTTAAGGGGCTTAAAACCAGCTTTAACTTTTGAAAAGACAGTAAATCTCAAAAAACTCAGCTTATATATAACTAACATAAGCCAAAAATTGAAAGCTGAGTTAGACCTGTTTTTATAACTTATTGCTGAGAGAAATTATTTATTTATCAAACGGTCTCTTATAAAAGCTATAACCGTTTTCTAACTTAGAAATCTAAAAAGCAGCTTTTCAGAAAACCTATAACTCATCCAATCAGACCCATTATCAGATCCGTCGCTTCGAGTTGCTATGGATTTGCATCAACGTTGCGGCAGCATGCTACATTGAACGAGACATGAGAGAATCCTTGTTCGTTCTAATGTCCTGAAATTAGGAGCGTTTGGGTTGTGCTGGATGTAGTGTGTCTGGTTGTAACCTTGTATTCTTGATTTTCGACACAACCAACTGGTCCCTTGCACGGCCACGGCGGCAGAGGTTATAAGATGAGGATATAAGATAAGGCTATTCACAGTGCATTATATCTTATCACAATATCCAAAACTGCCATGTCATATGATATTATAGAAGATACAACTATCCCAATACATGGTATCATGGATTGTTTTTTAGGGCATCTGCAATGGTTAAAGATAATTGCTCTCTATAGTAAGATCTATGTCATCTATATACCATGCTATAGTAAACCCTTGCAATGGTAAATCTATATAGATATCTATAGCTATTTTTAATTAATAAAGTGCTATCTCTCTCTTCATTTAATTAATAGACAATTTACAGGTCTATAGATAGCAGTGCTTTCTCTCTTCATTTAATTGCTTGCCATATAGGATAGATGCTGATATGGACTTCTTATAGATAGCTGACTAGGCACCATTGCAGATGCCCTTAATCCCCACAAGATTATTAAATGCTAGATGTGTATGAGAGTATGAATTGTGAGCCACTTAGATGATTCAAGTTTCAATGTCTATGATTTCGTGCCCAAGTGGTATCTTCTCCGTATCCCCAACCGGAGGTTGGGAATGCCTCAAGATACGCCTTTTCTCTCCTCTTAACTCTCTTGCCACATCATTAAAAATACTTATGTGGTATGCATTAAATGGGTATGTTACCATGCACTGGGAATAGCCTTGTACTTGCAGTCTTGTGCTGCGTTAATTACATTAACATCTTTTATTAATTCCAGCAAGCTTTCCCTGATATCGCTAAAAAAAAGAAGGGTTTTTCCCCGCTCTTCTACGGTTCTACGACGACGCCTCGGTTTCTGTACTTTATCTGTTCTGTTGGGAGATGTTTCTATGGACTCTCTCTCCTGTGCCTCGCGCCTCGCGGTAAGCGCTTATACCAACGACATAATCCATATATGGACAGCACAGCAGTAATCTCTACCATCGGAGCTGCACATTCAGTAGTGTTGGTCTGTGGCGCGTCGACTTTGGACCAAAGATGGAAACTAGGCGACTATCCAAAGATGGAAACTAGGCGACTATGACAGAATGAATAATCGAGCTGATCTCCTCAGTACTTTGCATGGGCGGAGCTGTCGAAATTCTACTCGCGTCGGCTCTTGAAAGCCTCTAAAGCGCCTGCCCCGCTCTATACAAAATCATCGCTTGAATGGCCCGCCCGCTAAACACCAATTTTTTTTTACAAATCTAGCACTTTAGATGCGCATTTGCAAAATTGACTTCTTCCTACACCACGAAAAATACGACAGACGACATATATCCTCTGCTACGTTAAAGAGCGTGACAGACCCCTAATAACATAAAAGGTCGGTCGATCGTGAGAGCAGGGCATGGCTCAATACGGTAGAGCTCCTTCCATGCTATTTGGATGCGACAGGATACCCCTGAGCTCCTACGCCTGCCTGACCGTGTGCCCCTACCAGCCCGCCCGTATGCCCTTCTCATGCTCGCTAGCACCGCCACGCTCAGGTAGCGTGAAAGGCATCCTCTCACGGTCCACAAGCGCAACAGCACGTCCTCCCGTGCTCGCTTGTGCTGCTGCGGCACCAGCTACCTCCTGTGCTTCCTGAGCGTGGCAGGTGATACATGTCGTCAGGCACACTTTTTGTAGTGGAGAGGGAGCTAAATTTGTACATACATATACGAGGAAGCTAGATTTAAAAAAGAAAAAAAAATGTACACAGGCTTGTATAAGCGATGATTTCGGTTTTTATTCGATCCTTTTCCGTTCAGTACAAGTGTCGAAGGCGACGACCTTATCGCGCTTCCAATTCCATGCCTTGATATACCCACTGATCCTTATCTCCTTCCTTGGTGTGTTAATGTTCTTCTTGACATGCACATATTCGATATGCCCGGTCATAGATGAGCAAGGTCATCCATGTTGCTGGGGAATGGAATGTGACCCAACTCTTCCATCTTCACGCTGAGAAGAAGATGCATGATATCCAAATCCCTGGATGCCCTCCAAAAAGGAAAGGTAGCCAAATACAGATCTCCCATCCATCCAGCAGCCCAATGATACGCACCTTTTGCTTGTCAACGGCCAATACCCAAGCATGCGAGCATGACAGTACAGACTAGAGAAGCACGAGGGCAGATGAGAGGTCTTGCATGGAACGTAGGAGGCCATCTTCGATAGCCAAGGATGATTTGCCTGTAGCCTCTTGGGAGCTCTCCAAGCCGGTTCTATTGGCAAGTCTCCTCGGCTACCTGAGTGCCTCTTATGTACATCATCATGTCAGACCTGCTCCTTTCATTCTGTCTTTGCTGATGTACAAAATTCACAAGACGGAAAACATCTCAGTGATTTACCTTGGTAAGGCGCCTGCATGTGGCGAAGGCATCGTCTCCAGCTGCAGTGGACTTCCGCATTTCACCTGCCGTTGTCGCGCTGTCAGCCCGGCCGCGTGGACATGGCACATCAGCTCAGCTGCCACCCTGCCACAATAATTCCACTTCGGCCGAAGAAACAGGGCTTTTCGGGATACTTAGCACATATGGAATGACCATGGTTTTGAAAATACTGTGTTGGGTTTTATCATGAGGTGCTCTCTAGCTTTGCACGTTCCACCCATAAAAAACTTCCCAGACACCACGCAATCCCCCAACACTACATGAAACAGGGCAACATCCCAACACGCTGACGATTCTTGAAAGTGCACAGGACTATAATGTTAGAGAACCATGGTATTTTGGACGTGACATTTCAAAAAACTACGGCTTTCGGATAAAGGATCCACTAACCATCCTTTAAACTTACAAAATGCATCAATGCTTCACCCTACCATCCCACCCTTGTCGTCAAGCCGTCCAGCATGTCTTAACCAGGAGCTATTAAGAAAGACCTGAGAGGAATGAACAATTGGCTAAGTACTCCAATAGAAAAATCTGTGACCTGAATCTTGTGCCTCACCAATTACAGACAACCAGGAGTTAACCTGACAAAACAATGAAGTATTTGTTCTATTTAATTTCTGTCTGCTAAAACTGCTCCTTTACTTCAGTTATACACGAGTTGCAACTCCTTAGACCCCCCAGTATCCATCACTATCATTCCTTATCTGCCTTTAGTCAGTTGACCCTCAGTATCCCACAATAGTTCTACATTGTACAGTGAGCTTGCAGTCTTGCGCACATTACATTATCATCTACCACTACAAGAAGTGTGACACATTCCAGGCTACATATATAAGCAAATAACAAGTAATGCCTAAGCAAATATACTTTGTTATACAAATAACAAGTAACTACGTAGAGCCACACGCTACGCCGCACCGTGCGAATTTTGGCCTGGGGGTTCTTTTTGCAAAAAAACTGGTGGGAGGAGCTCAACATAATTTCGGTTTTCTCAGTTTTTTTTTTTAAAAATGGGCTGGCTAGGAGCCATCGGCAAATTTACGGAACCACAAGGTCCTGTTTGCAAAAAAAATGGTGGGAGGACCTCTACGCGATTTGGGGATTCTCGGGGGACGTTTTCACAAAAAACATGACGTGGAGGCGCTACCCTCGCACGATTTACTCCGGGCATGAGATAGTATATGCCTAAGCAAATCTACCTTTTATAACCAGACATATATGGTAAATTGATAAGAAATTTCACCTGTACGAGACATTAATTCAAATTATGTTATAGGTTCACGACATGCACAAATTAGTCAATATCTGAGACACGACAGAGCTCTAAAAATAGGTTTAACAGAAAACACACTCATCCTATAGAAGAAAATGCAGATATGGCCAAGGACTTTAAGAAGAATGGATTCTATAGTAGAAATGCAAATGACCAGTTGAGGATATATATTAAATTAGCTAATGTCTTGTGCTAAAAAATCATTATTACAAATCAAATCATGGAATTAGCATAAACTAATTCAGCATACTGAAAAAATGAATTCACTAGAGGATTTTCAAGGGTTAAAATCTCTGATGGTGTTCAAAGTTACAAGCAATTCTGAGCTCCATACAAGGGTAACAATCAATTTGTGGTAATAGGTATATGAGGGAAGCGGACAAATAGATAGGGAAACAATTAATTGACAGTTGTAAGCATATTATAAGAAGGATGAAGATCAAAGAGAACAAACAAACAATTGTTTTTTTTCTGATGAAACAATGTTATAGTTGGAGTCCATGACAAGCTGAACTAAAAGAGTAGATCACCTTATTTGTGCACCCCTCAGTCTAAAATCCAACCAAAACACAACATAATCAATTACTCTTTCATCAACGATCATTGGTTGATCACTTGTATTATTTTTCATATAAAATGCACCTTAGGATGGAAACTACATATATGGATGATTTTCCATAGCGTTCATGAATCATGCTCGAGAAGTTCAGTATAAGCTTTGTTTAGTATCTACGAGAACATGGTAGGAGGGGATGATTGATGCAAATTGGTCGAATTTGAGAGGATGAAATTGGATGAAGTTAGAAATCTTCTGTGAGGCACTTGGTGCTGAGTCGCTGACTTTTCCGTTTGAGCTGATTTTAGCGAAGAATAGTTGCTCCCACTTGATAAGGAATAATTCCTAGTAAGGACTACGTGTTGTACCTCTATAGCCTTTTGGAAGGATGTATCCTATGCACCAAACTGTGGCCTCAAGGGAGTTCAAGAGGTAAAGATGTTTCAAAAGAAATTATGTTCCACGTGATTCCTGAGAACATGGGTAAGGTCAAAACAAAGAAACTGGTCCCTGCATGATTTGGGGAATATATACCTACCACGGTCAAGAAAAGATTCAAGGGAAAAAGTGCACTGACGTGCCATAAAGAAAACTATAAATGACACGTTGATTTTTACAAAGTTGATGTGGTTGCTTTTGTGCATCTATCATATCTGCTTCTTTGCCACACTATAAGTAGGAATGTAAAGAAGAAAGGAACCTTATCTCACTTCGTCAGTACAGAGGATCGGGGGTAGTATTTGAATGGTGCAAGGCACACCCTTTGCTTGTCAAGGGTGACTTGCTCACTTCTTATTCAAAGATATAACCCTGGCCTTTACAAGAAAAAATGCCCCATGTATCCTAATAACTCTTGCCCCTTCGATATGCCTATACGTCTGTACCGCAGAACCCTGGTTTCACCCAAAAACTTTTGAGGAGAAGCTCAATAAGGTAATCAACTAATCACCTAACACTAGGAAATTGATCTTAACAATGTACATTGCTGTAAAATAGGTTAGCTCTGATCACCCAAGTTAGATATGGACATGCACATATTATGATGAAGTTACTAAATAGTGTCCATTTTGTAGTGTTTGTCCTGATGAATTTATAATTACAATTTACAAATAGTTTTACCCCTATACTGATTTTTTATATTCTTCTCTCCAAAATTTAGGTTTCACCCCGCAATAGCATTTTTTAGCAACTACTATAACTTAGCGATTTCACAACTCAATGCTTCTAGATTTTTAGTGCAATAAAGTTCATCTATATGGTAAAAAAAAGTTGTGGCAAAGTACTTATACTAAACAAAATTACCAGGTCAACAAAAACTACTACAGGAGCCAAAACACAGATAAAGTTGCACCAAATTATAAACTAGATGTCATGATCATCAGGTTCCCTTCAATTCAGAATCCCAATAGCAATGTGTGGCTCATAGAGAGTCCTAAGATAGTACTGGCTCACCCTACCCTGCTGTTCGTTTTCGGAGCTAATGGCAAGGCAAGTCAGAACACAGGGCTCTAAGATAGTAAATTAATGACCAAAGAAAGGGGAAAAAAAGGATTCAGGCAGGCACACAAAAATCATGAGGCATCTGGTTACAGAGGCACAATCTGCTTTATTATACTTTCTATCTCATGGACTAATCTAATTTATTTTCATTGTATAATGATTTCCACTGGTTTGCAGTCTCACATTTTGTAATGGAACTTCATTTAAAATCTTGAAGTACAGCGGATGAATCTGGATAGGAAGTAGTATAACAAAAAACAAGCGAGTAATGAAAAGACCAAGCGTTGATCACATTTTTTACGAGCGAACACGGCAATGTAGTGGGATCACGTTCATACGATTCGTTCACCTTATTGCACTCATTATTTCAAGTTTTTTCAAACAATTCTTTTTTAACAAAACTGCTCAATAGCACGTCATTTGACAGAGAGGAGATGATCATCAAACCTATATACACAGTGGTATTGCCAGAAGCATCATTCGTTATTGCCCTCGTCACTACTAGCTTTCTGTGGAGAGGAAACAAAAAAAATGAGACAGCAGAAGCTAGGAGCTCACCAGCTCAGGAAACGCTGTCGCTCCTCCGGAGATTCTGGATGGCAGCATACATCTTCCTCCTGGACCCAACGGCGCCGATGCCCATGTCCTTGAGGTCTTCCAGGGTTAGCAGCGGGAGCACTTCGTCATCCACCTCGTGGATCTCGAACATCGGCGCGTACCGAGAGAGGCCGAGCCCATCCAGCCACGCCTTCACGCCGCCGTAGGCCATTGCCACGGGGAGCCGCCCATTCGGGAGGCCCCAGTCTGCCACGCCGTCCGACTCGTCGCCGCTGGCCTCGCGGCTTCCCGAAGCCCTAGCCCTCGCGGCGGCGGAGTCGGAGTGGTCCGCATCATCGTAGTAGTGCCCCTTCTCGTCCTCGTAGCCGGAGGATGCCGGGATCCAGGCGGCGCGAACACGGCGCTGAGTGGGCTTCGGGCCGCGGCGGTGGGTGGCGGCAGCGGGGTCGAGGCTGTCGTCCGGGTGGGCGCGGCGAGGTGGGCGGTGGTGGGAAGAGGAGGGCTTGTGGTGGCGACGCGGGAGAGGGACGTCGGCGGCGGCGGGGTGCACTCCGATGTCGCCGAGGCGGACGCTGGGGCGGCGGCGGCGCTTGGAGTAGGGCGGCGCGGGGTCCTGGGGTCCAGCTGCCTCGGCGGCGGGGTCCGGCCCTGTGGGCGGCAGCACGGCGGCGGCGCCGTTGGTGTCGGGCTCCGGCGGGTGGAGATCGGCCATGGGGCGGCGCGCGTAATCCGTGGGTGCGGACGGTGGTTCAGTTGGGCTCGGTGACGTCAGTGGGAATGGAACCAACCGAACAAGCGCACTCCCCTCGCCCGGAGTTGACTAGGATCGTGACATGTGTCTATTTGGACGGTCAGGATGACGAGTTGGGTGCTAGATGTGGAGCTGGGGATACGGGAAGTCGCCGAGGCGTTGACGGTGAGGGATGACTTGAGACGACAACTGCCCCGTCTCTGACTTCGCAGGTGATCCTGAACCTGAATAGGTAAATATGCAACTTGAATATCTCTTCTGATTTATGGTTTTATTATCAATTGTTACTATGTAAATGGGGTTAATAGAGGCAGCAATTGATTTGTCTAATTGATCGTTCAAAAATTTGAGAAGCAAATGTTGCACAAATATTTTTTAAATAATAAAGTTTTAGATAACAAGCTGTTTAATACGTTTATATCAATTTAGCTGAATTCTTTAAATCTGCCATCTTTTTTTTCTTTTGACTTCGCGGCTGCCCCTCTCTCTCTAGAAAAAAAAATTTGCTTGCACAGATAGGCAGATGTTCGTTTCACCCTCAGCCCTCGGCTGCATAGAGAGGGGTATTTCGATATTTGACACCCAATTCGCGGGATATTTAACTATTTGCCATCGTTACGAGTGGCCACTCTTCAAACGCCCGTTTTAGAATGTCCATAACATATTTGCCACCGGATTTTGAAAGATGCTACATTTTTGCCACTTTGTCCGACGTGGCACGCCACGCCCCCTCGCCACCGTGGATGCTGCGAGGAAAAGGGGAGGAAAAGACCATGCTGCCCCCCTTCCCTTAGTGATATTACTCTCACCCGACCCAGAAGGTCCCGACCCATTCCCTTATTCACTGGCGCCGGAACCTGGAACCCTAGAGGCGGCGGGCGACGGCCAGAAGCATCGGGGACCTGGAGCATCGCCCGCGACGGATCCAAGGTAATTTCCCACTTGTTTGTTAGGATCTTCACTCGTCCCTCCCAAATAGACGGTTGAGGCATGGATTCGCGTTGGTTAGGTTTTGGTTGGAATGGAAGAAGGTTTCTCTGATTGGGTTCTATCTTTTGTGTTTCGTAGGAGTGAGTGATTGAAGCCTATACTCAGAGTTTGATTTGGCCAAGAATGGGCGAGAGTAGTGACTGTCCACCTTGGTAAGTTCATCGTTTGTGCTGTGAGCATGTAGTTCTGTTGGAGTTGGTTTATTCTAACTCCGAATGTTTCTATTTTCATGTATCTTATTGTCAGGATTGATCCTGGCAATACGTTTAGACTAGTTGTTTCTTGTGCTAAATATAAAGCAAATCTGGAGTATGGTATGGTAGAAATGGTCGAAAGCGTACATGATTTGTGGTTTGATATTAATAATGGTTATAATCTGGATAAATTCATGGATGATATGGCCAAGAAGATAATATGGGCCCGTAGTCAAACTCTTGTTGTGTGGATCAGAGACACCGACAAAGAAGTGAATTGAAACTTAGAACTAATGAACACTTTGAGGAGATGATTACGATGATTAGTTGAGAGAGTGGCAAGTCTAGTAGTTGAAGTAGTAGAGAAGGAAGACTACAATAAAGTGCAGAGTTCAGCTGGCTCAAAAGCCACATCTGGGGTGACCAACAATGATGTTAGAGCACAAGTAACTCCTGAGCCAGGTGTTGGAAATGCAGGTGACAGCAGTACATCTACACAACAGCCTGAAGCAAGTGAGCAGGCAGACTATGTAGTTGATTGGAGTAGCTTAACCATTATACCTCAGGAAGAAGAAGATGGTGAAGCTACTGTATTGGTTGATGAGGAGAGAGTGTTTGAGGCAATGGGGTTCAAGGCAGCTGATGAGAGAGCAAAGCAGAGAGCTGAAGAAGAGATGCCTATTCCAGTGATCCCTGCTAAAATTCAGAAGATATGAGGATGCAAGATTGGAGGTAGATGACAAAGCGCAATCGAGCCAATCTTTGGATTGGGACAGGACAACCTGACATGTCGGGCTTGGAACCATGTATCCTTGCATGAATGACTTCAGATTGGCAGTTAGGCAGCATGCAATTGTGCATGAGTTTGAACTTGGGACTGAAAAATCTGACAAGAGCAGGTTCAGGGGGTACTGCAAGGCAAATGGTTGTCCTTGGATTATTAGAGCTAGGACACGGGCTGATAATAGTGTCAAGGTATGTACCACTACATATGATTGCTATTTGTCATCTTATTGTACTGACCTGTGTGTTTTTGCAGGTCCAAATAAACAGTGATGTGCATAATTGTGCTTCAAGAAGCAGAGTGATAGGCACAATGGCCTCACAAGCATGGGTTGCTGACAGGGCAATCCCACTGCTCAGGAAGAAGGCAAACATGGGAGCTGCTGCAGTCCAGTCTGCGTTGAAGGACAAATACAAAATTGAGGTAAACTATCAGACTATGTGGTATGGTAGACAAAGGGAAGCAGACAAACTTTTTGGCAACTGGGATGATTCATTTGATTGGTTGTATAGATTCAAAGAAGAGGTACAGTTGAGAGCACCTGGTATTGTTGTGGAGATTGACACTATCACAGTTGGTGATAAGGTGCATTTTAGAAGGTTTTTCTGTGCATTTGAGGGTAGCGTTGAGGGCTCTTAGGTGGCTGCAGGCCTTACATCAGTATAGACTCTACAGCATTAAATGGCTTATGGAATGGTCAGATGCCTACAACCTTAGCTTTAGATGGCCACAATTGGATGTTTCCATTGGCCTTTGGATTCTTTCAGTCTGAGACTAAAGAAGATTGGATTTGGTTCATGGAACAACTTGGTAGAGCTATAGGAGTTGTTCCAAATTTGACTGTGTGCACTGATGCATGTAAAGGGCTTGAAGGAGCTGTCAAGCAAGTGTTTCCATGGGCAGAACAAAGGGAGTGTTTCAGACATTTGATGGAAAATATGAAAAAAAGGTTCACAGGAGAAGTCTTTGGTGCAAACATGTGGCCAGCAGCAAGGGCATACTCAGCTAGCAAGTACAAATACTTCATGGACAAAGTAACTGCAGCCAGTCCAAGTGTACAACATTGGCTAGATGAAAACCACAAGCTGTTGTGGGCAAGATCCAAGTTCAATACTGAGGTGAAGTCTGAGTACATCAACAATAATCTTGCTGAGTGTTGGAATACATGGATCAAAGACCTCAAAGATCTCCATTACATTGCATGGTGGATGCCATTAGAGAGAAGGGTGTGGTGTTGTTTGAGAAAAGGAGAAGGATATCAAGGGCACTAGATGGTGTCATTCTTCCAGCTATCATCCATCGCCTTGAGGCAAGATCAAAGGGGTGAAAAACCTCAAAGTTACTAAGGGTCGCCAGAGCAGCCGAGGTGATGAGATATACAAAGATCAAGAAGTGAGAAGGCATGTGGTGTACCGAAAGATAGACGGTGTACTTGCAGAGAATGGCAAGTTACAGGCAAACCATGCCCACATGCATTGGCTATTATCACTACTGAAAGGCAGCCTGACTTTGAACCCTTTGTGGACAAGGCATTCTCTGTGGCAAAGCTTAGGGCAGCCTATGATAGGGATGGCCTAACATCACCGACATCCACAAAGGCGAGAAGTTGACAAGGGTTTCAAGTTGGAACCACCAATAGCCAAGAAGAGAGCTGGGGAGACAGAGAAAGAACAGTTCCCTTCGTCCTTGAGAGGTCGGAAAGCCTACAAGGCAAGTCAAGTGTGATGGTTGTGGTGAAAATGGTCACAGGAGGGAAAGCCGAAGTGCCCACTAACTGGTACCAAAAAGAGGTATGAAACCATAGTGAAACATATGTTGTTCCTTCCACTTGGTCACATTACTTTGTGTCTTGTTCTTTGCGTAAAGAGGAACAGAAGAGCAAAAGCACAAGAGGAAGGAAGAAGACAAAGAAAAAGCAACAGATCAGAACATGTACTACCTACTCCAAGAACAAGAGCACAAGTTGCTAGGGAGGCAGCTAGGAAGGCAAGGGAAGCACTCAAGATGTCAAGCAACAGAATTGAAGGTATGTACATCTGTGGCAAAGAATGGAAGGTATAACTTCGGGCCAACCATAAGAAGGTAAGCTTCATTATGCTATCTACATATCTTGAACAATATCCCTAACTTGTACTGCCCACTGAGGTTCCAGGAAGCTTCATTTCAATACTACACCAGCTGAAGCTACACCAGCTGAAGACACTCAGCCTATCCCGCCCGATGAATCCACTGCATTGGTTCCAGCTTCCCTACCACAGCCACCTAAGAAGATGACACCATGCAGGAAGAAGCTGGCAACCAAGAAGAAGAAGAAGAAGAAGAAGGCTACACCTGACAAGAATGCTTGATGTGTCTCTGGACTATGGAATGTCCTGTTTTGTAACATATTTATGTATGCATGGCTTGGTGAACAAAGTTAGCTAGGGCCAGAAATGCTATATGTGAACTGGTATTTTGCGTTTGTCGGCGTATTCCACCTGACAGGCCCGAGTCTACATACCGGGTTTGGTTCGGTAGGGGGATGGCTTTGGTAGCTGGCAAACCCTAGCAGAGGGAAACCCCAGTATCTCTCACACTAACGAATTCTAGTGCCCCTTCAGTTTGATGAACACACCGATCTTACCCAGGTTCAGGCCCCCTCCAAGAAGGGTAACAGCCTTACGTCCTGCCTGATTTTTGATTGAGTATTTTGGGCTTGGTTACAGAGCTTGCCGATGACCAGCTCTTCTGTTGAGCCTCTCTTTTTTCTCTTCCCCTTTTTCCGTCCCCCCCCCAAGTGCCCTTATATGCATGGGCTTACACGGGTTGGATAGAGGAGGGATCGCCATCATGTCTATCTTACATGCATTTATTACACCTTTATGCGCTGTCTCGTTCCTTCGGCGCTAATCAATGCCAGCGCATGCCTTCGCTCGGTTCTTCCGGAATGTGACCTCTCTGTGACAGGTAGGTGAGAGGCGTCAGAGGAACGGGCTTGTAGCAGAATTCCTTGGGACCGACATGCACGGTACAAAGAGTTCTGCTCTCGACAAACTCGCTGCCAAGACGCCACGTGGACCGACACCGGTGGGCGGGCGTGCTCGCCCCGCCCGCCAAAGCCGCCACGTTGGTGGGCGC
Organism: Guadua angustifolia; assembly: GCA_036346375.1. NCBI lineage: Eukaryota > Viridiplantae > Streptophyta > Magnoliopsida > Poales > Poaceae > Guadua > Guadua angustifolia. The sequence goes on along the minus strand of CM070504.1, from coordinate 84,434,388 downwards.
CGAAGCGAGCGGCGTGATCGCCCACCGCCGCCCACACGCCACGTGGACTAACGCTCCAACAGACGGGTGTAAACACCCACCGCTGCTAGATCGCCACGCTGCCACGACGCTTTATGCGGCGAAGAGGGTACTGGCGATAGTACGCCAACAAGATTTCGGGCCCACCCAAGAAAGCACATCGTAGTCTTTTAAAATCCTTACATTAAATGCCGGTGCATTCTTGGATGGGGCCATCACTCATCAGGATGCGACCGCCTCGATTCCTTCCCGCATCCATTGATTTTCCTTGGGACCAAACGGCGACAACCTTGTCCTTTCGTGAACCGCTTGCGAGTGGGGATACATATAGATCCATCCGCACGTGCGCTTCACGCTTTTCCTCTTTGCAAACTTCGTCTTCTTCCTTCAAGCTTTTCTTGTCTCTTGTCACTTTTGTTTCCATGGCTCCTCCTACTTCGCCTTCCATTCCTCCCTCCAGCGTGGACTCCTACACAGTAGGGAGACTCCACAACGTTGTGCAGAGGGCCCTCTCTTCTTCGGTCGGACCCCCACGCAAGAATGCCCGCCGACGAGATCATCATCTTTGTGTGGGGCATCATGGCGGCTTGGTACCGCTTTTTTCTCGATTTTTTCTCACCGTCCTCCACTTCTACGTAAATCAATCACCTCCATCTCACCCCCAACTCCATCCTTTTTCTCGCCATTTTCGCACACCTCTCGAAATGTTCATGGGGTGATGCCGAACCTCCCACTTTTTTCGCTACTTCTTCCTTTGCCGCGCTCCTCCGGCGAATCGCCGGGAGCCGCCATTTCGTCTTCGGGATGGGATGGTCGCTCGCTATCTTCCTTCCACCAGTCAACCGAAGGCTCGGCGCCACCGAGTGGTCAGACACAATGACGATAGCCGCATCGATGCTTAGGGTGCCCGCCGCCACGGGCCACCGAGAACCGGAACTCACTCGTCAAGAGACGGCGGAGCTTCGGCAATGGCGTTCGCGATCAACACTGCGGGACGCCGGCTTGATCAGGCGCCGGTCGTTAGGATTTCAGATCCGAAGACTTAGCCCCTCCGTCGCCGCGATTCGCCCGATGTGGCAATACACAGCGACGCAGCGACATCACTCGCACCTTTCCCGCCGTAAGTCTTCATCTTTCTTTGGCTTTTTCGCATCCATGCTTTTTTCAGGTTGCTTCCTACCAACCGCAGTTTTTTTAACTTTGGCCGCTTCTGCGGGAATTTGATGGGCCACGATCAACAGTGGCTTTAGGGCTTATGCCGCGGTCCAAATTACCTGACTTCTCCATCGCAGACGGCCGCCGCCGACTTGGAGATCTGCGAGCGCTTTGAGGATCGCTGTTGTTCTGCCGCCATGGACTCCACCGCCTCGCCGGATATCCGCCGCGCCCGACGATCGGATGCACCCTCCCATCGACGGCGGGCAGTGGCCACTGTCTCGACACTTCAGTCCGGATAGAAGAAGGTTCGCTCGCGGCGAAACTCGCCGCACCAACCCAAGGGTGGCGGTGACTTCGCATGGGGCGGCCACACCCATCGCCCCAATCGCAGCAACAACCGCACCGACGCCGCCATTATGGCCCAAAGACTCTTCCACTAACGCCGCCGCACTAAGACAAAGCGCGCGCCACGGCGCCGGTTTCATCGCCTTCTCCTCTGACTCCTTCGGTGGCGCCGACCTCAGCTTCCATGGCACCACCACCTTCTGCCATGGGGACCCACACCGCCACTCGACAAGGCGGACTTGAGGTTCCTAAGGTTGCCAGCTTGAGGGCGACGCCAAGGCCGACCCTCAAGACACTTCAAGAGAGCAGATGTCGCCCGCACCGACCCGAGGCGACAGAACTCCGTCCGGACGCCGGCCGCCACCATCATGAAATCGGCAAGGGCCAGACACCACAAGACTCGCCACTGCCCTCGACCATTGCCACTCTACTGAAGGCCTCATTGAGTTTTCATCGAAGCTTAGCAATTTGCATACTTCTGGCGACTCCTTGCCACGCCCATTGGGCATGGGGTCTTGACGACGAGATACCGACGGGGCCATCGATTTAGCCGCACGGAGCGGAGAGGTCGGACACGATTAGGGCTGAAATTAAGCTCGAGGCTCGCGGCTCGGCTCGAGCTCGGCCAGCTCGGCTCGGCTCGGCTCGGCTCGATCGATAACGAGCCGAGCCCGAGCTCGCTGCTTGGTTTTCGCTCGATAACGAGCGAGCCAGAGCTCCTGGGCTCGGCTCGCTATTCGATAGGCTCGTTAATTCTGTGGATAAGTTATGAAATAAATAACATTGATGGCATTGTTATGAAACAAATAACATTGATAACTTTGAAATAATATGGAAGTAGCATCACAAGATACCTTAATGTAACAAATCGTGGTGACTGTCTTTGGTAGATCACTCATTCAGACATTAGCCATTCAAATGGTCCATAAAACAAGATACAAAACAATTGGTGCAATGGTGCTCCCATAAGAACAATGCAATTCATAAAAGTTGCACACTCTATATACACTAGTCATATATAGTTTTCCATAAGCATGATAACCATTTCAAGATACTAATCTACTGCATGCAGGTCTTAACTCTTAAGCGACCATAGTATTTTTCTCGAAGTCTTCTAATAACAAATTTAGGGATTTGAGGCAAGAAAAGGTACGATTGAGGATTTGAGGGTGGGGCTTCTCGCTTAGGGTTGACGCAACGCAATGAGGGGCCACATGTCGACGGCTCATGAGCCGAGCCGAGCCACCGAGGCTCGACCGAGCCCGAGCAGAGTCTTCAGCCAGCAGCAGAGTCGAGCCTGCTCGCCAATAGTGCAAGCCGGAGCGAGCCGAGCTCGGCTCGATTCCACCCCTAGACACGATGGTGGCGCAAGAAAGGGCCACCGCGACCGCTCTGGCCGCCATGCAGCAACGGGCGGAGAGGGCCGAGGCGGCGCTGAAGACCTCCGAGTACGAGGCCGCCCGCCTCAGGCGCAATCTCGCCACCATGCTCAAGGGAGCATTCCTGCGCATCAAAAGATGCCTGGAACCTCTGGGCGTGGTGCTGGAGATGCCCCTCCAGGACACCGCCCTGCAGTACGCCTACGCGACCAACCAGGCCGCGGAAGCGCTCCGGGAGTTGCCCACCGCTCTGGCCGCACGCTCCGCCAGGGAGGGGCAAGAGGTTGCGGTGATGACCGCCACCTTTGTGCCGCTTGTTGGGCCACCGTGACGCTTCATCGACCCGATGGCGGCGATGGAGACCGCATCGTGGGGAACGCCGCCTGTGCAGAGGCACGCAGTAATCACCGCCGAGTATTATTGGCAAGGTGCAAGTCAGCAATGACCGACCATGGATGTCGCCACCTTGGCGGAGGAAGAAGACGCCACGACATCGATGTGGGTGATGAGTGAAGGGCTAGGCCGCCACTCCACTTTTTTGTTTTACTTCTTCGCCGATCCGTTTTTATATCTGTATGAACACTCCAACAAACTTTAGCTGTAATGGATGTTTTTCAATTTTACCTTCATGCTCGTTTGCTGTGCTTATTTGATGTTGCATGCTAGAATTGCCAGGCGGCCAACTTAGAATTCAATTGAGGCGCCAGTTAGACTTTTGAGTCCAGGCAACATCCCGGAATTCCTGTAGAGGTCGCATGCAACTGACCACAAACGGAAGTACAATGCGCGCAAGTTATGTATAACTTAAGCGAAAACGACTTCAAGGCGTAACTGTCTGTGCTTGAGCACAGAATAGTTCTTGCCATCAAGATTTTATGCAGGGTCATCATCGACTCAAACCTTTTCGGAACTTAAATCCTTGTGATCTCTTAGAATTGTACCCCAGTGTGGCGCAGAAGACAATGAGTCCCCAGGAGTGCCTTTGGGCGCTGGCGCTCTGCGATTTACGACGGCAGTGATTCGAGAGCCAACCCGAGGCGTCTGAGCCATGTTTGAGTACCGTACAAACTTACACCCGTTACTTAGTCTTACTAAACGCCACACTAAAGACTTTCTTTTTATCACCGAGGAGTCACAGTTTGTGACGTCTGTGATAACTATGCATAATTCAATCAATTTCAACATACGATAAGCAAATAATCGAGTGTTACTTGAAATACTTATCTCGCTTAGGCAAGAGTGGTGCCCAACCCAAGCGGTTAGGCGACCATCAAATTTCTTCAAGCATCAAATTTCACATCAAGCATCGAATGAAATCTTGAGCGATCAAATTTCATGCATCAGGCATCAATAAAATCTTCTAGCATCAAATTTATGCATCAAGCGACATCAATCGAAATCTTCGCACTATCGATTTTTCCTTTGAATCGGGCCAAAACTCTAAAGTTTGACCCGTGCACATATCTGACTATTGCAAAGGCGATGAATACCATGCGAGGTACATATAATATAGATTATGACAACATAAGTCCGCATGGGGTAATATTGGTTCACTTATTCGCCTCCATGTTGTTGCCGCTTGTTCAAGACACGCCCATGGCATTGTGCGCAGAAGCGAAGAAACTCCCAGAAGGATACTAGGCCGCGAGTGCTTGCGGTGACGACCATCGGTGCTTCGAGAGCCAACCCGAGGTGTCTCGACCACATTTGAGCACCGTACAAATCCGCTTCGGTTGCCCGCCTTTACCCAACAAATACCGTGCATAATTATGAACCGACAAGGAGCCGCCAAAACTTAGGGACCAATAGCATCCATGCAAACCGCTCAGAGGACACAAAAAAGGGAGTAGTAACGAAGATGAAAATCCCCAAGATAATAACATTATCAACAACCAATGACCGCCGATCAACTGGGGGGCAGATCCATCCCGGGGCTGATCAAGGCGAATCACTGGGTACTTACAGTTTTTTATGGATAAAACTTCCGCAACAGCTCCACGTTGTAGGAATTCGCCAATTCCCGGCCATCTTCAGTGGCTAACCGGACCGCTCCGGGTCGAGATACTGAGACCACCTTAAAGGGGCCCTCCCACCGGGGAGATAGCTTATGCAACCCAAAGATGCGCTGGACTCTGCGCAAGACCAGTCACCCATCGCTGTTCTCTCGAAACCCGGTGGCATGGTATCGCCGAGGTTTCTTGGTATCGGGCGGACGAAGGCAGTCTGGCCACGAACTTCTTCCGAAGGTTGACATCTTCTTGCGGATGTTCGTGGTCTTCCTCGCTGAAAATCGAGACGCGCGGAGAGCCAAACAACAGTTCGGAAGGGAGAACATCTTCCGCCCCATACACCAAGAAGAAGGGCGCTCGCTAGTAGTCTGACCGGTGTGGTACGAGCGACCACAAAGACATGGTAGGAGCTCTTCGATCCAACAGGCCCCGCTTATGGAGTCGATCAAACGCTCTTGTCTTGAGGCCCTTTAACACCAATGCATTGGCACGCCATTTTGACCATTGCTCTTAGGGTGGGCAATCAAGCAAAACATACTTTGGTGCCCATCTCATCACGTATTCTAGAAATGCCGCCGGTGAACTGAGTTCCATTGTCGGTGATAATGCGGTTAGCGACTCCAAAGCGGTGAATATCCCATGCATAAATTTGACAAAGAATGAAGTCATAATGGCATGCACCGCTTCAGCCTTCAACCCACTTAGTGAATTTCTCGACGGCGAAAAAGGTGGGTGAAGCCCTCAGGGTCGAGAATGGACCCAGATATCCAAATTTCTGCACGCGAATGGCCAAGAGAGCGGGATGGTTTGCGAGCTTGGGCTGGTCGGTGGACTTGCTCGGCGAAGAATCGACAAGCCAGATGTCCTCACCAGCCCGCAAGCATCCTGGAGGGCAGTAGGCCAATAAAATCCTTGGCGAAACGCTTTGCCGACTAGCGTTCGGCCGGACATATGGCTCCCGCACATGCCTCCATGGATATCAGAGAGCAGGGCGCTCCCCTCTTCCCGAGTGATGCACTTCAGTAGAATTTCGTTTCTGCTCCGGCGATATAGGTCCCCACCCACCAGAGTATAGCACTTGGCCTTGCGTGCTATCTTCTCAGCTGACGCATCATCGTCGGGGATCACTTGGTCCCGCAGGAAGGCTAGGATCGAATCCATCCACTGATCTTCTCGGCCAAGTGTGGCGAGCACTCGGTGTTCGCTCGCACTTTGCTAGGCTGCATTTCCCCAGTGTTTGCATCGGCAGACCGCCGCCTTCCCTCCTGGACTTGGGGCCGAGGCAGACGCTGCCTTCCTCCCCGAATCGAGGTCGTGGCGCGGCGTTGCCTTCCCGCTGAGCCGAAGGCATGGCGGCCGCATCATCGCCCCTCCTCGAATCGGGGATGCGATGGCGGCACCATCATTCCCACCGATCGTGGGTCTGCGATGGATGGCCGCGATAGTCTTTCTTCAAAGACTCGGACCGACGAAGCTCGAAGATGCAAGCCGCGATAGCCCGTCCGCCAGATGATTATCACGCCGAGGTATATGAATGTATCCCAGTCCTTCGAAACGTCGCTCCATCTTCCTGACCTCCGCCAAGTATGCCGCCATGGTGGGGTCAGGGCATTGAAATTCCTTCCTCGCTTGATTAATAACCAGCAGGGAGTCACCCTTGACCTGAAGGCGTCGAATGCCTAGCGCCGAAGCAATGCGTAACCCTGCCAGCAAACCTTCATATTCGGCAATATTGTTAGTGGCTTTAAAATCAAGAGCAACAACATACTGAAGAACGTCACCAATCGGGGAGACTAGGACGACACCAGCCCCTGCTGTAGGGTCGAGGATGCGCCTAGAGGGGGGTGAATAGGCGTTTTACGAAATTAATCGCTCACTAAATCGATCGCTCTAATACACCCCTAAATCAAAACCTAATAAAAGATATATGCGGAAGCGTTAAACTAGGTTTTGACAATTAAAGCCTAAATCAACTAGTCTCACTAGTGCACTAACTAATTTATGTCTCTAAACAAGAATTGCTATATTGAATAAACAATTTACACTAAGTAATTCTAATGCATTCAAGCAATTGATCAATATACAATAATTAAAGTGCTTGAATATAAATGAGACAAGAGACAACCGATATTTTTCCGTGGTGTTCGGAGACTTGCCGGTCTCCCCTAGTCCACGTTGAGGCTAGCCCGACCACTCGGACTGCCCCGCCGAGCACCGCCTCTTTCCACTAGACGTGGTTTTCACGCTCGCGCGAGGCTCAACCCGAACCTTCACAAACTTGCTGGACTTCTCACACCTCGAGAGCTCCAAGACGACGCCACGCTGCCTAGGAGTCGGCAACCTCCAAGAGTAACAAGCCGCTCCTTCGCTTGAACCTCACCGGGTACAACAAATGCGCTCCGGCGATCACCAAGTGCAACACATGCACAAGGACCTCACTCAAGTGCAACACATGCACAAGAGCTCACTCAAACCACACCTAATTGCAACACATGCAATTAGCTCACTCTTAAGCTCAAGAGGCAAAGGGAGAAAGAGCAACACAAGCAAAATACTCCCACACACAGCCAACAACACAGCCCCAAGCCCCCCAAGGGGGTATTTATAGCCTCCACCAAAGAAACTAGCCGTTTGGGGCAAAACAGGAAAAATCAGCGCGAGCCCGGTCCAACCGGACCTTCTCCGGTCCGACCGGCCCTCACAGGGCAACGGTCGGATTTTTCGATAGCAGACGGTAGGCCGCACCAAGACACCGCCACCGGATCAAGACGCTCGGTCGCCTGAAGCCGAGCGTCAGACCGCCTAACTCGGCAAATTAAAACCCACAAAGCACACTCTCGAAAATCAAGCCTCGCCGAGGCCTGTCAGACCGGCCGTCCGGTCACACTGACCGGCCCGGTCACACCGGCCTCACAGGCACGGCTCCGGTCCGACCGGAGGACCTCCGGTCCAACCGCTCCTGCATCCCAGCCGCAATGCCGACAGACCTCCGGTCCTTCCTTTCGCCCGGTCCAACCGACTCTCAGCCCGGTTGCACCGCCCGACGGGAGAAATTCAGATTTTAACTCTAAATCGATTCTCCGAAAACCGAAAACCATTCCTTGAGCCAATAAATGATCAACACATGATCATACCGCCGACGACGGATCGCCAACCGCAAGAAGTGAGGTAGGGGTAGAACGTTAAGGACCCGAGCAAATAAGCTTTCACTCTAACGGAGAAGCTAGCGGACGTGAGGATGGCTGGAGTGGGCGCGAATCGAACACGAGACACAAGTTTTATACTCGGTTCGAGCCCTGCGAAGGTAATGACTTCTATCTCTGCCGCTTTGCGGCGGACTTTCTTGTTATGTGGGTGTACGTAATAAAGTTGTTTACAACTCAAGATAGTAATGAAGATCCCTAGCTCGAGTCATTGCAGTGTTGCTCGTCCTCCTTGAGCTCATGCATCCTTGGTCTTTATATCCTTCGCACGTAATCTGGCGGAGAAACTCGCGATCGTGGTTTTAATGCGCATCGAAGATACCAGAATCGCCTTGCTTGCCAAGCACTCGAGTCATCCCCACGACCCGCTTCTTCCAAAGAATCGCAAGTCAAACGCTAGATCCGAGACCCTTGGGTGGACCAGGCCTCAGATGAGACCCGCCCGAGCTGTGAGGTCGCGTGGAGTCGAGCTCTGCACACCAAGGCTGAGGTCGAGCGCCCAGGCGCTGTCTGTGTCGTGGCTGGGCCTCCCAGCATGGGGATCCGCGATCAGATGCCGATAGGTCGAGGAGCTCCTGTGCCTCGCGCCAATGAGGACACGCAAACGCGGCGCTACCGACATCGGGGCAACAAGACCTCAGACGCCTTCTTGGCGAGGAGTCTGTGGCCTGTAGCTCCTCGAGACCCCGAATCATACGCCTTTCCGTGATCCTTCCGCTTAGCGCATTTTTTGATCGCAGAACTTGAGTATCCGAGCTCAAACCCGCCTGCTTTGACGATGGTCTTGTTCAGTGTAGTCAACCGAGGAGGAGAACGCCAGGCCGCCCTCGCCGCAGCCACCGTGGAACACGACTTATCGGCTGCCACCTTGGTCGGCGAAGTTCTACCAAGGGCTCGATGACTCGCTTGAAGAAATGAGCCCGCGTCACGGGACTTCACAAGACGGGCGAGGCCCACAAATAGACGCCGCCGACGAGCCACCCGGCCACCGAGGGGAGGAAGCGAGCGCCGAGGTTACGCCGGCTTACCACGCCACCACTTCGCCGCCCGAGGTGGAGACCGCGACCCCGCCGGCCACCGGGACGCCTGGGTCGACGCCACGCCGACCTTCTACCATGATCACGGCTTGACACCGAGGTCGGGTCCCCGCCATAGTGGTCGGCCTGGGCGCGATCGAAAGCCAAGGTTCTCGCCATCATGACGCAGTTCGACCGCGAGATCGGGGACAACACCGCCGCCTCGCCTCCCGACTTACGACCGATCCGGGGAGGCAATGGTAATTGCCGCCTCATGGCGGGATTCGTGACTCGCCTGCGCGCTGGCCGTGCCCGAGGTCGACTTCGCACCGCAGATCGCTACGAGGAGGAGGGGGGAAATCTCGCGATCGCATTGAAGACCGTGAGGAATTCACCCGCTGCAGCTGAGAAGGTAAGGACTTTCCCCAAGATACTTCTCACCTTGTAGCTTGTCCCCTTGTCCTTTCTCACCTTCGCCACCTTTTTGACGGAAGGTGACCGATCACGCCATCCGAGGGCTTCAAGGCCTTCGAGCATGCGATGTGCTAAGAGGTCTCCTCGATGTGGTAGAGGCGCGGAGGTTGAGCGACAGCTCGTCCCGAACCATTGAGGTCGACTCAGGAGTTCGAGCAGAAGAACCAAGAGCTCAAGATCTACCGGACGATGAGGGCGCTGGAGACAGCTTACGCGCAGAGAGTCGAGCGCACTTTAACTCCGAACGCGACTTTTGCTTTTAAGGCAAGGGGAGCAGAGCTGCAAGACTCCACCACTTGCGCCGAGGTCGCAAGCAGCCAAGATCAAGCTCGGGAAGGCTTCCGCGAGGCGCCGACCCCGAGCTCAAGGCCAAGGTGCTCCACCGAGGAGGAACTTGGGAGCGCCAACAAGACGCTTGAGGCCGAGCGGGCTAAGGTCAAGGACTCCTGAGAAGGCTGCTATGGAGCAGCATACCTGCTGCAGGCACCTCCCCGAGCTCGAGGCCAAAATCCCGAGCTCGAGGGAAGCTCGACTGCTGCCACCAAGGCGCCGAGGTCGAACGGCAAGGTCGAGGCGTTGAGACGGCTCATGAGGCCATCTCTCAAGACAAGACCAAGGCTCCCTGACTCAAGAGAAGCTCGAGCGCCTTGAAGGCAAATAAGAGCGCCCGCCCACCAAGAAGAGCGACGCCGGTCATGGATAGCTTCCCAGAAGCCTCCTCCCGCCCAGGAGATCGCAACCGAGGGCAAAAGTGGCCCAAATGAAAGCAGAAAAGCTTGCCCATGAGATGGCCACCAGAGAAAACGTTAAAAGTGGAATGTACTAACAGAAACAGCTTTGCTTTCTAGTGAACAAAGAAACCTCGCCTCATATGAACTGGTCTTGGGGATACTTGAAGTCACTATCGCTTGCTTGTTCGTCGCTACTGCTTTTTTTAGGTCGGTGCCGGTAGCGAGGCTTACCCTTTCGCTGGGCCCGAGGTCGAGTGACGCGTGCCTTGGGCACAAGACGAGATGTGGACGCGGAGGCCACGACCTGCAAAGTGGAGGAACAACCGCAATGGCGTAAAGAACACGAGGCGAACATCATTAAATAGACTACTGTCACATACACTTATGGCCATAAGTGATTGCTCGATCACAAAGCGGCGAGGTTCGTGACTCGAGCCCCGACACTGTGGGAGAGCTAGATTATGAAGAGGTTCGCTATACGACTTAGCTCGTTCATCGGGGTGAGCGAAACCTCAAGACTAAGACTTTAGGAGCGACCATGGGACGGGGTCATGTTCGGAAGAGGAGCCACCAAAAGAAAACCAAAGAACACAAAAGGAAGCAGATAAAAGAAAAGGAATGGAAGACCACTTTTATTGAAATATGAGGCATAGAGGTTACACATAAAATTTTCAAGTCGATCTATGTTCCACGAGCCAGAGAGCTCTCTACCATCGGGCAAGGCTTAGCCCAGAAGCCCTCGCGGCGATCCGTGAAACGACTCTATAGGGGCCCTCCCACCGCGGGATAACTTATTGAGGCCGACGAGCTCAATCCGCCAGAGCTAGGTCCCCAACAAGATCTGACGTGACCAATTCGCCGCCACGGCGAGGATAAGTATCCCAATTCCGAAGCGCTTGAAGGACCTCGAGCCGTCAAGAACATGACCCAGGTTTTTCTTCCTCGATCCGGCCTCGTCAGAGCGTCGACATGTTCGCCGACCACAAAGTCGGCGTAAGTACTTGCGATTTATGGTCGTCGCGCCACGACTCGACGCCGAACGCCGCGAGTTCCATGGCCCACTTGGCGATCTTCGTCCGCCACCTCCGGTTCTCAGATGTCTCCGACCGCCCGGCCACCCGATCTGGTGGTACCCCGAGTAAGCATCCAAGAAGCTCAAGATCTTGGCATTCATGCGGAGTCGACGATCCGTCGATGCGCTTGCCGGAAGTTGTCCTTCGCAAGCCGAGTTCAACCCCGATCCACTCACGAATGAAGCCGCCTTTAAGAGCTTGTCAAGGTTCTTCTTGATGATCGCGACCTTCTCCGGAGAAACGACGCAGTTTCCGCGCATGTGTCGGGAACCGGTCCCACTTACAACTCAGGCTCGAGAGAAATTCAGATTTTAACTCAAATCGATTCTCCGAAAACCGAAAACCATTCCTTGAGCCAATAAATGATCAACACATGATCATACATACGTGCAAAACATATTTGCACCAAATTAGCTCATGCTCAAAGAATTCAACCCAAATGCAACCGAATTGCGAAAACACATTTCGCCAACAACTCAAGAACTATTTGCAAAACGTATTAAGCAAATCAAACTCGAGTTTATGAGATTAATCCCCTAGCCATGTGAAGGTCAACACAAGACCGGTCAACTTGCCAACACCGTTGCAAGCCCCACTCACATGCTTTGAATTCTGGACTCATAAACCTCGGTTTATTCGCTGTGAACTTGCAAATAACACATTAAACCATTTCATGCTTGAGCACTACTCTTTGCAACACATGCAAAAGTCTAGCTCCAAGCAACACAAATTCACGATGCATGAACTCTCTAATTGCAACACATGCAATTCTCTAGTTCCATGCAACACCAAAACCAACTCCACATCAAAACCAAATCAGCAAGTATGAGCTCTTTACTCTTAACACATGCAAGCCTCTAGCTCCATACAAACACACAAACACTAAGTCATGCTTGAGCTCTCTCCTTTTGCAACACATGCAAAACTTAGCTCCAAGCAACGCCAAGGTTTTATAAAGATTGTTTTGCGAAACCAAAACGTGAAGCTTCAACTAATGCAACACATGCAAAGAGAACTTCACGCTAAAAGCCAACGCACTAGCTTATCCTATTTGCAACACATGCAAATCAAAGCATAATCACGAAAACCAAATACAACCAAGCATAAGTTTAACCCATTACAAAGACATGCCAAATGGTTAACCCTCATGCAAAAACCAAATCAAATAAGATTTGAGCTTTGAGTGGTAGCGGATTGAGATCACCAACACATGATGAAACTCAAGCGAAGAGGCAACCCCTCTTAATAGTGCGGCGATAAATAACTAGACACAAAGACTAGAAAGTCCTTAGCCTATCTACTTATACCTTCGCCACACGCAAGCAAGCAATCCCCTTTGGGGTCTTTATGATCATCACTTGATACTCCCGGGATCATCACTCTTCTTTTCTTGGGATCCATCCTTGGCGTCCATCAACTCATGATGCCGTCCAAGTCCGTTCTCATCCATCTTTGGACCTAACTCAAACATAACTCATGAAACTTGTTAGTCCAAGATGCATGGTTGTCTCAATTATCTCTTGCACTCCATTAACACATAATGGATGCCTTTAGATCAATTGAGCACAACCTAAATCAATTGAAATGATTTAAGTATGTCTTAAGTACAATAATGCAACTCATACTTTATTATACTTAAGAACTATTCATTTGTCCTTGATTAATCAATAAACACCATCAACACATGATGAAGTGTTCTCTAATGATTAACACGACAAATGAACTCAATTAAATTATCATTTAAATTGATTCTTCAAGTTAGAGTGTGAACTCCCCTAAATATGTGCATCCATGTAATATATGGATTGGGAAACATGATACACATTTTGTGGTTAATATAACGGGATATTCATACTTTAACTTGACTCCAAAATATGCAACTAATATTAAGATGAATATGCAAACATACCTTGGGTTTTTCATTTTCAATGCGATGAGACTAAACAAAGATATTCTAAACAGACATGTTAGTCTCGATATAAGATTTGTCATTAATAACAATATCGCATTAGGGGATGAACTCAATATTGGATTTGTCATTAACACAGGATTAGATTTGTCATTAACACCAAAACCATAACTAATGAAGGTTGAACTTACACCTGCGCCCTCCAATCTGAACGAACCATCAAAAAATAAAGTCCAGGGAGGCGACACAGGGGCGTCTTCCGCTTCAGGAGTGGCAGGAGTCCACTCGGCAATGAATTCCGCCAATTTTTGACTTTTAATAGCGGTGCGGGGGACAAATTTAAGGTTGAACTCTCCCAGTTCTACTGACCACTTGCAATCACGACCTACGCTTCACGGTTAAGCAAGATTTCTCGAGCGGATGAGGTTTGTGACCACGAGTGACTTCGCCCTTGGAAATAATGTCACGACTTCCTAGACGCCACCAGGTCGCATCTGACATTTTTGAGCTTGGGGATATCGAATTTCCGCTTCATGCAGCACCTTACTGACATAGTAAACTGGCTTCTGGATACCTTCCCTCTCCGCCACCAACAGCGCTAGCCACTTGAGAATGTGACAATATCTGAAGCGGCGGTTCACCTTGCGCAGGGAAACCGACCTTGGAGGAGAGGTGAGGTACCGCTTCAAGTCTTCAAAGGCCTTCGAGACTCATCATCCACTCAAAATGATTAGTTTTCTTCAACAACTTAAACAAGGGTAGGCTTCTTTCTCCCGGTAGGCGATGAACCGCCCGAGGAGGCGATCGGCCGGCGAACCTTTGGACTGACCTTGGCCCGTCTTTGGCGGCTTCATATGTTCAATCGCCGCTATCTTATCTCGGATTGGCTTCAATACCGGTTAGACACCGGAACCCGACAACTTGGGAGGAACTCCGAACACGCACTTCTCTGGATTCAACTTCGAGCAATTCTTAGAAGATTGGAGAAGGTTTCCTCGAGTCTTGAATCAAGGCTTCACTTTTCTTAACTTTCACAACCAGATCATCAACATATACTTCAAGGTTCGTCCTATCGTGGATCGAAAAGTAATGTGCATATATTATTGTAAGTAGAGCCGGCATTCTTTAAACCAAAAGGCATTCTAATATAACAATAAACACCGTAAAATTACAAAAGCGCTTTTTCTTCATCCCACCGCCATGCTAATCGATGGTACCCAGTGCGCATCCGAAAGCATAATAACTCTACAACTGCCGTAGAGTCAACAATGAGGTCGACTTCGCGGCAAGGAATAAGGATCGCCGAGGCGAGCCTTGTTGGACTTTTGACAAGCACGAGTTGGCAAGCCACTCGGTGAATGACCTCCCTAATGATCCTGCGCCCAATAATTTCTCCACCTCTGCCGAATAGCATCTTGCCGCTCGAGCTTCTTCTGCCGAATCTTTTTGCGAGCAAGGGCGCTTCGGGGCGTTGCAAAACGGTGCTCGATCACCTCCACAGGACCCGGTCATATCGGACGGTTGCCAGGTGAACACGTCGGAATTACACCGGAGGAAGGTGACGAGCGCGTCTTCCTATTTGGCGCTGAGGCTGGCGCCAATGTTGACGGTTTTGCGGGGCTCGCCCTCACTCAGGGCGACCACCTTAACCTCACCGGCAGAGCCAGGCAAGGCGCGGGTCCGGACCTGAGGGGCTCCCGAGCAGGCGGCATCAGCACGCCCGGGACAAGTGGCACCACTCATATCAAGCGCAAACTTATGACAGCGCAAAGCTTCAGACTGGTCCACCCGAATGGTTATGGGGCCGGCAGGCCCTGGCATCTTCACCACCATATATGCATAATGAGTCACCGCCATAAACTTGGCCAGCGCCGGTCGGCCAAGCAAGGCATTATAGGGGAGATCAAAATCAGTGACTTCGAAGTCCACCAGCTCGGTGCGATAATTATCCCTTTCTCCAAAAGTGACGGGGAGACGCACTTGGCCCACGGAATTGCACTAACCGGGGCTATTCCAAAAAAGGCAACGATGGATCACGAGATCTGCGCCGGGATTTGAAGAGCGAAATGCCGTAGAGGACGATGATCTTGAGAGAACTCCTCCGATCCACCAACACACGACCAGTAGGACATTCGGATTGTGGCGACACCCTGTCGGGAGATGCCGGTACGTGGCGCAATCTGGGTGGTCGGCTGGTGAAGATGATCGTCTCCTCCGACCATTTCAGCATCCGAGCGACCATGAACTGATCCGTGGCGCACACTTCCTCTTCAACGCTTGCAAGCGGTGTTAAAGCGAAGAACAGACGAGCCGCCATAGATATACGCCAAGGTATGATCCGCCTGCTGGAAAGCCAGCGGGGCGGGGTCTTCACCACGATCACCGTCACGAGGATGACGCTCATCATCGCGAGAGCGACGCTCCACCATCCGGTCCACGACCTGACAACTGTCCAGGTCATGGGTGTCAGTTCGATGAATTCATGAAGGATCGATAAAGTCGCCTAGAGGGGGGGTGAATAGGCGTTAATAAAATTTAAACCCTAATAAGCAGCGGAATTATCGGAATATCCGACTTTGATATCGGACTATCCGATTTATATCGGACTATCCGATATGGCAAGTCGGACTATCCGATCAGAGCGCAATAAACCCTAAAAAGTAGATCGAGAAAGTAGAGGCTAGATTTCTACCAAATGAAATTTCGAGCTAAATCAACTACCAGAGTATTAGATCGACCAATAACTACTGCAAGTAACTACCAAACACTTGAATCCCCCAAAGATTTGATCAAATCACAAAAGGGGACAAGAGAATAAACTCACAAACCAAAGTGAGGCAGCGATTTTTCGAAGTTCGGATCTTTGAGGAGATCCTCGTCTTCGTTGAGGAGGCACAAAGCAGGGTCCCTTTCGACCACGATCCTCCGGTGTTGCACAAAGCACTTTCGCGGTTCACTTCTTGATCCCTTTCCTTGCGGAGGTGGATTTCACAACCCAGCTTCTTCCACACGGACCTTAGCTCACCGGTGACTCCTAGCGTCTAGGAGACCTCAATCTCCAAGAGTAATAAATGAAGTGTAGATCCACTCTTGAAAATCACCCTAGTGCTCAAATGGACTTTCACGGTTTGTAACAAAGCACTAGAAAACATTTGCCCAAATCTCTCAACAAATTTCTCAAAGAAGGACTCAAGAGAGAGAGCAAGATTGACCAAGAAAATAGCAAGAGGAGAGTTAATGCTCAGTACACTGGGTTGGTGAAGTAAATGAGGGAGAGAGTGGGGTATCTATAGCCAAGACACAAAATATAGCCGTTACGCCTGTGTCGGACCCCATCGGACTATCAGATGATATACATCGGACTATCCGTCGATTGCAAATTCGAGATCAACTCCACTCGAAAATTCAAAAGCTGGCGAGAAAAAGCACACATCGGACTATCCGATTTACGCATCGGATGTTCGATGTTTCGAAGAGATTTCAACGAACTCGGCAACTTTGGAAAATGTCTAAGTGTATATCGGATGTCGATATCGCATCGGACATTCCGATAATTCGAAGAGTTTTTCAAAGCAACAACAATATCCAAAATCTTTCTAAGTCCACATCGGAGGTTCCGACCTTAAACATCGGAATGTCCGATGTTTCCGAGAGTTCGAGTTCAAGGACTTAGAAAAATTTCGAAATACATCGGATGTTCCGATATTTACCATCGGACAATCCGATGTTTACCGAGAGATCAAGGAAAAGACTTAGAAAAATTTTCAAACAACATCGGACGGTCAGATATGAAACATCGGACAATCAGAGCTTTTCGAGAGATCCCGCACAAGCACCCACACTCACAGGAGAATCCGATACTATCGGACTATCAGATATACACATCGGACTATCCGATATTATCGGCCTAAAATGAAAAACAAGGTGGGTGTTGTGCTTGGTGACTTCGAAAACTTGTTTTGTAAGGATGTTCATCTGAGCACAAAGATCGCTTCTAGAGCACCTATACCCATCCTCTTGATAGTCTGGCGATCCTATTGACTCAATAAAATAAAAGTCTATGCTAGATCGATGCCGTTCTTCTTTTGACTTTTGAGGTCACCATTTTCGTAGATGCTTTCCTTTTGGGACTAACACCTTATCCACTCATTAAAGCCATTAGTCCCTTAATCGTTTGTCATTAATCATCAAAAACACAATTAGGGGCCTAGATGCACTTTCAATCTCCCCTTTTGGTGATTGATGACAACACGATTAAACAGGTTGAAATAATTGAATAATAATTTTGAGAATGGACAAGATATATTGAGCTCCCCCTAAATGTGTACATTGGAGAATTGAGATGGAATTCAAATGCACAGATTTAAAGAGAAAATCATGAGAAGCTCCCCCTATATCTTGACATTCGGTAAAGTGGCAACAATAAAGATATGAATATGACGAAGATATAACAATGCTAAGAGCAACGCTAAGATGTAAAATATATCAAAGCAAAAAGTAATGTTTAACAACGACAGCATCCAGAGTTTAACACAACCCAAAAAAATCACCAAGTAAAGAAATCATCCAGCCAGCAACAGTGTCCATAAGTCATACTCGGAGAGGAACAGTGTCTTTTCTCTCCCCCTTTGGCATCAAGGCACCAAAAAAAAGGGAGAAAGAAAGGGCAGCAAGTAGATCAATCTTCCTCCTCGCTCTCGGAGCCAACATCGGATGCGTCGGGATCATCATCGAAGGAGCGACAGCCGTCGGAGGCGAAGGGGTCCTCGATGGAGTCCTCACTACCCTTTGGAACAAGCAAGGCCGAGATATTGTTGGATGGACTTGAGCCTCTTGGCATTCTTCTTCGCCATCTTCACGGTGCTTGAGAACACGATCGATGGAGGAAGGAGAAGATCTGCGAGGGGACAGCGAGGAGGTGGCCGGAGCGAGTTGATATTGCAGACACAGGCCGGGAGGAGCTTGAGGAGGTCAGTCTTGATGGGCACGATCTGTAGTCTAAGGTGCTTAGCATCACCTCAAACCTCGCCTTGGAGCGCCCAAAATCGCCCTCATGATATAGGTAGGCTGGGCATTGATTTAGCAAGAATATTTGGTTTAGGTTTTCGGTTTTTGGGAATTTCGGTTATTCCAAAAGGAAACGAAATATCTTTGAAATTTCGAAACCGACAATTGGTTAACCAATAATTAGGTTTCGGTTTGGTTTTAAACCGAATTAACGAGTTGTCGAGATTCAGAATCACCGAGTTCACCACATGACCACAATCCACATATTTCGGTGAACAATACGAGCGATGAACAATACAAAACAGAGATAAAAGTAGTACATATAGCTAGCACTAGCAAACCGAATTAACCAGTTCACTAGTTCACAAACTTCGATGAGAATATCAATCACTAAATCAACATGCAGTCCCTACTCAAGCAAATCAAGCAATGTCAATCACTAAATCAACATGCGAGTCCCTACTCCAATGTCAACAAAATCAAGCGGTCCTACTCATTATTCATTAACACATGTAACCAAATCTTTGTCGACTGAGAATGCTTTGATTTAGTGAATATCAAGTTTCTAACGAAATATCAAGTTTCTCCGAGAATCAAGCACGAGAATGCGAAACATAATTGCTAAAGTTGCTTTATCTGAACATAATTGCTAAATTAGGTATCTTAACAAGAACATGCTTGATGCGAAACATAATTGCTAAATTAGGTATCTTAACAAGAATGCGAAATATAATTGCTAAATTAGGTATCTTAACAAGAACATGCTTGATGAAAAGAAAATGTCAAGGAAATACTTCTTGTAGTTTACATTACGACCATGACAATTTGAGCACCGAGTGGAGGAGGGAGGCCGGAGCGGGAGGCGCCACTGGAGTGGCCGAGTGGGGATTGGGGAAGCCGGGGAAGGCCGAGGAGGAGGGCGTCGTGCGGGAGCTTGGAGTTGGAGTGGGGATTGAGGAAGGGAAGGGAGGTGGAGGGTGGGCGGCGGTGGGCGGCACTGGCCTGGAGGGCGAAGGAGGGAGGCGCTTGCACCAGCCTGTGTGGCGTCTGAGACAGAGAAGCGGCGCTTGGGCCTTGAGACGCCCGAAGATTGAGGCGCCTGGAGCCCTAGGGTTAGGGTGTGAGTCGTGTGACCGCGTGAGGGAGGGCTGAGGTTGAGGGAGTGACCGAGTGGTGAGCCGAGACTCACTCGAGAGCTAGGGTTAGGAATTACAGATATTCGGTTAGTTCGGTTAGCGATCCTCAAAACCGAATAAACCAAAAAAAAACGGTTATTTAAGACATAACCGAATCGACAACCGAATTATTCGGTTTCGGTTATTTCGGTTTCGGTTTCGGTTATTTCGGATTCGGTTTTCGGTTTTTTTTTGCCCAGCCCTAGATA
Organism: Guadua angustifolia; assembly: GCA_036346375.1. Taxonomy (NCBI): domain Eukaryota; kingdom Viridiplantae; phylum Streptophyta; class Magnoliopsida; order Poales; family Poaceae; genus Guadua; species Guadua angustifolia. The sequence goes on along the minus strand of CM070504.1, from coordinate 84,414,682 downwards.
TAGGGAGCAAAGCCACAGCTGCGCTTGGGGTCGAGGAGTTAGGCGTGAATTTCATTCGAGAGATAAAGTGATACCATGAATGGTCGTCCACACGTGACATCGATCGAGAATATCACGAGTGTAGGACAATATGTGGGATGCATCACCTTTCTTAGGCGCGATGGTCTTGCGAAGGAGTCAGTTGGCGGCAGCAATCATAGGCTTCAAATTCTTTGTGTTGCGAGGCTCAAAAATAGAGTCTTCAATATATAGATCATTGAGATTATCTGCAACCAAGGAGCGTTTATTGTGAAGGTCGTCCTTATCTATGCAATCTTCCGCTCTAAACCCCAACAGAGTACCAGCGACCAACAGACATCCGGTATTGCTCCCCTTCGGTCATCAAGTCATAGTGTCATTGGAGATATGTAATGTGGCATAAAATTGAGCAATGACCTCAGTGTTCCAGTCCTACTTCATGCCCATAATTCTCTTGATGCCGAGCCTCTCACAGGCTTCAATGACCTCATCAAAGACTGGGTCCGCACATGATTCCATGTAATCCCAATCCACCTTTGCATGTTCTATGAGGGGTTCTTGCGAGGAGAATAGCGATCTCATAAAAATCTGTTGGAAGAAGGTCCAAAAGCGCAAGTCGAAGATGGCGCTTTCTCTTGATATAGGGATCGGATGCCCTAGCTTTGGCGACCATCCACGACTTTCCTTTGTAACTAACAAGCGTCCTTTGATGATCGATCGGCGAGTGGGCTTGGACAGAGGATATAGAAGATCTTCTTCTTCTTCGGGCAGGACCTTTTCCTTTTTCAATTGCGGTTGGGCCCTTTGGAGGAAGATCCTTTACCCTTGCGGAAGGAGTAGGGGAGGGCAGGCGGTGAGGCGACACCTTGTCCACGCTCGAAATGGTAATCCCTTTTTGCTTGGGATGCGTGGCGACTTGCTTCTTGGATCTACCGGCGGGATTGGGAGCGATGGCAGATCTCCTATGAGCACATTCTCCTCGGCGAGAAGATGAAGAAACCGGAGGATTTCCTCTACTAGCGATTGCCTTGGTTAGCTCACCGATCGAGTCTTTAAGCTTGAATTGACCGGATGCATCGGTGTGAAGAGCCCTCTTGACTTCTCTCCTTGTCATCACCGTGACCATGATGATCTAGAAGAAGTGATACCAATGAAGGATCGATAAATAAGGAAGCGGAAAGAAACTCACGGTTTGCAATTCCTCGAAACATCGGATAGTCCGATATTTTGGGTCAGACGGTCAGATAATAATCGAACGATCCGATGCCAACTATCGGATAATCCGATATTCTTGGGAAAAATGCAAAACGTGATTTCTTGAAGATAGACCACGCATTTCACAACAAATTCGTGGGATATGCTCCTAGGGATAAAGGAGCGATCTCTAGAAGAGAATTGACAAAGGAATCACGGAGAAGAAAACCCTAGATCTAAATGAATTAGGGTTACCTTGAGTTCAAATCCGATGAGAGGATTGAATGAGGGAGAGGATCTCCACCAAGAGAGATCAAATCCGTGGAGGAAGACCCTTGGAATGAAGATGATGAATCTGGGGACTCCAAAATCGCCGGAGGAGGAAAAAACCGAAGAGTTTTGGGACAAATGATGGAGTGGAGAGAGAAACAACCGTTCGGGCTTAACTTAAACCCCCCCACATCGGATAGTCCGATAATGACATCGGACAGTCCGATGTGTGCGATTCCCCAGGTATCGGACAGTCCGATATTCAACATCGGATAGTCCGATATGTGCATATTTACAGAAATCGGATAGTCCGATCCAAAAATCGGAAGGTCCGATATGTGTAAAATTTCAGCACAATGAGAGTTGAGATTGAGGAAAGAGATGGAATGACTTGTGAACACTTTTGCCGTCTCCCCACTTATGATCAGCGAACACAGAGGCAATAGGAGCTGTGATCACAAGTGGCTCGACCCAACCAAATGATCGAAAACCAAATAAATTTTAAGAAAAGAAAAAGGATTTTTGAAACTCATTTTGGTTGAAATCAACACGCAAGGCAAGTATGCAATCTCTCAAGCCAAGTTCGAGAATCTAAAATGTTTAGCCCACTTCTCAATTCACGAAATCTCTTTTCATCAAGAGGCTTGGTGAAAATATCGGCTAATTGGTCATTTGAGCTCACATCTTTGAATCTCGATATCGCCTTTAGTGGAATGGTCTCTTAGGAAGTGATGGCGAATATCGATATGCTTTATCGGAGTGTTGGGCGGGGTTATTGGCAATTTTATGGTGCTCTCATTGTCACTATGATTGGAGCGTGGTTATAGGTTAGGCCATAGTCATTTAGGGTTTGCCTCATCCAAAGCAATTGGGCAACAACTCCGTGACAATATATTGGCCTCGGTGTGGATAGAGACTACGAATTTTGCTTCTTGGAGGACCAAGAAACTAGAGATCTACCTAGAACCGACACGTGCAGATGTACTCTTCCTATCCACCTTACAACCGGCGTAATCCGCATCGGAATAGCCGACTAGCTCAAAAGATGACCCTTTAGGATACCAAAGGCGAAATGAGGTGTGCACTAAATATCTTAAGATTCTTTTACGGCCATCATGTGACATTCTTTAGGAGCGGCTTGAAATCTTGCACACATGCAAACACTAAGCATGATATCGGGCCTAGATGCACAAAGATAAAGTAGGGAACCGATCATCGAGCGATATACCTTTTGGATGACGGTTTACCTTCTTTGTCGAGTCTAGATGCCCATTAGCTTGCATCGGTGTTTTGATCGACTTAGCGTTCTCCATTCCAAATTTCTTGAGCATGTCCTTGATGTACTTGGTTTGGCATAGGAAGGTTCCTTCCTTAAGTTGTTTGACTTGAAAACCGAGGAAGAACTTTAACTCGCCCATCATGGACATCTCGAATCTTTTAGTCATGATTCTACTAAAGTCCTTGCACAAGTGTTCATTAGTAGACCCAAATATAATGTCATCAACATAAATTTGACAAACAAATAGATCATTGTCAATATGTTTAGTAAAGAGAGTAGGGTCGGCCTTTCCAACTACAAACCCTTGACCGAGAAGGAAATCTCGGAGGCATTCAAACCATGCTCTCGGTGCTTGCTTGAGCCCGTAGAGAGCCTTGTGTAGGAAGTAGACGTGGTCGGGATGACTTGGATCTTCAAAGCCAGGCGGTTGCTCAACATAGACCATCTCGGAGAGAGGTCCATTTAGGAAGGCGCTTTTCACGTTCATTTGGTACAACTTAAAATCGTGGTGAGTAGCAAAAGCAAGTAAAATTCGAATTGATTCAAGTCTAGCTACTGGAGCATAAGTTTCATCGAAATCCAGACCTTCGATTTGAGTGTACCCTTGAGCAACCAACCGAGCTTTGTTTCTAGTCACAATTCCATTCTCGTCTTGCTTGTTTGAAATACCCATTTGGTTCCAATTCGTTTTGCTTGGGTCTTTCGACAAGCTTCCATACTTGGTTTCTCTCGAAGTTGTTTAGCTCTTCTGCATAGCCATCACCCAATCCGGATCTTGAAGAGCTTCTTCAACCTTAAGAGGTTCAAGTGAAGAGACAAACGAATAAAATTCACAAAAATTTGCAACACGAGATCTAGTGGTTACTCCCCTGTTAATATCCCCAAGAATGTTGTCGACGGGATGATCTCGTTGAATAATCTGATGGACTCTTGGATGAGGGGCCGTTGTATTTGATTTTTGAATTGGGTCCTCATCGTCTTGAGTGGCATTTGATCCATCTTGAGCTTGCATTGAAGGAGTTGGAACATCATCCAACGGCGCATCTCGAGTTGGAGTGCACGAAACTTCTTCTTGCTCATGAGGCCTTACTTCTTCAATTGCCAACCTCTTGATGGCTTCGCACGGAGGTTCCTCACTATTAATCACAGTACGATCAATTTGCTCTACTTGAGAGCCGTTAGTTTCATCAAATGTTACATCACGTGAGATTTCAACCACGCCGGTGGTGTTGTTGAAAACTCGGTATGCATAAGCATTAGACCCATATCCAAGTAAGAAACCTTCATCTACTTTAGGAGCGAATTTAGAAGACTTAGCCTTTTTGTTAAGGATATAGCATTTGCTACCAAAGACTCGAAAGTAGGAGACATTTGGTTTCTTGCCGGTTAGGAGCTCGTATGCCGTCTTCTTCAACAACTTGTGAAGATATAGTCGGTTGGAGCTATGGCACGCCGTGTTGATAGCCTCCGCCCAAAAGATGTCGGAGACTTTGTACTCGTCAAGCATCGTGCGCGCCATCTCGATGAGAGTTCGATTCTTCCGTTCGGCTACCCCATTCTGTTGAGGAGAATATGGAGCCGAGAACTCGTGTTTGATGCCTTCTTCATCGAGATACTCCTTAACACCGGTATTCTTGAATTCGGTGCCGTTGTCACTCCGAATTCTCTTGATCTTCACTTCGAACTCATTTTGAGCCCTTCTCATGAATTTCTTCAAGCTTCCTTGGGCTTCGCTTTTGTCATGCAAGAAAAACACCCAAGTAAAGCGAGAAAAATCATCAACAATAACTAAACCATACTTGTTTCCACCAATGCTTATGTAGGCGATCGGGCCGAACAAGTCCATGTGTAGCATCTCCAAGGGTCTCGAGGTGGTCATCACATTCTTCGCGGGATGAGTAGCTCCAACTTGCTTCCCCGCTTGACACGCGCTACACACTCTATCTTTCTCAAACACAATATTCGTTAGTCCAAGGATGTGATTGCCCTTTAAGAGTTTGTGAAGGTTCCTCATGCCAACATGGGCAAGCCGGCGATGCCATAGCCAACCCATGCTGGACTTAGCCATCAAGCACGTTTCAAGGTTCACTCTATCCGTGTTGAAATCGATGAGATAGAGATTTCCCTTTAAACGACCCTTAACAGCTATTGAACCGTCATCCCTCTTAACGACATCCACACCCTTATCACTAAACACACAATTGTATCCCGCTTCACATAATTGTGCAACGGACAACAAATTGTAGCTTAATGATTCAACAAGAAAAACATTATTAATATGAAAATCATTTGTAATAAGAATCTTACCTAAACCTACCACTTCTCCTTTACCATTATCGCCAAAAATAATACTCTCACTATTTGATCCATTGGCTTCGGATCTTGTGAACATTGCCCTCTCTTCGGTCATGTGATGTGTACATCCGCTATCGAATCAACTTGTTCCACCGGAGATGTAGTCCTATAAAAAGAAATTTAGTTTTTGCCTTTTGGTACCCAAACTTGGTTAGGTCCGCGCACGTTAGCAACAAGTGATTTTGGTACCCAAATAGATCGCACATAAGAACCATTCTTGGGCTTACCCCCAATGTGATGAGCAACTACACGACCGATGTTAGTCCTCTTAAGTACATAGGATGCAAAGAATGTAGAGTGAGTTTTGTACTTAGAGTTTTCATTGCTCTTAACAAATTGTATGGGCTTATTTAAGGGAGCAACCACAATATTGCTCTTTTTCCCTTTAGGTGGAGTATATCCAAGCCCATACTTCATATTGTTACCTTGTCGCTTACCTAGGAACTCCTCTAGTCCCTTACTTGCCTTGTAGGACTTTTGAAGTCCATCTTCAAGCAATCCCTTGAGCTTCTCATTCTCAAATGCTAACACTTGCAATGTCTCAAGGTTAGTTGCATACGTATCAACATTAACGTCATAGCATCTAGCGCATCCATTGCTTGTAGAAGGCAAAGAAGAATTGGAGCTAGTAGTTGAGATAATCGGAGGGCTATTCTTGAGATCAACAAGCTTCAACTCAAGAGTCTTGCAAGCGTCATTTGTCTTGGCAAGTTCCTCCTTAAGTGAAGCATTGGTGATCTCGAGACTGGTCACCTCGAATTTGATTAGTTTTGAATTCTCAACTAGTTTCTCATTTTTCTCTTTTTCAAAAGATAAGCTCTTCTCTAGCTCGCGATTCTTTTCTTTTTCGAGGATGAGCAAATCCTCTTGAGCCTCGAGAATAGCTTGTTCGACCACTTCCTCCAATTTTTCAATATCTTTTAAGAGCAAATTTAACTTATGAATATCAATGTTTTTCACAGACTTAAGCACGGTGTTAATGTCATCATCATCACTATCACTATCGTGCTCATCTAAGCAATCATTTGCAATGGAGGGAGTAGAGGTAAGTGTTGATACCTTGTGCCCCTTCGCCATGAGGCACATTGGAGCACCTTCATCATCATCGCTCAAGTTGTCGAAGAGGCCCTTCGATATTGTCGATTGTAGAGGGTATGGCGATGGCGGCGGCGATTCCACCTTCATTGTCGAAGTTTGATTGGTCGGAGCTTGAGTCGGTGTCGGAGTTCCACTCCTTTCCAATGTAAACCTGGCCCTTGCCTTTGCACTTCTTGCTCTTCTCCTTCTCCTTGTCCTTGCCCCGATACTTGTCTTTCTTGTGTGGCTTCTCATCTTTACCTTCCTTATGCGGACACTCGGCAATAAAATGGCCGGTTTCCCCGCATTCATAGCACCTTCTTGTGGAATGTCTCCCCTTTGATTTTCTTCCATAGTTCTTTGAATGACCTCCTTGTTTGAAATTCTTCTTCTTAAGGAACTTTTTGAACCTTCGCACGAATAGAGCCATATCTTCATTTGTCAATGGACCACTAGACTCTTCGTCCTCACTTGTGCTTTCTTGACTTGGCGCTAACTTTGATGACCTTCAAAGCGATGCCCTTTTCTTCCTGGACTTAAGTTCTTCCACGACTTGACTTCCTTCACCATCATCTCGTCCATCATGGCCGGCCAATCACATCATGAGGTGTCAAAGTGTCGAAGTTGGGCGGTCTCGGATCAAGCCCGAACAAGGTTGCGGTTTGTAGGAGTGATCACACGCAGTATTATCTTCACCACGGCCTTGTCGGAAAGATCGATGCAACCAAGACCTTTTGCTTGATTTACAAGCACCATTAGTCGGTCAAACATCTTGTTGTAAGACTCTCCTTCTTCCAAAGTGAACCGGCTTAGCTCACCAATAATGAGCTCTATCTTTGATTCACTGACGCTTGAAATCCCTTCATGACTCACTAGGAGTCTATCCCAAATGGCCTTGGCTTCCTCGAGTCCATCTACTCGGTTGAATTCAGAGTCACTCAGAGCATTGAACAAAGCATTGACGGCTAGGTCATTAAAATGTTGATCTTTGTCTTCTGCGGGAGTAAGGTTGTCTGGATCTACGGGCTTGAAACCTGTCTGCACAATCTTCCAAATAGACGGGTGAAGTGATCTCAAGTGCATCTTCATCTTATGTTTCCACGCCGCATAGTGAGTGCCATCGAAGTGAGGCGCTCGACCGGAGGGCACGGAAACATATGATGAAGAGCCGAGAGAATTATAATTAAGTGGAATTCCCATCCTAAGATCATCCCCCGTACCCGAGGTGCGGGTGAGATCTTCGACAGACTTCCCTGTTTGCGACATATTGATTCTCCAAGCGGTTAAGACAAACTAAGGAGATTTGGCTCTGATACCAATTGAAAGATCGATAAAGTCGCCTAGAGGGGGGGTGAATAGGCGTTAATAAAATTTAAACCCTAATAAGCAGCGGAATTATCGGAATATCCGACTTTGATATCGGACTATCCGATTTATTTCGGACTATCCGATCAGAGCGCAATAAACCCTAAAAAGTAGATCTGAGAAAGTAGAGAGGCTAGATTTCTACCAAATGAAATTTCTGAGCTAAATCAACTACCAGAGTATTAGATCGACCAATAACTACTGCAAGTAACTACCAAACACTTGAATCCCCCAAAGATTTGATCAAATCACAAAAGGGACAAGAGAATAAACTCACAAACCAAAGTGAGGCAGCGATTTTTCCGAGTTCGGATCTTTGAGGAGATCCTCGTCTTCGTTGAGGAGGCACAAAGCCGGGTCCCTTCGACCACGATCCTCCCGGTGTTGCACAAAGCACTCGCCGGTTCACTTCTTGATCCCTTTCCTTGCGGAGGTGGAATCGGACCTTCACAAACTCCAGCGGCTTCCCACACGTAGATCGGGAGCTCACCGGTGACTCCTAGCCGTCTAGGAGACCTCAATCTCCAAGAGTAATAAATGAAGTGTAGATCCACTCTTGAAAATCACCCTAGTGCTCAAATGGACTTTCACGGTTTGTAACAAAGCACTAGAAAACATTTGCCCAAATCTCTCAACAAATTTCTCAAAGAAGGACTCAAGAGAGAGAGCAAGATTGACCAAGAAAATAGCAAGAGGAGAGTTAATGCTCAGTACACTGGGTTGGTGAAGTAAATGAGGGAGAGAGTGGGGTATCTATAGCCAAGACACAAAATATAGCCGTTCTGCCCTGTGTTAGACCCCACATCGGACTATCCGATGATATACATCGGACTATCCGATCAGTGCAAATTTCCAGATCAACTCCACTCGAAAATTCAAAAACTGCTGAGAAAAAGCACACATCGGACTATCCGATTTCGCACATCGGATGTTCCGATGTTTCCAGAGAGATTTCAACGAACTCAGCAACTTTGGAAAATGTCTAAGTGTATATCGGACTGTCCGATATCGCACATCGGACATTCCGATAATTCCAGAGAGTTTTTCAAAGCAACAACAATATCCAAAATCTTTCTAAGTCCACATCGGAGGTTCCGACCTTAAACATCGGAATGTCCGATGTTTCCCGAAGTTCGGTTCAAGGACTTAGAAAAATTTCGAAATACATCGGATGTTCGATATTTACCATCGGACAATCCGATGTTTACCGAAGATCCAAGGAAAAGACTTAGAAAAATTTTCAAACAACATCGGACGGTCAGATATGAAACATCGGACAATCAGACTTTTCCCGAGAGATCCCGACGAGGCACCCACACTCACACGGAGAATCCGATACTATCGGACTATCCGATATACACATCGGACTATCCGATATTATCGGCCAAAATGAAAAACAAGGTGAGTGTTGTGCTTGGTGACTTCAAAACTTGTTTTGTAAAGGATGTTCATCGAGCACGAGATTGTTTCTAGAGCACCTATACCCATCCCTCTTGATAGTCTGGCGATCCTATTGACTCAATAAAAATAAAAGTCTATGCTAGATCGATGCCGTTCTTCTTTTGACTTTGAGGGTCACCATTTTCCGTAGATGCTTTCCTTTTGGGACTAACACCGCTTATCCACTCATTAAAGCCATTAGTCCCTTAATCGTTTGTCATTAATCATCCAAAACACAATTAGGGGCCTAGATGCACTTTCAATTGGGCACCAAGGCCCTCTCTCCTCCTCTTGCATGGCGATCGTTCCTGACCATGGCGGTTGTCGCCGGTTCTGGGCGATCATCGCCGATCACGGCGATCATCATCTCGCCGGCCACGGCGATTGCCGCGTTGATCCCGACGGTCGCGCTCCGGCGACCCGGAGCCATCGCGGTCACGCTCGGCGGCTCCTGCCTCGCGCTTCCGCGCCTTCTTGCTTGACGGGCCGGAACCCTTTGAGGTCCTGGCTTCATCTTTACCTCGGCCACCACAGGGACCACTCTGGTCCCTCGCCTCTGCGACCAGCAGCGCTTATGCGCGAGGGAAAACAACTCGAGGTGGTGCTAATAGTCTGGTGACCATCTTCTCCTTCATCTTGCGATCATGACGCCTCTTGAAAACAATGACGACCGATTGCTCGAGATATGGGGAATCGTGTTGTGGCAATGGCGAGAATCGTCGAATGAAATCACATAGCGACTCCCCTTGTCTTTGTTCGGGCATGCAGATCATCCTCCACGCCCATTGCCTTGAAGGAGCCTTGAAATTGGCAACAAAGAGGCCACACAATTCCTCCCACGAGGGCACCCTCGCGGAGGTTCAACAACCAAGAACGGGCAGAGCCCGTCAAGGCCGTCGGGAAATAATTGGCCATAACTTTTTCAGACTCGCCGGCTGCTAGTACCACCGTTGTATAAATTTGCAAAAACTCCTCCGGATTGGTGGTGCCGTCGTAACTTTCTATAGATGTCGGGCGAAACTTTTCGGGCCACTCCACACGGCGTAACTGCCGGGAGAACGCCTGATATCCAACGCCATAAATAAAGCCCGACCGCCCATCGGGAACTCGGCCTGGAGAGCGAGAAATAGGACTCTCCGCTGAATCGGAGGAACTTCCATCTTCGGAGGCCACACCTTGCCGCCACTGTTCTGGCCGGCGGCGTGGCACTGTGGCCATGAAGTCGCCGCCAGCGGCGGGCTTTGTCAAGATGACTCCTTAGGTCCCCACGGTTCCTTCGAACCGGGACCGGCCTTATTCTTAGCGCCTCTTCCAGCCTGCCCACCGAACCAGGGCGCTTCACTAGGCGGTGGAGCCTGCGAGCCCCGGCCAGCGCCCTAGGTGGCGGAGTACCACCGATGCTCTCTGCCGTAGGGCCTACCCGGTTGGGCTGCACCAACAAGGTCAGCAAGATCCCGCACCACGGAGTGGCAAGTCTCTACAAGCTCCACCGAGGTGGTCCAGAGAAGACGAGCTGCATGTGGGTCTGAGCCGGAGTGGCGCTTCCATGGCTAGCCGGCGCCAGACGGGATGCCCCCGCCGCCAGGAACATCGCCAAGACCTGCGGGTGGAGTGAGGCGGTCTTGCGGCCAAGCGAGATTGCCGGACACACTCGAGCACGGCCCGACACCTCTCCTTCACGATCTGCGAACCCTCCATCTCCAAATCGCGGGACTAAAAGAACACACCGAACCCGCCGGAAAGATGATCGGAAAAACCAACTACAAGACCCCTACATGGCGCGCCCCTGTCGGCGTATTCCACCTGACAGGCCCGAGTCTGAGCCGAGTTTGGTTCGGTGAGGGGATGGCTTTGGTAGTAGCAAACCCTAGCGAGAAACCCCAAGATCTCTCACACTAATGAATTCTAGTGCCCTTCGAGTTTGATGAACACACCGATCTTACCTGAGTTGAGCCCCTCCAAGAAGGGTATGACCTTACGTCTGCCTGATTTTTGATTGAGTATTTTGGGCTTGGTTACAGAGCTTGCCGATGACCAGCTCTTCTGTTGAGCCTCTCTTTTTTCTCTTCTCCTTTTTCTGTCCCCCCCAAGTGCCCTTATATGCATGGGCTTACACGGGTTGGATAGAGGAGGGATCGCCATCATGTCTATCTTATATGCATTTATTACACCTTTATGCGCTGTCTCGTTCCTTCGGCGCTAATCAATGCCAGCGCATGCCTTCGCTCGGTTCTTCCGGAATCGACCTCTCTGTGACAGTAGGTGAGAGCGTCGAGAGAACGGGCTTATAACAAATTCCTTGGGACCGACATGACCGATACAGCGGGCTGTCTCGACCTGATCTGGCTGGCGAAGAGACTTGAGCAAGCCACCGCATCCCACCCTTTTGCAGCGGCAATGAATAAGCGAGGTGTACTCGCCGCGACGCCACGTGGGGTTTGGGCGCCGGCGGCAGTGTGATCGCCCACTGCTGCTTTGCGACGCCACGTGGGCCGACACCGTGGGCGGGCGTGCTCGCCCACCGCTGCCGAGCCGCCACGTTAGCTGGCGTCGGGCGGCGGCGTGATCGCCACCTACTCGCCGCCGCGCCACAGACCGACACCGATGGGCGGCGTGCTCGCCACCGCCGCCAAAGCCGCCACGTTAGTGGCGTGCGGCGGCGGCGTGATCGCCCGCTGCTGCCGCGCCGCCACGTGGGCCGACACCGATGGGCGGCGTGCTTCGCCCACCGCCGCCAAGCCGCCACGTTGGTGGCGCCGGCGCGGGCGTGATCGCCACTGCCGCCGCCACGCCACGTGATCGCCGGCAAGGGCGCCCGCCGCCGCCCACGTGGACTAACGCCCACTCCAGCCACGTGGACTAACGCTCAACAGGGGGTGTAAACACCCACCGCTTGCTAGACTGCCACGCGGGCAACGCACGCTTTTGTGTGGCGAAGAGGGTACCCTGGCGTATAGTATGCCGACAGCGTTGAAGGAGAACTATGTGTTCTGGTATTCTCAACTATGTCCTGTTTTGTAACTATTTGTGTTCTGGTATTTTGCGTTGAAGGAGAACTATGTGTTCTGGTATTCTCAACTATGTGTTCTGGTATTCTCAACTATGTCCTGTTTTGTAACTACATGTGTTCTGGTATTTTGCGTTGAACGACAACTATGTGTTCTGGTATTCCCTCTCAACTATGTCCTGTTTTGTAACTATATGTGTTTTGGTATTTTGCGTTGAAGGACAACTATTCTCAACTGTATGTTGGTTGTTCTGTCGAGTGACCATAATGTGATAATATAATGATCCCTGTGTAATTGCATTTGCCTTCATTGTGCTGAAATCATCACTTCATGGGAAGCTTCATTGTGCTGAAATCATCACATCACTTCTTAGGTGGCTGTGGTAGGGAAGCTGGTTTCATCCCTCACTTCATCAGTCATCATAACATCTGTAGCCAATTTCAAAGTGACCAAGTTTTGTAAGTCATCATAACATCACATCATGCTTTTATTGACAAATACCACCAGACTCCACCAGATTCTACAATACAAGTCTTTGGAAAATAGGTTCTTCCATTCAAACACGCTGCTATGATGAAAAAGATCATTGATGTTCTAATGTCTCGAGGAGTTGAACCAGAAGTTGACAAACTGCAACCAGTTCCTTTAACTAATTTTGACTAAGTCAGAAAATTATCTATCTGTGCCAAGAAATAAGTATAGCATGCACACTATTATTCAGCAATGACACCTCTAGAGTATTCAGCAATTTAGTAAAATGTAACATGTGAGCTCTCTAGATGGCCATTCTGAGCTCACAAACATCAAAGAAAAGATCATTGTTCAACATCCATCATTGTTCAACATTCAACATGATTCATACACCCATTCTAACTCACACCCACATAAAGAACATCACTTACACAGATGCAACACCCCAACTGCAACAAGTGCTACAATCAACACAACCAACAATTGCATTGTCTTAAGCAACTTGTTAAACTTTGCTTCCATGCTGCTTTGCATTTGGCCACTAACATTGTTGGAATTCACCTCTCCACCTTCCTCCCCCTCCAGATCATCAAGGAGCATCACGATCAGCTTGTCCTTGATCAATTCCTCCAAGTACTTCCTCTGCCATCTGTAGTACTTGCATCTTCCTGGCAACTAACCATGGAGCAATTCAAATGACTTTCAAACTCTACATCCCAAAACCAAACCGAACCAAAGATACCCAAAACTTACCCCTTCCACATTCCTAGGGCACTTGATGAAGACACGACCGAGTTTGCATTCTCCTTCTTCACCATGACTCAATCACCTCGCCATTTTGCACTCTGGGCATTGGATCGAGGGAAACCGATCTCCTCTCCAAGCAGGTGCCCGACCTTTGCCGTGAGCTTTGCCCGACGCCATACTTGGCGGATCTCCCAAATGCTCCATGGCGGGTGAGGGACGCAAGGATCTGCGTGGGCGGCAGTGGCAGTCGCGCTCACCGGCCGGTGGCAAGAGATAGGGAGAGAGAGACCAAATGGGGAATGACTTTGTCCATGAACGCAGCCGAGCAAGTTAAATGGAGGGCAGCATGGTCTTTTCCTCCCCTTTTCCTCGCAGCATCCACGGTGGCGAGGGGGCGTGGCGTGCCACGTCGGACAAAGTGGAAAAAATGTAGCATGTTTCAAAATCCGGTGGCAAATGTGTTATGGACATTCTAAAACGGGCGTTTGAAGAGTGGCCACTCGTAACGATGGTAAATAGTTAAATTTCCTCCAATTCGCATGCCTTTCGGGCTCTGTGTATGACATGTGGGTCCATCTGAGTTAATGACAGTGGGCCAGGATGTCAAATATTGAAAAATTCGTGTTTAAAGGGTGTCAAATTTCAAAATCTCTCGCATGGAGAAGCCTAGGCAAAAGGTTTGAGCAGCTTGGACGCTTTGACCTGAAAAATATATAATTTTTTCGAATGAAAAGCTGGACCTGAATCTTCAGCAGTGCAGTTTTCACCTCCTCTCTTAATTCCTTCCTTTCTTCCTCCTCCTAGTAATCCATCCATACCCAAGTTTTACTCAGTTGTGTCGTTCAAAGGCTGATCGACGATGTACGCGGCCCTCGATCGTGTGAAGAAAGAAATCTGTCGATTTTTCGATTTTGATTCCGCTGAAGCCTGAATTGGAACCGGGAAAATCTGGGTCACTCACTACTGCCTTGTTGCTTGGGTTTAAGCTAGAGCATATCATCACTATATCTTATGGCTACTATCCGCTGTGCCTATGTTCATCAATGACAAATAATTCGATATGCATGCGAATAAACGGCGCCGTTGCTTGCCGAACCCCAAAGGTCGATCGCCTGATGTCGCCTTCGCGCGAAATCGCTTTCTCTGAGACTAATCGTTCTCTTCCTGCATATACTAATGACTTTGTGCAGCATCTATGCGTGCGTAATTTTCAAGCACGTCGGTTGTAGCAAGACTACAAAGAGTCTCTTGTCGTTCTTACCCGTCCGACAATCAATCGATTTCTACTTGCATGAAAGCTGCGGGGCAGTCGGCGTGTCCCGTGCAGGTCACTCCGGTCCAGCAGTGCGCAGTCGAAATTTGACCGCAAGCAACGAGATCCACCTGAAATTACCTACCTGGCATTTACGTAGTAATTCTGACCGAAACTACTCCGAACCGCATGATGTAATTCACTATCAAAAGCATGACAGTTCTTTTCAGATGGCTTAGAGCATGTGACTGTCTTCTCTTGTGCAGGTTAATGCCTTCTCTTGTTCGAGATCAGCTTGGGTTTGGTTTCCTGAACTTGTGCTATGTGGCCTTCTCTTCCGGGGATGGTCATTAATCTGTAGCAGACTGCAGACTTCTTTCTGTATGTTAAAATCGGAAGGTGGGGCTATCGTCTGTCCGAAAAAAAAAAGTCCACGATTCACAGTGTCCATTCACTAGTGTTTCATGATCCTCCTCCTTCTTTGACGAGACACATTGTGATGAGATCGTGTACCCTGAATGCGTTGCAAAGTTTAGACAAAAAGTGGTTCAGACTAAATACAGGGGAAAACATGAGAGAACCGCTGCTTTGCTTAGCTTGTTGGATTCTGAGAAGGATGCTTGTTTGAATATACTACGAAACTTTCAGTGGAAGCAGGCTCACAAGCCAGAAACGTTTCCTATATACAGGAGTGCACAACAAAATAATTTTTTACTAGTTCAATACCCGTGTGTTGCTATGAAAAATAAAATTAATAACAAAATATAAAGGTCAAGCAATAAAAGAAAATTGTGCTACAAGATCAAACATCTATTTCTCCCGATTACATAAAAGCAGGGACGCACCGGGGAAGACATCTGGACTCGCAGATAGGACGGCTGTCGTGTCATGGAGAAGTCGAGAGGTGAGTATATCGTGAGGAACGGAGCGAAAAGCAGCTTAGGTTTTTTCTATCGATCGGTCCGGTTTTTTTACGTCAGCGGTTTTTTTCACGATTTAGACGTGAGTTGGTGGTGGAGAATGGACGTATCATCATCAACTTCTAATTAGAAGTAGTAGAGATGCTTAGAGCTATAAGATAATAGAGAAGGAATTAACAAAAATGTGCATTCACGTAAAAAAAAACTCCCCAAAAGTTACCAATCCATTTGAGATGGGGTGGGTGCTAAAGATGTCTTTTTAGCTGATTTGTACTGGCAAATTCTCCTCCTTGTGCACCTCATGTGTTAGTGGTTGCACGCTTGCATCGCTGCGATTTTTTCTTCCACTAAATCCACAGTGTATCTACTGTTGTTTGTTGTCTTCCCCCAACCCAATCACTACCACAAAACGAAGAAAAAGGCTAACAAAATCAGAAAGTGGCATTTAGTATTTTTTTCCCCACTGTTGCTTTCTTCAGAATTTCTTTCGGGTCACATTTTTCAGAAAAATAGTTGGGAACTGTTTATTCCTACAGGTCTTGCTATTCAACATAAGAAATCATAGCTGCGCAGATTTAGATGACTATGAAAACCATTGTTGAACATGGTGAAATGACTTGTTTTCTCAGCTGGAAACATTTTATGTGACTGAACCATACTATTACGCTCTTATTCAACACTAGCCGTAGAATTGTTGAAAACAAAAAAGATTGTTGACACCAATACATATAAATAATCGATCTCTTTAAGATAGGATACACTGGAAACACAATGACATCACTAACCATTACAATGATAAATCAAATTCTCTTTTTAGAGAGGGAAAAATGTTAAAAAAATTTCTCAAAAAATGTAAATAAATTACTATGTTGCCATGACCCCAAGAAAAGCAAAATTCTCATGGATGCATGCACTGCTACCCATCGTCTCACTTGATTCTAGATTATAAGAAAAAGCGCTTTTGATTGTGAGAGAATTAGGTTGGACTAACTGCGACTTCTAGATTCCAAATCAAGCTAACAGGAATCACCAAGAATCTGATTTTTAACCGGATTCTGATTTTATATAGATAGCAACTTCTAATTTTAACAGACAATCTATTTTTTCTAAACAGCTACTTTAGAAGCTAAAACAAACGAAGAAGGTCTTACACTTCGACCCCAAACCCGCGGCGTCCACAGGTTCCTTTCGCCGTTTCTGCGTACGGTCGGTGGGTCAACATTCAACATCCCTTCCGGCCCCCAGAGTTTGATCGGCGCCGTCCATTGGCCGTGCTAACCCAGCGGCCCGCCCCTCTCCGCCGTCCGTTTCCTCTTCTGCTATATAAATGCACCGGCCCACACGCTGCTCCCTTCGTCGCCGCCACCTCCCGCCTCCGCTTCTCCGATCTCCTCGCTTCTTCTCCGGCGAGGGAGAGAAGGGAGGAGAGGAGAGATCTCTCGCCTCGTCGTCAGATCTAGAAGCTTATGCATCTTGCGTAGACCGCCTCGCGTGGAGATGGCGGTGGCGCTCCGTTTCCCGGGGGTCGCTCGGGAGTCTCCGGCCGCTCTCTCCATCTGCGCCGCCTCCAAGCTCGGGAGGGAGCCGTATATTGTGTTTAGGGCTGCCAGGCCGGGAGGGCAATGTTGGAGGAGGAAGGGGTTGGTGGTCCGGTGCCAGAGGGGCGCGGCTATTCTGAAGAAGGACGACGCCGACGCGGCGGCGCGGGATGGGGAGAAGGCGGCGGTGGGGTTCACCGTCGTCATGAAGTTCGGAGGCTCGTCGGTGGCGTCGGCCGAGCGCATGAGGGAGGTGGCCGACCTCATCCTCAGCTTCCCCGAGGAGAGGCCGGTGGTTGTTCTGTCCGCCATGGGGAAGACCACCAATAACCTCATGCTGGTACCATTTTTTAGCTCTGTGTGAAATGTGTGGACGTTGTTAGCTCCATTCCATGTTAACGGTGCATGGTTGTTGGATTGTGTAGGCCGGAGAGAAGGCGGTGAGCTGCGGCGCCCCGAAGGCGTCCGAAATCCACGAGCTCGCGCTCATCAAGGAGCTGCACCTTAGGTGTGTTATTATTATTATTATTATTATTATTATTATTATTATTATTGTTCTTTCGTGGTCTCTGGTTAGGTTGGGCTGGTTTGGAGCACCCAATCCTGATAATTCGTTGTTTTGTTCTGCTCAGGACGATTGACGAGCTGGGATTAGATAGGCCGATTGTTTCAGGTATGCTATTGTTTTTTGCGATTGTTGCCTCAAAATCAACATACAAAGTTCAAAGTCTCACCCTTTTTCTAGAGACTAGCTCGCTGATAAGCAAGTCAACTCACCTTTGGACAGCTGCATTTCATCAGTCATCCAATAAGCTGACTGAAGCTTTCCATTGAATATTCATTGTAACAATTCTCTTTGGCCTTAGCTTAGGCTTAACCTACTAGTACAAGACCAAAACATATGAGCAGCCAGAGATGTCTGTTCCGTGATTTTGTGGCTAAGGCGGACTTTTCAATTGGCTTGCGAGTTGAGACTGATTTTCACTTTCACTGTTCCTTTTCTTTTTGTGTCCCCTAATCTTGTACACAATTTGCCTATGTACATCTATCTTTTGTTATGATGCCACTTCCGATGACTTGAACTTCTGACCGATGAAATGTCTTGCTATAATCAAATTGGGATCGTGACACAATCTACATCTATCTTTTGTTTGTCTTCCGATTCTTGAACTTCTGACCGATATTCTTGCTATTTTGGGATCGTGATCACTATGGAACAACGAAGCCTTTGGTTCGTAGCGTTACCCTATTTTACTAATTTTCCTAATATAAAGTTAGTGCTCACAATTTAATTTCTTAAGTTCAAGATTTTTTTTTGTGGGTTTAGCTTTTTGTATACCATGCGTGTTGGTGGTTTAATTGTCACCTTGTGGTACTTGTAAAGTCAGCATAATCTTGCCCTTTTTTGGGGCCCTCGTGGCCATAAGTAAATAAGACCTTATTGTTTTAAAAAGGTCTATCGAACCACAAGGTTTATGTACGATAAGAGTTTGATCTGCTTCTGTTGTGTATACAACAGGAAAAGCTTGTGTATCCTATTATATATTAGTGGCTGCACCTGAGTTGATTTAACTATTTGTTTTGTTTTCCCCATGAATCGGATGACATTATTTGATATCACTAGATTTATCTCATTGTACAAGTTGAACAAATTAGTGGTATACATAGTGATGCCCATGCAAATTCTAGCAATGTTTAAAAGTTGTGAAATGGACACATCATGGTCAATCAGTCTCACAGTAGGCGGCAGATGGCTGGTAACACACAAGGTGATATGTCATGTGACCACACACATGTGTGTAAGCCTTTTCCATACTCCTAGGAGGACGTACTCCCACCTATAGTATATCACTTAAACAAGCATGTTATACTCCTTTATCACTTTCGGTATACTACAATAATAATTCTAAGATACTCCAATACGACATGGTTGAAAAAAATTCATCGAAGCCCTTTGTGTTTTGCTATATACCCTTTTTCATATGTAAAAGGAGTATATAAACAAATTATGCTATAAAGGGTTGACTTTTCGATGGAATTTTTCGTGGAACTCCTTTGGAGTATCTAATAATCAGTATTAGAGTATACTCAAAAGGAGAAAGAGGTATACCAACATCATTTAAACATGTGAAATGTTTAGTAATTTAAACCTGTCTCTCTCCATACTTGTTATGTTGCCTCAACACATTCAAAAATGAAAATTTTCTGACAATTGAAATGGTGTATGCTGGATCCTTAGTCATAACACTATCGCAAGCCGTGATCACTCGTTCTTTAGCATTTTTTCCACTGTTTATTGTTTTGATTTTTCTTAGGCTAATTCAGCACATAGCGTTCCTTTGTCTTCCATGAAAGTAACTTCTGTAGCACCATACAAGCGATGCCTTTTTCACTATCAAACTCAACAGGTTTATTGGACGAATTGGAGCAACTTCTGAAGGGTGTTGCTATGATGAAAGAGCTGACTCTTAGGACACGAGATTACATTGTTTCCTTTGGTGAATGCATGTCTACAAGAATATTTGCTGCATATTTGAATAATCTTGGGAAAAAGGCACGGCAGGTATATACTTCTAGCAAATGCAATAATTCAGTAGTTTGGTTAAAACTTTGTTTGTGGCCTTTGTTTCGATCTAGATTTTCTAGACCCTTTTTTTTCCTGAGAAACCTTTTTCATATCATCTCAAAATTAATGTCTGGACTCTGGACCTGTGAATGATAGAGCAACTAAGATTTCCAGAAGGGGTTATTAATATCTCGCTACCATAGCAAACTGGCTGGGTTATAGGAATAAGATTAACAATTTTGGAGTCTTTGCTTCAATGCTTCTACATATTCCCTGCCTTTGGTTTATTTGATTTATAGAAAAGTAGATAGATTACTGGTGTCTAGCTGTTCTAGCCCAAGCTAAGCAATTTGTTTTCATATCATTAGAATGTAATTTTGAGCTTAAAGTTTATATTTCAGTCAAATCGGCAATTCAAACCTGCAATGGAAATGGTGCAAATGCAATTATGTCTATCTCTCTGTGTGTGTGTGTGTGTTAATTCACAAAAACTATTAGTTATTTTCATTTTCTTGTTGCTCTTTATTTTTGTCATCTTCAGTTCACCATCAGAACCAATTTTGTGTTCCACAGGCTACTTTGCAATTAACTTTATTGTGCTCCTTTACAAGGAGTCTTTTATAGTGGATTACTTATATAATAATGATGATTTAAGTGTATTTCAGTAACATTGGTTCCATTAACTACCAAAAGGCCCCAACCATGCAGCGAGTTAGGTGAAATTCCAGTGCTATATCGAGCATAAGCAGCAAGTGGTTAGTAGGATATGATGGTAGACCAGAGTTTGCATGGTTTGCTAAGTACGTGGATAATGCCAAAACCTGTAGTATGCCTGTCTGCTGCTTTAGCTATCCAACTCAGGAAAGTAGTCAGTTTTACGGGATAGCCGAGTGTGACCGAGTTGATAAAGGTGAGAAGTTAGCTTTCCATATTAGCAGGGGTACAATCAAGGGTTAAAACCTTCTTTGTAATATTGCACTTAAATCTGTCATGGCTATACCCTACTGCATGTGGATGACTACACTATTGAGAAATATTTATGTAGCTAATAGCACAAAAGCCCACAACTATGTTATCATGGTTTGAATGATCTAATGAATTTCACATCTTCCTGGACCTCCTGGTATTAGACATGCTTCACAAATAACACGGATGTTTTCCACCCAACAATGTCTTTAACTAATTTTTTGCTTGTTTGCAGTATGATGCGTTTGATATTGGCTTTATAACCACTGACGATTTCACAAATGCGGATATTCTCGAAGCAACTTATCCTGCTGTTGCAAAGAGGCTACATGGAGATTGGATTGATGACCCTGCTATTCCTGTAGTCACCGGTTTCCTTGGGAAGGTATGTAATTTTACATAATTCATGTGCAAGGTCATCAGGTTTATTCTGTGTATGTGTTTATGATGTTGCACATCAAATTTCAGGGATGGAAATCCTGTGCTGTCACTACTTTAGGAAGGGGTGGTAGTGACTTGACTGCTACGACCATTGGCAAAGCTTTGGGATTAAGAGAAATCCAGGTTTGTTTGCTAATTTGGTGATAAATTACCTGTTGAAAGTCGGGTTGCTCCTGAAAATTCCTTCAAGGTCTTTAAGCTGCTATGTATACATGACACAGTTTCTTAGATTAATTCATCCAGAAGCTTTGTATTCGGATTGGGTTCATTAAGTTTCTGCAGTTTAGAAGTTGTCCAGATGTTTAACCAAATAAGCTTAAATCTAGGAATAATGGGGTGTGGTTATTCTTTGTATTTTGCAATGTTGGAGGCTGTATTAACTCATTTTCCTAATCTGTAATAGGTTTGGAAGGATGTGGATGGTGTGTTGACATGTGATCCTAACATTTATGCAAATGCGATACCAGTACCCTATTTGACTTTTGATGAGGCAGCTGAACTTGCATACTTTGGTGCACAGGTATTCTTTGTTGTTGATTACCATTTTGTTGATCGAATAGTAGATGGTTGCCAATTGCACCTGAAATCTTAACCCAGAGGATTTTAATGTATATGTTTACTCTCCTTGGCTTTTCAATTTCTTTTATGCTTTGTGGTTCAGGGGGTAGGCTGTGCAGGAAGAGGGCATTACAGGATTGATAACTTTTTTTTTTTTGGTTATACGTGTTACTGGAGTTACTTGTGATAATTTGCTGAATTAGCAAGCGTGTTCTTCTATTATTACACTTACAGATACTCTCGCCAATTGTTAGGTTTTGCATCCCCAATCAATGCGACCAGCTAGGGAAGGTGGTATACCAGTTAGAGTTAAGAATTCCTACAACCGTCAAGCACCTGGTACTGTCATCACTAAAACAAGAGATATGAGTAAGGTTTGTTGTATGACTATGTCAGTGTATTGTGATTCTTCCATGTGTAATTACATGTTGCAGGTCCCTGATTGTACATTATTTTTCAGAGTATATTAACGAGCATTGTGTTGAAATCAAATATCACCATGCTGGATATAGTGAGCACAAGGATGCTCGGCCAGTATGGTTTTCTAGCAAAGGTACATAAAGCAACAGACTTGTGCCTCTTCTCCGTATTTTTGGAGTTACAAATATTGTTATTTTGATTATATTCACTATGCATTTGTGCAGGTCTTCTCAATATTTGAAGATTTGGGCATCTCTGTTGATTGTGTGGCTACTAGTGAAGTCAGCATATCGTTGACACTAGATCCGTCAAAACTGTGGAGTCGTGAATTGATCCAGCAGGTAAATATTTGAATCACATTTCATTTTATGTTCAGTTATCTGCCAAAGATACAGCCAGTATTGTTTCGCTGTCCTACTATTATGTTTTTTTTTACTGTGATACTGATACCTTGTTTTGCTGTGATGATGTGGCAGGAGCTTGATCATGTTATTGAAGAGCTTGAAAAAATTGCAGTTGTTCATCTACTGCAGCACAGATCAATCATCTCCCTGATAGGGAATGTACAGAGGTCCTCATTGATTCTTGAAAAGGTAAGAGCTACACATGACATGCTTAGCAGCTGAAACTTTGTCCAGACATATTGTTAAAGAAGAATATCACTTGCAATTCTGCACTGTTGTCGCAAAATACAAGGTAGTATCATGCTTGAATATGTTAAGGATATATTGCCTTATAGATGATTGCTTTATATAGGCTTTCCATGTACATGATTATTTTATATAAGTTTTCCATATATATGCTTGTCTTATATAAGCTTTCTTTTTGTACCCTCATGTACTCTATATATATTCTGGTCATTGGCCTCATATTGAATACAACAAGTGCTATTCATAACAGAATAATGCCACGGGGATGCACACCAAAGAATGAAAGTTTGTGTGAATTACACTCTTGCTGCCTAGTGATTAACCATTTTACACCTTGTCGCTTATATTCGGTGCTTCATGGCAGGCATTCAATGTTCTACGAAGAAATGGCGTTAATGTCGAGATGATCTCACAAGGGGCGTCCAAGGTATGCCCCCCTTCCCAACTGAAGATTTTTTTTTTTTGAGTAAAATACACCTTGGGTTCCTAAACTTGTTAGGTTGGGTCAGTTAGGACCTGATTATTTTTACTGTGGATTCTTGATTTTGACCCTAAAAACTGAATAAAAAACAAACAACTCGATTCTAGGAATCGATTATCATAATTTAGCCCACTCATATACACTAGAATTCACAATTTAATTCATATATATTTCTGTGAATTCTGGAGAATACAAATATGAGAATGCCACTGAAAGTTCGTAATTACCCACCAAATGCCATCTCAGAATCCAGAATCAACTTATGAAAAGCCACAATTCAGAATTACATTTTGGAGAATCCAAAGCAAAAAACAAACAGGTCCTTAGGTCCCTAAACTTTAGAATTGCAGATTCATGCCACTTAACTTGTTAAGTGGTTCGCCGGTGGTCCAAAGCTCACCACTCTGGCTCTGACCGCTGATGTATCTCCTTGACCAAAGCCAAAGTGGCACTGGTTACAGTACCGATAGGTATTGTGCTTCTTCGCCTCGACTCAGTTGAAACAGAGGAGAGGCGGGGCGCATGGCAGCAGCGAGATGCAATGGCAAGTCGGCAGCGACGGTGGGCATGTTCCCAGAAGCGACGAATTGTGGCGGCAGGCACGGAGGCGGATGAGGTTGCTTGGGAACTTGGCGACAACAGGGTGGTAGGCGACGGAGGAGGCAAACGTGGCAGCAGGATGCTCTGACGGTGAGGGGCAGCGGTAGCACGTTCCTGAGCATGGGGATCCTGTTTTGTTGGTCAAGGAGGGGGCGGAGGAGGTGCTGGGATAGCTGTCCACGGTGGTAGCCATGGCGACAATGAGGATGGTGGTGGTGCTACATAGGGAAAGAGAAGGGAAAGGGACTTGGCTTCAGGGCGATGAGATGCACCTCGTGACGCGGACGGTTTGCGAGAGGTGGTCAAAGGTGGTGGATCATCAAAGACGGTGAAGAAGGCAGCGGCACAGCTTGACGTTGGCGGTACTCCGGCGGGTCATGACGAGGAAGAAGATGTCCCCTGAGTTCGCAAGGAGAGAAAGCTAAGGACGTGACCAATTTCAGAAGAGAGGCTAAGATGGGGCGGCAAATGCGGCAAGAAGTAGGTAGGACGCAAGGTCCGAGAGGAAGTCATGCTCACCGCCGCGCACTGCCGGATCCGTAACGTTGCGGAGGGAGCTGAGGCGGTGAACATGGCGGGAGAGGAGTCGGTTGGTGAGGACGAGGACCAGCGTAACAGAGAGGAGGGGGGATGGCAACAATGGGGTGGGTGGGGCCTAAGGGCGTAGCCAACAGGGGCGCTGTTGGCCTCGAGCCCGCCCTTTGATCAACGGATCCTAAGTACGCACCAGTGCTTGGTTTTTAGCATAGCAACTGTGAATGCACAAGTGCTCGGGCACGGCTAGAGGAAGAAGTTGCTTTGCTGGATGGTGAGGTGCTTCTTAGGATATGTGACTGGGTGGGTCGTTACTTGTTAAAGATCTAATTTGATAATTAGTAATTTCGCTTGCTATTTGTGAAACCACTCGACCCTAAATGAACGCAAAGCCTCTTTTCTACTTCAGGGAGTAATTGGGTATCTCACAACGTAGAAAGTATCTCGCGCAACGGAGGGTATGTATGTGTAGTATACGAGCATTTAACACTAGTTAGGTAGTATTTACATTATTTCAGAGGTGGACATACTCCTTTTTATGTCTATATATAAAGATATTAGTAAAATATGCTAAAAACTATATACTTCCTTGCAATTTTTTCACGTGGTTCACATTGGAATATCTTATAAGTAGTATGAGTGTACCCAAAGTGATAAAGGAGTATTTCAAATTCTTTTAGGTAATATTTCGAGGTGGGAGTAACTACACCCGAGAGTAAAAAAATTCACACACACACATGTGGGGAGGGGGGGGGGATTATGTAATCCCACCTTCAGTATACCGTTTAAATGTTGTTGTTATACTTTTTTATTCTTTTGAGTATACTCTAATACTGATTATAAGATGAATCAAAGTGAGTTCTATGAAAAATTTTATCAAAGTCCACCCTTTATAGTATAATTTGTTTACATATTCCTTTTAAATATGGAAAAGGGTATATAGCAAAAATAAAGTAAAATAAAATAAAATAAAGGGTCCCGATGAATTTTTTTCAACCATGTCGTATTGGAGTATATCGATAGTGATAAAAGAGTATAAAATATTCGTTTAAGTGGTATATTAGAGGTGGAGTGTGTACTCCCGGGAGTACGGAAAATGCTTCATATATACACACACACAAAGGGAGAGGGGGGTGGTGGCTTGACACCTATCCTTTGTGAGAACATTATAGCCCACTGAGGATGTCGGCGAGGGCTCGTGCGTGCGGGGATGAACAACCCATCATGGCGATGGTTAGCGGGTAGGAAAAACGGCATAACATGAGTTAGCGAGTGCGTAACTGACTGAGTGGACTGACTATAATAACAAATAGGCAATGTGGGCCCCTCTTCTGATATATGGTTTTTTTAATCAATTGTAACTACGCCAATGGATTGAATAAAGATAATAGCTAATTTGTTTGTTTGATTGGTGTTAACTTGTTCATAAATTTTTAAAAGTTCGACAAGCGAGCGTTGCACAAGTATTTCTCAAATAATGAAGTACTAGTAGTAACTCTCGAACCGATGAGAATATAACACAAGCTGTTTATTATGTTTGTTGAATTTAGTCTAACCATTTGATTCCACTCAGTTTTATCCTAGCCTCGCCACTGGTGGGGCCGATGGGGAGGAGAGGAACTATGTATTTTACTCTTTTTTTTGGTTGCACCCATCGAAGGGAGTAATGATGCTAATCATACATAAACAGGTGAACATTTCCTTGGTGGTCCACGACAGTGAGGCAAAACAATGTGTACGAGCCCTCCATTCAGCATTCTTTGAGAACGGCTTCTTTTCGGAAGTCGAGGGAGCTGATCTTCCGGAGAACGGCTCCCCAGTGAGCTCAAATGGTGCAATTTAAGGAAACTAGTCGACGCTGCGTTTTCGGCCGCTGATGTACCGTTGATAGGTTAAAAGGTGATTGATACCTATTTATTTAGGCCACCTGAGCCAATTCATTGGTGTTGTAATAGCCTGAAAGGAGTACGGCCTAATGTTATAGTTTAGCATCATGGTCTACCATTCTTTCATGTGCAATCGTGTGCTACCAAGTGGTAACCATCAGAAATTTGTATTGCACATTTGGGTGGGTAATTACCCGTGTTTTCTTTTTATATTTAAATCAGTAGAGATTGAGAATTATTCGTTAAATAACTATCACCATCGTTTGAGCTTGACACACATAAATCAATCACAACTAGCTATGTGCCTGTGTTGCAATGGAAACTCAATTTGCGATGAAAAGTTTATTTGCAAAGAGTATTAACAGTGGTAAAGGTGGGTAATTAAAGAGGAGTGGTAAAGATGAGTAATTTTATTGAAGTGACGCTGGAAAAAATTCTGATTGTATTTAATCCCTTGTCTTTCTCCAGGTACGTGAGCGAGGCCACTATATTGATTGATAGCGTCGAGAATTATAAATCCAGTATTAGCTCCCATGAAACCAACTCCTGCGTAGAATCAGTCAAAAAATAATAGCCGTCCTTCATGTACGATCTTACCTCGGTTAATGCAGCATCCCGCGATGATGCAGGGAAGAAATCAAAAATCCAAATTAACTCGACGGCGATTCTCCACTCCCTTTCTCTCAAATTTAAATTAGTTTTTGTATTTTAAATTCTCCTCTCAAGTTTTTGAAAACAAATATTTTTTAACCACTTTTGAAGTTTTCTAAGTAAACTTTTGAAAGCTTATTGAATAGAAACTTTTCGAGTCGAAAGTTTTTGAATTGAGTGTTTTCGGAGCTGAAACTTTTCGATCTAATTTTTTTTTTTTCAGTTTGAACTTTTAATTTGAAATTTTTTGAGTTGAAACTTTCTGATTTTGAAACTTTTTGATTGAGAATTTTTCAATTTGAATTTTGAATAGAAGCTTTTCAACCAAAAGTTTTAAAAATCGAACCTTTTTGAACCGAAAGATTCTAACTTGAAAGTTTTCTGAGTTGAAACTATTCAATTTGAAACTTTTCAAGTTAAAACTTTCTAATTTAAAAATTTTCAATTAAAAACCTTTGTGTAGAAATTTTCCAAGTAGGAAATTTTCTATATTGCAACTTTCTAATTTGAAACTTCTATTTTGAATTTTTTTTCTAGTTTTAAATTTTGAGTTGAATTTTTTGAATCTCTTTGAACAAATGGAAGAGAGTTGCTAATAGTAAAAAGAAAAGAAAAGAGGAACTCATTTCAGTAGATTGTTCAAAGTATATTCGAGATGAACGCCTAATAATACTGAAGTTTACCACAACACACCACGCAATGTTCAGATCAATGTGGAATCAACTCAACTCATACATCAACAAAGAAGTGAGTCAATCACCGCAAAATCAACAAGAAAGCGGCATAAAACGGGCTATTGCCTATTGGGGAGGAAGGGAGGCGCCGCCAGCCTGGAGGACGGGAGGCCGCCTGGCTGGGGGTTGCGCTGCGCTGGAGGACGGGAGGCCTGCCTCGGGAGGAAGGAGGCGCCGCTGGGTTGCTTGCCGGCAGTGCAAGCCGCCGCTGGGAAGAAGACCAAGAGGCGGAAGACCGAGACTCGGCTGGATCTGGTCAGGCTGGGCGGTGGGCCGTGGAGGGATTTCTGCGCTTGGCTGGGATCGGGTGGGCTGCTTAGGTTGGCGAAGCGATCGAGGCGTGAGTCTGTGGATCGAGGCGGCTAGGGTTCGAGAACAGTGAGCAAATGGGAATTGGTCAGCGGGACGGAGCCGAGAGTCACGGAGGGACTGAGGAGTCACGGAGGAATTATGATGGGTGAATTAGTCTGAGTCTCGAGAGACTTGAGTATTCTAATTGTTCGGTTTCTTGAGTTTCAAAACCGAACCGAATACCGAAAAGTGAGTAGCAGAAAAAAAAACACGAATGAGAAAAACCGGTTTTTCTTGGGTGGAAATTATGCCCACCCTAAGAAGGTGGATGGAGAAGATAACATCCTAGTAAGTTGCCCTAAAATTTATTAGTTTGAGGTTGTCTTTAAAATAATCATACCCAATGTTTATGCATATTGTTACCATGGGTTAGCCTCGTTCGTTTCAGCTTCTACAGCTTTTGCTTTAAAAAAACGGATTATTTACTAATTGGGATGATTCTGAACAACTTCTTTCATAATCAGAAACTGTTTTCTATATAGAATCAGAATCCAGTTGAAATCTAATTTTCGTTGATTCTTACTGATGATCTGATCTAGAACCTAGAAGTCGTAGTCGATCCGACCTGATTCTCCAACCATACGCGTGCGCTGCTTAGAGTTAGATCGATGCGCAATTGAAAGGCATGCTGTAACATTTAGGTGTTGTTGCGTTAGTACTGGCTACGTAGGAATAGGATCGGTCGATGTCCGTTAAAAGCTGTAAGGAAAACTTCTACAATAATTTGCTAGGATAACTTCTAATCTTATTTAAATTTTCCGTGAAGTAAGATATTTGCTAGGAACGTGTTAGAACAAGTACGGCCCGATAAAATTAGGTATGTTTTCAAATTAGGTGAGACCAATAGACTATGCTTAGACCAATATCTTGACACGTGGACTAACACGATACACCTATTTATTAGTTGAGTCTAACGAGGTGTGTAGTCTGGTGAACGAGTCAGGTGGTGCGGGCTGCTCGTTTGGACGCATCTGGGGCGAGGGAAGTGAGTAGGAAGGAAAGCGAGAAAAAAAAAAAGGTTCCCTACTCGTTTCCTACGCTTGGATCTCCCGTAATGTCGCTGCTGTAACCCCACTGTCCAGAGGCCTATTCAGTGGATTTGGAAGGCTAAATGCTCCTCCAAGATTAAGCTCTTTTCCTGGTTAATGTGTTTGGATCGTCTCAACACAAAGAACTTACTTAAAAGAAAGAGCTGTCCTATACACGGAAATAAGTTTAACTGTGTTCTTTGTGATCAAAATACTGAAGAAACCCGGGATCATCTCTTCTTTTTCAGCCCTTTCAGTACTAACTGCTGGAATGCTTTAAACATTTACTGGGATCATGATGCGGCCTTCTTTCAGAGAATTACGGATGCTTACCTGGCTAATGATAATCCATCCTTCATAGATGTTTTCATGATTGTATCTTGGGGTATTTGGAAATTACGCAATGACTTCATATTTAGATCCAAGCCTGCCAGCTTTCGTGTTTGGAAAGACTGGTTTCTTAATGAAATCCACTTGCAATCCTTTAGGTTCAATTCCTCTCGTTCAAATTCTTTAATGGTTTGGGGTTCTAGGTTAAAATAGCCTACCCTTCATTTGTCTGTTGGTCAGGTTTGTATTTTCTCCTTTCTCTTGGCTGGAATCTCACCAGCCTTTTCTCCTTTGTAATTTATTTCCTGTTTTTTTCGTAATATATCGCTGGGCAGGGGTTTCCCCTGTGTGCTTTGCTTTCAAAAAAAAAAAAATGTCGCTGCCTTGGGTCCCCGCCTCTTTCGGATGCGACGAGTTCGAGGGGTGAGCTCGCGAGGACCGTGGATGCGAATCGTCTGATTGCTGTGGGGAGTGACTGAGTGGGTCCGGCGTAGTAGCGTCCTGTCGGGCTACGACCTCACCTGACCTGGGTTGTTGGCGTAGCGTAGCCAATCACTCGTAGTCATAGCTGCTCAAGTTTGCATTGCTCAGTGGCAGTATCAGAGTTTGGTCTAAACTAATGCTTCAACTGACCTTTTGCCAATCGGCTAGGACTACCTACACGCTAGTTTTAGATCCAATGCATGACCCCTGATCACGCTAATTGTAATTGAAATTTTTAGGATATGTTAATTTATTTATTATTCTCCTCGCACAAAAATGTGTAGATTTCGTGGCAACCAGCCAACCAGTGATTTTGAACTATAATTATATGCAGCATGTTTTTAGTCACTTGCCTTTGCATATATGAATGAAGTATTGAGTGTCCAAGGAGGAGGAGGGGTTGGGATGCAGAGTACTGTCAATATACTATGAATGGTTAAGTGCAGCATAAACTAGATTCGAGATGCTTTGTGTTTGTCTGAGTGAGAATGTGTATGCCTTCATGTTTTTTTGGGGTTGATGTATACCGAGTGGCGAGAGTTCATAGGTCATGATGACAGGTCGAATTTAAAATGCTGTGGTT
The DNA here is from genome assembly GCA_036346375.1 of Guadua angustifolia. Taxonomy (NCBI): domain Eukaryota; kingdom Viridiplantae; phylum Streptophyta; class Magnoliopsida; order Poales; family Poaceae; genus Guadua; species Guadua angustifolia. The sequence continues at coordinate 84,384,486 of CM070504.1, read as the reverse complement.
GTAATCATTAATCAACATTTTGCGGCAAATGTAATCCTCCTTGTCATCCTGAATCATCCTTTCATTTAGTCCCAACTATACTGGAATTTGACTGAGAGAAATTTGAGATAAACTTTGTTATTCTGCTGATAGCTAATTTCCTTTGTTAACTTCCATCAGGTCTGCACTCTGAAATTTATTTTGAAGGAATTTGTGCAATTACCCTGCACAGTCTTGGCAGAGGAAAACGTGCTGTACGGCCTGGTGTTCCTGTTCTTGTATATGAATCAGCTATGGATAAGGATTCTGCTTGATTAAAAAATGCGGACAAGAAAAAAACGCCTTGCAAGAACTGCAACTGGAGAGCATGTCAATCCCAAAACTACTAAACAATCTAGAAGATCAACTCAGACTGCAGCTGCTGAAAAGAAAGTCAATGATCTGATTACTTCTTCCTCCAAAAAGCATAAATCTGGTAAAGTCTCTTTCCCTAATCCCCTTACAGCTATATTGTGTCAAGCTATAGCTTATCTGTAGGAGTATATGATTTAAGGTAGTTAACAGAAAACTTCACTACAAGAGCAAAGATTAATGTATTATGCTCAGATGTCCGAGTTGTTGTGTATTGTCGGTGCTCTTTTTATCCAAACTGATTCCTGATGTCTAAGTACCGTTTTACACACTACTTCACTCATTGTTAATGTTTTTGGGTGTATTCTTTTGTTTGACTGTAAGTAGTTGGTCTGCAAGTATGTATTATGTTAAGCTTTCAGGAAGATGGCTACTTGGCATCCACTTGGATATGCCTCGATTTTGTGCTAAACATTGCTCTAATTGTTGGTGCTGCAGCTGGAGGCCTTCTGAAGAAGAATCGAGTTCTCAGGGGCAGGAGAAAATTGACATCAGTCTGTGATTCTATTGATACCGAAAATGAAGTTGCCGATGTTCCAAGTACTACTTTCCTTGGTTGCAATGTAATGTTCTTTCTGGTTGAAGTGCATTGTTTTGCTGCTCTACTTCTGTAATGCGTTTCAGCAAAAGCCAAAGATGAAGTGAAATCCTTCTCTTTTTAAGTATTCTTTTCTGCATACGAAACAAGCTATTTGGCAAGTAACAATGAACAAGACTGGTTGCTGTAGTTGCTATATAAGCCTTACCTGAGGCATGTTAAAGAAGCACCGCCTGCAAGAATGTGGGCAAAGTTTCGACCTTGTTTTGTTTCACTCGGGTGTTTTGCTTTCTCCAATTGTCCTTTTATCGGGTTGTTATCGAATACTAATTCCATATATACAAAAGATGGTACCCCATACGGAGTTATTGTCTGATAGATCATAGAAGATGCTCCTGCACTTTTAATTCCATATATAACAAATCCGCCATGAAAGAACAGAACAAGTGAGACTCAGCTTAAATCAACAAGATGCTTGGAGGCTCGAGGGAATAGCTCTAAGAGCTATGTTTTCATAAATTTTGAAGCAAACAAAAAGATAAGTAATCATAATCTATCCTTTATTCATGTTTTAATATTTATACAACTTATAAAAAAAAAATAAAAAATAGCCTGCTATTAGACAGTTTGGCAATATCTATCATAGTATATGAGCGTGGCAGATGGTATATGTCATATACCGGTGCTTTCACCCTTAAAAGGGGTTATTTTGTAATGTCGTTCGTAGAAGGATTAGATTACAAGAAAAAAGAAAAGGACCAAAAAAAAAAGTTTGCTTCGCAAAAGACGATAGGGCACTACGGCCGGTTCTTAACCTGGTAGCGCCGGCGGCCTGGCGCGTCGGGTCGGGGAGGGTGGGAAGGGGATGGGGGAGGGGGGCGCCTACGCGAAGCGGGTGCTGCTCACCGCCAACGGCGACGATGTCTCGCGGGGATCGCATCCAACCTCGCCAAGCACGGCTGCAGGTATGAGCCATCTGCCTCGTTGTAGTTCGGCGCCCTACGCACAGTGACACAGAACACACGCTCACGCCGCGTAGCTTGGTTTTGGTGGGCGACGAGGGCGCTCTGGCCGCAACGGCGGAGGAGGTGCGGCGTTCCGCGGGCGGAGGGGCGGTCGCGGTGGTAGGGCTGGATTTCGAGGCCTGCGACGAGGCGGCCGTCGACGCGGCGGTGGACAGGGCGTGGCGCTGCTTCGGCGCGGGCCTGGATGCCTTGGTGAACTGCTACTCCTACGAGGGTATAATAGTAGTACACTGCTGAATTTTACATGCTGCGATCTCTACTAATTGGCTGCTTGGTTTATTATTGTTATCCTTGACTAGACTTCAGCTCCTTGTAGTATATCCACAACCCTTTGCCATGCTCCGAAATTCTATTCCTTCATGGGTGTTTGGTTTGAGTGATCACCTCATCCTGGATCATCCTAGATGGGTTGGTCCATCGTGTGATCATCACATGAAATTTGGTGGGATGACACCGTCCCTCGATTATTAACCTTGTGATTACGAGGGGTGAGGCGGTGATGGACAAACTCATTGCATTCCTCAAACCAAACAAGCAGTTAGGTTCGGAGTTAAGATCGGATGATACGTTCGCCGTCCAGTCCCTCAAACCAAACAGCCTGTTAGCCTCTCTGGGGTTATCTTGCCCCCCTGATCTTCTATTTTTAGAGAAAAATTTCTGTCTGGTTCTGACGAATTAATAATTTCATGACATTGTGAACAAGGAATCACTGTGGGCTGTCCACTGAATTACCGCCTTTTAGCTTGTTCGGCATCAAATCCGGACATATTCGGTATAATTTGTGGGATGGGGGGAATACAGAATCAGATGAAGCTCATATCATGTTTTTGATAGAATTTTTAAGTACCATGTTCACGAAATCAGTCTGTCTGATAGGTCTTCTTATCAATACTTGGGGATACGGTGCCTTTCACTTGAAAGAATCAAAGAATAGTGTTTGATCCCTGTGTTCATACTTAACTACAGTAGAGCTATGAAATGCCAATTCCGTTCTCTTTCATATTATGTGGCTGATTATAACCTTTTACTTATAAATGTCTGTTTTACTGTATGACCAGGGGAAATGCAAGATTTTCTCAGTATAAGTGAAGATGAGTACAAGAAGACCATGCAAGTGAATGTAATGACACCTTGGTTTCTAATAAAAGCTATTGCAAAGCGGTTCCGGAATTCAGAATCCGGTGGGTCTATAGTATTGTTAACTCAGATTATTGGTGCTGAGAGAGGATTATATCCAGGGGCTGCAGCATATGGCACAAGTTTTGGTGCTATTCACCAACTGGTCCGAGTGAGTCTTCTTGTCTACTACTAGTACTAGTGGGGTATTGCCCTTCCTTTCTGTATGGTTATGTTGTTCGTTCTATGTCCGGCAGAAAGCCTGAAGCTGGTATACTTACAGCGCTAAATTGTGCATGGGAATGGACAAACAGGATATGAACAAACAAAATTGACTAAATATAATTCTAATACATTTACGAGTTTCTAAACCCCTAGATAGCACATCATGAATGATTTAGCAAGTGGAGTATACCACATCTGAATACACCAAAAGAGAATCCTGCGTTTGCATTAGGAGGTTACAAAGGGTTCTTGGTCCTTATCTGTGCTTCGCTCAATAACTGGGTCCTCAGCATTCCTAGATTCTATCTTGTTTGGCAGGTTCACGTGTAGTTCGTTTTTACTTTCCACCTTTAACCCTACTTGGTTGGCAGGATTAAGCAAGGGTGTTCTTCAGTTTAGTCCTGACCTTACTTCATAAACTACATTTTTCAGTGACAACCGGCAATTGGTTCTCCCCTGATTTCTAGTGTTATCACGACATTGGTCCTATCATCCTAAGAATCTGCCCTTGTTTCAGTTGTCAGCAATGGAGCTTGGCAAGCACAAGATAAGAGTGAATGCAGTCTGTCGCGGGCTGCATCTTGGCGACAAGTTCCCAGTGGCCGTGGGTAAGGAGAAGGCTGAGAGGTCAACTAAAGAGGTGATGCCCCTGCGGAGATGGCTCGATCCGGAGAAGGACGTGGCGTCCACCGTGCTGTACCTGGTCGGGGACGAGGCCCGCTACATGACGGGCACAACCATATACGTCGATGGCGCCCAGTCCATTGTGCGGCCACGCATGCGCTCCTTCATGTAGCGAGCAGGAAGGTGCTGAGCTGATCTGATCATGGTGCCTAGTTAAACCTGCAAGTGGAGTCAAAAACCAGATTGTTGTATTCTTTCGCATTCAATTAGGATTGCTCCTACTGTGTTGTTGTACTGTAGCTCTTCGCACAGCGGAAGCTAGTGTACTGTTGAAGCACCAGTGTCATATAATAATAATATGGGGTAGTGCTTAAGCTGCAAGCGGAGTCATGATGATTCAGTAAAGTGTAAATGTGTAATCCTAACGGTGCACGTGCAATTCCAAGCCCATTTCGCAAAAATGGCATCGATGAGTACTACTCCAGTCCAGATAGTTTTGGTTGATGCAGAGTGGGCAGACACAAAGTGGCACACGATGCCTCAGATGAAAACATCGGGGACAGTATCTGATCACTACATTTCGTATCAAATTGGAAACAAACAAAACTTGAGATGAACGAATTTCTAATGGTGTGATGGAGAAAGCCAACGTCAGGTCTGGAGGGCTCCATTGAGATTGAGTCCACACTCCGACCGTCAAACCTTAAGTACCCTCTTTAGCATTGACACTCAGTTTTTAGTACAACAGCAGCAAATGCACACACACTTGAGAGCGGGTGAAGGAAGAAACAAGCTTTGCTAAGTGATGAGCTACTTCCTCGATCATGTGACTTAGCATGCCACTGCTTATTGAATGCTTAATTTGGTGGTTGGTGACTTTGCTCACTTCTTATAAAACTAGATTCGAACCCTATACACACAAATTATGTAGAGTAGAGATGGCAATCGGGTGGGTACCTCCGGGTACCACTGTCTTAAACCCAAAACCAAACCCAAATAAAGTCTCGTCTACCCAAACCCACTAGTTTTGGGTACGTGCCACGCCCAAACCAATGGGTATCAATACCCAATGGGTACCCACGGCATTCACGAGCGCGAGCAATCGGCGCGAAGAAGAGGCGGGCGCCACGGTTGCCGCATGCTCCTCCCCCTCGCAGACACTGGAAGCCATGGCTCGGTCCGCCAGAACATTAGACCTCGGGGTACACACGGGGAGCAGTGCGTTTCGGATGAGTAGGGGTCACCTTTCCTTCTATTTCCTTCTATCTCCTTCTCACATCTCCTTTCTCTCTCTCTTCTTTTCGGCGCTATGCGCGCCAGGCCGGAGGGAGCCGATGGGAGGAGTTGGCGGTGAGGGGTGGAGCAGGCATCGGCTGCCGAGGGAGGCAAAGGCGAGGGGAGGGAGGCTGAAGCAATCAGGCGATGGGGGCAAGGGGAGGGAGGCGATGGGGGCAAGGGGAATCAAGGAGGAGCCGACTCAGCCAAGCAGTCAGTGAGTTTGTTTTTCTAAGATATCTATAAAAAATGGGTCCACATGTCATAGAATACCCATTGGGTACCCATGGGTACAAATTAACACCCATACCCATCCTATGGGCTTATCGGGTACCCAAACCTGTAAACTCATGGGTCTAAAGTGCTACCCATATCCACTCTTATCGGATCGGGTACCCACGGGTACCCAAACCTATAGGTAAAACTGTCATCCCTAATGTAGAGAGGGGGGAGGGGCGGCTTGACATATCTCCTTTGCAAAAATATAGCAGCCCACCAAGTTGCGGGTACTTAATGCATGTGGCGGGGAGTCGACAATTACGAGGGCACAGCGAAGACATTTGACCGGATGCTAAAGAACCAACGAGGGAACAAGCGTGCGGCGACGAGCAACCCACCATGGCAACGACAAGTAGGCAAGGAAAGCGGTGCAACGTTAGGCAAGTGCCTAATCGACCGAGTCAACTGACCAAAGCAACAAAAAGGCAATGTGAACCCCCTTCTGATATATGATTTTTTTTATCAATTGTAACTATGTCAATATGTTAAATAGAGACAATATCCAATTTATTTGATTGATTGATATTAATATGTTAATAGATTTTCAAAAGTTTGATAAGCAAACATTGCACAAGTATTTATCAAATAATAATGAAGTACTAGTAGTAACTAGTAACCCTCAAATTGATGAGAATACAACACAAATTATTTAACATATTTATCTTACTATAATCCTTTGAGCCCATACGCTATTTTTATCCTGGCTTCACCGCTAATCTAAGTGCAGGGAGCAGATATCATCGACTCATTCGTTCATCCATTCATTGATCCTTTGGTGTAGTTGTGTTAGGGAGGCTCCTCCTCTCGGTCAGCATGGACTTGGTCTTCTCCAGGACACCGAAGAAGATGGACCCGCCGATGCCAATCCACAGCACTCGCGGCTCGATGCCCTGCCAAGGCCAACACCATCGAATCAGCCCAATGCACCAGCAGACATGAGAGGCAACTCAAAATAAGAAGCTAACGTAATGCCAATGGCTCAAGACGACACACACAACAGAGGACCAGTGTGAAAGAATATATGTAGTATGTGCCAAGGATTGTGGTCGAGTGTCATTCACCATCACCCTAGCATATTTCTACGGTGCAACTAATAGGATGACCAATCCAAAAGCTTCTAGTTAACATCAGGTCAACTAGTATTTTGTTATATGTACTAGTGTAAATGTTCAAACTGTTTTTTTTTTTTTTTTGGTCTGTGGTAGTGCACTTTTTTTTTTACCTTTAAGAATGCCCCAGGACCTTCCTCTCTCATAATTGTCTGAGCGCAGCTTACAATTCCAGAGTATTGGTTTGCCTGCCCCTGCAATGGGAACCAACACAAAAATGGTCAGTGATACAAATAGGTCTTCCTGTGTCTGTGTGAAAAGGTTTATTAGAAGTACAAGGATCCACCTGAACCATCAATCTTGTCTTCAGGACATCGAGGGGTGTTGTTATAGCCCCAGTAATAGCACCTAACACCAAAGAGGTATAAAATAAAGTTTTAAAGTTTTTGTTTTTTTTTTTAAAAAGGCAACGTATGAACCAAAAAAAAATGGACGACCAAACACTGTGCAAGCATAATCAGAAGTTGAGAATTCAGTTGTACCAGCAAAAGCACCAATAAGTGCAGTCTCTGGATCATTCAGCTCCCTCTTTGCCTGGACAGACAAGTGAAGACGTGGCAAGTGAATCATAAAATTTCTTGAAAATCATATTTTCAGTTCATGTTATACAACGGTTAGCAACAGTAACCATTCTGTGAGCAGCTAATCAAGTCAACTCAATCATAATACACGTGAACAGGATCTGATGAAAACAGCATGCAAAATCAGGTTTACATAAGTGAGTGGCATCAGGATGTATCAGCAATTCAATGTTCTGACCAAATTATGATGGCCCCATATCTGACACATGCTATTTAACTGCACAACAGTCATACAGGGATAACATATATGACGGTGTGAATACTCGATCCCATATTAAGACTGACTGAGTGGTTTGAGGCCTAGAAAGGACCGTTTATGTGAGTAGTTCTGTTGAATCAAGAATAAATAGTTATCTCAGAAATGATAGATAATTAAGTACCACAAGTTTGTAACCAATTCGAAGTTGCTCATATATGCAGAATTGAATGGCATCAAACGGCAGGTCTCGAACTAAAAATGAACCATAACCCTACATACCAAAAGAAACCAGTATTAGAATAGATAAGGCAACGAGGCTTATTGTACAACAGCAAGATATTTACACTTCAAATCAACAATCATTCATTGATCAACGCAAATTAAACTGATCCAAATCATTAACTTTTCCTCAAATAAGTAATGGAAAAGAAAAGTTATTGTAATATCAGTTAAAAGATTGTTCACCAAATAAGAGGTCAGAAGATACATACAGCATAAAGACCTTTAAATCCTTCTCTAGCAATTATTAGGCGGACCGCATCAGGTGCAGACTTGAATTGACCAGTTTGCATTCTTTGTTTCACCACCTGAATGCAATGCAGTCCATTTTTATTTAATGCAAAACAACATTACGAGTACATAATATAAAAAAAATACAGACCTCTGTGGGGACACGAATGAGAGAAGCAGCAATCCCTCCAACGGCTCCGGCAGTCTGTAGCATTCTCATTTAGAAAATAATCCAGACATAAACCCACAAGCTCTGGGGACTAAGCATTCATAAAGATGGTGTAAAATAACATTCTTCGTACTTTAACACTAAATGCCGTCAATATACGACGGCACAATATACGACGGGAGGGCCACCGCCCCAAGCCTTCTTCTCCCCACGTCCCCTGCCCTAGCCGCCAGGACTCCCCAGCCCTAGCCGCCGCCAGACCTCTTCCCCACCTTTTCTCTCACACATTGCCGAGCAAGCTCGCGGGAGGCCCGTTCACCGAGAGGAAGGCGGCGGCGGGCCATCTCGCCCATAGACTCGATTGCCCGGATCCGTGCGGGGCGTCGTGGTTGCGCTCTCCACTCCGGCGGTGGAACTCCGGCACTGGCGGCCGGATCTTTGGTGTCCTCACCGGATCCGTGCTCTCGGCCCCGGATTTAGCTATTCTTGGTGGAGCCTTGCCGTGGGATGATGATCATTGCTCCGGTGCAGTCTTTGGTGGTAGCCCGGCATCTTGTGGATGATGGGCGATCTAGGTGACTACTCTTCGCTTCAGCGTCTTCATCTCTTACTAGCGTTGTTCATACATTTCTTTTGACCTATGTCATCTTAGCATCGATTCGCGGATTCGCTTTCTTAGACGACACAACTCATTTTTTAGATGCACTCTATGGACTTGATGATCGTGTGCCTATTGGCTAGCTCGCGAATCTGTCATCGTAGAGTCGAACATCTAAAAATTGTTTTGTCTGGCCTTGAGAAGGTGGCCGTTGCTATTGGCTAAGATTAAGTGGTATGACGGCACTAGCTTGGAATGAGGGTGGTTGCAACACTTGGATCTCCGGTACTTCGACTTCAGGGAGAAATCCCTAGGTCTGACCTTAGTTGGTTGTGCCTGGCAATGGTCTTGTTGAAGGCATTGTTTTGTAGTCAAAGAATTTACTCTCCGAGGTGAAAACCTTTGTTTTGGCCTTCACTGGTTGGATCATGGCAATGGCGATGCGTGTGCGTATCGAGTCCTTTTTGGAGGCGTTGTCATTGGAGAGTTTTTATCGCGGTCCAAGTGTTGCTATGATGGTGGATAGCCTTGAAGACAATATTGCGTGATGTAGTTTGCCGCGACGGTTCATTTGTTTTTTCTTGTGTGTGTGTTTGGCTGTGTACACCCTAGCTGTATAGAGGCCGGGAGTCTTCTTAGTATAATTGTATCACCTTGATGTAATTTACTAAGATTAATAAAAGCTTCCTTTATCGAAAAAAATGCTGTCAATAAGCTTGCAGGTATAGAAATGGCGAGTACACGAAATAAACAGTAAAGCTTTACAACCTGATCTATAGACCAAGATGCCTTGCTCTGAGCAATCAGCTAGTCCAGCAATAAGTAAAACGCGTGCTAACTTACAAAATGAGCAACAGCACTCAAATTTTCAGGAAACATCTCCAATAGTTTCCTTTTGGTCGGTTCATATATTCCCACAAATACAGCAGAAGCCCTGCAGTAAGTTAATAATTAGGTCAAGAAAATCACATGGACATAAGCGACATGTATTGGAAATAAAGCGCAGTGATTCCATCTCAAGGTATCTAAGCAAAAGTGAAGCTAGGGATTATTCTGGACAGGGATATGACTGTCAGTCAACGATGAACAACATACTATTATTTAGATAATACCTACTTGCAGTTTAACTATAAAAACAATCATTGCATACAATGCTAAGTTATTACATAGTATTCCTTCAATAAAGTATCCAATAAAAGAGGGCTAATACTTAAAGGTTAGGGCATACAAAGTTAGCATCTTGCAGCTCCAAGTTGATTTGACATTTAAGGGGAAAAAAAAACAACACGCACATGTTATGACAAGAAGCTTCAATGCAGCAGATGCTATATGAAGAAGAGAATGCATATATTGGTAATGAGAGGTTAACATGTGTAGACTCACGGGAGAACACCAGCAAGATTTCCAGCTAATCCAGAATACAAGCCTTTCCATTCAATTCGACTTCCACCTTGAGCAGCCTACAGAAAATAATAAAAGAACTTCAGACAAAAAGTAAATGTTGTGATTCTTCATTGCTGGCAAACCATGAGCAGAAAAAACTGGATTCATGACAGAAACTGGAGGCACAAAATAGTAAATAAAATATGTAACAGGCATTTGTTGGTTGACAAGCGTGTTAGGATTTGGTAAGCATTGCAGGCACAATTAAATAACTATAATGCAGTAATGCATGCACAAGCGCGAGCAGTATTCACTCCACCCTTATAAGCTGCATCAAACATGAGTCCTGAATCCCTGGAGCAATTGGTCAAGTCATTCATCTAAATGAAAGCAGATATTATCTTTTTTTCTGGCTTGCCTTATAGGCTATAAGCACTTGGATTTTTATCAGGGTTAGAGATGGCATCCATGTGCAGGTAACTAATGCAAGGATCTTGAATTTGTGGCATTGTCAGACAATGGCATCCATAACAAGGTGACTCCGGGCACTTGGCGCAAATAAGACTTGTAGGAATAGATTCTGGGGTCTAGTTGGCTTGCCATTACAAGCAGGCAAGATCGAAAGCGACAAGCACCTGTTAACCTTTGATGTGAGAATGAACTATACAACTAACATCTTCAGACTACAGACTACATGTTAAAAGATAAAAATGGGTACTGTGCGGTGCAAAATTGATTTACCTGAAGTCTGGTTTTAATTGTATCGATTGGGTACAGTGCTGTTTCCACCACAACACCAGCAGTTCCTCCAGCTATGACGCCGTCTGCAAAAGAGAAAGTATACATATAAATTAGTTGCAATGCAGCGCCAAGATGCAGCAAAACGGATTGCATAACAGCAATACAGAAAAGAAGATGCATTTATCTCTATCAAGTTTGCGAAAAGCAAAACGGTCTTATAGGGGGTGCGTGGCGTACTACCGTGGCATCCATGGATAGAAGCAGCAGCAGGGTAAGAGAGGAGTCGACGCACCAAACAAAACCTGAAGGAAGTTGAACGGCTTCTCTTCTCCACTTCCGCCCATGACCGATTTCTCTCCCTCCACCACGAGCTTCCACCTGCTCACCACGAGCTTCCACCTGCTCACCACAGCACCACCCTACACAAAGTTAGGAAGAAAAGCTCAACTTTTGCAGGCAAAACGCCGCCTCCTCAGCCCAATTCGGGTCCAAGAAATCGGTGAAATTTTGGCGGGACCAGGGAAGTGGAGTGGCAAGTGCAGATTCCAATCAGCGGTACAGAACAGCAGTTGAAGAAATCTGGGGGAAAATTTTGGCAAGAGAGAATTCGTTCGCACCGCACCTGGAGCCGCGGGGGGAGCGTGGAATGGATGCAGCAAGAAGTGTTTTAAGCCTCGCTTTGGGGATTGGGTGCTTGTTTTTGTGAGAAACTGAACTGATAGAGCGGATTAGAGCGTGTGGGCTCGTCAGTATCTACAGGCCTGACGGGCTGATGCTCTGCACAGCCTTATTTATTTTGGGCATTTTAGGCAAAATTCGACTAAATCCTCTAGTTCAATTCATTTCATCCGGGGTTTGATGTATGTCCAACAGAATACAACTTTGACAAACCGTCAAATGCAGCTTCTTGAGGATACTTAGGCCCCCTTCATTTTAGCTTAAATTCAGCTTCTGTTTAAAATAAAAACGGATTGTGCGTCGAACAGTAGAATTCTAGACAGCTTCTCCAAGAATCAGAATCTGATTTGTACACAGAATCAGAAACTATCACTCACCTGATTCTGTGGATTCTGACTCAGATTTTACGAGTTTCGCCTCTCACGAGTCGTCGTAGGCACAAGGGCTTCCGCCATCGTCCCTAGGCTCCTCCACCACCCTCATCTGCTCATCCGTCATCGACGCCGATCAACACAGACAATCAGGATTGCCAAACGACTAGATTCTCCAGTCAGCAGATTCTTCAGATAACCGCTTCTCCAGACAGCTGACTACAATCCAGAATATGCATAATCAGAATTTGTCTCGAAGGGGGCCTTATAGTACCACGAATCCTCTGACTGCAGGAGTGCAAGGTCCGTGAATTTGGGATACGTGCAACAGCTTCGCAAATAATGTAGATGGTGTCCAACTTGTGTTTTCTTGGCTTCTTGCCGAATAGTTCTCAAATTTTGGAACTTTAGATCTAGATCCAATAAATAAAATCAGTTCAACTACTCTTCTCCTATTCGAGTACCATTTTTATCAATGAGCACTCAATTTTTTAGATATTGGATGCATATATGCCTCTATCTACTAGGATGTTGCTCTTTAGATATTAGCATGTGATGTGATATATTGATGAACTAGGAAATTTCCTTGATTATGTACGCGCACATGGCATTTTTTTTCAATAAAAATGTTTTTTTCGGCGGCGTTTAATTTTTTAAATCGTTGAAATAATAAGCGAAACGGGGGAAAATAGAGAGATAGAGTTGTAGAAATATTTCTTTCGACAAATTATTTGGAAAATATTGGAGACCGAGCTGGAAAACCACAGCAGGGAAAAAGTCTAGAGGGAAAAGGGCGAAAAATTATTAGAGATGTTAACCTTTTTTTTTGTCGAGTTTAATACTCTACGCGTTCACCGAGTAATAATACATGTTTTTAAAAATATTAAAAACTCATGCGCACACAACACACAAAAAATAGTGTCTTTTATCTCTTCGATGAATTATTTGGAAAATTTATTTTTTTTTCTACGCGCTTATTATTTTTTAAATTGTCGAAATGGGGAAAAAATAGAGATAGAGTTGTAGAAATATCTCTTTCGATGAATTATTTGAAAAATATTGGAGGCCTTATTTGATTGAAATGGAAAAAAACATAGAAAAGGTTTGGATCACACAAAAACAGTCATATATATATGAAAAAAGCACTCAAGAAATTTAGTAACCATCACCCATTCACAAATAACTGGAATGGGTTCAAAAAGACTAGAGGAAAAGGTGAAAATTATTAGAGATGACAACTTTTCATTCATCTAGCTTTTTAAACAATCTTTAAAAGTCATAGCAAATTAGCAAGTTTCATAAGGCAACTGCAAGCTAATCCATTTAAAATTCCTTGGTTCTGAGCGGTGGACTTGATCCAGTTCGTTGAGGACTTCGATCGAGCATGCTTTTGAGGGCGACTCACAGAGGCGGAAGTGCTTAAGTGCGATGGGCGAGGTGGGGGTCGCCACTTTGGTGGTGGGGCGGACTCCGGAGGTGGGAGTAGGGTGGCAGTACGCGAAAATGTGAATATGATGGGCTAGAGAATCAATCTAATAACTAAATTGGATTAAACTAAATTTGAGTAATAATACATGTTTTAAAAAATATTAGAGATCGTTCACGTTCCGTCGGAATCGGCGAGTAATAATACATGTTTTAAAAATATCGAGAACGAGATGGGAAATCGAAGCTGGGAAAAATAATACATGTCTAGAGATAGAGTCGCACAAATATTTTTGGCGAGATGGGAAATCAGTTGGAAAAAAGTCTAGAGATAGAGCCGCACAAATATTTTGGTGAAAATCGTTTTTTTTTTGGAAAACGGAAAAATGACATGTTTCAAAAAATATTAGAGACTCGCGGTGTAACACGCCGCGCACGTCGTTTTTTTCGTAGGGATCTCTTTTTTCGGCGGCGTTTTATTTTTTAAATCGTCGAAATAATGAGCGAAACAGCGAAAAAAGTAGAGGGATAGAGCTGTAGAAATATCTCTTTCAACGAATTATTTGGAAAATATTGGAGACCGAGCTAGAAAACCGAGGTAGGGAAAAAGTCTAGAGGGAAAAGGGCAAAAAATTATTAGAGATGGCAACCTTCTTTTGTCGAGCTTAACACTCTACGCGTTCACGGAGTAATAATACATGTTTTAAAAAATATCAGAGACCGACGCGTTCGTGGAGTAATAATACATGATTTAAAAAATATTAGAGATCGAGATGGGAAATCGAGGTGGGGAAAAAGTCTAGAGGTAGAGCTTCACATATATTTCTAGTGAAAAAAATAATTTTTCCCGAGAAAAACGGAGAAAGGACCTAGACGTAAAGAGAAAGGATCTGAATGTTACGTTTTTGGACCTATCCGCTATCCTTAAAAATTAGAAAAGGGCTTGTTCGCGATTTGGATTTTACGAAGGCTCTTTTCGTAAAATGGCGCACGAGGGACCCGAACGTGAATTTAGACGAAAAAATCTTCCTCTCTCAAAAAATCGCGAAGGGTCTATTCGTAATTTACAAAAGGACCTAATCGCGAAATTTTTTTGAGCCGAGCCGAGCCGAGCGGGCTCGGCTCAAACGTTCCAGACGGCGGCCTTCTTTCCATCTTTAGGAAAGGAGTTATACTCTAATATAGATTATTATTTTTCGCATGGCCTTTTACGTCAATTATATACTGGTTTTACACCGATTAAATTATTTAAAAAATAATATGCTCAATTTGTAAAAAAAAAGAACAAAACAAACTATAAGAAGCAAAACAAACAAAAACTATATTAAAAAAACTTTACTTGTTCATTTATGTTACACCTCCCGACAACAGTAGACAAATTGATTGTTTTCTTATCATATTGTTTATCCTAAGAAAAACTCACAAAGTCAAAATGACAACGTGGATTAAAAAGCAACATCTAATGGACAAAAAAAATTAAGTACTCATATATATATATAAAAACACAACCGGTGATATTCAAATCACATCCTTCGTTTTAAAGTCAAAAAATTCCTACAATAATTCTAAATTCCAGAAATTCTCATAGTAATCGGAAGAAAAAGATAAAGATCCCCACCACTTATTTTAGTGAGGTCAGATTATAACGATGCAGATTAATCATATATAATAAATACAATTATATTTCAATAATTGGAAGTAGAGTTGTATATTAGATTAATTATGATGCAGATTAATTATATATAAATAGAGTTATATAACAAATACAATTGTATGTCAATAATTAGAAGTAGAGTTGTATATCAAAAACAATTGTATTTTATATCTAGACGCACAGTTACGCAGGTAATTAAGTCTGCTAGTTACAAAACACTCGAGTATCATTTATCAAACAGCCCGTATACGATAAATACCAAGGTATATGTACTCTCCTTCGTCGCGTATAGAAAGAAGACGGGAAAATACAGCGATTGATCTCCAACGAAAAAATGGTCGTGCAGTAATCGCTAACTCTGCACGTCCGTCCATATCAATGGATGCATGCACCCGGGATGGTCCATTTGGCCGCGTGCTTGGCCCAATGCGGCGTCTTGGTATAGTTCCTCCAATCATCAAGAACAGTCCTAAGATCACGGAGCTTAGCTCCAAGGCCAACGCAGCAATTCGCATGCATCGTGCAGATCTTGTTCAGGTCCTTGCCGTAGTTGCAGAACCCGCCCATGTACGCCGGGTCGATGTACTGAACTTTCAGCTGCAGATTCTTGACGAGATCCTTCTTGATTATGTTGAACACAGGCTGCTCGTTCAGGCCGGGGTACTTGTCCTTGGATTCGTGCCAGATTCTGGTCATCGCGACGGTTCTGTTGTTGGGCTTGACGTGGAAGAAGCCCGTGTTTGGGAAGCTGTTGATGTTGTCAGGGTCGCCGAAGAAGACGTCGCTGGAGATCGTCATGTCCGCGTAGACCGTCACATGCTTGAACGGGTTTCTGAACCACATGATGTCAACGTCCTACAAAGATAAGCGAAAGTAATTTTCCCTACAAATTCAGATATACGCAGTTTAATTTGAAGGTTGCATGAAAGTTAATTAGCAGGAAGATTATATTCATGCATGGATCGATGATGACGTACGGTGAAGAGGAAGCTGTATCCGAGCTGGAGTACGCGGCGCTGGAGCTTGAGCTTGCTCCAGACGAGCTCGAGGTACTCCTTGGAGAGGAAGAACTTCTCGGAGGTGAAGTCGACGCCGTCCATGGTGTAGAGGTAGCAGTTCGGGTGCACGGCCATGCACCGGGCGAGCGCCGTGGGGTCCATGGCCACGACGAGGACGTGCTGCAGCAGGTGCGCGATGCCGTCGCCGATGCGGAAGCTCTCCAGGAAGAGGTCCAGCAGCGAGTTGGGCGCCGCCCACGCGTGGTTCACGCAGGTGATGATCACCGTCCTGTCGTCCGTCGCGATCCGCTCCACCGCCGCCGCCAAGCCCCGGAATTCCACCACCTGACATGGCAATTTCAGGACGTAAACAATAATTAGGCAGTGTTTAATTCCTTTGAATCATTATGAACAAACAAAACTTAGTTATCCTAGCTAGTACTAGTTGCTGTTACCTAGATTCGTTTTCCTTCTTGCTTACGCAACACTACCAACAAGAAGGAAATTCTACTGCACCAGCTGAAGAATTCTTTTGCCGTAAAGCACATTCATAATCATATATGCTTCAGTTCTGAATGAACATTAGTTCTACATTTCTAACCAGCACAGGAGAGTAGGAATTTAACCGGATCATGATGAAATATATATAGTCAAGTCGAGAAAAGTTATGATGAACTCAGCAGTCAAGACTCGTAATACGACTGCACCAGCTGAAGATTTCTTTTGATGTAGGGCATTTAGATATGCTGCAATTCTGGATGGCCGTTAATTCCCGTCGTTTCGAAGGGATTCAACCAGATAATGACGAAGTATATGTACAGTTGAATCAAGAATAGTTCTGAAGAATTCAGTGGCCGAAACTCGTAATAGGCTGAGAAATTTGCGCCAGATGGAAATCAATAGTTGACCGAGTTGGTACTAAAAGTAAGTACGCGATCATGTTGTTCTGACATGAACAAACAAGTACAACAACTATAGATGAATTGAAGTAGCGAATTAATTAACCTCTTCTTCATGATCTGCGCTGGGAGGATCACTTAGAGCGGTAGCGGTCGTAGAGGTGGTGGTGGCCTTCGTGACGTCAGCCTCAACATGTCGAGCACCACCTGCAATCACCTGTCTTTCTGCCGCTGCCGATGTTCCGTTCGGGTGATCATCTCTCCAGCCAGAGAACTGCACCGGAGCTCTCGTGCGGCTGAACTCCGCCGGCCGGTACTGGAGGAGGAGAACGACGGTGAGCGTTGCCGCCGAGCCGAGCACGAAGGACACCACCTGCCGGCATGTGGCCTCCGCGACCTGTGGCTTCGCCATGGACGGACGGCCGGCCGGGAGCTTGTCTAGCTCGTGTTAATTGTGTAGCACAGTACGAGTGTGCTAGTTGGAGAACTAGATCAGAGTACTAGGTGTGGCTGCGGTTCCCTTCCCTTGAATAGGGGGCTCCGGCCATTCCGCTCTTCTCTTTGAATTTGTGCGACATAGACGTAAGCTTAGGACATTCTTAACCTATAGTTTTATAAATAGTATCTAGAGAAGAAAAAGAGTAATAAATCAATACATAGTTTTTCAATCCATAGTTTTTATAAGCAGTATTTAGAGGAGAAAGAGAGCAA
This sequence comes from Guadua angustifolia, assembly GCA_036346375.1. Classification (NCBI taxonomy): domain Eukaryota; kingdom Viridiplantae; phylum Streptophyta; class Magnoliopsida; order Poales; family Poaceae; genus Guadua; species Guadua angustifolia. The sequence continues at coordinate 84,366,988 of CM070504.1, read as the reverse complement.
TAAACCAACGTATGCACCACAAACACAGCTTGATAAGTGCGCAAAAACGTCCAACCCCAATTTTGCTCGTTTCTTGCGTCTTGGTGCCCGCGCCGACCTAGTTTCTTGCATGAGACACGGTTTCTTTGTTTTTCCTTCTCTCCCTTCCTTAATTCCTATGCCACATCAGAATTTTGCTTAGTTAGCATCGTAATTAATTCTATGGACACCAGCTGAGGTGGAGGGTTGGGACTGCCCTTATAAGAGTCTGCACAGTAGATCATCTCAGCTTATTTTTAATGTATTCACGTCAGTTTTGTCTTATATGAAAGAATAAAAAAAAGAATAGAGTTGATTCTTATTTAGTAGTAAGCATTGCACAAAAGTATAGATAGATTAGTTATATACAAGAGAGAAGAGATAGTTAATGCACAACATCTAAAACTAATTTTTAGATATAGTTATTGTACAAGCTAGATTTAGTGTTTACTCTAGACGATATAGATAGGAGATGAAGTAAATAACTTTGTTATTGTCTTTACCTTAGAGTATGTACAATGGTATAGACAACTGCTGTCTATAACAAGCTTGTCGGCGTACTATACACCAGGGTACCCTCTTCGCCGCACAAAAGCGTGCGTGGCCCACGTGGCGCTTAGCAAGCGGGTGGGTGCTTACACCCGCTCTGTTGGATACTAGTCCACGTGGCGTCGCGGCGCAGCGGTGGGCGATCACGCCGCCGCCGGCGCCACCAACGTGGCGGCTTTGGCGGCAAAGCGGCGGGCACGCCACGCCTCCGGTGCCGGTCCACGTGGCGTCGGCGAAGGCGGCGGTGGGCGATCACGCCGCACCCGGCGCCCGGCCAACGTGGCATGCGGACGAAACACGCCTCGTTTATTCCGCCGCCATGCAAAAGGGTGGAATGCGGTGGCTTGGCCCCAAGTTTATTTCGCCGCCAGATCGTGGTCGGCGTGCCTATTGTACCGTATGTCGGTCCCAAGGAATTTCACTCTGTGCCCGCCTCCTCGACACCTCTCACCTACATCACCGAGAGGTCACATTCGGAAGAACCGAGCGACGGCATGCGCTGCATTAATTAGAGATGAGGAACGGACAACGGCAAGAGTGTAATAAATGCGTAAGATAGGCATGATGACCGCTCTCCGAATCTGCTCATGTAAGCCCGCATATAAGGGCACTTGGGGAAAGAAAGAGGGGATCAACAGAAGAGCCGGTCACCCACAAACTTGGTAACGACCTTTTCGAGAGGCAATCCAACTTCAAGCAGAAGTAAGGTCATACCCTTCTCCATAGGGGCCTGAACTCGGGTAAAAAATCGTTGTGTTCATCTCAATTTAGACATCGAGCTCGTTAGTGTGAGAGGTGCCGGGTTTCTCTCTGCTAGGGTTAGCTAACTACCGGCCACCCCCTATCGAACAAAACCGGTCCGTAGGCTCGGCCCTGTCAGTGGAATACACCGGCTGTGGGCCGCCAGTCGAGGTAGGTAGTCGGTTTTTCCGATCATCTCTCCATGAAGTTTGGGTGTTTTTTTTCGATTCTGTGCATTTGAAGATGTTGAGTTCGCGGCGACAGGAAGGAGAAGAGTCGGGCCATACTCGAGTGTGTCCCGGCAACCTCATCAATCGCAAGATCGTCTCACTCCACCCGCAGGTCTTGGTGATGCACCGCGCGGCGGTGGGGCATCCGGCGCGCGCCGGCCATGGAAGCGCCACCCGGCCAAAACACGCATGCCGCTCGTCTTCTCTCGACCACCTCCGTTGAGCTTGTCGGAGACTCCCACCACCCCGTGGTCGCGGATCTTGCCGGCCTTGTCGGCGCTGCCCAACCCGGGTAGATTTCTCGGCGGCAGAGCATCGGTGGTGATCCGCCCCGAGGCGGTGGGGGTCTCGCTCAGGGCTCCAGCCGCTCTGGCGGCAGCGCTTGGCCCGATGGGTCGTGGCCAGGAGGAGATCTTGCAATGCGGCCGGTCCCGACCCGAAGGAACCGTGGGGACCTAAGAAGCCATCTTGATGAATCTCTTACGACGCTGGTGATCTCGCGTCGCGTCCGCGCCACCCGGCTCCGGCGGAGCGTGGCAAGCGGGTGGCTCCCGAGGATGGAAGTTCCTCACCTTCGGAGAGTCATTTTTCCGCCTCGGATCGAGTTCGTGCGCGGCCGGGCTTTGTTTATGGCATCGGTATCGGGCATTCTCCGTGATTCTGCCGTGTGGATTGGCTCGAAAAGTTTCGCCGGCCTATAGAAAGTTACGACGGCACCACCAATCCGAGGAGTTCTTGCAAATTTATACAACGATGGTGCGAAAGCACGGTGGGTCCGGAAAGTTATGGCCAATTATTTTCCGACGGCCTTTGACGGGCTCTACCCGTTTGGTTGTTGAACCTCCGCGAGGGGTGCACTCGTGGGAGGAGTTGTGGGCCTTTTTGTCGCCAATTTCTGGGCTCTTTCAATGCGGGCGTGGAGGATGATCTGCATGCCTCGAGCAAAGATAAGGGGAGTCGTGTGATTTCATCCGGCGGTTCGCCATTGCCGCAACACGATTCCCCATATTTGAAGCAATCGGTCATCATCGCCTTCAAAGAGGCGTCCCGCGACCGTAAAATGAAGGAGAAGATGACCACCGCACCATCGGCACCACCTTCGAAGTTGTTTTCCCTTGCGCATAAGTGCGCACGCAGCATGGAGGCGAGGGGCTCGGTCTGCCCCGTGGTGGCCGGGCAAGATGAAGCCGGAACCTCGGGGTTCCGGTCCGTGCAAACAAGCGCGAAGCATGAGGCAGAGAGACCCGCGTGTCTTGGCCGCCGAGTGTAATCGCGAGGGCTCGGGTCGCCGGGCGTGGCCGCCAGATCAGCGCGGCAACCGCCAGATCGGCAGGGCAACCGCCGTGAGCGGGCGTGACAATCACCGGATAGGCGTGGCGATTGCGGGACCGCGCGATAACCGTCGCGGTCGCAGGAACGATCGTCGCGGACGGAACGAAAGAGGGCCTTGGTGCCCAATTCATCGGACTGACACCCATGACTTGGACAATTGTCAAGTTGTGGATAGAATGGTAGAGCGGCGGATCAAGGAACGCCGCCCTCGTGATGAGGAGCGTCACTTTCGTGACGGTGATCGTGGTGAAGACCCCGCCCCACTGGCCTTCCAGCAGGCGGATCATACCCTGGCGTATATCTATGGTGGCTCGTCCGCCCTTCGCTCTAATACCGCTTGCAAGCGGTTGAAGAGGGAGGTGTGTCTTCTGAGGCCAAGCTCGAGGTCAGCGTCGGATGTTTGAAATGGTCGGAGGAGACGATCATCTTCGATCGAAAGCCGACCACCTCGATTGCACCCCACCTCGACATCTCCGATTGTGGTGTCGCCCATACCGGAATGTTCTACTTGGGCCGTGTCTTTGCCGTGGATGGAGGAGTTCTCTCGAGATCTTGTCCTCCACGCGTTTAGCTCTCCAAATCCCGCAGCAGATCTCCATCCGTCGTTGCCCTTTTTGGAATAGCCCCGGGTTAGTGCAATCCCCGTGGGCAGTCGCCTCCTGTCACCTTTGGAGAAAAGGATAATTATCGCACCGAGTGGATTTTGAGGTCACCGATTTTGATCTTCCCTACAATGCCTTGCTTGGCCGACCGCGCCGCCAAGTTCATGGCGGTGACCCATTATGCATATATGGTGGTGAAGATGCCTGGGACGCTTACCCATAACCGCTCGAGTGGACGGTCAAGCTCATTTACCACAAGTTTGCGCTTGATATGAGTGTTGCCACTTGTCCCGGGCGTGCGATGTCGCCTCGTCCGGAGCCCTCAAGTCCGGACCAGCGCCTCGCTGCTCTGCGGGCGAGGTTAAGGTGGTCGCCACGAGCGAGGGCGAGTCCAAAGAAACCGTCAACATTGGCGCCACCTTCATTGCAAATAGGAAGACACGCCACACCTTCCTCCGGTAATTCTCGACGTGTTCGCCGCAACCGTCCGATATGACCGGGTCCCAGTGGAGGTGATCGAGCACCGACACACGCTCCCGGCGCGCCTTGCTCGACAGAAGATCCGGTGGCAAGCTCCGAGCGCAGGATGCCATTCAACAGAGGTAGAGAAGCTATTAGGCGCAGGGTCATCAGGAGGTCACTCACCCCGAGTGGCTTGCCAATCTGTGCTTGTTAAAAATCCAACGAAGTGGCGAATGTGTGTCGATTTTACCGACCCCAACAAAGCTTGTCCAAAGACCCTTATCCCTTGTCATGAAGTTGACCTTATCGTTGACTCTACGGCAGGTTGTGAATTATTATGCTTTCGGATGCGTATTCGGGTACCATCAAATCAAGATGGCGATAGAGGATGAAGAAAAATCGCTTTTGTAACCCCTATGGGTGTCTATTGTTATGTCAGATGCCTTTTGGTTTAAAGAATGCCGATCCACTTACCAAATGCTATGCACATTACTTTTCGTCCACGATAGGACGTAATCTTGAAGTATATGTTGATGATCCGTGGTAAAATTAAAAAGATGAGGACTTGGTTCAAGACCGGAGGAGACCTTCTTCAACCTCCGGAGGAATGGTTTAAAGTCGAACCTAGAAAAGTGTGTATTCGGCGCCCCTCCGCAAGTTGTTTGGGGTTCTGGTGTCCAACCGGGAATTGAAGCCAATCCGGACAAGATAGCGGCGATTGAGCACATGAAGCCGCCAAGACGGCTCAAACAGTTCAATGTTTGGTCGGTCGCCTAGCCTCTCTTAGGCGATTCATTGCCCGACGGGGAAAGGAGCCTACCCTTATTCAAGTTATTAAAGAGAACTAATCACTTTGAATGGACGGATGAAGCTCGAAGGCCTTTGAAGATTTGAAGCAGATCTCACCTCTCCTCCTGCTCGTTTCCCTGTGCAAGGCGAACCATTGCTCCTCAGATATTGCGGCTACTCTGAAGTGGTCGATCTTTGTTCTTGTGGTGGAAAGGAAGGTGTTCAAAGGCCGCTTTATTATGTCAAGAAGGTATTACATGAAGCGGAAACCCGATATCCCCAAGCTCGAAAAATGTCAGATGCGCTCGTGGCGTCTAGGAAGTTGCGGCATTATTTCCAAGGGCGAGAAATTACTGTGGTTACGGCCTATCCATTGCGAGAAATTCTGTTCAACCGTGAAGCAGAAGGTCGTATTGCTAAGTGGTCAGTGGAATTGGGAGAGTTCAATCTTAAATTTGTTCCCCGCACAGCCATTAAAAGTCAAAAGCTGGCGGAGTTTGTTGCTGAGTGGACTCGCCGCCTCGGCGGAAGAAGCCCCGTCGCCGCCTCCCCGACCTTATTCTTTGATGGTTCGCTCAGATTGAGGTCGCAGGGCCGGTGTTGTCTTAGTCTCCCGATCGGTGACATCCTCCAAAGATGTAGTTGTTCTTGATTTTAAAGCTACTAATAACATTGCCGAGTATGAAGGTTCATCGGCAGGGTTGCGATTGCTTCAAAGACTAGGTATTCGGCGTCTTCAAGTCAAAGGTGACTCCTGGGTCATCAATCAAGTAAGGAAGGAATTTCAATGCCCCGACCCCACCATGGCGCGCATTTGGCCGAGGTCGAAAATGGAACGACACTTTGAAGGATCGATATACTCATATCCCCGACGTGATAATCATCTTGCGGATGGGCTCTCGCAGCTTGCATCCTCGGGCTCCGTCTCCGGCCGGTCTTCGGAAGAAAGACTATCGCGACCGCCCATCGCAGCCCATGATCAAGGTGGGAATGATGGTGTCACCGCCGCAGCCCTCGGTTCGTGGGGACGATGGTACGGTGCCGAGGCCTCCGGCCGTGGGATGGCGGCGTTGCCATCACGCCTCCGCTCAGGAGGGAAGGCGGTCGTTCGCCTCGGCCCAGTCCGGGAGGGAAGGCGGTGGTGCTGCCGATGCAGCGTCAGGGGAAATGTTTGGCCCAGCAAAGTACCCGGGCGAACACCGAGTGCTCGCCACGCTTGGCCGGGAAGATCAGTGGATGGATCCGATCCTAGCCTTCCTGCGGGACCAAGTGATCCCCGACGATGATGAGTCAGCTGAGAAAATAGCACGCAAGGCCAAATGCTATACTCTGGTGGATGGGGACTTATACCGCCGGAGTAGAAATGGAATTCTACTGAAGTGCATCACTCGGGAAGAGGGGAGCGCTCTGCTCCTTGATATCCATGGAGGCATGTGCGGGAGCCATATGTCCGGCCGAACGCTAGTTGGTAAAGCATTCCGCCAGGGATTTTATTGGCCTACTGCCCTCCAGGATGCTTGCGGGCTGGTGAGGACATGCGGCTTGTCGCCGCCAGCAGTCCACCGACCAGCCCAAGCTCGCAAACCATCCCGCTCTCCCGCCGTCGCGTCCGAGGCCGGATATCTGAGTCCGTTCGCGGGCCACAGGGGGTTTCACCCACCTCTTCATCGCTGTCGACAAATTCACCAAGTGGGTCAAGTGAAGCAAGATGCGCATCACGCGCTTCCGCTTTTGCCAAATTCATGCATGGGATATTCACCCGCTTTGGAGTCGCCAACCGATTATCACCGATAATGGAACCCAATTCACCGAGGTGGCGCCGAGTTTTGTGATGAGATGGGCGCCAAAGTATGTTTTGCTTTGCCGCCCACCCCAAGAGTAACGGCTAAGCCGAGCGCCAACGCGATACCGGGAAGGGCCTCAAGACGAAGGCGTTTGATCGACTCCACGTAGTAGGGCGCTACCGGATTGAAGAGCTCTGGTCAGGTTGTGGTCGCCCGCACCACCCCGTCCAGCCTCATCGGCGAGACACCTTTCTTTACGTGTATGGAGCGGAAGTCGCTTCTCCTCCGAGCCGTCATTTGGCTCTCCGCGAGTCTCGCCAATGAGGAAGGCCATGAAGATATCCGACAAGAAGATGTCAATCTCTCGAAGAAGTTCGTGATCGCCGCCTTCGTGCCGCCCGATACCAACAAAGCCTCAGCGATACCATGCCACCCGGTCTCGAGAGAACACCGGCAAGGCGATCCGGTCTTCGCAGAAGTTCGTGCCCATGCCGGGTTGTATAAGCCGCTCCCTGTGGGAGGGCCCTTTAAGGTGGTCTCAAGATCTCGACCCGGCGGTCCGATTAGCCACTGAAGACGGCCGGAATTGGCGAATTCCTACAATGTGGAGTTATTATGAAGTTTTATCCTCTGAAAAACTGTAAGTACCTAGTGATTCGCCTTGATCAGCCCTGGGATGAATCTACCCCTTAACTGATCGGCGGTCATTGGTTGTTAATAATGTTATTATCTTTGAGATTTTTGACTTATTTATTACTCCATTTCTTATACCCTATGGAATGGTTTATGTGTGGATACTATTGGTCCTCGCGCCCGACAACTCCTTGTTGATCCATAATTATGCCCGTGTTTGTGCCGAGTAAAGACGGGTAACTAGGAAGTGGGTTTGTACGGTGTTCAAATGCGCTTTAGACACCTCGGGTTGGCTTTTGAAGCACCGATGGTTGTTACTGCAGTATCACCGCCTAGTACCCTTCCCGAATTCACGCTTTTACACAATGCCATAGGCCGATTTTGAGAAAAGCGGCGCAACATGGAGGTCAAAGCGAGTGAACCAATATTTCCCAGCGCAATTCTGAACTATCATGATCTACATTGTATGTGATCTCAGATAGTGTTCATCTACCTTGGCCATATCCGCATGTGTGCGCGGTCGTGACCGTAAGGTTTTGGCCCGATTCAAAGGGATAAATCTAATAGTGTACACGAGCTCGACCGCCGCCTAGCCGCTTGGGGGCCGGTCGCCAAGATTCGACCGCCGCCTGCCAGGGCTGGGGGGCCGCCCCATCACTTAGGCTGGGCGCCCGCTAATGCGTAAGCCAGATAAGTGTTCTGAATAACACTCTCGCTTGTACGCTTATGAGAATGCTAAAATTAAACAAATTATGCATGGTTATCACGGATGTTGCAAATCTGACGGCTCCTTGGTGATAAAAGGAAAGTCTTCATGCAGAGCGCTTAGTAAAGCTAAGTACCTGTGGTGTAAGTTGGGCACGGAACTCAAACACGGCTCAGACGCCTCGTTGGCTCTCGAAGCACCACTTGGTTGTCACCGTTGAGTGCCGCCGCCCAAAACCGCTCCCGAAACTTACTACTTTCTGCGCCACACGGGGCACAATTCTAAGAGATCACAAGGATTTAAGTTCCGAAGAGATTTCAGCCAATGATAACCCTGCATAAAATATTGACGGCGAAGTTATTATGTGCTTAAATGCGGACCTTTATGCTTCAAAGTTGCCTTTGCCTAAGTCCCATATCACTTATACGTGTGATGCTTACGCCAGGCCGCCACATTCAATCTCTGCAGAATTTCGGACATTGCCTAGGCTTAGAAGCCTAATTAGTGCTTTAGCCGAGTCGCACATCGCCACCTAGCAATTTCAAAGATGCAATATCGGATGAGCATGGCAAAAGGCATGAAGGTAAAATCGAAAACATCCATTACAACTAAAGTTTGTTAAAGTGTTCATGCGTAATAAAGGAAAGGGGATCGATCAACAAAAGAAATAAACACGAAAAGTGGAGCGGTGGCCCACCCTTCACTCGTCGCCCACGCCAATATCGCCGGGCGTTTCTTGCTCCGCCACCGGGTGGCGACGCCCATGACCGGCCGCTTTGACCGCAATGCTTCGCCAAGCGCCGCGGCCGCTCAGACTGCTTCCTCGGGCGGCGTCTCCCACGATGCCGCCATTGCCGCCATAGGATCCAGAGAGGCAGCGCCGCCCAAAGATGCAAAGACAAAGGTCGCGGTCATCGCCAAGAACCTCCTGCCCCTCCTGGCGGAGCGTGGCGGCGGTGGGCGACTCCCCGCCTCTGCGGCTGGTTGGTCGCATGGGCGCATCAGAGGGCGGTGTCTGGAGAGGTGTCCAACACCACGCCCAAAGGCTCCGAGCATCTTTTGATGCGCAGAATGCTCCCTTGAGCATGGTGGTGAGATTGCGCTGAGGCGGGCGGCCTCATACTCGGAGGTCTTCGCGCCGCCTTGACCCTCTCCGCCTGCTGTCGCACGGCGATCGTATGGATCGCGGTGGTCCTTTCTGCGCCACCACTGTCTCGACCTCTCCCGCTCCGCGCCCGCCACATCGATGGCCCCGTAGTTGTCTCGCCGTCTGCTCCATGCCCACGGCCGTGGCAAGGAGGCGCTAAGCGAGTCAGGCAAATTGCCGAGTTCGGTGAAGAGCTCAGGGCGTTCAGCGGCAGATGGCGATGATCCGGGGCGAGTTGGAGAGGTGCTTGCCGGCTGCCGGGCCGCCTGCCTCGGCTCTACGGTGGTGGCGGCGGCGGTGTCCGAGCGAAGCCTCCTGCCGCTCGAGGCGCAGCGGCGCTCGCTCCTCGGAGGTATCTTGGGGTCGGCCTCGGCGTCGCCCTCAAGTTGGCCGCCTTGGGAACCTCAAGCCCGCCTCGCCGAGTGGCGGCTTGGGTCCCCGCGGCGAAGGTGGTGGCGCCAGGAGGAAGTCGCACACCGGAGTTGAAGGAAAAGGCGGTGGAATCGGTGCCGCAGGGTCGGCGCCGTGGTCGTTTAACAGCGCCACAGACCGCACCGATGGCGGGCAGGCGGGCGCGGAGGTGAAGGTACTCTGGCGCGCGGCAGCGCGCGTCTTGATTGGTGTTGCGATTAGGCGGCGCAACCGCCTGCGCTGGTTACCGCCACCTTGGACCGTGGCGGCGAAGTTTCGCCATGAGCGGCCTTCTTCATGTCCGGACCTACGGTGTCCGGACGAGTGGCCGCTGCCGCCGCCCGACGATGGGAGGGGAGCATCCTCGATCGTCGGTATGGCGCACCACGGCAAGGCCGGTGGAGTCCATGGCGGTAGCAACTGACGATTCTCAGCGTTTCATGGACTCCAATCGGCGAGCGGCCGCGAATGAAGGAAAGTCGGTGCCGGGACCGACAAGCATGAGCCCGTAAAGCCACCGGCGATCGTGGCCCATCCAAGTTTCCCGCAGCTGGCCAAAGTTAAAAAAGGACTGCCGGTTGGTAGGGAGCAACGCAGAAAAAGTACAGATGCGAAGAAAGCTAAAGAAAAATAAAGACTTACGGCCGGGAAAGGTGCGGGTGATATCGTCGTCGCTTTATCGCCACGCCATATTTGCGAACACGGCGGCGAAGGGGGCTAAGTCTTCGGGATACGAAATCCCTGACGACCAGCGCCCCAGTTAAACCGGCGTCCCGCAAGCTGTTGATGCGGGCCGCCATTGCCCGGAGCTCCGCCGTCTCTTCGACAAAGAGTTCGATTCTCGATGACCGCCGGCTGTCTTGGGCACCCCAGTAGCATCGATGTCATTGTCGTTATTGACGACACCCACTCGAGCGCCAGCCTTCCAGTTTGACCTGGGCTGGAAGGGAAGATAGTGGGCGGCCATCCCGTCCCGAAGACGGAAGTGGCAGCTTCAATGAGCTCACCGCTCGAGGAGGCGCGGTAGAGGAAGAAATGGCGGAAGAGTGGGAGATTCGGCATCACCCCATGAACATTTCCGCGAGAGGTGTGCGAAAGTGGCGAGGAAAATGATGGAGTTGGGGGTGAGGTGAAGATGATGGATTTCGTAGAAGTGAAGGACGGTGAGAAAAAAATCAGAAAAAGGCGGTACCAGGCCCGCCATGATGCCCCACACGAAGATGATGATCTCGCTTACGGGCACTGTGGTGTGGGGTCCCACGGAAGAAAAGAGGGCCTCCAAAGACGATGGTGTGGAGTCTCCCATCGTAGGAGTCCACCGTGGAAGCGGGAATGGATGGCGCGGGAGGAGCCATGAGAGCGAAAGTAACAAGAGACAAGAAAAGCTTGGAGGAAGAAGACGAAGTTTGCAAAGAGTACCAAAAGCGCAAACGCCAAAGCGGATGGATCTATATGTATCCCCACTCATACCGACGGTTCACGAAAGGACAAGGTTGTGCGCCGCTTGGTCCCAAAGAAAAATTAATGGATGCGGGGAAGGAATCGAGGCTGCATCCCGATGAGTGATGGCCCCATCCAAGAATGCACCCCAGCATTTAATGTAAAGATCTTGAAAACCTATGATGTGCTTTCTTGGGCCCGGCTACTCTTGGGCGTACTATACACCAGGTACCCTCTTCGCCGCACAAAAGCGTCGTGGCCCACGGGCGCTTAGCAAGCGTGGGTGCTACACCGTCTGTTGGATATTAGTCCACGTGGCGGCGGGCGAAAGCGGGCGATCACGCCGCCGCCGGCGCCACTAACGTGGCGGCTTTGGCGAAGCGGCGAGGCGGCACGCCGCCCCGTGCGGCCACGTGGCGGCGGGCGAGCAGCAGGGCGATCACTACTCGCCGCCGCCCGCCACTAACGTGGCGGCTTCGGCGGCAAAGCGGCGGCACGCCGCTTCCGGTGCCGGTCCCGTGGGCGGCGGCGGCGGGGCGATCACGCCGCCGCGGCGCCACCAACGTGGCGGCTCGGCGGCAAAGTGGGCGGCACGCCGCTTCCGGTGCGGCCCACGTGGCGTCGCGGCGAAAGGCGGTGGCGATCACGCCGCCGCTGCCCGCCGCCCGCCAACGTGGCATGCGGACGAAAGCACGCCTCGTTTATTCCATCGCCATGCAAAAGGGTGGAATGCGGGTTGGCCTCTGAAGTTTTTTCGCCGCCGCATCGCGTGTCGGCGTGCCTATTGTATCGTGCATGTCGGTCCCAAGGAATTTCGCCATGCACCGTTCCTCGACACCTCTCACCTACATCCACCGAGAGGTCACATTCCGGAAGAACCGAGCGACGGCATCTTGCCGGCATTAATTAGAGCCGAGGAACGGACGGTGCAAGAGTGTAATAAATGCGTAAGATAGGCATGATGACCGCTCTCCGGATCTCGCTCATGTAAGCCCGCATATAAGGGCACTTGGGGAAAGAAAGAGGGGATCAATGAAGAGCCGGTCACCCACAAACTTGGTAACGACCTTTTCGAGAGGCAATCCAACTTCAAGCAGAAGTAAGGCATTACCCTTCTCCATGGGGCTGAACTCAGGTAAAAATCGTTGTGTTCATCTCGAATTTAGACATCGAGCTCGTTAGTGTGAGAGGTCTTTGGGTTTCCCTCTGCTAGGGTTAGCCAACTACCGAAGCCACCCCCCTATCGAACAAAACCCGGTCCGTAGGCTCGAGCCTGTCAGGTGGAATACACCGACAAAGCTAAAACATGTCATTTATAGACAGCGTTAGAGACAACCCATGCAATGGTATAGACAGCTCATTTATGAGTAGACAGCTTCTTCCCAGACACAATCTGTCTTGATTCTTGTGCTAGAGTCGATTCTAGATTAAGAGACGGCTCAACTCTCTAGATGCACCCTCTCTCATCCACATCATTTTTTATTCTACATGGCATAACTTAGAGACTGCTGATATGGACATTGTACATACTCTTAGGGAGGTAAAACTAAAGTAGTTAGCCAGTAAAAGTGTAAAACTAGAGAGGTATGGTGCTACAAATTACAAATTTCTTCGATCGCCAACAGTTATGTTTTGCACGAAGATATAGTAGTACTTTCGACACTGTAACTATCAATATTTTTAAAATATTTAAATTATATACATAAAAATCATATGTATACATTTGCATGAAAAATACTTTTATAGTACTATAATTTTATTAAATTTTATAAATATATTAAAATAAAATTATGAACCGAGGGAGCGGTAGCTGCGTGCAGTTTGACCGTGCATGGAATCAGCCAATAGTATAATATTGTGTGCTTTGGAAGCTTCGCTAGATGTGGATCTCTATGGAAGTGCGTGTAATATAATACATGCTTATATTAATGATTTTGTTTATAGTATAAGATGTATTTTGTATTTTAATATAAAACTAATATGATGTTTCCTAAACAACCCTATAATAAATATATATATTTATTTTATATTCTCTACGTGTATGTATTAAATATAATACTTAGTAATAATAATTAGAAATAATTTAATTATTTTTAATATTTTTTAGCCTATACGATAATAGAAGAAATACGGGTCGTAGATCTGGACGGAGGCAGTGGAGTATTCAGGTTAGTTTGCCTGCGATGGAAGTGCTCTGCCTCGGTGAACGAGAGGCGCCTTGAGAGTCAGTGCCGAAGCTGATGGATCACTTTTGACTTCTCCATCTCCATCTCCATTGATGTGCAGTTCCCATCTCCATTTGGTGGACCGGAGAAGTGTAATTAGGACGACGGCGGAATTGAACTAGTAGTAGCTGCTAGCCAAATTAGCTGTGCGGTCTCCGTTCTAGACACTTCTGTAGCGAGCCCCAGTCTAATTAAACTCCTGTCTACTCTACTGCCTCTACTACATACAATCGAAGTACAGTACGCCTCTCTCACCTAGCGACGTGTCAATGTAAACCCGCTGAAAACGACGATTCACTTGCAGTTTCTCCTACGCTCGGAACTAATGGCATATACTGACAGTCTGACAATGTCTGATATAAGTGTATCTTACGTCAGATAAAAACAACAAAGAAACAACTTCTACTGATGATTTGTTTGTCGTGCGCATCTATAAACTAATTAATTTATGCATGAGCCCATAAATTTCCGTGATCAAACATGAGTATATAGACGGCTTCTTTCCTACAACGAGCAACGAAGCCGTCGTTTTGTATCGGAGCACGGGCCACTGCCGTCCTCTCGCGAAGAGACGGCAAGCGCCTCTCTCTTCATTAATTCTATGCCACATAAGATGATAAAGATTACGTGATAATTTATAGACGACTCATTAATTACTGTTGTACATGCCTTTAGGGTCGGCTCGACTCGATCCGAGCGGTGATTCCCTTCGTCTCGTCCTCCGTGGTTAGAGGTGCTAATTCGGTCATGAATTCATTCATGCTATTATGATGGTCTTCATTGTTGACTTATTACAGCGGTACTATCGTGGATCGTGTTTACCGATGCGCAGACGCAGAAGCTACTGAAAATCAAATTTTACGTAGCTATCAAACTCATTACCACAGTATCAGGCATCGATCCTGCCGCTTTTGTGCATCCTGCTGTGCCGCTTTTGTGCTTGGGCACCAGTTCACCGTTCGGTGTCTGCCGACAGTAGTAGCATATTGTGGGCAACCCACCGTTGGCCTTTTCCACGTTATTATTCTGTACTCGTCATGTGTGTTGATGTGACAGGTGTTACGTGGCTACATCATAGACAGGGCAGTTTACATATGGGAGGCTTGGCTTCCTACAGCGCTTGCATGATCCCTTGCTCTGAGGTACCAACCACCTTTATTTTAGAAGAAATATTTACCGTTAATTAAGGGATGGATAAGTTTGGACTACAAGAATATGTTAACATGAGTATTTTAGTAGTATTTTTAGAGCTAACCCGCTGTCTCAGAGCAGTCTCAGTCCTCCACCTCAGCTGGTGTCCATAGAATTAATTACGTTGCCAACTAAGCAAAAATCTGATGTGGCATAGAAATTAAGGAAGGGGGAAAAGAAAAAACAAAGAAACCATGTCTCATCTGAAACCTGTTGTTGGTACCAAGGCACAAGAAACGAGTAAAATCGGGGTCGGACGTTTATGCGCTCTTACCAAACTGTGTTTGTGGTGCATGCATTGGTTTATTACTCTCTCTCTCCTCTAGACACTACTCATAGAAACCATGGGTTGAAACTGCCCTTATCTTCTCCTTAATTTTCCTAACTCACAACCGCCTGAGTGTGACTAGTACAATTATTCGGCAGTACTGTACATCTCCTTGCCTCCTCCTCCACCGGCGCTCCTCCAAACCAGTAGCCTCCCCACCATCCCCTCCTCCGCCAGCCCTCATCCACAGGCATCATCCCTTTTCCCTCCTCGACCAGCTCCCCCTCAATTTATCCATCCATACCCATGTCAGAAATATGATGGCTTTCCTCATCTTCAATCTTTAGCTAGCATTGCAATCCTAGATAAGCGCTGAGAGAGAATATATATGTACTTCTTGTTCAAATATTTAGTCAGTCTAATATATGGTTACATAGTATGCAAAAATAATGGGAATGCTATGTGATTTATGCTTAATTACATAGTTTTATATTCAGATACACAGCCGCGATTAGATGATTGTAGGCTGAAATAACCCGAAAATTTCAAAAATGAGTTGATTTATTTTATTTGGTTTTTCCTTGACTTTCTCAGATTTTAATCCACATTATTTCGGATGTTATTTGCCACTTTCCATTTTTGGCCGAGCACCCGAAAATTCGCTTTCCCCTTTTTGATTTCCGCCTCCACCCCACTTCAGCCCGATCAGTCCCGGCCCATTTTATTTCGGCCCAGCCGCGCCAGCACTTTTCTTTCCCTGTTCTTCTTCCCGAATCGCCTCCCACCGAAATCGCTCGGCCGCTGTTCTTCTCCTTCCCGCGCCATGACCCAGCTACTTGCACTTCTGACCAGCCTCTCCGCGTCGCGACAAGCCAACCCTCCCACGCCAGTGTCGTCTTCCTCCTAATGCAATACCGCCACACTGTTGACTTCACGAAAGCTGCGGCACCATCATCACCGCGCCGCTGACCACCTTGCTTTATTTTGTCGCCACTAGCTCTGCCACTTTGCGCCGCACCCTAGCACCCTCTTCTCGGCCAGCCATGAACTTGTCGCCACGCCCAGAAACCGCGCCAAAGTCTTCTCTCTCTCTCCACCCTCCACGCACTATGAAAAGCCATGCCGAGTCCCTTTTCTCTCCTTCCCCGAGCCCGTTTTCACCACCACCGAGTCCACCGCTATTTATCGGTTGCGTTTTCTCGCGTTAGATTCAACGTCGAATGTAGATTGACACGAGTCTCGGAGCAGAGCAAGACGTCTGTGAGTCGTCGCGAGAACAAGAGCCGTTCGAGGCGGACACGACATCGACCGTCTCTCGTTAGGCGAACCTTTAACCTCGCAAGGCAAGCCACACTCCTTGAACATGTTTGATCCCATTATCCCGTATAATTACTGTATGTATTTAGTTACTGCATTTTGTCTGTAAATAGAGTAGAAATCTAAAAAAAGAGCTAGATTGGAAAGACTTGACTAGTTAAACCCACTTCCTTGTTAAAACCCTGTTGAGTACGCCATATTCATTTGTAACCCTAGATTATCAATAATGAACTATCGTAGGTTAGCCATATTAATAAACATTTCTCTTCTTTTATTATTTAAAACCCCCGGGTCTTGACTCGGGGCACATTTACAAAACCTACTACGGTTTGGGGCCCATAATTGGGCGGACCACGAGAGGTGCATGCTGGCCCAATCCCCAAACCGATGACAAGCCCAGTGTGGTGTGGAAAGGGTACAGGAGATACCGGTGGTGCGGTGTGTGTCGGGCTTGTCTTCGGCAATTAAGGATCAACCCCTGGGCAAAGTAAATAACTCAGTCCCCTCTCAACCACGAGTTGGGTCGGTCAGCTCTGTTGGCCTGGCCCACGTAGCCCGGTATATTGTCTTTCCCCTTGGAATGCCTACAGGTGGACCCCCAGTCTTTGTTGGAAGGATGGGGAGCGTTGAGGTTAGGGGTGGAACGGAATGGTGCGCCATTCTGCGGTTTTCTACAATGAGATTCCTTAGTTGGTCGGCCGAGTAGGTTCACTTTGGCCAAGTGGGCGGCTGAACCGAGGATGTGCACCGCCATCTTTGGTAGGAACTAAAGAGGGGGAATTCAATGAAAGGTTATGTTAATCTCGGTCCGGCCGCATGCATAAAAGTTGCATGTTGATCTATAGTGGCACTAACTAATCGTAGATATCTTGTGGGTAAAGTTGAGTAGCTCTGCAGAGTGATCTAAATGGTATTCGAATCTGGCCGTGCTTACGGTTAATGAAGTGGGTTAATTTCGGTGATTCCGAATCGAGCTTGAGTAGTCTTGATAATAAATTGCCGTGTCGGATTTTGTTAAAAATCGCTGGTGGTGTTGTGATAATGATGATGATTGATTGATTTATGTTTCTTTTGTACTATACTTAATCCTAGGTCATGCATCCACCAAATAATTAAACTTATGCCAATTCCTTGAAATCCCATGCATGTAATATTCAGAATTTCCGTGTGGTTTGTTGAGTACGGTTGTGTACTCACCCTTGCTCCTAACCTATCTTTTAGAATTTCAAGAAGATGACGAGTTCCAGGAAGACGTAGATGGCGATGCTATTTGGTTTTGAAGGCCTTGATCTATCTGCTCGAGCCTTTCCTGTGGTTGTTTTTGGTAATGTATCTGGTGCCAGCCATACCTTTTGTAAAACTCTGGCCGTTAGGCCCTTAATTTATCTATAAAGTATTCGCATTTGCTCTTATGTCTAGCAATGTACACTTGGTTACCTACAGCTAAATTCCTGAGTAGCTATGAAGGTATTTATACGCACCCCCTAAAAAGGACGGTCCGTTACATAGGCATCGTGGTTCTAAATTAAACGACTGCAGTGTGAATCCACGATAAGCAAACAAAATACTTATGTACTCTTCTACCAATTCTTTAAATGAATAACTAGCCCACAACTTAAGTACCTCTCAAAAATATCATTAATTATAGATCTTGTCCATCCATTTCGCTGGTTTTATAGAGAATCTTGTAACGTAGCTGCAAGTGGCGCTGGCACGCATTATCGATCATTCGTTCGTTCTTGTACTACTAGGCACTAGCTCAACGCCTCAACATGTTAGGTCGATCTACCGCTGAATGAATTGCCTGAATTGAACTATTAATTAATTAATCTGTTTTTTCACTGGTTAATATCACTACAATATAAAGTACACGTCGATACAGACTTGTCAGAAAATTTGAGAGTGCACTTTCATCCTCATATTTTTTTTTGTTGAAATTTTGGCGTAAGCTCTGCTCAAGATATAGAAGGAGATAACAACAATTTGAGCATGTGTGCACACACACCACACACGCACACACCCCACACACACACACCCGCACACTGCCCCAGCACCCAATGCGCACCGAGCGAGCACGGAGGCTCGAACCTGGGTGGCCAGCTCGCAGCACCGCGCGGCTTGCCAAACGAGCTAGCGCTCGTTCGCACTTTCATCCTCATATGAAGATACGGTTGTATTGATGGCAATGTTTGATATGGGTGTTCATCGACTGTTGCCCTTCCTTGTTATTTTAAGCTTTTATGTATTAGACCTAAGAGCTCTTGAGTTCAAGATCCGGTTAGAGCAATAAAAAAAATAATTGTAGTATACTTCTATTCTATATCTTAGCCAAAGGTGGAGGCAGCACCCGAGCTAGGCAGATGCCCGTCCGAGCTTACAGGCATTGCACAAGGAGGCGGCTCGTGGAGGCAGCGGTGCAGCAGGCCCTGGAGGCGGCGGAGCAGCCTCGATGGAGGGTCTGGACGGCACGACAAGGGAGGAGGGTGAGCATTTTGTGTCGGAGCGAGGCACTGCAGGAGGCCGGGCGGTAGAGCAGGGCCTCAACGGCATGGCGGCCGGTGGAGTTGAGAAGAGGGTGACACAGGCGACGGAGCTAAGCAGGGGTGGCACGCCCTAGGTGCACACTGGTTATTTCAAATTTTCAATCACATGGTCGGGTAAAATTAGTATTTCAATAAGTCCATTTGGACTTTACGAATTTCATAGCCGTGGCAGTGTCGGCTGTGAGAAGTGACTGGTGAGGACTGAGTGAGCCGGCTATTCTGGTATTTTGGTGTATTATTTAGACGTGATCAGAACAATAATGGTATGTGAAGCACTAATTCAATATTTCACTGTGAATATATTTTTAATGCTATATGATGCACTAATCAGCATATTTTTATCTTGCGGAGTCTTTTTGGTGTTTGGTTGGATTTTTGTTGATGAATCGTCGAAGCGTTAGTAGTGTCATATTGGGGTATTTTACTTATCTTTCTTTGTTTTCATCCATAGAATGTTCACATGTGTATTAGACCATTTTTTTTAAAAAAAAACTTCTTCCATTATCAATTTTGGTTATGTGATATGTATATGGACTTGTTCGCATTTATTAGGCATAGTTAAGCTTACCTAGGCTCTCAAAATTTCTTAACTCTGCCACTGGCACTACCCTTGAGGGAGACTACACGTGAGAGAGAATGTTAAAGTATAAATGAATTATCTTTTTTGATTAACGTAAGTTTTTAGGTGAATTGATTAGCACGTGTAACTCCATATACAGTTGGAAAAAGAGAAGAAGACAAAATCTATTCATAGGTGTGCATGCACCGATGATAGTAGTTATAGCTTATAGGCTTTATATCCTAAGCAGGAGGGAGGCCAGCAGGAAGAAACCGAAGCAAAAGCGAATCGGATGCATACCGAAATATAGTACAAGGCAACCGTACGTAGTACATCATCTTCAGGTCGAGAGTAAAGATGCTCTTGTAGCTAGGGCAGTGACAACTCCGGTATTTATGCGCGTGCACGGATGCTCTGTTTAACCGCCACCATCCCCTTCCAACTCTTAATAACGTCTCCTTAGAGCCTGTTTGTTTCTGCTTTGAATTCTCTAAAGTTCGATTCGGATTGTGGTTATAGAGTTCGATTCGAATTCAAAAGCATATACGTGGATTGTAGATTCTGTGTATATGGGTGAAATTTGGATTGTGAGAATCGATTCTAGAATCGGGTTGTTTGTTTCGATTCGCTTTTGAAATTTAGAATCAGAATCGTGTTTAAAACAAATATGCCCTTACTCAATTAGGTGGACAATCGCTCTTCCACATGCTTCAATTAGTTACTAATTGTTCACATCTGGACTGACGCACTAGCCTACTTTTTTTTGCGAATTCGCTTCATGCCATGCCTAGTCAATCATTGCCCCGTGTGTTTGCAGCACATGAATTTTACAGAAATTTCGAAAGAAATAGTGCGATTTCTTCGAGGATCCAAGTTGTTCTAGATTTGATCAAGTTGCTCTAGATTTGATCCAAGTGACAGGAAACATCAATCCAGTCATCCATCCCCGGGTAACGGCAAAAGCAGCTGCCGATACTCCTATATACGAGTATTCCATTTCCGTCGTATGCTGTGTTTTTTTAAAATAAAATTAAGGATAGAAGCTCTATCATTCATTTTATGAGCGAGAAAATAACAATAACATCTAACCAATACCAGTACATTACTATGCTGACCATAAACGGACCACTGCCATATACATCACCATCCCGACCCGAAACTAGAGGGCTGGACACTGATCAAACCACGGACGCACGACTCTAACAACGGCACATCGATCACCACAGAGCTCGCCACGAGACAACGACACCGTGACCCTTCTAGAGGACATCTGCTAGCCAGAGCACCACAACCACAACGTATGCTGCGTTTGAGTGTGTGTGTGTTTACCATAGGCTCCATAGTCCTCGAAGCTTCTCCCCAGTTAACTCCGTACTCGATCGTCCATAATAATACAGCACTTGTAGGTGAAGTCAACGTCGCAATTAATTTGTTGGAATCTAGATGATCAGCAGTGGTACTCGATCGCTGTCCTTCCATCTTCGCTGGATGGATGGATGACTGACTGATAAGGATCGATTCAATTACTACCTGGAAACGAAGAAACATGGAATTTAAACAGTTGCCAAGGGCAAGAGACAATTTGGATTAACCCTTCAGAGGGCAGTTCTGCAAGGATACGCGTCCGGCATTCACCAACAAAAGTATGGGCCATTGCCAAAAATTAAAGATCAAACCCTAAAAACAAGAAAAGGAGGATTTCGGACAAGACACTTGGCCCGTTTACGACGTAAAGCATCATCTGGGCTGGGTCGAACGGTGGCACATACGGAATTTGTCCTGCTAAGCGTCTGTTGGAAACAGGGGAATAGATCCTGATTTTTTTTTTCTTTTAAAGCGGCCCAAATCCTTAGAATTTAGTTCCAATTTGAGTTGAATTTTCAAATTCATAGAGCAATTGCCCTAAACTTGTCTTAATAAGGTCTGATCTCAACAATAAGCAGCTAAATTGATAGACCATGTGAAGATTTACCTATGTTTGTGATGAGTAAGGTGTACTCAGGTTTGAGTTCAATTTAAATTGATTTTCAAAATAAAATAATTTGAGTTGTGTTTGTCTCATGCGGTACTACCGGCCCTAATAGTGGTAGTACCAACCTACGGCACTACTGAACCCAGGCGGCGATAATGCCGACCTACGGTTGTTCGGAGTTTTTCTCTGAGTTAAGCTGAGTGCCACTACCGGACTTTGGAGAGGTAGTACCGGGGTAGCAGTACTAACAACCCATAGATGGCGGTAGATATTTTTCAGAGAAGGTCTTCGCACAGATTTGAGAGCGAGCAGCACTATAGGCTACTGGGGAGCAGTAGTACTGGCCAACGGTACTACCGGTTCCTAGTATGCGATGGTACCGACTTTGTCTGCGAAGTTGATAATTGAATTTTGAATTTGTGTCAGGTTTATTATATATCAATTTGGACATTGTTATGTGACGTGTTTTCTTATTTTTGATGGTTACAGAATGATGGTGCTAGGTCATAGTAAGGCGGAGGATAACCGGGACTAGGCGAGGTGCACCGGAGATCTAGACGGTCGAGGATCGTTGGAGGATGATCGGAGACGGAGACATTGTGAGCCTAGAAGAAAAGGGAACATTTAAGATGATAGCTTGAAGCTTCTCGGATCAAGAAGGACCGTTAGATTACGGTTTAGATAATAGAGTAATGGTCAAGTTAGCTTACTTTGAGAAGTGTGCAAAACCCGTTATGTTTTTAGGTTGCGGGTTAGCCCATATACGAGCGAGGGAGTGAATCTCACTCTTGATGAAGTTGCTTGAGGGCCAAGAAAGTCATTCAAGGGTGGAGATTGTTCCGAGGTTGCTATAAATAAAAGGGAAGAAGGGTGTCGCCCCCTTAAAGGTTTTTTTGTACTCCTTTAAACTTTGTCCACTTTATTGTGAAGTTTTGTAAACTTTACTCCTAAGAAATAAAAGTTTCATTTTCTTACTTCTGAATTTACTTTCAGCGTTTATATTATGCTTTAAATTCAGTATTTACATTTCGTAATTTAAATTCTTGCAATTTAGTTTCCGTACATTTTGTTTTGCCTCCCCTACTTCTAAATACTTTTGATTTTTTTACCAAAGATGAATGATTGATGGATGAATATTCTTTAGATCATATCCTCATCATCTAGGTAATATTTTGCAAGAACTCGATCTTTTTGCTCAATTTTTGAGAAATCTTTATAGGTTGTGTTCGAGCTTCTTGTGTTCTTTCTTACTGTGATAAGTGGGAGGATATCTAAGATCACTTTGATCATCAAAACCCACGAATAAGTCTAAGACCAAGATTTTGATTTTTGCGGTTTTAGTGCACTTTTCCTTTGAATCGAAAAAGATCAGAATTTTGACGTCAATACCTTGGATTGAAGGTTGGAATAGATTCTTGATATTCATAAGAAGATGCATACAAAATTTCATGGGTGTTGGTCTAACCGATATAAAGTTATATCGAATTTCGTTCGAAGATGGTGTTGTGTTCTTGTTATGTTCTTAGAGCTGGCACTACTATCCATACATAACAGTAGTACCGCTCTTCCTGCACTACCACCCCCTATGCTACTGTAGTACAGGCTAGAGCGAATTTTATCTAATTTGCTCTTTTGCGCTTAAGTGTTTCTAGTAAAATTCTGGTTGGATCCTTTGCGTAGAGAAAATTTTAATTATTATTATTTACCCCTTTCTAATGTTATTTAGGTCCTTCACGCGTACTTGAATTCTTATATCACCGAGCAACAGTTAGATTACATCCATCGTTTTTGCATTGCCAACTGGCATTAACTCCCCATTACCCCCCTCGAAGCTGGCAGAGTCCCATTGAACTATGATCAATAGTTATCTGTTTCGGCCCATTTCATCTGGATCAGTATCTGCCTTAATTAATACGCCTTTTCTTTCCTCAACAACACATCCTATCATCATACGTACTTCATATGGGAGGAAGACAATTCATAAAAAAAAAACTCTGAACATATTGTGTAAGCTGTTACAATCATGTATACAGGGGAGAGCACGGATACATGCGCATACTAAACTGTGTACATTCATATATAACTTTAACAGATCTATAATTCCTAGCTTTGACAAAAAAAAAGAATGGAATCGATGCTACCTCTCGCTCGATCTACCTCTTTTCATGGGGGAGGAGGAGAAGACAAGGAAGAGAAAGAATGGGCAACTTTAGTAAGGACGTGATCAACCACCCGGACGCAGAGAAACTGTGGGTGCCGTGCGTTTTGAGCGACAGTGGTTAGTGGATGCAGACGCCGGGGAGCTTCCAGTGGAACCTGCCGGACCTCTTGTCGTCGGGCGGCGCGGCGGTGTAGTTCCTCCAGACGTCGAGGACGCCGCGGAGGTCGTGGAGCTTGGCGCCGAGGCCGACGCAGCAGTTGGCGTGGAGGGTGCAGATCTTGTTGAGGTCCTTGCTGAGCTGGCAGAAGCCGCTGATGTAGGTGGTGTCGAGGAACTGGATGGCGAGCTGCAGCCTGGCCGCCATCTCGTGCTTGATGAGGTTGAACACGTCCTGCTCGTGCTTCCCGTAGAAGCGCCACCGCCCCGCCTGCCACTGCCGGTAGAACTCGACCGTCTTCTCGCTCGACCGCACGAACAGGAAGCCGCCGTTGGGGAAGTTGCCCAGGCTGTAGGGGTCGCCGACGAACACGTCGCTCGAGATGGCGATGTCCGCCGCCATCGAGATGTGCCGGAACGGGTCACGGAACCACATCACGTCCACGTCCTGCCAGCCGTTCAATGCCAGCGTTAGCGACAACAGCACGAACAGAGATCTCTACTCTAGCTAGGACAGCATTATTACCACCCATAATTCGAGCCATCTGTTTCCAGCTTCCACCAATTATTCAAGCACCGATAGCGAACGATTGATCGATTAGCCGATTAGGATTTACTCATCACTCGTCTGGACGGTCCGATTCCGATGGCATTGAAACACGTCTTGCCTCGCCCCATGGTGGGTCCAGAAAAACAAACCGTGTGAGCTATCTATACTTGCTATGGAATCTCCGAGCTTTTCACGTTTCAGCAGGTGATAAAACCACGAGTTCCAACCCGCTGGATCGACGCGGCGGAGCACGAGCATGGTATGGTCAAACTCCAAATTAAACAGCACTACTCCCCTCCCGTGGACATTTCAATCCAGCACAGAGACGATGTGACTTGCCAGTTTGTGACTCTTGTGATACGGTATCATCTTAACTGTCTGTGTGCACGATGTATAATCTCGAGATAGCAAGGGCCCTTTGTTTTTGATTTGGATTCTCTAAAAACCGATTCCATATTATGGCTTTAATTTTAGATTCTAAATTCTGGGTTTGCATTTAGTATGTAATTATTTAGAACTCCCAGTGGTATTCTTATATTTGCATTCTTTAGAATCCACAGAAACAAATATGAAGTGGATTGTAGATTCTAGTATATATCGATATGCTGCACTATGAGAATCGATTTCTAGAATTGAACTATTTATATTTTTATTTAACTTTTGAGGCCGGAATCCGTAGAAAAAACAAATTAACCCTGAAAAGCAGTAACAGCGAGTGACTGACCGTGAATAGGAAGTTGTATCCGAGCTCGAGGACGACCTGCTGGAACCGGTTGCGCCCCCACATCATCTCGAGGTAGTCCTTGCTCATGAACATCTTCTCGGAGCGGTAGTCGACGCCGGTGGTGGTGCGGAGGAAGTAGCAGTGCCGGTGCACCGCGCCGCACTGCTCGTACGCCGCCGGGTCCATGGTCACGATCACCAGGTGCTCCAGCAGCCGCGCCACGCCGCCCTCGCCCAGCCGGAAGCTCTCGAAGAAGAGGTCCAGCAGCGACCCCGGCTTCGTCCACGCCGCGTTGATCTGCGTCATGATCACCGTCCGGTCCTCCGTCGCCGCCCGCCGCAGCACCTCCTCCAGGTCCCCGTACGGCGATGCAGCCTATCAATAATTGCAGTTCATTACATATATAAATAAATCACAACTGTTAATAGTAAAAATCCAATCTAGCTTGATCAATTGATTGATCGCTGTTGAGATGCCAATGCGCGCGGCAAATCATATGCGACGAACAATACGTAGATCAGTACGTACTATAGCTGGTTGGATTGCTGCATGTGACAGGGGAAACAGGACGCGGTAGACGACGCAATGCATCACAGGTGAACAGTTGCATCGATCTGCTAGCTCCAGCAGGTACACGCATTGACACACGCCAATCAATACCGGCGATGCTGCTACTAGCAAATCAAGTATAGACCATATTTTTTAGTGTTTTTTCTCCTGTACCTGTACATGTCTCGCAGCTCGCAGGGCAGGCATGTGCAAAAATGGAGTCAGATTTTGCCTGCCGAAGGCACGCACAGCCATACACGAACATGGCCAGGCAGAGGCAGCATAGGGAGCTGGAGCCAGTCATGGGCCGTCCGATCAGGAGCGGAACTAGCCGTTTTTCAGTTGCCACGTGGACGGTCAGCAGGGTGACGGCCGGTGGACACGTCTGGTAGCAGGGTAATAAAGCTGGAGGACCATGCCGACAGCATGATGTTTACGTAACAGTTGTTTCCGAGTTTTCTCTTCTAATATAATATAATATAAGTTGTATAAATCTTTAAAATAAATAAAAAATATGATAGGTAATTATCATCTACCTTTGTATGGAAGCACCTCTGTTATTCTCATTGAACAGACAATATTTTTAGCGGTGTTGCCAAGAGACATAATGCGTATTTTATATTTCATATAAAATTAGTGCATAAAAGTATAACATAATTCATATTTTAATAAAAAATTAGTGTAATATTCTATATGTATGTATTTAATATAGTGCTTGAAAATAATAATTAGAGATAGTGTAGTAATGTTTAATATATTCTTGATTTACTAACTAAGAAGAAACATAATTTATAAATTTGATCGAAGGAAATAGCTAGTAAGCTACCAACTAGGGCCTATTTAAGGGGTTGAAACCGGCTTCAACTTATGAAAAATCAACAAAACCTTAACCGGGTCAGCTTTTAAGCATATTTAGACATCATCAGAAACCATGTATCACTAGAAATTAGCTGACCCGGTTAAGGTTTTGTTTTTATATATTATTATCGAGAGAAATTAGCTATTTATCAAAGATATTTTTTAAAAGGCTATAACTGTTTCCTAGACTGAAAAACTAAAAAAAAACTTTTTTTCCTCTAAAAGCTACTGCTCACAGACAATGCTAGGACCTACAATAGGATGAGTCATGCCAAATTTGAGTCCTCTAGTAACATGTGGAGAAGGTACAGGTGTCATCAATCATTATAATTTTTTATGTTGATGAGAGCTTACACGGGGAGAAGGGAAAGTTGTTGGGAGAGGTCCAAGGGGAGAAAGAAGAAAGCAAACGTTCACATAGCCTAGAGACGGGAGCTGGTCTGGAGGCCGGTTACTAGAATCTAGACTTGGCAAGCAGTAAACTAATAGTGCTTTGATTAACCTGTCGGCGTCTTGTTACGTAACTTATTCAAAAAAGGATTCTGCTAATATGTTTTTCTATTAATTGCTGATTGAAGCACATATACATGGCATCTCTGTTTGTATTGAAAGGCTACTACCATCTCCGCAAGCTTGTTCTTCTCTCTCTCTCTCTCTTAAAACAGAGAGCTTGTTCATCTTTTTTTTAAAAAAGGGAAATGAGAGCAAGAAAATAGCATATTTGACGAGATCAACAATCTAAATACCACGTGCGTGCATACCCCTCTTGTTCTCAAATCAATCGTAAGAACTTATAATCCAAATCAAGATGCACTACTACAAAAACCACATTACAGACGGTTCACAAAACACATCACGACGGTTTTGTGAACCGTCTCAGATCAAAAATCATGATGACAATAGATCATCATGAGACGGTTTCTGAACCGTCATTAAAATTAACATCACAGACGGTTCTAACTTAGGCAAATGCGTGATAAGGGCTCATCACAGAGCGGTTCTAGGCTAGAACTGTCAGTGATGAGTCCTATCACAGACGGTTCTAAATTAGAACCGTCTGTAATAAGTCATCGCACACTGTTCTTACTGGTAATTTAAAAATACTAAATTAGGGGAGGTTTCACCCATCTTAATACTACTAATACTACCCAGTCCTTAATTACTAGGCGTCTGGTCTTCCTGACATTTTAACACCACATATGTGGTCTTCCTGGAGGTCACCCATCCTATTACTACTCTCGTCTAAGCACGCTTAACTTCAGAGTTCTTATAAGATCCAGTATTTTAGTGGTGGTATGATAACATCTGACATATTATGCCTCCCTCATCCTTTTAACCCCGTGAAGTACCCGAACACCGATTTCCAATTATTTCAAATTAGCAAACTATGGAGGTAATTAGCAAAATTTAAAGCTTTCAAATTTATTTTCCATACTTTTGACTATTAATGATGCTTGCAATATATATGCTCTTACTATTCACGGAACTTGTAAAAACACCATAACTTTTGACTCGTACCTTCGATTTTGGTGTTCTTGAGCTTTCCGGAATCATCACACGATGAGCTCTCCGATTATATTCTTTTGGGCACCGATTCTAGTTTGTAAATAAGAAATCCAAGCACTTTCGTTAAAATGTTCATAACTTTTGACTCGTAACTCCGATCGGGGCGTTCTTTGGCTCGTTTGAAAGATAACGAAAAATAGTACCCGAATTTCATAAGTGTGCCAAAATCAGATGGTCGGATCCTGCTGGTTTGTCTTGAGGCGTCTTGTGGCGAATTTCAAAAAAGGTCGTTTAGGGCCTCAAAATGGCCTCCGAAGTTTTGAATCTTTTTCGGCCGTTCTTTTTAATTATTGCAAATGGAATATTAGTTCCAATTATTTCAAATATAATATTATTTAATTTCAATTCTTTCAAATTAGAAGGCAGGAGAGGTAATTATCAATATTTAAAATTTTCTATTTTTTTATTATTTGTAACGGTTTCAAATTAAAACCGTCTGTGATGTAGTGAACATCATAGATGCTTTTAGCTAGAACCGTCTGTGGCTAGAACTGTCGAATATAATATTATGCAAACCTTAGATCAAACAACCAACACATGGTTCTACAAACTAGATCTAAAAAAATCATCAAATTCCTTCCTTTTCAAGCTAAATGTTGAATATAATGCAATTAAATATCACAAACAACATATGGATCTAGCTACGTGAGCTATCACAGACGGTTTTATATTACAGCCGTCTGTGATGTAAGAAATATCACAGACGGTTTCTAAATATAACGATGCAGAAAAGATATTCTGAGCGGTTGTGTTATATAACCGTCAGTGATTTCACGAGCAGTTTTACTTAGAAACCGCTCTGCAATAGTCTTGTAGACATCACGAGCGGTTATATTTAGAAACCGTCAGTGATTTCCTGAACGTTTTTACTTAGAAACCGTCATGTAATGAAATCTTGTAGACATCACAGACGGTTATATTTAGAAACCGTCTGTGATATTTCATACATCACAGACGGCTCTAATATAAAACCGTCTGTGATATCTACACTGACGGTTTGAGTACATAACTGTCTGTGATGCTCCATATCACAGACGGTTTTTCAAAACTATCTGTGATCGAGCGTCTGATATAAGCCTCGCTGTAGTAGCGATGGTCTTTCCAATTGAGTAGTTTGTCGAGAGAAACGATCGCTTAAATTAAAACAGTAGTAGTAAATGGAAGCAAACGAAATGATTTTGAGACCAGCAGCGTGCAGGGCCAAGAGCAAGAAAGCAAATCAAAGCTCGCACCTGCGCGGGGGCTGGAGCCGGAGCTGCGGCGGCCGGCGCCGAGGCCGTCTGTTCGTCGGTGCCGGTGACCTCCTCCTGTACGGAGAGCAGCTCCTCGGCGGCCGTGGCGTTGGTGTTGCTCCAGGCGGAGATGTCGACAAGGCGGCGGGCGGGGCTGGCGGACATGAAGAAGAGTATGCAGACGGTGGCCACGGCGGCCCCGAGGACGAAGGAGACCAGCGGGCTAATGCTGCTTATCTCGCCACCCTTCATGTCGCCGCCCAGCGTCGGCTACTGCAAGCTCTCGAATGTGTGGGCTGATCTGATGCTGGCCGCAGAAGGGCAGGACGAGGTCGATCCCTTGGGAGGAGAGCAAGGGAGCTTTGGCAAGGCTTCCTTCCTTGCTTCCTTTTGACAAGCTAGAAAGATTTTGCCCGTGTTAATGGGGGGCGCCTGCCTAAGCCGCGCTGGTTGCCTGGTTATACGCAACTTGGTTGTTGGGGGCCCGGCCACCTGTGGCTCTCCGCTTGGCATTTCATGCCGTCCGATACACGGTTCCGGTTCCAGACTAACCGGGTGTGGTGTGCTGCCAAGTCATAATTCTTCTATTTTTTTATTTTTATTTTTTCCCGTGTTTAGTTTTCTTCTAAATAAAATTACAAATCTAACATCTTTCTTCAAAATTTTATGAGAACATCTCTGATGTGTTAGGAATCTTAAAAAATTAAAAATTTTTTGATATCATTTGAACCATTTTTCAATCAGTTGAAATTTGCCGGACGAAATTTCGGCAATTTCGGATGAAAGTTCAGATTTTAGGCCGAAATTTTAGAAATTTCGGACAGAAAAATTGGATTTGAATTTTGCTTTTTGAATTTTGACCGGATTTCATCCAAAATAACAATATTTCGCTGAAATTTCGGATTTCGGTCACCGGCGAAATTTTATCTAAAACAAATTTTGAATCCTTGGTCAGCGAAATATTTTCTAGCGCCTAGTAGTTTCAAAGATATAGGCATAGTTTGGAATGCGGATCGTGTTCTGTTTCCCATAGAAATAGAGCAGATTCTGTGAAAATCCTTCATTCCTTCCTTTGAAAGGGGGGTTTGGTGTTTTATGGTCAGTTTACCTTGGAATTAAGCTAGCTACTCCTACTGGTATGTCCATGTCATAGAGCGGGCGTTATGATGAATTTTTCCTTCCTTTGCACGCATAATCTGGAATGGACTTGCATAACTCAGCGTTAATGGAGAGTTGGAGGCCATACAATTTTGTCTCCATGCAAATCGACAAGGGCAAAAAAGACGTTACAGATGGAGTTACCATGTGCATCAACTCGTAATTGACGGTTCATCGCACGAGAGTGACGTATGAAAGAAATACTAAGCTTCAGCTATTTTAAGCCGCTTGTTCCTTAGGAAAAAAAAACCCACAACAAGCTGATAGAATAGAAGACCTCGATGATCATAGTCTTAATCGGTTGTGTCGACAGTAATTTTTTGTAAGTAGAGAACGATGGAACGTACGAAAGAAACTCCGAAAGCATGCGATTGTAGTTACTGAAGAAAATGTCAAGTAAGAATTATCCAACTGCTGACCGGAAGCACTAGTGAGCTGTCTGTAACAAGTGTTTCAGAGATGGACGCCCCAGCTGCTTCAACCGCGTGCCTCGGGTCAATACCATTCGGTGTTACAGGAGATCAAAATCGCAAGTTATTTAGCTCCTAGCGGGTGAGTTAGGTGAAGAAATTTTCTTCAGGAAGTGACTAGTAGTACATGTTAATCACCGTGCCTTGGTCTTACGGCGCGCGATTTCGCTTTCATTTCCTCAAGAACTCGCGAGTGTCTGCTTATGCTTATGATCGTGACCAGCTGGTAGTATTATCTCGTTCGATTTGCCTGCCCGGCTGCATGTACTAATTAAGAATCAGATGCCGTACGTCAACTGCAGGTTACTGCTGACCAGCTAGTAACAACAATGATAAATGATAATGGCGACTGCTGGATGCCGAGGTAGTTCACATTTAGCTAGCATATACGTACACTCTCATGTTCCAAGTCTACATATCTGTACTATATCTGTGCTTTTTGCGATATCTGTTTTCGCGCGTTATCCGATAAAATTATTCGATACCGTTTCGATTCCGCTCCGTATTTGATTCGAATCCGCAACCGATAATATCCGTGCCGTATTCGTATCCGACACTATCCGAATCCGATTCCGATTCCGAAAAAAAATATGGTTTAGGATATGGATAGAGCGATATCCGTCCGAATCCGATCCGATTGCACCCCTAGTAGTACATGTTAATCACCGTGCCTTGGTCTTACGGTGCGCGATTTCGCTTTCATTTCCTCAAGAACTCGCGAGTGTCTGCTTATGCTTATGATCGTGACCAGCTGGTAGCATTATCTCGTTCGATTTGCCTGCCCGGCCTCTTTTCTTCTCTGGAGTTGACAGCAGCATCAGGTAATTAAACAGGCAGCAGGGACCTGCCTGTCAAATTTTTACTGTTCTTGCCTCGTTTGCGTATTATTTTCTGTAAATAGCCGTGTAGTAGACGAAATTTTAGAAATAGGCTCTACATAGTAACCTCCAGCGGAACATGTCCGTGGGAAAATTTTTTAAATTTTTTACAGCCGAATCCAGCGGACTGGATCCTCATCATTTTTTTTATTTTTAGCCACCTCCAGCGGATCCAGTCTGCTGCTTTTATTTATTTTATTTTTTTTTACGACCGGACAAATTTTTTATTTTTTTTGGCGCTACAGTGACATCCAGTGCTCTGGAACCACTGGACTGCGCGCATAGTGAGTTCCAGGCTTCCAGCGGTTCCAATCCGCTGGAACTCTGCACAATTTTTTTTTAGACGGCGATTTTGGAGTAAGGAGCTGTTTTGGCTTGTTTCATTTTTTTTTGAAAATAGCCTTTGCGTAGATAAATTTGCAAAATTGGCCCCCTTGGGAATGGCCGGATTCCGCGGCTCAGGGACGCTGCACAATTTATGGATTTTTTTTCCACACATGGGCCCACCAGTAAATAATTGGAGCCATCGCTCCCGGCCAGTGCCGTGCCTCTGACAAAGACTTGAATAACATTACAAGAAATAACATATCATTATAATAGTAATAGTACCAATACTATCATTCATACGTACTACTAGTTCTATAATATTATACTAATACTATGCTAATATTTGAATAATATGGATCCATTATTTACTCTATACCTCGTTATTTTATTTATGGTTAATTATACTAAAATGTTCATTGCATGCACTTTTACCATTATACTACTGATTACACTAACATCATACTAAGTACACAATATTTTTTTTACAAATTTTCTCGCCCATTTGTGTACTACTCAGTATGCAATTACCATTATTTTTTGTCCATATGATTGTACTAATACCATCGTTTCGCGCACTAAAAATAACACTAATGTTGTACTAATTATACTACTAACATAATAACAAAATACTAATCTTCACGGAGATTCCAAACTAACCTTTCTGAACCTCTCTTGAAGATTAAATATCTAGACGAATTTACAAACTAACCGTTTCGAAGAATACTTGCAAAATACAAATCCCTCGTCAAATCATCAAAAATAGAAACTCCAACCAAATTTCAACAAAATATGAATATAGCAAAAATTCCTCCAAAATACACTTCCAAATTTCCTTCACCTCGTTTTCCTCTCTGTTTTTCCCTCCTCTCCTCTCTTCTGCCTCTTGGTTACCACCTCTCCTCTATTTTCCCTTACTTTTGCTCTTCTTTATTTCTCACGTTGAATGTTCAGCGCAGATCATAGCAACAGAGGTGGAATTTATAGCCCTTTCCTGCGCGAATGCACCGAAGTGTGGCCTTACTTCTGCTTTTGGCGGATGGACGTGACAGAACAACGTGATTTAAATCACGCATAGCATACGGGGCATCTCCTCCCTACGTGACACGCAAGATTCTACATGTGAACTATTAAATTTTTTCTCCACACGTCGATTATTCACTTACCTAGCCCCCTTCAGATTCCTGCGTTGCGTCCGGTCTCGTCTTCTTTTTTTTCCATCACCTGTGCGCTCAGTGTCCTTTTGGCTGTAGCCGATCCCGCGTCGCCCACGCTCGGTGTCTCTTTGCCTATACTCGGTCCCGCACAGTGACATCCAGTGGTTCAAATCGGCTGGATGTCACTGTGCCACTTTGTCATGCTTGATTAAAAAAGTCCTAGCAAAATCGAAAATTGGCCGTCAAAAAATAATTGCACGGAGTTCCAACGACTGGAACCGCTAGAACTCACTGTGCGCGTAGTTCCAGCGGTTTCAGACCGCTAGACGTCGTTGTAGTGTCAAAAAAATTCGTTTGGTCGTAAAAAAATAAAAAAATAAAATCGGTGGCTAATAAATAAAAAATTTGCTACGGATCCAGTCCGCTGGATTCGGCTGTAAAAAATTTCCCGTGGACGGATTCCGCTGGAGGTTACTATGTAGTGACTATTTCTAAAATTTTATCCGCTGCATGACTATTTACGGAAAATAATACGTAAACGAGGCCAGAACAGTAATCTGTCCTAAACAAAAGCAGCACAGGTGGTTTACGAGATCCCCTCGTTCTGCCGTCAATGTCGGAATCGAAAGACTAAATAGCTTTGAATCGAACAAGCATGCATGATGGTAATTAAGTTGTCGGTGCAGTGGTATTTGACTAGCGTTATTGATTTTCACACTATTTTTGGATTTCACACGCTTCAATTTGTAGTACAGGTGCATTGCTAGTATTTTCGTTGCATCCATGTATACGCGACTGCTGAAGAAGCAAATACAAGATCGAGCAACAGCCAGCACTACGGTCTGCGCGCGCAAAAGCTAGCTCCACGATCAAAGTTGATGATATAACCTTACTGCTCTTGGTTAGTCACCACTCTCTCCCGTCACGTATACATAATCGTTTTCGATCATGTGCAGTCAAAACATTTAAAAGTTTGATTGTTGATAGCTTCTTAGATTTTTAGATATGATACATAAAAATCATATTTATATATTTGGCTCGAAAAGTAACTTTATAACGTTATAATTTTATTTGTTTTTATAAATATATTATAATATAAATTAGTGATGAAAGTTGTCTTTCGATGTTCGAAACGGCGTGTATATGTGATTGAAAGGAGTACTACTACGCAATATATGCTGCCATGAGATCCGATGGTTCCGGTGGTGTCTGCGTGCTGGTCCAACGATTTTTCGGATGGTTGAATTTATAACAGCACCCTGCCCTGCGTGCACGTACCAAACCAAACTCTGTTTTCCTAGGCAGACACCAGACTAGTTCTACTTGTAACCCGGCCAAGTTCATTGGTCTGGCAGGAATTTGGACTTAGTAGCAGTATGCACTTCTAATGATTCTATTTCGGTAATGCTTACAGCTAATAAATAGCTATCTACATAAGATAAGAGAAAATAGAAAGTATTAAACAAAATAGAGAGGAAAGCATAAGCACAAAAATCAACAAGAAAACATCGCTAAAATAAATATACACGGGGGAGTGAGTAGAGTAATGTACATAGCATTAAACCCACCTGATGGACATCTAACATATACTTCCTCCAACTCATAAAAATTTGTCGGTTTAAGATTCGTGCAATTAAACTTTTAAAACTTTAGTTATTTATATATTTTTTTAAATATTTAGATTGAATGCATGAAAATCATATATATAGTCATAATATTATAATTTTTTAAAATATATTATAGTAAAAATTAGTAATCAAAGTTAAGTTTTAAAAATCGTCTCATATATAAAGGACTACTACTTGTGATCGGAGGGAGAGATACTATTTATTGTCTGAGGTCCGAACCCATCGATAGATATTTGAAGAGACTATGTCTAATGCTATTTATAAGTGGTGTGAAGCCTCCTAGACTGCTAGACATTGCTTTACAACGTCACCGACCCATCGAGTGGAGGGGAAGCAGGCACAGTCACCCTGGGGAGACTGGGAGAGGGGGGAAAAAATAAGTCCAGTTTACAGTCACAGTTTGGCGCATGATGAGATGTGAGTTTGGTCATAAACTTATGCCATGTAAACAGAGTTTGACCATCAGCGACAGCTGTTAGTATCGTCCTGGAAGTTTCCTCGAAAGACCTCGTACCGTCGTACGTGCAAAAGCATAACGCTGGCGACTTGATACACCTACTAGATAGTTGGATTCCACATGGAGGCTGAAACATGGCCCCTGCCTGGAGTGCATTACAAATCCTTGCCGCCACAGGTAACTAGCCAGAATAACGCGCTACGCTGCGTTGCGTACGACGATGCAATATATAAAATTTGAAAAATTTGGTCGTATTTTCTGTTTTCTTTTTGTTTAAAAAATGGGTCGTTAGGATCCGCCGGCGAATCTATGGGCTACTATAAACCTTCGACGAATCTGTGTTTTTTTAGAAAACTGTGGTTAGAACCCGTCGACGAATGTATGAGCTGCTATAAATCTTCGATGAATCTGCAGGTTTTTTAGAAAACCGCGGATAGGAGGACCCGTCGACGAATCCGTGGGCTGCTATAAATTTTCGACGAATTGTGGTTTTTTCTTTTGTCGAGACGTATCTTTGTTTTCGAGTTCGTTTCTCTAAAAACCTCTGACATGAGCTAAACGTAAACCGTAGAGGGATATAAAGTAATTTTTTTTCTGGATTCCGTTCCGCTAAAAACCACCACGACGATGCAATGTGCAAAATTCGGGAAATTTGGTCGTATTTTTGGTTTTTTTTTGTTTAAAAAAAATAGGTCGTTAGGACCCGCCGGCGAATCTACGGGCTGCTATAAACCTCCGACGAATATGTGTTTTTTTAGAAAACAGCGGTTAGGACCCGTCGGCGAATCTATGGGATGCTATAAACATTCGTTGAATTTGCGGGTTTTTAAGAAAACCGCGGTTGGTTTCTTCTACGTTCTTAAAAAAAAAGTCATTAGGATCCGCCGACAAATCCGTGGGCTGCTATAAACCTTCGACGAACCTGTGTTTTTTTTTGAGACATTTTTTTTAGTCCACTCCTCTAAAAACCGCTGAGAGAAGCCAAACGTAAACCGTAAAGGGATCTAAAATAATAAATTTTTTCGGGGTCCATTCCGCAAAAAAACAACCTGGAGGACCAAAATGTAAATCGCAGAGGGACCTAAACGTAATTTTCATATTCTTTGGGTCTATTTTATTAAAAAACCGCCGAGATGACCTAAACGCGATTTCTAATTTTCTAGAGGGCCTATTCGCGAATTCGCTAACGTGGCACCTCCCAGCTCTCGGCATTCTCTAGTGCTATAATAATATGTACTAGATGGGAAAGCGCGCTAAGCTGCGCCGGTTGAATTTCGATAGCATGCGCGGTTATGACTCGTTGGCAAATCCATAAATTGATAAAAACCTTCGATGAATCCGTGTTTTTTCGGTGACGAAAACATTGCTGTTGTTTTTTTTGGGTGGCGAAAATATTTTTTCCGGTTTTTTTTGTTGCGTTCGCTAAAAAAAATGGGTCGTTAGGACCCACCGGCGATCCATGAGACGAAAACATTGTTTCCGCTTTTTGGGTGGCGAAAAATTTTTTCCGGTTTTTTGGTTATGTCAAAAAAAAAAAAATGGGTCGTTAGGACCCACCGCGAATCCACTCGTCGCTATAAATCTGACGAATCTACATTTTTTAAAAACCCGCTATTACGATCCGCTGGCAAATACATAAGTTGCTATAAAACTCGATGAACTGCGTTTTTTGTGGCGAAAACATTTTTTCCTTTTTTGGGTGAAAAAAAAATTTCCGGTTTTTCAAGGCGAAAACTTTTTTTCGGAAAACGGAGAAAGGAACATTTTTAAAAACCCATGATTCTGATCCGTTGGCAAATACATAAGTTGTTATAAAACTTCGATTCGATGAATCTGCGTTTTTGGTGTCGAAAAAATTTTTCGGTTTTTGGGTGGCGAAAATATTTTTCCGGTTTTTCGTGGCGAAAACTTTTTTTCGAAAAAGCGGAGAAAGGACTCGAACGTAAAGCGAGGACCCGATGTTATTTTTTGGACCCGATCGCTATCCTGAAAAATTAGAAAAGGGCTTGTTCGCGATTTGAAACTAACGGAGGCTTTTTCCAGAAAAATACCTGGGCGGGACCCAAACGCTGGCGAAAAAATATCTTTGTCTCACAAAAAATCGCACAGGACCTATCCGTAATTTCAAGAAACTAAGGGTTTTTTGCAAAACGGCGAGGTGACACGTGGCTAGGCTTGTTGAACGCCAATCCTTCAAGGTGTAGTAGGGTTGATATACATTGGAAAAAAATCCTGTTTAAGTGTAAACTAGCTTTGCATAAATTTACGAAAAGAATTATATTTTAGGTTGTGATGGACCACTCATTTTAGTGGGGTGCATATAAATATCTTCACAACTGCCTAGGAATTTAGCTGTAGGTAACCAAGTGCACATTGCCAGACAAAAGAGTGAAAGCGAACACTTTTAGAGATAAATTAAGGGCCTAGCGGTCAGAGTTTTACAAAAGGTGCGGCTGGCACCAATATATTACAAAATACCCACAAGAAAGCCTAAGCAGATAGATCAAGAGGAAATACATAGGTATTCCAAGGGGAGATACAATATACCGGACTACATTGGACCAGATCAACAGAGCTGACCGGCCCAACTTATGGTTGAGAGAGGATTGAAGTTATTTACTTTGCCCAAGAGAGTTAATCCTTACATGCCGGAGACACAGCCCAATCCATACCGCAAACCTTGGTACCACTGTACCCATCACCAGATCAACACTTGGGCTTATCATCGGTTGGGGGTTGGACTGGTATCCACCTTCCATGATAGCCCAACGCTGTCCTCCTAACCGTAGTAGATTTTGAAAAACGCTCCAAGTCACGACTCGGGGGTTTTGAGTAATAGTTCTTTAATGTGAAAGATTATTATAGCTAAACTATGATGGTTCATTAACGATAACCTAGGGTTAACAATTGAATATGGCATAATCAACAGGCTCAACAAGGGAGTGGGATTTAATTAATCAACTCATTCCAAATTAGCTCCTTTCTAGTTTTCTAAACTATTAGACAATAATGCAATAGCGAAAATACATAGTATTTATACGGAAAATGGGATCAATATGTTCAAGGGGTACAGTTTGCCTTGCAGGGTCGAAGGCTCTCCTAGGTGGAAGTCGCGGTAGTCGTGGCCGGCTCCGGACAACTTCTGCTCCAGCGGCGGCTCCACGTACGGCTCCTGCTCCGTGTAATGCTCTAGGGACTGCTCCAACGTCGAATCTAGCGCGAAAGAGCAAATCCAGTAAATAAACGAATAAAAACAACCAAAGAAAGAAAAACGGAAAAAGAAAATCAGAGAGAAAAATGGCTAGAACAGAGCTCAGATGTATTTTAGAAATTTTCTAGACTTGGTATGGCGAAACGAAGATTATTTTTAGACTTAGCGACTCGAACGGGTCAAGAATATATATTTTTGGATTTTTGGAAAAATTTTAGATTTTTTGGGATTTTTCTGGAATTTTATTTGAATTTTCGGATTTTGAATAATATTAAAATCCGAGAAAATCAAAAATCAAATTGGGGCTTTGGCAAGACAAGATTTCGGGCCCCACTATCAGGCGGCTCGGTGCACGCCCACAGCACACGCATGCGCCACCAAGACACTCGAGGCATTATTAGGTCGGCCACTTGCAGGCTTGAGTGGCGCGGGGAGGCTAACGGGTGGGTCCCGGCCGACAACGAGAGGGAGAGAGAGAGAGCTGACGGGCGGGGCCCAGTGCACAGCGAGAGAGAGCACAATGAGAGGGGAGGCAATGAGCGGGCGGAGCCGGGAAGACGACTCTGGCCAAGTGAGGAGGCGTGAGGGGCGAAAGAAGAAGTGGGGAGGAAGAGCTCACCGTGGTGAGTCCGGGGCAGGGGAAAATGAGGGGAGGGGCGGCATTTATAGCGGCGGGGCAAGGGAGAGAGGATGGTGGGCCGGTGAGGCCGTAGCGGCAACGTGACACTCGGGCGATGAGGCTATAGGGCGAGGCGGGTGGCGGAGAAGACGGGGCGTGACGCGGCATGTTCGGTGGTGGAGGGGACTGGATGGGAGCGGTGAAGACGAGGCGAGAGGGCGTTGACAACGACGTCGGGGAAGATGAGAGTCCGGGCAGAGCGGCGGGGTGGCGGACGGACCGGACGGTGAGGTGAGCTGGGCCGCGGGCGAGGGCGAGGGCGAGGCCTAGCAGGGAGAGGAGGCGGACGGGCCGAGGGCGCTAGCCACGGGAGAAGGCGAGGAGTCCGAAAAGGAAAGCGGTTTCGCACAGTAATTTTCAAAAATGGAAAGATTCAAATAAAATCCAAATAAATCCAATAAATCTATTTTTAAAATTTTGAGGGCATTTCACAGGTAACCAGGAAACCTCTTGGCTAGGCTGGCTTTAACCGCTGATCACTTTGCTAGTTTGCTCAGTCGCTGCTTAGTTGATGCGGCCATGCATGTAAGAAGCAAGCAGGCAAGACAATTACACATTGCAGGACAAAAGTGAGCACGTACAGGACCAAGCTTGTGGATGAAGCATCAGGTGGAAACAAACACTCTCAAGATAAAACGTGCACATGTAACTAATTTCAGGCCGAACTAGTACAGCGCTTTTCTTCGAGGTCACTTTAGAAGGTGGGAACCGCGCAACACGTTCGCGAGACACGTTATGTTTCCCGCGTATCCATTCGTTCCGGACATGATAAACAGACGTGCAGGACGAGCCGGTGCCGCGCTTTGTCGTATTTCCTTGTCCACCGCGTGTCGAGGTTTGAGATGAAGGCGCTGTCGGTGTCCTCTGATTCGTTAATTTAGCAAGTCAAAAAATAAAAGAGAGAGAGAGAGAGAGAGAGAAAGAAAGAGAAGAGGTCGAATTGAACACCGTGTTTCCGAGGCGCTTTGGCAGCCTGACAGAAAAAAAAAGAGAGTAAATTATACAAAACTACGCGTGTTTTGTACTGGTTTTCGGTAGAACTCTACTTTCGTAAAATTACATATTTTAGAAAAATTTATATAAATAAACTATATATTTTAGAATTAACTGTTTTTTTAACAGGTATGACAATCTAAACCCACGACGCAGCCTCACGCTCCAGTGGCATAAAAAACAAGGATGCGTGAGACTGCCATGTGGACCTATACTATCAGACATGTTCCAAGAAACGATCAATTTTAAAATTTACAGTTTTATAATATAAGTTCTCATAAAATCTATAGTTTTGTGAAATAAAAACTAAAATCTAGTTTTAAGATAATATATACAAAATACGTGTAGTTTTATGAAATTTACTTAAGAAAAAAATAATGCAGAGGAGGTAAACAAGCGAGCAACTGTGTTTGGCTAGTGTACCGTATAAAAAAAGCTATACAGATTTTGTTTTACTATTTAAAAATATTATTTATTATACTACAGTAAATACTGTTTATTTTATAAGGGATCCTCGTCCCTGTGCCTCTGACTGGCCGGAAATCGCCGGTTCTGCTGCAAATAAAAGCACGGGACTTTTCTTCGGTTCTGTTGCCGCAGCAGCATCCGGTGTTGTCTGCGCTTCAGCCGCCCACCGACAGCTTGTTTTTGCTGGCTAGTCTCATCAGTTTCCAACTGCTGTACTCTGTCCCTGACACACTCAGTGCCTACGATTTATTTTGGGAGAGAGAGGATGCAGAGGAAATATGCAGTGTAATCATGATTTTGATATAATCACTATGTAATTCAACTAAAAAAATTTCAAAAATTATGAAAAAAATCATGGATGCACATCTCATCTTACCCTATCTACATATAAAATTTCATAATCAAATTCGTCCTATGCTAAGAGTCATAAAAAAGAAAAATTTCTGATAAACTTGAATAGTTCAAATGCACCCTAAATTTGTCTTTTTTGTAACTTCTATTATAGGATGAATTCGATCATGAAATTTTATATATAGATGGGGTAAGATGAGATGTACATCCATGATTTTTTTCAGAATTTTTTGAAACTTTTCTTAGTTGGATTGTACGATGATTACACCAAAATCATGATTGCACTGGATATATCCCCGAGAATGTAGTATTTACTCCCTTGGTTCACTTTTAAACTTATGGGCGTGGGATGCTGTGGTCAAGCATTTTAAAATTTAGTTATAGATATCTTTTAAATATTTAGATTAGATGTATAAAATTATATACGATATTTGCTTTAAAATATACTTTTATAATATTATAATTTTATTGGATTTTTAAACATGTTATAATATAAAGTAGCGGTTAAAGTTGATTTTAGAACTGTATCGATGTCCAAAAGAAGAAGTATTGTAATGTAGTATTTTTTAAAACGAAAAAATAATTAATGTAGAGTCCTACAAATATACTACTTGTACTCCATCTTGTATGTGGAGAACATGCTGGGGTGTGGGAGTCAGGTTCAACTTTTCGTTTTGTGAAAAAATTTGAACCCCTGAAATCCGAAATTTCGGCCGAATTTTGGTTTTTCGGCCGAAATACATTCAAAATTCAAAAAGCCTAATTCAAATCCGGTTTGTTTGGCACTGAAATTTCCGAAATTTCGTCGAAATTACCCCGAAATTACTCGAAATTTCAACAAAATGCACTGATTGAAATTTGGCTCAAACGATGTCGAAAAATTTTGAATTTTTTTTGTAGGTTCCTGACATATTAGAGATGTTCTCATGAAAACTTTAGGTGATTATCAGTTCTGTGGATTTTTAAAAAATTCAAACATTGGTACTGTCCCGATGAAACATTGATCGGCAAGTTTGAACCGGATGAAAAATAGTACAAACGATGTTAGAAAATTTTGAAATTTTTTTTGGAGCTTCCTGACATATTTATGATATTTTTATAAAAATTTAAGATGATGATAAAATGTGAGGGATTTTTAAAAATTCAAACATTGGTACTGTCTTGGTAAAGCTCTGAGCGGCAAGTTTAATCCAAATGAACATTAGAACAAACGAGGTTATAAAATTTTGAAAATTTTTCTGGATGGTCCTGACACGTCAATAATATTCTCATAAAATTTTCATATGATGATCAAGTGTCATGAATTTTTAAAAATTTTAACAGTGCTACTATCCCGTTAAAAGGCCGATGATCAAGAATATATTTACTTTAGCAATAGAAAAGGTTTAATTTTTTAAAATTTTACATAATGGCGACAAGGAAATTATTAATATCTCATAAAAATTTTAAATCATGATCACACTCCAGTGAATTTATAAAATTCTTACAAGGCACAATGCCATTTATATTCTTTCTCTGTTTGATTTTTGAAATATAATACAACAAATTAAGTTCAAGTGCTTACTGCATTGATAGATTTTATTAACCAAACAAAAAAAATAAAATTTTTTAAAAATTTTATAGAATGGTACTAAGGAAATTATTAATCTGTCATAAAAAAATTTTAGATCATGATCACATACGAGAAAATTTAGAAAAATCTAAAAAGTTTACTGTCCCAATTATGTCCATTCTGTTTTTGATTTTTTAAAGGTAACAAATGTTGTTCAATTATTTTGAAAAGTTTTCTGTATGATCCTACACTACTATGTATGATACCATAAATTTTTCAGATCATTATCGAGTTTTTAAAAGTTTATAAAAATCTGAGAGTGTTTTTGCTCAAATTTTAAAATGTCTCAAAAAATTAGTTTTTCATCAAATTTTCATGTAAGATGACTTTCTTAAGGGTTATTAGACTAATTCCGGTCAAATCCGGCCTAAAAAAGTCAAAATTCAAGTTTTTTAAACAAATTTTAAATTCGGCCGGTACTCTGTAATTCAGCCAGACCCGAAATCCGAAATTTCGCCGAATTTCGCCGTAAATTTGATCCTTGACGGGAGTACCTTGTGTGCTTCCAAGGAGAAGCAAGGTAGAATTAAATACTTCTGCTAAGTGCCAACAATGATTAGCTAACCATTCTTCCCATTTCCTTCTTTCTTTCTTCAGAAACAGAAAGACTAGCGAGACCGGACGACGATTCCATTTCCCGGGCATCTGCCCAGCAATGTACGTGGTTATCTAGACTTGGGTCGCATTTTTACAACTCGCGCGTTCCTCTTCTTCCCCCTTTCAAGCTCGAAGCACATAGATCATTAAGGTACACTTGTACAGTGTAATTTGAAGCTAGAGGGCACTGAAAGCCTGTGAAATCTATTTAACGAGTACTATATATATATATATATATATATATATATATATATATATATATATATATACTAGCATAATGCTCGTACTAACGCTACGGCGATATTTAGTAATACAATTCAAATAAGCAAAAGGTGTTATGGTTTTGATAATTAAGTGTAGTAAGATGTGATTATGATAGAAGCACAAAAGAAAGATACAGAGAGTTATTATATCGTTGATTACATAAACAAGTGCATAAAGTAGCATCGCAATTGTTTATCATTAAAAATAATCAAACTTAGCAAAGCATGATACATGAAAGGAAATAAACCTTGAGTTGCAGGCTTCCAGCAAAGCAGAAAGTGCAGATTCAGAGGTAGCAGCAAGATTACATTGTATACCAAGTCTCCGCAGATGGTAGATGGTAATCTCAGCACGGGCACATCTTCCATCAATAATAAGTGCTCTCATTCCTTGAAATTCTGATGGAGTGGGTTCAGAATAATACCTTTTAATATCGCCTGGAGTTTTTCTATTTTCCCTGAAAATGGCAGTAAAATAAAATGTACCGCCAACTCTGGTTTACTCACAAATCCTATTGCCCTCCCATCAATTCAACCAAACGCTTTAGTAATACTTAAGCCAATTCCAGCTTCCACCATATGTCCGTGAGGTAGAACTATCACCTTGCATGAAAGGTGTAAAATGCGAGCCCGAGCATCTTCAGATATTCCTATGCTTGTCTTCAATCAGGATCAAGAAGTTCATCAGATCTACCACATCTCCTAATATTTGGACATCCTAAAACTTTCCAAAGATTTCCAGTTATCTGCTACTTCCAGTCCACTTAGAGTGTTATATGACATGGTATTGTTGGAATTCTCTCGTAATTTCTCTGCTTTGAGCGTAAACTTCATCAAAGACATTCCTTGTCCTCTTCAGCTCCACAACCAAATGCACTTGAATGAAGATATGGCCCCGATCCGTAAACTGTATTTACACGGCAGCCATATTAAAATGGAGAAAATGAGATCACCCTAGGTTGCACAAAACAAGTCTCAGATTTTCTTTTTTCTAACCAAAGCAACTGCTTTTATTTGTGATCTATGTAAGGAAAGCCTATTTCCAATTAGTGATTAATGAATCACAAGATAAAATAAAACATAAATGACAAAAACGCCTAATAATAGGATGTCAACACCACAAAGTAGAGACAGAAATTGCGCTTAATCAAAAGGGTGTCGTGGAACAGTGAACGGCAATTCTAAGCAGCTCCTGTAGTCCTGTTATAATCCTCCTCTAGCAAAGCATGCATGCATATTCTAGGGCCAAACTTTTCCTCTAAAAGCATGAATGTGCCAATCCAAATCCAAGCCCTACCCATTATTCTCGATGACAAGACATGCATATAAATGAAACCCGAGCTTGTACCATTTAATCACAGAAGATGCACAAAATTCACACAATAAATTTTCTACTCATTAAATGCACTTCCATACTTCATCGCATCATGAACCACACATAACTAATAAGCATGGCAATGAAAATAAAGATTTAGAAAGGAAAAACACTTAGCTCTTACGGCCAAAAACTCGGGAAGGGAGGTAAAGCCGAGGTCATGCAGTGATGGCTCGCTTCCTCGTGGCCAATTCCTCCACTGCTTGTGGTGTCGCTTGCTGACAGCTTAGGGCCGGCTGGCTGGTTGTTGATAAATGAAAGGCCATGACCTCGTGGAAGCAGAGTTTGGGTGAGGAGACGAGTAGAAGAAGGTTAAAAAAATGGTGAAGGAGTAGTACCGAGCTCGGGACATCGAGGGCCGCCGACGCAAGCGGGCTCCCAGATCGGTGAACCCGGAGGAGCAATGGTTAGTTGGCCATGCACAATTAATTAGCACGCATGCATGCAAGTTGTTCTTGACTCTTCGTTAGCACATCATGCATGCATGCACAATTAATTAGCACTGCATGCATGCACAATTAATTAGCACTGCATGCATGCAAAAAGCATGCAC
Source organism: Guadua angustifolia (assembly GCA_036346375.1). Taxonomy (NCBI): domain Eukaryota; kingdom Viridiplantae; phylum Streptophyta; class Magnoliopsida; order Poales; family Poaceae; genus Guadua; species Guadua angustifolia. The sequence goes on along the minus strand of CM070504.1, from coordinate 84,322,099 downwards.
ACACTTAATTAGCAGCAATTAAACAATCATCAATACCATATACGATTCCAATGCATTCAAAATTCCTTCACAGAGGTAAAGATCACAAGGAGATCAATTTCAGACTATCACCAACAAGACACAACATTAGATTACTAAACCATTCATCGTCTGATAACACAGTAAATAGCAAATAGTTCTTGACATGCTCTGTTTTTTGCAATCGTATGCTATTGGAAAAAAATTGTAACAAGACTTTATTGGGTAAGTTATAATAAATGTCAATAACTAATAGCTTATAGCATGTGATCCAAAGCAATTAAAATCGATGTATTATAAAATGGGCAACTTTTTTGTGAAAAAACACTTAATGTTTGACTCATTTTGTGAAATAACTAATAGCGATATAGCGGGACGGGCGATGGGGACAGATACGCAAGCACGGGAGGAACAAATTTAGGTAGGGTCGGATTTTAATCTTTCATCAAGCTTTATAAGTTGCATTTTAAATAACTACAAAGTAAAATAGGAAAAATGTAATAATGAAAATGTAATCATAAGAACAATATTTATGATTTCAAGTCTGGTGTGTTAATGGCGAGCTAAGACCGCTTCTTCCAAAGGAGGAGTTTGGAAAATTTTATCGTGGAGCACGATAAGGTCAGATCGTAGTATTATCAAGTAGCATCTGTGTTGCTTCTTGGATTAAATATTTCCCACCAAATATACACAAGAATCTGGAATAAATACCAACATTATATCGCCATAAATATTTGGGCCATGAAGACTATGAAATGTCACAAAATACCTACTTTGTGGTTGGTTGAACTATGTTGAAACCTTTCATCGAGGAATTTGGTGTTGAAGAACAAGCAAGCTGCAATAGGAGTTACACTTAATATCCGATGCTTGTCACCTATTACAGAGTTGCCGGGGAGACACTAACATAAGCCTACCCGCCAAAACATGGGAAACAACAAAAGATAAGAAGTTTGGTGCTCGAGTATATGACAAAAAATCTATAAGGAACAGGATGAACGATATCAAAATAAGTTGGCATCACTGGTGGCCACTGCCAGATCGGTTGCACAAAGATTTAGCATCACTTCAATTTTGTGCAATGTCTATTAAATATATAATAAGTTGGCTACTTTGCCCATAATCTTAGAAATCGAGAAGATAAAGACAACTACTGATGTAATTCAATCTCGTACATGATTGAATTCGAGGAAATGGTCCATAAGTTTGCCAACCGTTGGTGCCCCAATAAAACCGAAAGTCGAAGCCATCAAATAAATTAGATCATTGACAGAAGATCTCTCTTGAATCTAGCACAATGCAACTACCTTTGTGAAGAAGCGAAAAAATTTCTAACTAATTCATGACAAAATTTTCTATTTCCATCCTCGCAATTAACTACCAAATGACAAAATTTTCTATTTCCATCCTCGCAATTAACTACATGACTATTTTACTCACCAAAACGAGAAATAACTAATTCATGATGTCAGAACACAATTTTGTGTGCCTGGAATTTGTTTTGACTTATCCTTTCCTTTGCCCCTTCTCTGCGCAGCTCGACAAATGGGAGATCTGTAAGCGTCCGCACAGGTAATTGCAAGCGCCGCAGTTAAGGTTGTCGACATCTACTTTGCAAATACCACCACCGCATGCACAAATCTGATACATAACCGATGAAGAAAAAGAATTAGTAAAGCTAAAGTGCAAATGAAATGCACTTGTAAAAGCAACTCCAAAGGATGCATATAAAGTACATGAGACCCATTATGCACATAATTCTTTTAAGAGCTTTAGTCAGATCGCTAGCATCCGTTGTTGCAATACATTTCAGACAACACACCGTGCACAGAGGAACAAAACAAAGTTGTAGCCCAAATTGATATAATATCTATACATAAGCTTTGCTCAACCACCATTAAAAAATGAAAATGTCAATCGTGAGAGCACACAGGTGATTTTGTATCAACAATGTAACAGCTTAATCTTGGATGCCTCTTGACTCTTTTCCCCTTTTTTTATTTTCACAATGCACGCTAGTGCATTGGTCTATTGAAAATTTTCAACAGTAAAGTAGAACTTGCATTAAATGTGTGACCATTAATAATTTCTATCTGCAGGATCAATTTTCTTGTTTGAGGACCATGAATGGTAACCAACTAATTATCTTAAAAACAAAGTCGAGTGCCCATGTATCTACCATTTCAAAGAACATGACCAAAGGAGATGAGAGTACGGAGGACTAAATGAAAGCACAATTCTCACCGGTGTACCATGAACACAAGAGTCAAGGGATTCTAGTCATCCGAGCTTGCAATGTGAGATCGCATATCCGTTGAGTGAGATTCTATATCTGCACTCAGTTCGATCAAAAAGAGAGCACACGAGCATGCAAATATACCTCAGATGTAACCCTAGTCACCCAAATCCAAGATCTCCCCATGTGTAGAACAACCCAAATCGAAACCCTAATCCAAATCGATACCCATTGCAACCAAATTTCATCACAGATCCATTCCTAGGGAGGGAGCGGATTGCCTTGGAGCCGGTGGGCGGAGGACTTGAAGGTATCGGGGTGAGCGTCCGGAGGAAGTCCGGAGTTGCGGCGTCACGCCTCCTCCTCCTCGTCCCTTTGTGGCGGCGGGTTGTTTGGCCGCCTCACCCGTTGCGGGCGTAAACGCCATGAGAAAGAGGAGAAGGCCATAGGGGAGTTAGTTGGCTCGCGCTGGGCTCAGGCGACGGGCGGCAGGACGGGGTGCTGGGCGCAATTGGGGGCTTTGGCACGGGCGACGGGCGCTTGACAAAGCGTCTGGCGGCAAGGCCTTTGCCACGCTTCTTCGATAAAAGCGCGGCTTCTTCTCGATAAAAGCGGTGGCGGGAGCGGAGACCATGATGGTAGTTAAGGCAAGCAGAGGCGGCCCAGCAAACCCAAGCGGCGGAGAGAGGAAGAGGAAGGCGGCGGCGCATGAAGTTAGGGTTTGGGGCGGGGCGGGGACTGCGCGATGGGTTTGAGGCGGCCATGAAAGTTAGGGTTTGGTGGGAGGGTGGGGACTACAAGAATGGGTTTGAGGCGGTCAGCGTTAGGGTGGGGAGATTAGAGAATGGATGAACCAAATGATTTGGACCATTAGATTTGATGAAGTGGTGTGATAAAACATCTTGACGCTTCATTTTGAGGAAGGGAGTTTTTTGGGTGCACATGTTAGGGTGGATAGAGAAAAAGTACTCTCTGTGGAGGCAAAAGACTGTGTGACTGTAAAAAAATTCGAACTGGTGAATTATAGTATAGATATATATACACACTCACGCACACGTACTAGCTGTTAAATGCGGACACAACCATGCAAGTCCATCGATCTCCAGTAATGTCTTGCTTAGGGCTGGGAATTTGGGCCAGGCTCTTTTGGGTTGGTCTAAGACACGATAGTACGGTCCTATCTAAAGCCCGGCCTAGTACGAAATGGATCGTGCTTAGGTGACACAACATTGTAGCATAGGCCACACCTGCCTGAGAATCGGGTATGATAGGCAGCACAGTCTAACACGACACTATAACAGGGGGGCATACCAGGCCTGATGACCTTGGGCATGAAGAAAAAACCCAGTAGAAGGTCACCGACCTGCAGAAAATAAGTGCCATAGACACACCCAACATAGACATACCTAGTAGTATGGACGTTACCTCCACCGTCCACACCTAAGAGAGACGGACAAGAGAGGAGAGAGAGCTGAGAGAGAAATTGAGAGACAGTGTAAGAAATTGCTCTCTCGCCTGTCTCTTTCTCAATCCCTCTTAGTTCTCTCTCACTCGTCTCTCTCAATCTCCCTCTTTTGCCCGTCTCTTAGTCTCTCTCACTTGTCTCTATCACTCTCTTTCTCGCACATTACTCCCTCTCTTGCCTATGTTCAGCATATCTCTCTCGTCCTATGTAACTGTTTAAGAATAAATAAATTTTAGTTCATTTCCTATAATATTTATGTCTACAGCCTTAATTATATGCATCTCCAACTCCTTTCCTCTCGTTGCAATAGTGCAAATAGGTCAGGTCTAGACTGGCACGGCATGAAGCGTAAATAGGCTGTGCCAGAGCTCACCAAAGACGAGCCGGACTGGCACGATACGGCACAATGAGCCGTCGCGACTTGGCACAGTTTAAACACAAAAACGATAAATCTATACCAGATCAACCCAACACTACACGTCGTTCAAACCTCTAGTCATGTCACACTGTTTCAACGAAGCAAGAAAGCATGGCCTTCCCTACACCCCTGACCCTGCACATGCATTGCCAGCAATAAAGCATGACTTGTTCTTGACTGCTAGTGCTAGGCACCGCAGGAAGGGGATTACCCCATCTCTTTTCCATGGATGCAGTGACTCTGTGATTGTGATTTGATTGTGCGTAGGCGCGGAATGCCTAAAGGTTGGTGGTACGGGTGCCTCACGAAATCTAGGATTATCAAGACTCCTGTAGTATTTCGTTGATTTCGGTGCCTCATTGCATCTGTCTAATTTGGCTCAAGCACGTCCTGTTGGTAGCGTTTTTTTTACTTGGGTAGCAGATTGCATTTGTAGCTAAGGTCTCGTTTAGAGTGGGTTTTAGTTCCCAGTTCTCTCTTTAAGAAGTCAAAGTTGTCATAAACGGTTGATTTCTCTACAGCCGAAAGCTATAAGATAACAACCTATTTATATTACAAGAAGTTAAAAACCAAATGCTGATTTGAGATAGCTTTCTACAACATTAATAGTTTGATGTTTTAAATTTGCCACCGGTTGAAGAAAATTACTCCCTCATATCTCTGCCACTTCTAATTACGAGTTGGTGGTAGTGGTCCGTTTTTCCTCTCCCCTAACGGAGAAGGTTTTAATTCGGTTGGATATACATACATGTGTGATCTGCAACGTATCAGACTCTTATTTCAATCAGCCGATTCTATTTTCAAATATTGCATGGCCGATTCTTTTTCCATATACTGCACGCATACAGTTTCTAAGTTATCATGTGCCTTTGAGTTGCCATATAGATCCTTTCCATTAAGTATTTACTTGCATGTGTAGATAATATCATCTTTTCTTTTTATCTAATTACGTATGAACTTGATTCCAGCCGGGCAGCAGCATGGGCGTGACTATGCATGACGCAACTAGATAAGTTTGTTATCTCTACTAATTCTAATTAGGAGTTGGTAGTGGTATGTCCGTTCTCCACCCTAACCCCGATAGATTAGATTGGATCATCCTGTCGCAGGAAGTAAATGAATATGCATGACTCATTTATTGCTTTCCTTTCTCCCATTGATCTGGCATTTGAATCGGCGGCGATTGCTCCCGGTGCTTTTTGGATTGGGCTGATTAATTCCCTTCCGAAGGAAGCAGAGCTCCGATTCATGGAGTTGGGTCTCTTCTCGCCTCTTTCCCTTTTGTTGCATTTCTTATTCGACGATTTCTTAATCTGGATTCTATAGATATCTCCTCGGTTGCTGAATTTATATAACCCCATCGCTTCTTACCTCTCCTGCAGATGTGTTGAGCTTATCTGTTAAGCGGAGGTAATGGGCGGCCTTCCTCATATCGTCGATGCGGCGCAGGGGCAGGTCGCCCATGGTAGGCAGCGAGATAGGCTGGCGGCATTGCTGGAGCTCGCGCGCGGTGGATGATGTCAATAGGTTGAGTGAGGCACACGCAGGGGGAGGCGAGGAGGCGGTGGAGCTGGTTAATAAGGTAGGGCTATGGTATGGCCAGAGCAAGACGTACGCGTCACGCAGGCCGCTGATAGTGGCAGCGACATACGGATGACACTTACCTCTTTAATGTCTTTGCACCCATGGGGCAGTAGGTAGTGCCTCTTTCGGTTGATCAATCGATCTTGAATTATGACGTTACAAATTTATAATCTCAAATGCTATGATGTTATTATTTAAGTTTGTTAAATTATAGATAATTTTAAGCTCGAGTTTGTAAACAGGTGCTTAGAAATTTTAAGCTCGAGTTTGTAAACAGGTGCTTAGAATTTGTATGCTTCGATGAATTGATTTAAACATTTAACAATTGTACATTCAGAGTGAACATTATTATTCACATAAGATTAGTGCTCTTTACAAATAAATTTTTATCGCAAATTGAGTTTTCGTTACATCATACGGACACATGGCTAGTCAAGTATAAAATCCTTAACCCTTCTCTTCTCACCCCATTCTTGACATGCATCTCTCACATCTAAAACTAGACTGTTAAACATTAAATCATTTTAGTTCAGTCATTTAGCCGTACAGCTTTTCAGTTATGCAACTCAGTCAAAAGCTTACTTCTCACGAAAACTACAATCTTACCAAACTTTGAGCCTGCTACTGCCAAGCTACAACAGGTCTGACGCATCGGGGCAAACACAACATTGCTGCTCTTCCCAAGTATATACGGGCAATTACTTCTTCAGTTGCCCGACAAATTTTTTACTTATTCAATTTGCAAGAGTGCTCAATGGCAAAGAAAAGGCTTGATATCTTCTATCCTCTGCAATTTCTTCTTCTTCCGATCAGCTCTACTTCGACGAGTGTTTCAGGTCATGCGTAGACAAAAGTATACGTGAATATGCGTTACGTACCATGGGCGGATCTAGGACTGGTTCCTTAAATATTTGAACAACGCTAGGAGATTATCTTTTTAATAGACTATATTTGTCGATTGAATTGAATTTGATAATTTAGGATTTGTAAGACTTATAACTATTTGTATTATACTTTTTGCAACTTTCATGTATATGTGTTGAATCTATGATATTACAAAATTATTGTACAAGACTATAGAGTTATATATGTGAACTGTGCATCCCTTTAAAAGTTTTCTAGTTCCACTACTATTGTGCATCGTTATTTGTGAGTTGAATTTATCATCGTATCTGTCGACGATCGGGATCGTCGGACCGCAAAAGAAAAAGGGGGGTGAGTCGTGTATGCGGGACCCAAAACGAGCTTCACTCATCGATGAAATAGGTTCGCTACTTCACTGGTCGAGGGTGGAGAAAAACGAGCAAGACACAGAGAGTTATACTGGTTTGAGCCCCTGTGAAGGTAAAAGCTCTACTCCAGTCCTACCTGGGGGCAAGAAATTTACTATGCTCGAGTACAAGTGTTCGCTCTCTAGCCTGAGCTTTGGTGAATTCTATGTCAATGGTGTCTATTGCTTTGTTGCTAGAACTACTTGCCCGTCTCCGCCGACCGCTTCAGGATTTTATACCCTCCTACTGCTACTGTAAATGGTCTGAGAGATTTCTGGAGTAGTGCATGGTGCGAATTGAAGATGGGTTGTAACCGTCTCGGATCTGACGCCCACGTCCGCCTTTGAAAGTGCAACTAGGCCCCTAATTGTGTTTTGAATGATTAATGACAAACGATTAAGGGACTAATGGCTTAAATGAGTATATAAGGTGTTAGTCCCAAAAGGAACGATCTACGGACGTTGATGACCCTCAAAAGTGAAAAGAAGAACGGCGCCGACTTAGCGAGATTTTTCATTTAATTGAGTCGATAGGATTGCCGTACTATCAAGAGGGATGGGATGTAGGTGCCTTAGAAATGATCTCTGCTCGATGAACATCTTTACAAAATAAGTTTTGGTAGTCTCCAAGCACCGACACTCACTTCGCTTTCATTTTGTGTCGATAATATCGAATATCCGATGTGTACATCGGATAGTCCGATAGTATCGGATTCTCCTGTATGAGTATAGTTGCTCGCTTTGGATCTTCGGAAACATCGGACCGTCTCGATAGTTTATATCTAATGTCCGATGTTGTCTCGAAATTTTTCTAAGTCCTTGAGCCGAACTCTCAGATTTATCGGATAGTCCGATGTCGCATCGGATAGTCCGATGTGGACTTAGAAAGATTTTGAAAATTGTTCTCGCCTCAAACTCTCTCGAATTATCGGAATGTCCGATGTCCGATATCGGACAATCCGATATGCACTTAGAAATTTTTCAAAATTGCCGAGTTTGTTGAAAACTCTCTCGAATCATCGGAACATCCGATGTGAAATCGAATAGTCCGATGTGTTCTTTTTCTCAGCAGAATTTGAATTTTCGAGGAGTTGATCTCGAGATTTCTTCCGACGGATAATCCGATGTCCGACATCTGATAGTCCGATGGGGTCTAACACAGGCGAATCGGCTCTATTTTGTGTCTTGGCTATAAATACCCCACCCACTCCCTCATTTACTCTTACCTACCTGTGTGTTGAGCATTAACTCTCTTCTTGCCATTTTCTTGCTCTTTCTTGCTCTCTCTCTCTTGAGTTCATCTTTGAGAAATTTGTTGAGAGATTGGAGCAAGTGCTCTCTAGTGCTTTGTTGCAAACCGTGAAAGTTCTTTTGAGCACTAGGGTGATTTTTCAAGAGGGGATCTACACTCTATTCATTACTCTAGGAGATTGATGTCTCTTAGACGGCTAGGAGTCACCGGTGAGCTCCCGATCTACGTGTGGGAAGCCGCCGGAGTTTGTGAAGGTTTGATTCCACCTCCGCAAGGAAAGGGATCAAGAAGTGAAACCGGCGAGTGCTTTGTGCAACACCGGGAGGAAAGAGGTCAAGGGAGACCCAGGCTTTGTGCCTCCTCAATGGAGACGTAGGATCTCCTCAAAGATCCGAACTTCGGGAAAAAATCAACCGTGCATTGGATCTTTGGTTTGGTACTTTCTTGTTACTTAGAGTAAATTTATTGTGAAGATACTGCAATATCATGCTTACTAGTATCTTGCCTAGAACTTACTTGTTGGTAGCATACCCTAGATCTACTTTCATCTGTGCCAGATTTGTTTTTCATCGCTCTGATCGGATAGTCCGATCGTGTATATCGGATAGTCCGATCTATATCGGATAGTCCGATATCCAAGTCGGATAGTCCGGTTTTTCCGCTGCTATTTAGGTTTAAAATTTTATAAACGCCTATTCACCCCCCCTCTAGGCGACTTTATCGATCCTTCAATTGGTATCAGAGCCAAATCTCCTTAGTTTGGCTTAACCGCTTGGAGAATCAATATGTTGGGACTAGGGAAGACTACCGAAGGCCTTACCCAAACCAAGGGTACGGGCGACGGTATTGGGGTTGCAATTCCATTTGATTATAATTCCCTCGGTGTCTTAAGCTCCTCATCATATGTTTCTGTGCCCTCCGGTCGAGCGCCTCATTTCGATGGCACTCACTATGCCACGTGGAAACATAAGATGAAGATGCACTTGAGATCACTTCACCCTTCTATTTGGAAGATTGTGCAAACAGGTTTCCAACCCGTCGATCCAGACAACCTCACTCCTGAAGAAGACAAAGCTCAACACTTCAACGATCTAGCTGTCAATGCTTTATTCAATGCCTTAAGTGATTCTGAGTTCAACCGAGTAGATGGACTCGAAGAAGCAAAGGCAATCTGGGACAGACTCATGGTCACACATGAAGGAGTATCAAGTGTAAAGGAGTCAAAGATCGAGCTCATTATTGGTGAGCTAAGTCGGTTCACCTTGGAAGATGGTGAATCGTACACAAAAATGTTTGATCGCTTGATGGCGCTTGTGAATCAAGCAAAAGGTCTTGGGTGCACTGATCTTTCTGACAAGGCTGTGGTGAAGATTATCCTTCGTGTAATCACTCCTACCAACCGCAACCTTGTTCAATTGATTCGAGACCGGCCCAACTTCGACACTTTGATACCTCACGACGTCATCGGTCGGCTTGTGATGGATGAGATGATGATTAAAGAGGCGGAAGTCGTGGAAGAGCTTAAGTCAGGCAAGAAAAAGGGCATTGCCTTGAAGGCCGTCAAGACAGTGCGCCAAGCAGAAGAGAGCACGAGCGAAGATGAAGAGTCGTGTGGTCCTTTGACAAATGAGGACATGGCTCTTTTTGTACAAAGATTCAACAAATTCTTCAAGAAGAAGAATTTCAAGCAAGGTGGACAATCAAGGAACTTTAGAAGAAAATCAAAGGGGAGACACTCCACAAGAAGGTGCTATGAATGCAGCGAAACCGGCCATTTCATTGCCGAGTGTTCGCATAAAGAGGACAAGGATGAGAAGTCGCACAAGAAGCACAAGTATCGGAGCAAGGACAAGGAGAAGAGCAAGAAGTTCAAGGGCAAGGGCCGTGCCTACATTGGAAAGGAGTGGAACTCCGACACCGACTCCAACTCCGACTCAAGCTCCGAGTCTGAAGAAGAAGGTGGGATTGCCTCCGTCGCCATCGCCGTACCCCCTACTCCGACAATGTCGAAGGGCCTCTTCGACAACTTAAGCGATGACGATGAAGTTGCTCCAATCTGCCTCATGGCGAAGGGGCACAAGGTATCAACACTTGCCTCCACTCCCTCCATTGCTAATGATTGTCTAGACGAGCACGATAGCGATAGTGATAATGATGACATTGATGCCGTGCTTAAGTCTATAAAAAACCTTGACATTCATAAGTTGAATTTGCTCCTAAAAGATATTGAAAAGTTGGAAGAAGTGGTCGAACAAAAGGAAGCTATTCTCGAGGCTCAAGAGGATTTGCTCATCCTCGAAAAGGAGAAAAATCGTGACCTAGAGAAGAGTTTATCTTTTGAAAAGGAGAAAAATGAGGAATTAGTTAAGAATCTAAAATTGACAAAATCCGAGGTGACTAGTCTTGAGATCACCAAGGCTTCACTTGAAGAGGAACTTGCGAAGGCAAAGGATGCTTGTAAGGCTCTTGAGTTGATGCTTGTTGATCTCAAGAATAGCCCTCCGATCACCTCAACCATTAGCTCCAATTCTTCTTTACCTTCTACGAGCAATGGATGCGCTAGATGCTACGACGTTAATATTGATACTTATACCACTAACCTTGAGACATTGCAAGTATTAGCATTTGAGAATGAGAAGCTCAAGGGAATGCTTGAAGATGGACTTCAAAAGTCCTACAAGGCAAGTAAGGGACTAGAGGAGTTCCTAGGTAAGCGACAAGGTAACACTATGAAGTATGGACTTGGATATATTCCACCCAAAGGGAAAAAGAGCAATATTGTGGTTGCTCCTTTAAATAAGCCCATACAATTTGTTAAGAGCAAGGAAAACTCTAAGTACAAAACTCACTCTACATTCTTTGCATCCTATGTACTTAAGAGAACTAACTTCGGTCGTGTAGTTGCTCATCACATTAGGGGTAAGCGCAAGAATGGTTCTTATGTGCGATCTATTTGGGTACCTAAATCACTTATTGCTAACATGCGTGAACATAAACAAGTTTGGGTACCAAAGAGCAAAAACTGAATTTCATTTTGTAGGCCTACATCTTCGGTGGAACAAGTTGGATCTTGGATAGCGGATGTACGCACCACATGACCGGAGAAAGGGCAATGTTCGCACATTTAGAAGCCAATGGATCAAATAGTGAGAGTATCATTTTTGACGATAATAGAAAAGGTGAAGTGGTAGGTTTAGGTAAGATTCTAATCACAAATGATTTCCATATAAATAATGTTTTACTTGTTGAATCACTAAGCTACAATTTGTTGTCCGTTGCTCAATTATGTGAAGCGGGCTACAATTGTGTATTTAGTGATAAGGGTGTGGATGTCGTTAAGAGGAATGATGGTTCAATAGCCGTTAAAGGGCGTTTAAAGGGTAATCTCTATCTTATAGACTTTTCTACGGATAGAATTACCTTGAAACATGCTTAATGGCTAAATCAAGCATGGGTTGGCTATGGCATCGCCGGCTTGCCCATGTTGGTACGAGGAATCTTCATAAACTCATTAAGGGCAATCACATCCTTGGACTAACGAATATTGTGTTTGAGAAAGATAGGGTGTGTAGTGCGTGTCAAGCCGGGAAGCAAGTTGGAGCCTCTCATCTCGCGAAGAACGTGATGACTACTTCAAAACCATTGGAGATGCTACACATGGATTTATTCGGCCCGGTCACCTACATAAGCATCGGAAGAAATAAGTATGACTTAGTCATTGTTGATGATTTTTCTCGCTTTACTTGTGTATTTTTCTTGCATGATAAAAGTGAAGCACAAGGAAGCTTAAAGAAGTTCATGAGAAGGGCACAAAATGAGTTTGAAGTGAAAATTAAGAAAATTCGGAGTGACAACGGCACCGAATTCAAGAACACCGGTGTGGAGGAGTTTCGATGAAGAGGGCATCAAGCATGAATTTTCGGCCCTTATTCTCCTCAATGTAACGGGTAGCCGAAAGGAAGAATCGGACTCTCATCGAGATGGCGCGACGATGCTAGATGAGTACAAGGTCTCCGACATCTTCGGGGAGGCCATCAACACCGCTGCCATAGCTCCAACCGCCTATACCTCCACAAATTGTTGAAGAAGACTGCGACGAGCTCCTCACCCAAGAAGAAGCCAAATGTATCCTACTTCCGAGTCTTTGGGAGTAAATGCTATATCCTCAACAAGAAAGCTAAGTCTTCTAAGTTTGCTCCTAAAGTAGATGAGGGTTTCTTGCTTGGTTACGGGTCTAATGCATATGATACCGAAGTTTTCAACAACACCACCGGTGTAGTTGAAATCTCACGTGATGTAACCTTTGATGAAACTAACGGCTCTCAAGCAGCAAGTTGATCGTCTGTGATTGACAGGGAAGAACCTCCATGCGAAGCAATCAAGAGATTGGCAATTGGAGAAGTGAGGCCTCTTGAGCAAGAAGAAGTCCCGTGCACTCCAACTCGAAATGCACCGTTGGATGATGCCCCAACTTCCTCAATGCAAGCTCAAGATGGCTCGAATACCGCCCAAGACGATGAGGACCCTATTCAAAAGTCAAATGCAACGGTCCCTCATCCAAGGGTTCATCAAAGTGTGCAACGAGATCACCCTGTCGACAATATCCTTGGAGATATTAACAAGGGAGTATCTACTAGATCTCGCGTTGCTAATTTTTGTGAATTTTACTCCTTTGTTTCCTCTTTTGAACCTCTTAAGGTAGAAGAAGCACTCCAAGATCCGGATTGGTTGATGGCAATGCAAGAGGAGTTGAACAATTTCGAAAGGAATCAAGTATGGAAGCTTGTCGAAAGACCCAAGCAAAATGTGATTGGAACAAAATAGGTGTTTCGGAACAAGCAAGACGAGAATAGAATCGTGACAAGAAACAAAGCCCGGTTGGTCGCTCAAGGGTACACTCAAATCGAAGGTTTGGATTTTGATGAAACTTATGCTCCAGTAGCTAGGCTTGAATCCATTAGAATATTACTTGCCTTTGCTACTCACCATGATTTTAAGTTGTACCAAATGGACGTGAAAAGTGCCTTCTTGAATGGACCTCTCTCCGAGATGGTCTATGTTGAGCAACCACCCGGTTTCGAAGACCCAAGTCGTCCTGACCACGTCTACTTCCTACACATGGCTCTCTACGGACTAAAGCAAGCACCGAGAGCGTGGTTTGAATGTCTTCGCAATTTCCTTCTCGATCAAGGTTTCGTAGTCGGAAAGGCCGACCGTACTCTCTTTACCAAAAACATTGATAATGATCTATTCGTTTGTCAAATTTATGTTGATGACATTATATTCGGATCTACTAATGAACACTTGTGCAAGGATTTTAGTAGAATCATGACCGAAAGGTTTGAGATATCCATGATGGGCGAGTTGAAGTTCTTCCTCGGTTTTCAAGTCAAACAACTCAAGGAAGGAACCTTTATTTGCCAAACGAAGTACATCAAGGACATGCTCAAGAAGTTCGGAATGGAGAACGCCAAGCCGATCAAGACGCCGATGCAAGCTAACGGGCATCTAGACCTCGACAAGGAAGGTAAACCGGTCATCCAAAAGGTATATCGTTCGATGATCGGCTCCTTACTTTATCTTTGTGCATCTAGGCCCGATATCATGCTTAGTGTGTGTATGTGTGCAAGATTTCAAGCCGCTCCTAAAGAGTATCACATGGTGGCTGTAAAAAGAATCTTAAGATATTTAGTGCACATCCTCATTTCGGGCTTTGGTATCCTAAAGGTTCATCCTTTGAATTGGTTGGCTATTCCGATGCGGATTATGCCGGTTGCAAGGTGGATAGGAAGAGTACCTCGGGTACTTGTCAATTCCTTGGTAGATCTCTTGTTTCTTGGTCCTCCAAGAAATAAAATTCGTAGTCTCTATCCACACCGGTTTAATATATTATCACGGAGTTGTTGTGCCCAATTACTTTGGATGAGACAAACTCTAAATGATTATGGCATAACCTATAACCATGTTCCACTTTTGTGTGACAATGAGAGCACCATAAAAATTGCCAACAACCCCGTTCAACACTCCCGTACAAAGCATATCGATATTCGCCACCACTTCCTAAGAGATCATTCCACCAAAGGCGATATTGATATTCAACATGTGAGCACAAATGACCAATTAGCTGATATTTTCACCAAGCCGCTTGATGAAAAGAGATTTTGCGAGTTGAGAAGTGGGCTAAACATTCTAGATTCTCGGAACTTGGCTTGGAAAATTGCATACTTCACTATATCTTGGTTGTTCGTTTTAAAAAACAAAATGAATTTTCAAAAGCTATTTATTTCTTTGAAAATGCTTTGTTTGGATCCTTTGGTTGAGTCGAGCCACTTGTGATCATAGCTCCTAATGCTTCTGTGTTCACTGATCATAAGTGGGGAGACGGCAAAAGCGTTCACAAGTCATATCATCTCATCCCTCAATCTCAACTATCCGTGTGCTGGAAATTTACACTTATCGGACTTTCCAATTTTGTATCGGACTATCCGATTTAGAACTTGCACATATCGGACTATCCGATGTTGAATATCGGACCGTCCGATATCTGGGTGATCGCACACATCGGACTGTCCGATGTCCTTATCGGACTATCCGATTTGGGAAGGTTTAAGTGAAACCGAAAGGTTTTTTCTCTCTCCCCACGGTCAACATTCTCACAACTCTTCGGGACTTCCTCCTCTCTGGCGATTTTGGAGACCCGAGTTCATCCTCCTCATTCAAGGGCCTCCCTCCGCGGATCTAATCTCTCTTGGTGGAGATCCTCCTCCTCATCCTTCCCTCTCCTCAGATTTGTGCTTGAGGTAACCTCTTCCTCTTTCTTTCTAGGGTTTCTCATCTACCTTGGTTATTCGTCAATCTTCTTCGGTAGATGTGTTCTACTTATCCCTAGGAATATATCCCACGAATTTGTTGCGAAATGCGTAGTCCTTCATCAAGAAATCACCTTTTGCATTTTTCCACAAATATCGAATTATCCGATCGATGGCATCGGACTATCCGGCCTTCCCATAGGACAGTCCGACCCAAAATATCGGAATATCCGATATTTCCAGGAAATTGCAACAGTGGGTGGTTTCTTCCCATTTCCTTCAACCGTCGTCTCAATATCATTTCTCGGATACTCCAGATCTTCTTCATATCGCCATGATTTACAAGGGGGAGAAGTTGAAGAGGGCTCTTCACACTGATGCTCAAGGCCAATTCAAAAGGAAGACTCCGACCAGCGAGCGGACCAAGGCAGTAGCTAGTTGAGGCAATCCTCCAGTTTCTTCATCTTCATTACCTGAGGTGGATGTGCTGCTAGGAGACTGCTGCTTGCTCCTAATCCTCGCCGGTAGAACCAAGAAGCAAGTTGTCTCGCATCCCAAGCGTAAGGCTCTACAATTATCGAAGGCCGACAAGGTGATGCCCTCCCGCCTGCCCTCCTCCTACTCCGTCGGCAAGGGCAAAGGATCCTCCAGTGGTCCTTCTCAGTGCACCCTAAAGGCAAAGGTCCCGCCACCGAAGACGATGATTACCTTTCTTATCCTGTGATGACCAAGCCTTCGCCGTCCAGATCTTCGAGGGTCTGTAGAGTTACAAAGGCAAGTCGTGATGGTTGCTAAGGCTAGAGCTTCGATCCCTATGTTAGTAGAAAAGCATTCTCCTCGATAAGCGCTTCGACCTTTTTCCAATAAGATTTCTATGAGATCGCATCCTCCTCGCAAGAATCCTGCTTGTCGTGTGCGTGGGGTTGATTGGGAAAATATGGAGTCATGTGATGATCCGGTCTTCAACGACGCCATCGAGGCCTCGTGAAAGGCTCGGCATCAAGAGGATCATGGGCATGAAGCAAGATTAGAACATCAAGTCATTGCCCGCTTCTATGCCACTCTGCATATCTCCAATGACACCATGACATGGATGATCAAGGTGAGCAAAGATGAGAATGTCTGGGGCGCTGGCACTCTTCCGGGTTTAGAGCAGAAGATTGCACGGATAAGGACGATCTTCATAACAAGCGCTCTTTGGTTGCCGAGAATCAACTCTCTATATTGAAGATTCGCTTTTGAGCCCCGCAACACCAAATATTTGAAGCCCATGATTGCCGCCGCCAATGACTTCTTCGCAAGACCATTGCTCCCAAAGAAGGTGACGATCTCATATTTTGTCCTATACCCGTGATATTCTTTGCGGATGCTACCCGATGGGAGACCATTTATGGTACCATCAGATTCGTGGAATGAGATTCATGCAACTCCTCGATCCCAAGCGCAATGTGGTTTTGCTCCTTACATCATGAGGGTGATTATGGGTATTTCAAAGTTGAAGTTTGAATGTGATGCAAAGCACCTAGGGCTGCAGATCAGGCCAATCAAGACAGTTGCTCCTCAAGCTCCTCCCGTCGCTTCTTCGCTTCTACTCGCCTCGCTCACCGCTTCCCGATCGCCTCTCACCATCTTCTTCCATCGACAAAATCCTCGATGTATCTAGCCAAGATGGCTAAGAAGAATGCGGTTGCTTAAATCCATTCAGCGTATCTCAACCTTCCGTGTTCCAATGGCGGTGAGGACTCCATCAAGGACCCTATGACTCGCCAAATGATCGATTCTCCGCTTGAGTCCGAGAGCGAGAATGAAGAATGAGTCCGCTTATTGCTCCTTTTCTCCCTTTTTGGTGTCTTGATGCCAAAGGGGGAGAGAAAGATTTCAATTCAATTCCCTCTCTTATGACTTGTGATAACTGTTGCTATTGGTTGGTGGTTGGATGTATTTTGGTTATAACTGTTGGTGGATGGTTCTTTTGGATGTGTTGTGTCGTTGTTAACATTATCTTTTGCCTTGATATTTTATATACCTCCGCCTCGACATCAAGTTGTTGCTTTCATCATATTATTACGTTGTTGTCACTTATCCTAATGCCAAGATTTAAGGGAGCTCCTCTTGAATTTCACCTCTAAAATTGTGCATTTAATTCTATTTCAATCTTTAATGCACACATTTAGGGGAGCTCAACATATCTTGGCCATTCTCAAAATCATTATTCATTTATTTCTATCAAGCTTTATCGTGTTGTCATCAATCACCAAAAGGGGACATTGAAAGTGCATCTAGGCCCCTAATTGTGTTTTGGATGATTAATGACAAACGATTATGGACTAATGGCTTAAATGAGTATATAAGCAGGTGTTAGTCCCAAAAGGAACGATCTCTGGGACGTTGATGACCCTCAAAAGTGAAAAGAAGAACGGCGTCGACTTAGCGAGATTTTTCATTTAATTGAGTCGATAGGATTGCCGTACTATCAAGAGGGATGGGATGTAGGTGCCTTAGAAATGATCTCGTGCTCGATGAACATCTTTACAAAATAAGTTTTGGTAGTCTCCAAGCACGACACTCACTTCGCTTTCATTTTGTGTCGATAATATCGAATATCCGATGTGTACATCGGATAGTCCGATAGTATCGGATTCTCCGGTGAGTATAGTTGTCGCCTTTGGATCTCTCGGAAACATCGGACTGCTCGATAGTTTATATCGAATGTCCGATGTTGTCTGAAATTTTTCTAAGTCCTTGAGCCGAACTCTCGGTATTTATCTGGATAGTTCGATGTCGTATCTGATAGTCCGATGTGGACTTAGAAAGATTTTGAAAATTGTTCTCGCTCAAACTCTCTCGAATTATCTAATGTCCGATGTCCGATATCGGACAATCCGATATGCACTTAGAAATTTTTCAAAATTGCCGAGTTTGTTGAAAACTCTCGAATCATCTAACATCGATGTGTGAAATCGAATAATCCGATGTGTTCTTTTTCTCAGCAGAATTTGAATTTTCGAGCGGAGTTGATCTCGAGATTTCTTCGACGGATAATCCGATGTCCGACATCGGATAGTCCGATGTGGGTCCGACACGTAGGCGTAACGGCTCTATTTTGTGTCTTGGCTATAAATACCCCACCCACTCCCTCATTTACTCTTACCTACCTGTGTGTTGAGCATTAACTCTCTTCTTGCCATTTTCTTGCTCTCTCTCTTGAGTTCATCTTTGAGAAATTTGTTGAGAGATTGGAGCAAGTGCTCTCTAGTGCTTTGTTGCAAACCGTGAAAGTTCTTTTGAGCACTAGGGTGATTTTTCAAGAGGGGATCTACACTCTATTCATTACTCTTGGAGATTGAGGTCTCCTAGACGGCTAGGAGTCACCGGTGAGCTCCTGATCTACGTGTGGGAAGCCGCCGGAGTTTCTGAAGGTTTGATTCCACCTCCGCAAGGAAAGGGATCAAGAAGTGAAACCGCGAGTGCTTTGTGCAACACCGGAGGAAAGAGGTCAAGGGAGACCAGTTTTGTGCCTCCTCAACGAGAGACGATCTCCTCAAAGATCCGAACTTCGGAAAAAATCAACCGTGCATTGGATCTTTGGTTTGGTACTTTCTTGTTACTTAGAGTAAATTTATTGTGAAGATACTGCAATATCCTGCTTACTAGTATCTTGCCTAGAACTTACTTGTTGGTAGCATACCCTAGATCTACTTTCATCTGTGCCAGATTTGTTTTTCATCGCCCGACGGATAGTCCGATCGTGTATATCGGATAGTCCGATCTATATCGGATAGTCCGATATCCAAGTCGGATAGTCCGGTTTTTCCGCTGTGATTTAGGTTTAAAATTTTATAAACGCCTATTCACCCCCCCTCTAGGCGACTTTATCGATCCTTCAGCCTTAACTCCGACATTCCCGGTCTTGGTAACCGTTGAGTAGGCGCACGCCTTGAAACCTAGGTCGAGGTCGCGCGGGAGTTGAATCCTTGCCCCCCAAGCTCGAGATCGCATGGGAACCGTGGCGCCTGTGTCGTGGTCTCGAGTCCTCTGCACTCAACCCCGAGCTAGGGACCCTGTTGATCGGCGTTGACTGCTTGGAGATTTCTCGATCCCGACAAGATCTCAGACGATGTGGCGCCAAGCGATGCATGTGTCGAGTTATGTCAGACATGACAATATGAAAATTCAAGCTCTGTTAATTTGGTTTTGATGTTAATAATAAATCTAATATAGAGACTAACCTATTTGATAATCGTAATATTGATTAGTCTTAATTGTTAATTAATGACAAATCTTTTGTAAAATAACTCTTTTGTTGAGTCTAACTTTTATTAGTCTCTTTTGGATGAAAAAAATAGAAATATCAAAGGCATGCATTCGAGTTTATATTATCGTATCTTATTGCATTCCTTAGATATAATATTTATGATTATATTGATAAATCTAAATATGAGACTAACTCTTTCGTTGAGTATATCTTTGATTAGTCTCATCTCATTGAAAAATAGAAATCCTAAAGGTATGCATCAGATACAACTCTATTATTTCTATATGCATTCCTTAGATTCAAGAGAAAGGATGAATTCCACTGCAGAGTCAATCTTAAGATGCGCATAACGTTTTCAATTCTATATATACATGAATGCATATATTTAGGGGAATTTATGCTTTATCTTAAAGTTTTAATAGTATTGATCCCCTTCATCTTGCCACACATTTCAAAGATCGTTGCTTCGAAACGGATTTCTTGAGTATATAAAACTTGCGTAGTTATAATATACTCATGATGATTTAAATATAGAATAAACTCCAAAGCTATCTTAAATTGAATATGTGCACATTGGTTTATAGTCAATATATATACGCATAAATCTAAATGGAGCTTATACTATGCTTAATGGTCTCAAAAGTATTGATACTTTTCCATCATTCCATATATTGCGGATCATTATCTTGAAACCTATCTCATGAGTATATGAAATTTGTGTAGTTAAAATATATTTATATCAATTTAAATTGGTTTTCGGCTTGTCGCTCAATCATAAAAAAAGATCATTGGATCTAGGCTCTCCATTATGTGTTGATGCCGTGCTTTGTTGATTAAGGACAACCGAAAGTGCTTGAGTATATGAAACTTTAGTAGCACTAATATACTCAAGACCAATATTAATTTAATCTTATTTTGGTTGTTGTCAATCATCAAAGGAGTAGATAAAAGATCTAGGGCATAAATTATGTGTTAATAGAGTGCTTCGATGATTGGAACAATCGTATATGTTAGACCAATATTTTTCCTGAGATTGTGAAAATAGGTTAAAGTCCAAAATTGAAGACTTTGGATGATATTATGTTTTGATGGTCATTAAGTCAAGATTCGGGAAGAAGGATGTCATCATGTATTGATGAGTATCCAAGATGGATCCCGAAAAGAAAGGAGTTCATCATGTATTGATGAACAAGGCGAAGGCCTAGAATTGGAGAGATGATGATAGTCATGAAGCAAAAGCTTCAAGTAGTTGTGCGAGGCAAAGGTATAACTAGCATAAGGCTAGGAATCTGTTTCTAGTTTTTATCGGTCTTAGTGTTTGGTTAGAAGACTAGGTTGCCAATATAGGTTGTTATACTATTAAGAGGGGTCGAGTCTTATAGCTTAAGTCTTATCATGTGTGATAGCTCAGTCCCGCTTGTATAGCTCACCTCCTAATTTGGTTTTTGCATGGATCAAAATATTTACGAATGTGTTTTGCAAATAGTTGTAACTCATGCTTGCAATTTTATTGATGTATTCTTTGCATGGATCTTTGATTTACAAATGTGTTTTACAAATAGGAGAAACTCATGCTTGATGTTGTTTTGCAAAATATGTTGTCTAAAATGTTGAAGTTCATGCAAGTACTCTTCTTAGCGTGTGACTAGAGTCTGCGAATGTGTTTTGCAAATTGCTATAGATCATGTGTTGATCATCATATGATTATGTTTGAGCTCATGCGTGTTCTTTGTATTTTTTATTTGCATAGATTTGTTATTTACAAATATGTTTTGCAAATAAACCTATATTTATGAATTTGGTTTTCGAGCATGTGACTAGGATTTGCAAATTATTTTGATCATGAATTGATCATCACATGGCTCAAGATTTAATCTTGTTGACTCTTGCTAGCTTGTAGTTACGATCTTGATGAAGTCTTTGCGAGGGATTTCATGAAAATCAGATTTTAGATTTGAGTGGTTATATTAGAGTTTTTGTGATATTTGAAAATATCTATGGTTACTTAAATCTTGAAAAAGGTGAAAATTGTAGCCCTCTTGATAGTTTTCATAGAGTTCAAGATAATCTAAATCAAACTTTGAAGTAAAAAATTATGATCGTTTTAGTTGTTGAAATAGTGGTACTACCGATTTTAGAGAGTAGTACCGATTCTACATGGGCAGTAGCACCGCTCTAGAAGGCCGGTGGTTATTTTCTAGAAAGATGATTTTGAGTTGTTTTGGGGTTTAAAGGCTAGTACTACTGATCCTACATGGGCGATTGTACTGTACCGTAGCAACGGCTAATTTCAGTGTATTTAATTTCCAAAACTATCTGTTAACCCTGATGCCGGTACTACCGGTTCTAGTTGAGCGGTAATACCAACTTTTGCTGATATTTGGGTATTTTGCCTCCAACGGTTAGTTTTCTTGTGGGGCTATAAAAGGGCTCAAGCTAAGAGGGTTTTGCTAGTACTTTAGCATCTATTTGAGGTATTCCTGTGAGAACAAAAGCACAAGAGCTTATAAAGCTATGATTGAGAGATTTGAGTGGCATTTAAGCTAAAGTTTTCATGTGTTGATTCTTTGGCATTTGATTTGCATTATCTTGAGCTATTGCAAGTATTTTCTCTCAATTATGCATGTGTTGCACCTTGTGAGTAAGGAGAGAAGGTCTCTAGTCTGTATGTGTTGCATTTAGAGAAGGATTGATTTTTCTTGTGCATGTGTTGCATTTGGTGAGGATCAAATAAGAGACTTAACCTATTACTCTTGGTGTTTGCTCATACATAAATGACGTGGAGGTGTCATGGTCCGGTGATCTTCTCAAGAAGGTTGTGAGAAGGCCCGACGAGTTGTGAAGGTTGGAGCTAACCTACCCAGAGGAGGAAAAAAGCTATTGCTAGTAGATTCGAGGAGCTTAGCTTAATTCGTAGAGCTGCTCCAATTCATTTGGACTTACCTCAACGTGTATTAGGGAAAAACAACAAATCTTCGAACACTACGGTAAAAAGATTGTATGCCAATCTCTTGGTTTGCGTTTTGTTGCTTCTTGCAATTTAAATTCATTGAATCGAATTGCTTGTTTATATATCTAGGATTTGCAAACCTTGATTTAGACTTAACATGTTGGTGCACTTAGTTGAGACTAAATGATTTAGGTTTTATTTGGTCAAAACCATTTGTTTATTGTTTCCGCATATAAATTAGGTTTGGCCAAACAACGTTTAGAGAAATTTTTAAAATCGCCTATTTACCTCCCTTAAGTCAACATCCTTGATCTTACACAACAGCCAACATATCCGACTCTAATTCGGTTTCCTTATTCGATGTGGACTTTAATCCATTTCCTATGTATATGCCCTTATAATTGCACGGTTTAGATACACCAAAGTCCCTCATGCTTGCAATTTCTCCTCATATAATAATTTCTATTTTCATGTGTCCAAGTTTTTAACCATGTTACTGAAATTTGGTTACCTTTGAAGCCAACAGTTTAATGTATGTGATGGTTATACATACAAAGTTATTCTTTTAATAAGCGTTGTTTACCGAGTTTTGTGTTCGCATGTTAGATTCCACGATATGAGTTCCTTATTATCTATCCATTGCCACATATGATGTGTTTGGCTTATTGAAATGGATCAGTTCACAAAAAGGGATGAACTGTGATTCTTTTCGCTAATAACTAAATTAAAAACTTAAGCTCTCCTAACCCAAACTATGTTTCTATAGTTTCTAGTGTAGCCAAAATAACACCTACATAAGTTTAATGAAATTTTGCAACATAAGTTTCAGTCCTACAGAAGTCTAATTCTACCCAAACTAAATGTACTAACCTAGAGCCCCTTTAATAGTATGGTCAAAGCAAAATAAAGACCTAGCACTACAATGATCCATCCTCAACACCTTAGATCATTTCTAAACACAATTCTTGATTTTCATGCTTTTCCGTCGATTATAACTTTTCGGTGATCCATGAATACAAAGAACTCTCATTAAGCCAAAGTCAAACACTAACTTATCTTGAAACCTTTAAACATTGTTAGTCTTGACAATCAACATCATTAATTAGCAAACACACGTGTCACTAAAATAAGGGGCCTATATGATTGCACTTATGCCGTTTAATGATTAAGTATTTGTTTTAGGATATCATTTGCACAAACTTAGACGTTATTGGAGTTATAAACTACTAAATACCGATATTTATTCGTTTGCTTTGTGGATACATGTGTGTTTGAACCCGCTAGTGGTTTGTTCAATTTTACTTCGCGAGAAGCATTTGGATAAGAGCATTCCAGTCTTTCTTGTTGAAGATTAGTTCACGGACTTTTAAGGGACAAGGTTTGTTGGTGAAGACTTATTTTGGGGAGATTTTCATATTTCAGCTATATGAGCGAATTCATCTTAAGGTAAAGATTATTAAAGTGTGATATGAATTTGTCATTGTGTTCATGTTGGACACTGCGCTAGACGTGGCGCTGAGTGGTGCCATACATGGCAATGGTTGGCATATCCAACTTTGATTCGGTTTCCTTATCCGAGCGGTGTAGCCTATATATATACTCTTATAGCTGTACAGTTTAGATACGTTGAAGTTCTTCAGGATTGTAATTTCTTCTTGTATAGTGATTTTGGCCTTCGTACGTCCATGATTTTTTAAAAAGGATTTTCCATGTAAAATCAGGTTCATTTGATACTATATTGTCACCGTGAAAAAAGAAAAGGAGACGAAAACAAATATGCATATGTACTCTCCTGGACTTGAGAGGGGGGGTGGGGGGGGTTGCTTGTTGTGTTGGTGACTGAACGTTTGAAGGGCACAAGGCCCATTTAGTCAGTAGTAGTTACAGTAGCAGCGCAAGAGTTGGAAGCAGGCAGCCTGGTAGAAGAGAGAGACGCTCACTTAACGGGCCGAGTGAGCCCACGTTGCTACCCTTTTGTTGACACGCCGTCTGCTAGATCCCTGTTCTCCCTCCCCTCGTCCTCGGCGGCCTGAATCCTCCGCCATGGTTGATCTCGCCGTGGCGCCCCGGCCTCAGCCGACGGACCTCTTCGGCCAGCCCATTGAGGCGCACCCGCCCTGGTTCAAGCCGGAGGCCTTCCTCCGCGCTGCCTTCGACCCGGACGCCTACGTCGCCGAGCTCCGCTCCTACGTGCCCCTCGAGAGCCTCGCAGCCGAGCTCAGCTCCCAACTCGCCGCCCTCCGCGCCGAGCTCGTCGGCCTCATCAACCGCGACTACGCCGACTTCGTCGGCCTCAGCGCCCGCCTCAAGGGTGTGGACGCCGCCGCCGCCCGCATGCGCGCCCCGCTAGCCGAGCTGCGGGACAAGGTCGCCGGGTTCCGCGCCGTCGTCGCCGCCGCGCTCGCCTCCCTCCGCGCGGGGCTCGAGCAGCGAGCGGCTGCGACTGCCGCCCGCGAGCTTCTGGAGCTGCTGCTCGACACATCGCACGTCGTCTCCAAGGTCCGATCTCAGACTGCTCCACGTTAAACGTTAATGTGGCTGCTTATTCGCCAACATTGGTAGATCCGAGTATACAACTAGATATATTAGTCATTGCGAGTAAATTTTTAGCCCCGCATACAGATGATCCACATGTCGTTGCCGCATAAAATTTTATCCCTGCACACGCGCGCGCGCACGCAAACACATATATGTGTGCGTGTGCGTGTGTCCAAATTTGCATGCTTCAACTTATCATGATGCTGAATTTTGTTCCATGCTCGAAAAGTTGCTCTGGCCTGTCAACTGATGGCCATCTAGGATTATTTTATCGAGGGCACCGTTAAAGCAAGTTTTATACATGTTTTCATTTCATTTTTAGGTATAGACATAGCCCATGTCATGTTGTTTCTGAAATCTAAAGAATTTTTTAAATCCAGGTTGAGAAACTGATAAAGGAATTACCAACCGCACCATCTGGTTCATCGAATGTTGAGGTTGTTTCAGTTGATAAGGGCTACTCAGGCAATGATACTACGCCGCCAAATGTGGAGGCTGGGACAGATGTTAGAGAAATGCAAAGCATTCTCTTAGAAAGAATCGCCAGCGAGATGAGCCGGCTCAAATTCTACATCAGTCACGCACAGGTTTGTCAGTTTGTGCCAGCATAAACTGCTGTTCCTTAGACACTTCTAATCTATAATTACCTTATTTGCTTTATTTTTCCTTGTTGAGCAATACCATTAAGAAAAAACTTGCAACGCAAAATGAATATAGCTAGTTCACATGAAAGGTTTGATATTTTTTGTGCCACCATAGAGCAATATACATAACGCTAAAACAACAATGCAAACTAAGATTTGGATTAATAAAGCAATATAAAATTGGCCAGAATCTTATGACCAATAAAGCAAGATAAAATTGGCCAGAATCTTATGACCAAACTGCCAAAGTGTCGAACACAGTTTCGTATTGGTAGCTTTCACTTCATGGCTGACATGATCCATCATATACATTTTAATGCAACTTATTTATGATTCTTATTCTGTTACATTATGGCAGTACAGAACCTTCCTTTTACTGAGAACATGGAGAAGAGGGTCCAAGGCGCTACGAAACTACTTGATGGTAGCTTGGAGCATTGCTTTGTGGATGGTCTAGAACATCGTGATGCAAAAGTAATATACAACTGCTTGCGCGCTTATGCTGCTATCGACAACACATGTTCAGCTGAAGAGCTTTTCCGGACAACAGTGGTGTCCCCATTGATTCAGAAAATTGTCCCTCAAAACTATGCAAAAGCTGTTGCTGGGGTATCTTCTGATGGACTGGAAGATGATTATCAGCAGATAATGCAATGTGTAGAAAAAGATTGCAAATTTATTTTGGAAATATCTTCATTAGGTAATTATGAATTCTTTTCAAAAAATTCATTATGACTTAATAAGTTGAAGCCTACGTGCTGCATTTGGACTTAGATTGATCGATCATCTAATTGACTCTCGCTTGATTTGCAGCAAATTCTGGACTTCATGTTTTTGATTTTCTAGCCAATTCAATACTCAAAGAAGTCAATGCTGCAATCCTGAACGGAAAACCTGGGGCCTTTTCTTCTGGAAATCCTGAAGGATTCTTGAAAAACTACAGAGCAAGCTTAAGATTCCTTGATTTTCTGGAAGGTATTCTTAGGCCCTGTTTGGCAGAGCTCTAGATCTGGAGCTTGTAGGCTAAAATAAAGTGAATTAAGTTTATATTTTTAGTCTAAAATGTAAACAAGATGATCCACGTAAATTCTCTTAACGTACCCACAGCTTTAGCTCCATAAATTTCTGGAGTTAGGAATACTCTGTTCCACCAACTCTATGGATTTTGGTAGAGTTGGAGTTGTGCCAAATGCCCCTTAATTACGATGCAAAGTGGTTATTGTTTTCTATGATGTGACATGCTAGTCTATTTTTTTTTTAAAAATGGCCAAGAGCACTAGCATTCGTTAAAGAAGAAAGCAACAACAATCGAGCTACAAACGCACCCCTACACCCCCCACACACGCACACTCGTGCTTGTACATGGCTCCTTGAGAGTCTGCATTGAGCCACGCTCGAACAAAGGCCGGCTGGGCGCGCACCTCGCGCCTTGACCAACCGAGCTAGCTCGGCCCTCATGCTATTCTACTTCAATACTATTATTCTTGGATGCAAAGCATGCTGGTGTATATCTATGTATTTGGTACTATGAGTGGAACAACTATCATATTGGACTAAGAAGGGGATGGGAATACGAGATTAGACTGGGTTGTTCCTTATTTGAGGAAGTGATATCATGAGCACTTTTATATTTACCGGGTGCTACATTCAGCTGCCAACTGCGTTGGAATGGAAGTTCATGGCACTGCGTCCTTTTCATTGTTGTGTTACAGAGAGTTGCAAAGTGCAAGACATCTATACTTTTTAAAGATCGATGCATATGGCTATTCGGAGTCGTGATTAATCAAATATTTCGTTCTGTAGGTTACTGTCCTTCCAAGCCTGCTGTAACAAAGTTCCGCTCTGAGCCTGCTTACACAGAATTCATGCGACAGTGGCAAGTAAATGTCTACTTTTCACTAAGGTAAGCACATATATTTATACTATTCTTTTGTTACATGTGCTTCAGAGCTTTGTTTCTAACTCAGTTTCTACTGGTTCAATTACACAAGATTTCAGGAAATTGCTGGTGGTCTTGATTCTGCTCTTACAGCAACAATTAGTCCGGTCGGAATGCATGAGAATCAAGCAAAGCCAAAGACAGTGTTGTTGAAGCAAAGTATTAAACTTCTAGAATGTTTGCAGTCCTGCTGGAGTGATGATGTTCTTATTTTCTCTCACTCTGATAAATTCCTCCGCTTGTCTTTACAGCTTATTGCAAGGTATAATTACCACAAATGATATTAATTTTCCTCACTTTTTTGTAATTTAGCACATGGAGGTTGACTTTTTTTTTCTGACTTGTACAATAAGGTATACAATATGGCTTTCTTCTGGTCTGGCTGCATGTAAAGCTTCTGATGGGGTTTTAAGTTCTCCTGCACATGCTGAATGGGCACTATCTGTACCTGTGGAGGATTTCATATATGTAAGTCACATCTACAATATTCTTTGAACCCTGACCATGTCATTTTAGTCATCAGGAGTTCAGGACCTAACACTTTTAATCTGCACTGTGAATTGTGTGGCTTATGACTGAAATGCTGAGTATTATCATCTTAGTTGTGAGCACTATGCATTACTCTGTATGTGTACGCGTTGTTTGAAGTTTGTGGATATTCTAAATTAAGTTGGCAATAATTTGATCAGTTGACTCCATGCTAAGGTCTAAGTACTCAGGGAGTCAAATCAGCGCAAAGTTGACTACTTCCACGTCTATCTTAACCAGGATCATATATGGTGGGGTTAGTTTAGGAAATAATCTGCAGTCGATAGCACACTGGAACAAGGTTATTAAGTCGGTAAGTCGAGTTGAGTCGCCAAGGGACCAATTTGCCAACTAGTTGACTAGTTGTTGATTACTTGTCGACTTGCCAGCAGACCACCCTTGGACGATAGCAAATTAAACAGAGCATGAAATAAGCAAGACTTGAATAAATTTAGAGCATGTTACCTCATCTTCTATTACAACAGAACGAGCAGTTGCTACCACCGCATCTGCTACTCAGCTACTACTACCACTGATACTCTGCTATTACTAGTCTAGTAGTGCTACATTAGAATTTAGTACATTACTAGTTGCTGGCCGCTGCTACTACTAGATCTACGAGAGCATATCAGCATTTAGCAAAACAGAGCAGCAAAGCGGAGAGAAGGGAGCTCAAGAGAGAAAGGATATGAGGGGAAAGGGATGAAGGAGACGAATCCGGAGGCCAAGGTGACGCTTGCAGATGGCAGCCTGAGCCAGAGGCAAAGGCGACGGGTGCTGCAAGACAGCCGGAAGGGAGGGAACCAACAGGGCGGAGGCAAGAACCAGCGGTGGCTGCTTGCTAGTTGCTAGGGTTTGAGTGCCACGACCATTTATTCTCTTCAGTTTTCAACCTGACACTAGGTCAACTCAAATCATGGACCAAGTCGTAGAAAAAGCAAGCCAAGTCGCATGCCCTTTCCCGCACTCGCCCACAAGTCACCCGACTTGTCTCTCCAAGTCAATGGCTAATCGATCCAAGTTGACCAGTTGACAGCAAGTTGCTCGACTTGCTTAACTAGTCGAGTTGTTGGCTCCAGCCGAGTGCCGCTAGCCGATTGGACGACTAGTCGATGACTTAATAACACTGCACTAAAAAGAGCTGTTCCATTTTTGTTCTGGTTATATTTTATGACTGTGTTGCAGGTTGGAGGCTAGTCTCAGCTTCCCTGTTGTTTCGCCTCTATTTTTTTTTGTTCTTGGTACATTCTGAAAATGGTATAAAATATTGAGCGCATAGAAGTTTATGGCTCTGACATATTGTCTTTTTGATCAAAATGTTTTGTCCATTGATGTACAGGTAATGCATGATGTAAATGCCATAATCGGTGAGCTGTCAGAGTCAGGCAACTTTGTGGGACGTGTTATTCAATTGCTACCATCATGCCCCGTGGAAGTACTTACCCTTGTGAAACAAAGCATACTGCAAGCTGTTGAGCCTTTAAAGGAGTTGTTGCCTGCCATAATGAATGTCATGATTGGGGTCATAGTTAAAAAGTCGAATGAGGTGAGTAGATCGATGTCAGCAGAAGGAAAACACTATAAGCATACATGTCTTTTGTTTTGGCATGAAACATTGACTGGATATAGAGGCTAATGCTGCATTTGTAAATTATTTTGTCTAATGCAACATTTTTAAGCCACATTTGGTTCTCTGATTGTTCTAACTATTTGTTGGATTGATTGTAGGACCTGAAACACCTGAAGGGAATAACAGCGACATATAGGATGACCAATAAACTTCCAGTGAGGCATTCTCCATATGTATCTGGAATTTTGCATCCACTTAAGGTGAATTAACTTCATGTTTAACTTTTCTGTTTTGCAATTTATATTTCTCTGCATTCAAGCATCAAAGGTGAACTGAAAGTACATGTATGTTCTATAATAGCATATTTACCAAAAAAAAGGGTTCAATTCAGTGGAAATTGTGGTCATGCCCCTTAAAGCCTGTTTTTAATTGGTGGGAAGTGAAATTTTCCCGAATACTGACAACTGACAACAAAGATTCAGGTAGAGAGTATCCTCCTTTAGTTGCTCTAGTGTTTGGTTTGAGTGGTGCTTTTTCTTGTCATTGTTTTTGAAGCTCCAGAGTGGATAACTGAATGTGTATGTATGTGAGGATATTAGATTTTGTGTTCAGCCATTATTAGTTTATCTTAAGCTTTTTGAGTTTTTATTGGTCTGGGTTTTGTGTTAACAAATAGATCATATTGTATGACTAGTTATGTTCTGCATTTTGTTTGGTTCTTGTATATTCCTACAGCGATGTTAAAATCAGCTGAAATTTCTCATAACAGGTTTATATGTTTATTTTCATTTTGCGCTGTTTCACTCTGAGCTTTCACTGTGTGTTCTTGTAGGTGTTTCTTGAAGGAGAACGTGTTCACTATTTATCAGAAGGTGATAAAACTAAGCTGCGCCTTGGATCTACAGATAAGATCACTGCAATTTATTATGATATGGTATCTGAAGTAGTCAATGTGGTAAGTAAGGATTGCCTATATTCTTATGAAAATTCGGTTCTACCCATCAGTTACATAAATTTGTTTCAATACAAAGGCAAGGAAAACCGAATCTTCATTGCAAAGACTGCGCCAAGGTGCCCAAAGACGAGTAGGAGCTAGCACTGATGCCTCAGACAACATCATATCTGATACCGACAAGATCTGCATGCAGCTATTTCTTGATATTCAGGTTTGCTAGCTGTCATTTATCATTCTTTTATGCAACAATTCTCTGTGCTACATTACACACATACAAAGGTGAAATTTTTACTGTTATAGCTCTGATTTTTTAAAAAATTAGCCCCCATCGCAACTTTTTTGCAAAAATAGCCCCCGGGCTTGTGGAAACCGCGCCTGCCTCCCAAGCATGGCTCAACCTATACAACAGATTGTGGGCGCTGCAATGCCCCTAGTCCGACATGTGGCACCGCAAAAAAAAAAAAAAAGACACACTGATGTGGTTTAGGGTTTGTGGTGGCAATGATTCGGAAATAGGAAAGGTAGGGCTGAAGAACGCCCTCCTTAGCCTAGGGCTTGTCCCTGGCTCAGGAGGCTCTGTTCCCAGATTAAGAGATCAACTGAATTCTTTATTGCCTTCTCCAAGCATTGCAGCACCCTTTATATACTAGGGCAGATTACAACTGAATAGGAATATGAGTCCTATCCGGACTCTGACTAGGGATGAGTCCTATCCGGACTCTGACTAGGGATGAGTCCTATCCAGACTCTTACTTATTTAAGATATATAACCAACTACTACTAGTTATTCAATCCGACTTCCTTCTGGACTAACACACAAACCCTAACCTGCCACGCCCTGTGCACTGGACGTAGTTGCAACACCCTGGCCAGCGTCTTGGTCTTGGACCCTTTTGCGGCGTTGCTCATAGACCTTCCCAATAAAAGCATCCACAACACTTCCACCCTCCTGGCGAAACAACTCGTCCTCGAGTTGAAATTGAGGGTACCTCTCCTTGAACACTTCCAAACGCTCCCAAGTGGCGTTCGCAGCTGAGCAGCCCAGCCAATGCACCAGGAGTTCCCAGACGCCCCTGTTAAGGCGGGCACGGACAATCTTGCTAGGAGTAGGAATCACACGCCCATGGACAAAGTCAGGCAATGGAACTTCAGAAGTTGGAGGAATTCCTTCATATTTCTTGAGGAGAGCCACATGGAAAACGTTGTGAATTCGGGCTTTAGCTGGAAGTTGGAGGCGATAAGCTACTGACCCGATGCGGTCCAGAATCTGGAATGGTCCGTAAAAACGTGGCGCCAACTTCGATGGAGTGCCCTCCTTTACGTTTGAAGCGGCGCGATGATGCAACCGCAACCAGACCCACTCACCAACGTCGAAAGTGACATCGCGATGAGATTTGTCATAATATTGTTTCATATGGTCTTGAGCTTGCCGAAGTCTCTCCTGAATCTCAGCCAAAAATTCATCCCGATCTTGGAGTTGCCTATCCACAGCAGCCACCTTGGCAGTACTGGCTTCATATGACAGTATGGTTGGTGGCGCTCGACCATACACCACCTGGAATGGAGTGGTCTTCAATGCTGTCTGATATGAAGAATTGTAACAGAATTTCGCCCACGGAAGCCATTGAAGCCACTGCTTGGGACGATCACATGAGAGGCAACGAAGATACATGACAATAATGCGATTAACTACCTCCGTTTG
Organism: Guadua angustifolia; assembly: GCA_036346375.1. NCBI lineage: Eukaryota > Viridiplantae > Streptophyta > Magnoliopsida > Poales > Poaceae > Guadua > Guadua angustifolia. The sequence goes on along the minus strand of CM070504.1, from coordinate 84,289,966 downwards.
GCCGTCACTTTGAGGATGGAAGGCAGTACTCAAGTGAAGCTGAACGCCTGAGAGACGAAACAAGTCGGCCCAAAAGTTGTTGGTAAAGACCGGGTCTCGGTCACTGACAATAGAGGATGGAATCCCATGCAAGCGGACAATGTCAGCGAAGAAAGCCCTAGCAACTGAATTGGCTGTATATGGATGTCCCAAAGCAATAAAGTGAGCATACTTAGAGAAATGATCAACAACTGTCAAGATGACTGATTTGCCCCTAATTTTAGGTAAGCCTTCCACAAAGTCCATACTAATATCTTGCCAAACCACACTAGGAATAGCCAAAGGTTGCAATAACCCCGCTGGATGGAGATGCTCAGTTTTATTGCGTTGGCAAGTTGTACACCCGCGAACAAATTCCCGCACAATCTTGGAGGAATGCGGGTGATAAAAGGAAGAACGCAGCCGATGTAGAGTCTTTTGTGTCCTTCATGACTGCCGTGTGCTTCCATCAACAACTGTGTCCATAGGGGAATCTGGTGGCACATATACCTTTCCCTCATATAAAAGAAGTCCATCCACACTAGTCCAACCAGTTGCAGCAGTTCCAGCAAGGATTTGCGTACTGATTTCACGGGCTACCGCTGAGGACTTGAGCTCATTGCGGATCTGATCGAAGAGGGCAAATGATGGGGAAGAGATGGCGGCTAACAGAGGTGTATCCTCCTCCCTGCGGGAGAGAGCATCGGCAGCTCCATTTTGTCGTCCTGGCCGGAATTCCACGGTGAAGTCATAACCAAATAACTTGCTCACCCATGTATGCTGAGGAATCGTGGAAAGGCGCTGATCTAGGAGGAACTTGAGGGTGTAATGATCTGTCCGGATAGTAAAGGAGCGCCCCCATAAGTATTGCCTCCAATGTCTAACCGCCTTCACCAAGCCAATTAACTCCCTCTCATATGCAGCCAACTTAAGGTGGTGAGGAGCCACTGGCCTACTAAAGAAAGCAATAGGTCCTGCCCCTTGATGCAGTACTGCTCCAAAACCTGTCCCTGAAGCATCACAGTCCACTAGAAAGCGAGTATTGAAATCAGGAAGTTGCAATGTGGGACCCGTTGTCAGTGCTGTTTTGAGTTTAACGAAAGCAGCATCCGCCTCTGGCGTCCAGGAGAAAGCTTCTTTCTTGAGCAACTTAGTGAGAGGAGCAGCTACCGCACCATACGAGCGGATAAATTTGCGGTAGTACCCTGTAAGACCAAGAAATCCTCGCAATGCTCGAACTGTTTTTGGTGTTGGCCAGTTAATGACTGCCTCCAGTTTACTTGGGTCCATGGCTACTCCATTTCTTGAAATGACATGGCGAGATACGCCATCGATTCTTGGCGAACAGACATTTGGAGCGTTTAAGGACCAATTGATGCTGTCGCAGCACCTGAAGAACTATCCTGACATGCTGGAGATGTTGGGACCATGATGAACTATAGACCAAGATGTCGTCGAAGAAGACCAACACAAAGCGACGTAAGTACATTTTGAGGACTTCATTCATAAGGGCCTGAAAAGTGGCGGGAGCATTGGTCAAGCCAAAAGGCATGACGAGGAACTCAAAATGGCCACAATGAGTACGAAACGCCGTCTTCTCAATATCATCCGGGTACATGCGCACTTGATGATACCCGCTGCGAAGATCCAACTTGGTGAAGTAACAAGCGCCCTTAAGTTCATCGAGGAGCTCATCGACTACCGGTATAGGGAATTTATCCTTGACTGTTTGGGCATTTAGTGCTCGGTAATCCACACAAAAGCGCCAAGAATTGTCATGCTTCCTGACCAATATCACAGGAGAAGAGAAGGGTGAAGTACTGGGCCGAATAAGTCCTTGCTGCAACATCTCCTCACATTGTCGTTCAATCTCATCTTTCAACAATTGTGGATAGCGGTAAGGACGAACTGCTACAGGAGCTGAGCCGGGCAGCAAATGAATGCGATGATCACAGCTGCGTTGAGGTGGAAGGGAGCCCTGTGGTTCAAAGATATCATTGAATTCCAGTAATAAGGATTCCATCAAATCCTCCTCATTGGCGATGAGGATACTGGGCTGCTGCTGCTTATTTCCTTGCCACTTCACCTGATGATCCCTCAACCAAAAAGACATGGTTAAGTGCTGGAAGTCCCATATGATAGGCCCCAACGTGCGGAGCCATTGGATACCCAACACGATATCAAATCCTGCCAATGGAATCACATAGCAATCCAGTAAAAATTCCTCTTCGCCAATAGTGATACATACTGCCCTGCATATTCCACTGCTTGCAACCTTATCACCATTTGCTACTGCCACCCTAATATCATTGCTTGGAGTTGGCAGCAAGCCAATGCGACTGGCCGTCTCGTCCCCCACAAAATTATGCGTGGAACCGGAGTCCACGAGAGCCCTCAATGTCTCCCCATTAACCTGAACCTGAAGCTGCATCGTCTTGCCTGTGCGAATGCCTGTGAGAGCGTGTAAGGATATTTCAATGTCATCCTCAGATTGCTCTTCTACTTCCTCTTCCTCTGTAAGCTCCAGGAGATATATGCCCTTCATGGAGCATTTTCCCACATGTTCTCTGGAAAATTTCTCCGGACAATTAAAACACAATCCCTTAAGTCTGCGATCTGCCATTTCCGCTGCGGTGAGCAATTTCCGCCCACGCTGCACAGAAGTTCTGGGGTTAACAGATGCCGGACTAGCCGTGCTTGCCCCTGGGACTGAGTTGTTTTGCCCATTCTTTTGCCCGGCAGTTGTGCCAATCGGTTGACTGCTTATCATTGCACCCCTACTGCTAGAAGCGGCCTTGCTGAATGTTGCAGGTCTGGACGGTGCTACCTTGACCTCATCTTCTTCATCTACCTCCAGTCTCCTCTCATAAGCCCGAGCAAGACTCATTGCCATCTCCAATGTTGCCGGATTTTGCAGTTCCACATCAGTGCGCAAAGGGTTGCGCAATCCAGTGGTGAAGATCTGAACCTGTTGCTTCTCCGTCATATCATCACAGCGGCTCAAAAGGGCAAGAAATTGTTCCTGGTAGTCATCCACAGACCCCGTTCGACGGAGCTGTATGAGTTCTCCAAGAGGATTACTCCGAATTGGAGGTCCAAAGCGGAGATTGACATGCTCCACAAATCTGGGCCAAGTAGGAACTCCTTGATTCTTCTCTAGCCGATAGTACCATTGCTGTGCCACTCCTGTCATATGATATGAGGCAAGCCATACCTTCTCTTCTGCTAGGGTTTGTTGTCCCAAGAAGAATAGCTCACATCTATTCAACCAGGGCAGAGGATCATCCTTCCCATCATAGACTGGAAACGACAATTTATGGAATCGTGGTACTCCTCGATTCCTGATGCCTGAGTCTTCTTCTCCTTCCTGAATATCCCTCCTGCGGTTGCCAGACGTCCCTTCAATTCCCATCTGCAACCTGTTAACTGCCTTCTCCAAGGTTTCCACCTTCGCCAATGTGGAAGCCATACTCTCCATCATCTGAAACATCCTTGCGAGCTGTTCCTTCTCTGCCGGTTCCATGGAAGAAGCAGTGGGTTGGCTCTGATACCAAATTGATGTGGTTTAGGGTTTGTGGTGGCAATGATTCGGAAATAGGAAAGGTAGGGCTGAAGAACGCCCTCCTTAGCCTAGGGCTTGTCCCTGGCTCAGGAGGCTCTGTTCCCAGATTAAGAGATCAACTGAATTCTTTATTGCCTTCTCCAAGCATTGCAGCACCCTTTATATACTAGGGCAGATTACAACTGAATAGGAATATGAGTCCTATCCGGACTCTGACTAGGGATGAGTCCTATCCGGACTCTGACTAGGGATGAGTCCTATCCAGACTCTTACTTATTTAAGATATATAACCAACTACTACTAGTTATTCAATCCGACTTCCTTCTGGACTAACACACAAACCCTAACCTGCCACGCCCTGTGCACTGGACGTAGTTGCAACACCTTGGCCAGCGTCTTGGTCTTGGACCCTTTTGCGGCGTCGCTCATAGACCTTCCCAATAAAAGCATCCACAACACACACACACACATACAAAAGAGGAAAATGCATGTAGCGGACTGGAGCGCTGTATGCTATAGTAATTTTTTTTTTGGCTGTGTAGAGGCTGATTATAGAAAAAATACATTTTAATTTTATTAGATTTTATAAATGCATTATAATATAAAAAAATTGCACGATGATTAGTTTTGAAAAAATCGCACGCCGTACCACAAATATTTTGAGGACCCATATTCTATAGAGGGGCATAATATAACACAATATATTTGAGGAGGCTAGCTATGGAAAAAAATACATTTTAATTTTATTAGGTTTTATAAATGTATTATAATAGAAAAAATTGCACGTCGTACCACAAATATTTTGAGAACCCATATTCTACAAAGGGGCATAATATAACACTATATTTGAGGAGGGTAGTTCTGGTAAAAATATATTATAATTTTATTAGGTTTTATAAATGCATTATAATAGAAAAAAATTGCACGACGGTTAGTTACGAAAAAATAATTATACGAGTAGTTATGAAAAAATATTTATGTTAGGACCTGCAATTTTCAGAACTAGCCGCCATATGATTTTTCAGAACTACTCGTAGAATTATTTTTTCAGAACTAACCGCCGTGCAATTTTTTCTATTATAATGCATTTGCAAAATCTAATAAAATTAAAATATGTTTTTTTCTATAATTAGCCTCCGCACAGAAGAAAAAAACGAAAATTACTGTACCGCTGCATGCATTTTCCTCTTGTTTTTTTTTTTTTTTTTTTGCGGTGCCACCTGTCGGACTGGGGGCGTTGCACGCCCCTAGTCCCACGGGCCCAGGGGCTATTTTTGCAAAAAAGTTGTGTCGGGCTAATTTAAAAAAAATTTACAGAGCTATAACAGTAAAAATTTCTACAAAGGTTTGTTCACGTCTTGTTTAGAGCAATTGAAAAGATATCACGCAAAATGTTGAGATAACTTGTGTGATTAAACATGGTATAGAGCTAAAGTGTATCGAGTTATTTTGGATGCACTGCTGCCACTGACATTTTCTTTTGCATGTATTATTTTGCAGGAATATGCACGAAATCTCCGTGCGCTAGGAATAGATGCAAGAGAAATTGAATCCTACAGAGCTCTATGGCAGTGTGTTGCCCCTAAAGACAAACAAGATAGCATTCAATTTTGATGTAAATAACATTGTTGATGTATAGAAATATTGCCAGTAGGTCCTTCAATATGCGTAAATATATCAGGTGTTGTTCATTTAGGCTGGAAGTTTGTGTGATTTATACATAGAGCACTGAATTTTGATTACTGCCTTTGTTTGATTTTCTTAAGGTAGTCACCTTCGGATTTACAAGGATACATCCAAAATTTGAGAATGTGTCTCAAACCTTATCTCGTTCGAAATACCTGGATTTTTGTTGAAAAAGGATAACCTGGTAGCTATTTATTGTTCATGTATTGCTGTTGCTGATGATGTACTGAATGCTTCATTATCCATATGGATCGTTACGTCTTATATAACAGGAAGGCATGGCAAAACAAATTAAAGCTTTGCATTGACAGGTCATAAGCTGACATTCTTTTCTTTTTCATTTAGCCTGAACTTTTTATTTTATAAAGGAAAGGCTTAATTTCTTTTCACCCCCAGTGCGCTCTCAAACGCATTCAGTTTTAAAACAGTTATTATTATGTTGTCATCCTACCATAACGCAGAACACAGTATGGTTGGATAGGTTGCATAGGCAAACAAAGGGGCTGTTTAGTTTATAACCAAACTTTACTATATTTTGTCACGCCTCAAATCAAACAAATTTGACCGAATTAGTCATATGTTCGGTTCATAGCCACACCTATGGTAAAATTTCTTTATGCCATCTAAAGCCCACGGGTCATTCTCAAAAAAGTATGGTAAAATTTATTTTCCTAGCCAAAGTATGGCTTTAATTTTGATAATCTAACCTTCGACAAGTTTGGTAAAAAACTATGGCTAAGCATGACAACCTTAGTATATATGAACAAAACATGCCCTAACTGCCAGGGTGCTATTGGTTTGCAACTAGAATATTTAATCGCTCTTCAATCTAGCAATGAAACATCGTTGCACTATTCTTTCGAGACAAATGAATCACATGTTACAAAAAGCTCAAACTACGGAACCACAATCTTGCAAACTCGTGTTCTGACATGTCTCGCTACCAAACAAATATCACAACAAAGACAAACAGGTTGGGCAATGGGCATTCATCTGACAATGATACGACCACCACATGTTACCGTAAATCCGTCATCCTTGCATATAGGATTGGTCTCAGTTCTTGAACCAACCGAAGCATGAGCAACCCTGCGAGGAAGCAATACACTGATTTAAACAGGATTCTTTGATGCAATCAATGACTGTAAGAAGAGGATTACAGTTATGTTTAGTATTTTGCACTAACGTGCTGGTCGTATGTATAGTATTTAGCAATGATTTTGCCCAGGAGCAGTGGTTTGCACTATTGGAAGTAGCTGGAGTTTAGTTAGTTTTTTAATTATCGCAGTACTAAGTATGGTGCGATGATCCTTAAAAGCAGTAGAGGTGCACCACGCAGTTGTACTAGGTATATTTTGGTCCACTATCTTGCTTCTCAGCGGGCAATGCTGCTGACATGAAGAAGTGGCAACCGGTTCCACAAGCAAACTGAAATGCAAGGAAGCTCAAAACATGTCCGAACAATATGTACAAAAGAACGCTTAATCCACACATAAATTAAAGTGGACTTACTGAGGATTCATATCTGCGGCCTTGATTGGAGCGGTTCATATAATCTGCATCACTGGTGATGACAGGAGCATTGCCAGAACCAGACTGCTTCTCCTCCCTCACTTTGTCAAATATGTCAGTGAAACCTTCACCTGTAGAAGGATCTTTCTCATCCCATTCTCCAAACTTCGGCACAGCCGATCCTCTCTCAGGCTGTACGTGCAGAAATCAACCATAACACTTCAGGAATTAAATTATATGGACAAGCAAAACTTAAAATGCAGTCACAATCTGCTCCATCATTCTGTTCATAGTCAATATGTCAAAAGTACAGTGTACTTAATATGTTGCCTCACAAGTTAGGACACTTTACCGTTGCATCACCACGGCCGCTTGATCTGTTCTTGGACCTTCCAGGTGTGGTGGGAGCAGTCCCACGGTTTGCCTGGTGACGAGGATGCACGGGTGACCGTTCCGTGCTGGTTTTCTTCGCTGCATTGTCATAGTTGCTATGATCCCCGTATCTATGGTTAGGTGACTCAGCATGCGGTTTTCGAGCAGTGTCCTCGTGCCGACGATCATCATTGGGCTTTCGCACCCCTGGATCCAGTCCAGCCCTCAGGGGAGAGGCCTTCATCGATGGTGAATTCTTTGAAACTGCTTCTGTATCCCTAGTCTCATCGTTTTGATTAACAGACCTCCCTGGAGATTTACCCTTGCGAGCATTTTCAAAATACTGTGTGTAAAGGTGATCACCTTGATCTTCATCTTCCCAACTTCCAAATTTAGGAACTCCTTTATGCTGGTTCAGTTGAACAAATAAGTAACTTTTCATTAGATTGTGTTTGGCAGATCAAAGTAACACCTAGCATATTAAGTAAACTACAGAAACTGAACCGGAGAAAGATAGAGAAAGTAAAGGTCCAGACTCTAGAGCAGACAGGATGCCGAACCCTACATGAGCTCGTAACTCAGCATTTTTCTGTCATACATAACAGGTATTAGATGTGGAATTATTCCATTTGATCAATCTTACCATAAGCGTTGTTATTTGATCATGCCTGAATACATATTGTTTATACCAATCACATACGTGCATTCTCGTATCATCATCATGCCTGTCGGTAGGGCTGTAAAAAAAGCTCGAGGCTCGCAAACGGTTCGAACTCGGCTCGTCCCAGACTCGATTCGAGCTCGGCTCGAGCCCAAAACGAGCCGAGCTCGAGCCTATGTTGAAGCTCGCGAGCCTGGCGAGCCGAGCTCGAGCATTCGTTAAGGCTCGGTCTCTCCTGAGCACCCGTGACTCCGTCCCTACTCCGTTCGAGTTCGGCGGTTCGGCCGTCCCACGCAGCCACTCCCGTTCCATCTCCCCCCGGGCCCAGACGCCAGACTCCATTCCGCAGCCGCTTGGCCAGTTGGCTTTTGGCCTGGCCAATCCGCCTCCACCGATTCCCCAATCCCCATTTCCCCAATTCCCGTCTCCGACAGGCGAGCGATCGAGCGAGCCCAGTGGCGTCCCCGACTCGACCGATTCCTCCCGTCGATCCCTCCCCATCCCGTGAGGCCGCGTCTCCGCCGCAGGTCGAGCATCTCCCCCGTCGACCCACCACCCGGCGGTGATCCGACAACGGCTGAAGCGTCCGGGCTCTAGCCTCTAGGGTTCGGAGGAAGGGAGCTCGGCCGGCGCATCACGGGAGGCGGGACGCCAGGCCGGGACTACGGGAGCCGGGAGGCAGCCATCGCGGGCCTTCTTTTAAACATGTAATCTGTTTGATAATCATTGGTTGTTGCTGCTCTTTGGCTTGTTTTGATCACTCTATCATTTGATTTTTGAGCAAGTTTTGTTCTGATAAGACTTGCTCACCGTCTCAAGACCTATCGGTAATATGGTGGGAATTCTATTGATGTTGCCGTGACAAGATTTTATGTAGCAGCTTCCTTCAGGTTTGATTGGATTCTATGATGGTTGGGGTCGTCGGACACCACTCTTCATGCTAAATTTGCGCTTGGTTTGCTGTATCTTCGATTGTCCCCGGTATGCCATTATCGAGCTTAATCGAGCCTGTGACGAGCTTGTGTGTGTTTTCTTGTTTTCGAGCTTCATCGAGCCGAGCTCGAGCTTATTCGAGCTTTGGCCGAGCCGAGCTCGAGCCTGACTCCGAGCTCGAACCCGAACTCGGGCTCGCTCGAGCTCGGCTCGAGCTTCTACTGAGCTCGAGCCTGGCCCCGTTTACAGCCCTACCTGTCGGAGAATACCTAACTGGCGATCCACTCTGCAACACGCAAATCAAAGAATTGTAGTCATGCCTAGAAAAGATAATATTGCCCCCCACTTGTGCTCATAGACTAGCTATTCTCATAAGGAGTATTTTGGTCATTTGTATAGACCCTAGAGCCTATAAATACCCTACATATTTCTCATTTGTAATTTGAGCTCTCTTGAGCAATATAAAAAAACGTTTAAACTGGCGAGCCCTTGGTGCCTCGTGCTCGCGGCCCTGCCCGACGGCACCCTACACCCTTGCCACCAGTGCCTTGGCACCCCATGGTCCCTGGCCCATGGCTGCACCCTACGCCAGTGTACACCCGCACAAAAGCGCCTTCGCAACAGCGCTGTGTGGCCAAGTCTCGTGGGGGATCCCATGCGTGTGAGCCATGCGCTCGAGTGCCTTGTGGCGACCTCCACGCGGTCTGGACCCTATAGCCGGCGCCTCGCGTCCTGCTGAGGTGCCCAGCGCCCACGCCTTGGCGGCTGCGCACTGTGCCTCATCGAGCGCCCTGCGCCTTGCCCGTCGAGCGCCCTGCTATAGGATCAAGGATAACCGACTAGAGGTAGGGCAAATAGGAGGTTACTAAAAATTCCTCGACTCTAATTGCAATAAATAGAATTCTAATCAAGAATTACAATTTTAACAAATAAGACCTAAAAGTTCTAGGTCACACTAAATGCACCAACGATCTATACTAAGCAATGAAAGTAAATTACATACAAGAAGCAAGAGATCAAACCACTAGAGAGAATGGCACAAGAATTTATTCCGTGGTCTCGGAGACTTGCCGGTCTCCCCTAATCCACGTTGAGAAAGCTTGATCAACTTCAAGCCGGCTCCAATCATACGAGCCTCTCTCGATCACTTGGTAGTTCTTCCCCGCTCCAGATAGGCGAACTTTAGCCTTTACAATCAACCGGGCTTTCTAACAAGCTTCCTTGAGAAAGTCATCGGTACCTCCGCCTCCAAACCGTCTAGGAGGCGGCAACCTCCAAGAGTAATAAATTTTGATGATTGCTTGAGGCTTATCAAATGTCTAAATGACTCAATTTAATGCTCACACTTGAATTTTCTCTCAACTACTCACAAAATGTGAATTGAATGCCCTAGAGTAGTAGAGAAGCAAACAAGTGCTTAAGAATATGCAATAAGTGACCAAGCCCTTGCCCTAGCTGCATGTGGGGTGTATTTATACCCCCCACCAACAAATCTAGCCGTTACTACCAAATACCTGAAAAAATCAGGAGGGCCGGCACTACCGCCCATTTAGGGCCAGTAGTACCGACCTCAGGTCCGGTAGTGCCGACCTCAGGTCTAACGGTCAACTATAGCATTTGATGCATTGATAGACTAGCCGTTGCTACAGTAGGTTGACACTACCGCCCATCTGGGGCATTACAGGGATAGTGCCGACCAGGCAGCGTACAAAAGCATCTTCTCTGGAATAAAACCACTGGCCGTATGACCGGCCGCCCTCTATGGCGGTAGTGCCGACCATAGCACTGGAAGAAGTGTTTTTGCAAAGAAAAACTCTTTAGGAAAATGCAAATGATCTTGTGTATGAGCATAGGCTGAGCCATTTTCACTAAAAACATCAAGCTACTAGCCTAAGAGGGACCCTCTTAATAGTACAATCTCTATTCTAGCAATCCGATCTTTTCTACAAAACTCTAAGATCGGCAAAAACTATGAAAAGGTTCTTAGTTTTATACCTTGGTTCTTTAACTTGACACAATGATCATTTTGCCTTTTCATTTCATTTTCACGCTTCATCGCGTTCCATGACTAGAACCAACCTGTTTTCAATATGCTTAAAGAAAATGTTAGTCCTTTAATCGTGGTTGTCATTGATTACCAAAATCATCACAAATTTTGAGGGCCTAGATGCTTTCACCTGCGCCTCACCTGCCTAGCGCCCTGCAGCAGCCAAGTCCCCGCGCCCTGTGCCCTCGCGCCAAGACCGCGCGCCTGCAGCGGCCGTGTGTGACGCCCCGCACCCGTGCCCACGCCCGGAGCCCTTGCGCTACAGCGGCCAAGGCCATGAGGGGTGCCCTGCGGCCACAGCCCCGCCCCTCGGCCGGCGCCCACGCGGGGAGCCCCCCAGCCGGCGCCACGCCCTGCATTCATGCGCCCTGTAGCTCGTCCCGTGCCCTGCACCCCATGTGCCCTGCTGCCACACCCTGCAACCAAAGAGAGGAGAAAAGCCTCCCATGTGTGGTTCCTCCTTTCAACCGTGCGCCTGGGCCAAGACTGGAGCCTCCCAGTAGGACGGACTATTGAGCCAGATGCGGAGAGGTTAAATACCCAAGCAGCTTGGCTCATACACCTCCATCTGGATCAAGTCCATTGAGACAAGGGAGCCACTGTAATGGCGGCAGCAGCGAGAAAGAGCACAGGGGAAAAGAAGACTTGGTGTCCTGTGCTATAGGGCAAGTTCAATCGCCTGGTGAGTCTGTCAAGCCAAGGGCAACATGCAGGCCAAAAAAGGCAGTGGCTGGCCCAATTCACACTAGAAACTTTTGACATGACTTGGATCACTCAAGACACAACAAAATCACATACTCGAACGCACAAAGGCTGCATCTTGGCAATTGGGAGGAACATTTTTGGTTTCAAATCGGTATTGTTTTATGCAAAGAAAGAAAAGGTAAGGAAAATAGCCCCAAAAGGAGGCAACAAGAAATTGCTTTCACAGAGATGCAATCTATCTCCCCAGTCCCCACCACGAAGCAAAATAAGACAACCTACGAAAGCCTAGCATTGGGCCAGGAAACGAAAGAAATGACAAAGCAAGCATTCCTGCCAATTAGAGGCAATTCCAAGAAATCCCACATGCCATGGGCAACGCCCAAGACGAACTCGTCTCCTACCACCAGGCAAACCAACCCGATCCGCCTCGGAAACAGCAGTAAGTTGGTCGATCGAGCAAGAACTTACGGCCATTTCGTCAGAGAAGGCCCCAAGAACGGCCGTCGGCTCCAAGAACAGCAGCAAAGGCGGCTCCTTTACGCCTCAGGGCACCGCCCCTCCCGTCCCTGCCTGGATTTGGAGCAAGAATTGTTGCGTTCAACAAGATGAGAAATAAAAAGGAGACGCCCGACAGGAGAGCTGGAGGACGACGAGACTAGCAGAGGAAGAGTAGGAAGAAATAATGGAAGGGAAGGGAAGAAAAAATGTCTCACCATTATGGCGTCGGATTATTGCTGCTTCCTCGCTTGCTTCCCTTCCCCTCGTTTCCTCCTGCTGCTGAATGCGGTGGGTGATGTGTTTTGTGGTGGTCACTCCCTCCTGCACGGCTTGTACCTATCGCCTTAACGGCTTAACCCTTGTCACTCATTGTCAATGCCATCATGGTCGTTGTTCCTGCTCACTTATGGATACATACTACCACACTTGCCAAGTAAACCGTTAACAGTGAGAGCTTAGCTGCTGATGCTGCTGAAGGACAAGTCCTCATTTGCTAATTTTTTTGTTGACTTGTTTCCCAGCAGTTATCTTCACAAGGGAATATACAGAATCTATTCCTAGTAGATTTTATACACATGGCCTGGGTCCGATACCATATAAACCTAGCGTGGAGCATCGTGTTGTTGCGGAACTTGCTTATTGTTAGTCGCAGAGCGGCAGAGGAATCTGATGAGCCTACCTACCCTGAAGTTCTTATGTGCCCGGAAAGCCCCTTCATGGTAGGAAGTATCCAGTATACCTCAAATTTTGATACGCTATTTAACCGACTAGAAATATATATATACCACAAAAACTAGAAACACAGCTCCTACTCCAGCTAAGACGAGAGTAATCTGATCTGTCCTGGTCATTATCTAGAGCTTTTTGTCAATGTTATTATAACTGGATTTGCAAGAGTCGCAAAAAATAATAAAATAAATAAACGAGTGGAAGAGAACCACTCACTGAGCAGGCAAGGGCCCAAGAACACACACTCTCTCTTCCTCTCTGGTTGCATTGCACGCGCCTCCTCCTCGTGACCTTTCGCCGCAGTTTGTCCACTCTAACTAGAAATGTTGTTTCGGCGTAACACATCACGCGCATCTACGATTACGCTAAAATAGAAGGTCTTTTTGTGAAAAATAATTGAAATAATTTAAACGTAAAAGTTTCGCGACTTTTTTAAAAGGTCCTTTATTTAGGGTCATTTTCACGAAAATTGAAAGGACCTACACGTAATTATACTTTTTGAGAACTAAAAGGTCTTTTTAGCGATCTTTGACAAAAAATTCCGTTGAAAGGACCTACAAATAATTATACTTTTTTAGGGCGTTTTAAACTGACGGAGGACATGAAAAGGTCCTTTAAAAACAACGTCCGATATAAAATAATTACATCTTTTCGGATTTTTTAGAAAAAATAAAATTTCGTTTTTACTCGACTGGTGTTTTTTAAACTAACCATAGATAAAGTTGCATCTAAATCGAAATGTCCTTTTCGCGAAAAAATTAACTGGAACGATATAAACGTAATTACCCTCTTTTTCGGCATTTACTTAGAGTCCTTTCACGAAAGATTCGCGATTTTGCTCAACCAAAAGGTCTTTTTGAAGTAAATGGGCAAGGCACGCACGACTGGCAAGTTATCTAGAGGCACGGAGGCCAAACCCTAGCGTTATTGCATGATTAATGTTTATCATGTATATTGTTTAATGTTTATTTTCAAATTGTTTAATCAAAATCATAATTAAGAATTGTTGATGGTCCGAAATTTTGTTTGAGGGTTTTTTTTGATAGTCATTGATGGTAAGACGGTACTATGAGCACGATGGGCTATTCGTCTTCAAGACGCGCACTATTTTCCTCTTCGCGCGGTGATCTTCGGCCAGGGTAAGACCGCATAATGATTAGTCGTCAGGTGCTTTGTCGTGCCGTGCCTAAACGGGCCGTTCTTTCGTGCTTTCGTGCATGTCGTGTCGTCAATTTGGCCATCTATAACCATAGAAAGGACCTAAATGTAATTACACTCTTTTTCGGCATTTATTTAGAGTTCTTTCACAAAAAATTCACGATTTTGTTGAACCAAAAGACCCTTTTCGCAAAAAACCGTCGAAAGGATCTAAACGTAATTACATTTTTTTTAGAGAGACACTGGTGAAGACTTAACAAGAGAGAGTAACTTGGGGACATATCAAGTGGTCATAGATTTCAAATTTTTTAAAAAATTATGATGTACATCTCATCTTACCCCATCTATATAAAATTTCATGATCAAATTCGATGTTAAGAGTAATAAAAAGACAAATTTCTTTGAATAGTTCAAATGCATTTTGACTTTTTGTAACTTTAGTGATGATCCCCAATTTTTGAAACTTTTCTTGGTTAAATTGTACGATGATTATATCAAAATCATGATTACGATACGTCCCATAATCCGCGCTCACAGGCCACGGATTCTTGATTGCTCTGAGTTCTTGGGTTGGTTCGTGGCAAGAGAGGCAAGGCGGGGTTCTTTTTTCCCTCATTCATTCCTCTGGAAAATTTTCATTTGCCCCAACTTTTTTGGTTTGTTCTTTTGATTGATGATGAGCGGTAACTTTTCCAGGGCGAGGAAGGTGGTGGGTTCTTGTCCACCTCCAAACCACCCAGCCAAAAATTTCTGAGTTTTTTTTTCTCACGGCGAAAACGAGGCGCCTGACTATTTGGCGTGGAGGTTTGTGAAGCAGCCTCTGTTCCTGCACCAGTTCCTCAATTTGATGCTGAAGAGAGGAAGCAGAGTTGGTTGTTTTGCTGAAAACCCGCGGCTTCCTCGCGCGCGGTTAAGGCGGAGTTGTAGCATAATTGATTTGTGGAGAGAATGAAAAGTAGCCGTAGGTACCATGATTCAGCTGCTGTTCCTTGTGCTGTTCGCGGAGGGGTGGTGGCGCTGCTGCTGCTGCTGCTGCTGATGAAGGTCGGGCCGCTGCGGGAGTTGGCGATGCGCGGCGTGGACCAGGTGAAGACGGGCAAGGGCCCGGCCACCGTGAAGACGCTGGCCTGCACGCTCTCGGTGATCCTCATGTCTGAAAAAGTTCTATGTGATTTGCCACGAAAATCCCCAATGGGGTTCTATTGATTTTATAGATGATTTTCAGATCAACCTGTGCTAGCGATACTTCACAGTTCCTTTAACAGCGACTGCAGCCAGATTATCACACCACATTATTGGTGGCCTTGACTGATATACTCCCAGTTCCTTTAACAGCGACTGCAGCCAGATCAATTTAGCTGTTGCATTTGCCAACGCCATGTATTCAGCTTCTGTGCTGGATCTTGACACGGTGGGCTGTTTGCATGAACTCCATGAAATCAGGTTTGGTCCAAGGTAAATTGCGTACCCATTTGTCGACCGCCGATCATCAGAACAACTAGCCCAATCTGCATCCAAAAGGCACTAAGAAGCAAGGATTCTGACTGCTGGATTTTCAGTCCGGTCGACAGCTTCCTTTGACATATCTGAGTATCCTTTTTACTGCTGCCCAGTGCTTATCTGTGGGTGCTTGCATATACTGACACACTCTATTTACTGTAAAGGAGATATCTGGTCTTGTTAGAGTTAAGTATTGGAGAGCACCGACGGTACTTCTGTACTGAAAAACAGCATTCTCCGGTAGTGTCAAGCCTGATTCCTTTGTCAGTTTTTCGAAACTTGACATGGGTGTAGCAGCTGACTTGCAATTTTGCATATTCACTCGTGTCAAGATATTTGTGATTTATTTCCGTTGTGTCAGAAGAATCCCTTTACGAAGCTGCTCAACTTCTACTCCTAGAAAGTAAGTCAGGGATCCAAGATCTTTAATGCGAAATTCTTTTTGAAGTTTCTGCAGAAGCTTGGCAGTTGCATCAGTGGAAGAGCTTGCTATAATAATATCATCTACATACACCAACATATAGATGGTCACTTCATCCTTGGAAAATATAAACAGAGAAATGTCTGACTTGGATGGAGAAAACCCTAAATCATGTAGTTTGGAACTGAGGCGAGAATACCAAGCTCTGGGAGCTTGTTTTAAGCCATATATTGCCTTCTGAAGTTTGCACACATACCTTGGTTTTTGGGTGTCCTCAAATCCAGCTGGCTGCCTCATATACACTTTTTCTTCAAGAGTGCCATGAAGAAATGCATTATGAACATCGATTTGCCTCAAGCTCCATCCCCTGGCAACAGCAATAGACAGATTAGTTCTTACTGTGGTTGGCTTCACTACAGGGATTGGCATGCTTTGTACAAAGAAGTGATGTTAGCCAAGATGAAGCTGTTCTGCAGTCGGTTGGGTGCCAGAGTCCATGCATCGCTGCCACTGGAGTTCGGAATAACATGAATGGAAAGGTAATTGTAGCAGATGAAGAACTGAACTAAAGGAAGATTCTATATCAGATGCTGAGGTCATTTTCGGCTTATTTTGTTGATCTGGTGAATGGCAAGATGTAATATGTTGTTTCATGTTGAGTTGTCTGGAAATGCTGCATTTAGGGATGGTGATATGGAGAGTCTACAAGGAGCTTTATATGTGAACCTATACTCATACTTTTCGGTTTCATTAATGGAACTGTGGCATCAAAAACTTTGATGTCCTTTGATCTATAAAAATATATGAGCAGTGCTTCGTGGAGGGAGGCCACGGATCTTTCAAGCAATGCTACAGGTAGAGAGATTTGTCATATGAACTGCTTCAAGATCTCAGTTGCCACTAGCCAGCCACGTGTATTTTCTGATAGCTTTAGGGCTTGTTTATTTTAGTTTTGATTCTTTAAAAGCTGATTTTGGATTATAGTTGTAGAGAAGTTGATTTTCCAAAAGTTGAAATCCAAAAGCATATATGAAGTGCATTGTGGATTCTAGTATATATGGGTGAGTTGGATTGTGAGAATCGGATTCTAGAATCAGACTGTTTGTTTTTTATTCTGTTTTTGGAGCCATAATCCAAAATCAAAAGCTAAAACAAACAGACCCTTAGCTTGCTGATCTCCTTGTTAATGTCCTACAGTACAAACAAGAAGATGTGATGTGAATGCATGAACATATGGTCAGCATCTAGCACAACATGCACCAATCACGTGAATTCCTTAGTCATTTCGGAAGAAACTGCTGAGTGTTTATTTACAGAGGCACACGTGACAAAACAGGAAAACTACAAGCACGCCCAAGCATACTCTTGGTCTGTACGGTTCATTTATTAGATTTATTAGCATAAATAAAATAATTTTGAAGCTTCAAAATTTTTAAGTTGAATTCAATGTGCAAATTTATTTTTAACGTAGAAAGTAATTCTCATTTCTTGAAATATAATATAAAATGTAAAAGTATCCAAAATTTTAGGCTAGAATTCAAGTACCAAATATTTGAACTCAAATGGTCCCAAGATCGAGTTGTCTTTTATAGATTTTCAAAGGAAATTGTTTGGTTAAAGGTTGTATTGATTTTTTTACTATTTTTGAACGTATGAAATACCTTGTTTCCAATTATTTACGTCAAAAACTAATTTTAGTTAGCTAAAAACTCTAACTATAAAATTAACATATGTAATAATTATTCACAAGCCTAAATAATTAGAAAATGAAGCATATCAGCCGTTATTTCTGCTATCCGCTAACCGCTATAGCAGACTGCTATATTGCTGCTTGTGCTTAGTGGTCATAGCTGTAATAGCGTACATCTGTACTATAGCCTAGTGTTTCAAGGGCAGAAAACTGCTATAGCCAGTGATTTAAACCACTGAGTATTAAAGGTAAATAAGAGTCCGAGCCTTGTTGTAATAGGGATAGGATTTAAGTTAGAGTTAAATTAGGCATAGAGTCTAATTGTAATTTAGTTGTGATTGACACTATAAATAAAGGGTGTGGGTGTGGGGATCCGTTAGGAAACACATGAACACATAATAATTCCACAAAATTCATCATGGTATCTAGACCATCCAAATCCTAGAGCGAAAAAACTCATCTCAGTCGATCTACCATCCGTTGATGTCCCATCATGTGTGGTCTGTCATAGCTGCTTTGCACGAGAGCGAGCTGTGCCTACTGGGTTGTGTGGGGTCGCTACCGTATGCAGCTGCTCGAGCCACCACTCCTCAAATCCGCTGTTGCTCAGGTCGCCGCTGCTTGTGGCCAAGGGGGCTATCTCTCGAGGTCAAGCCGTCGCTGATCGGGATCTCACAAACCTGGTCGCTGCTGTCGCTCTGTTTAGCGGGGCTATATTGCGTAGGTCTATGGTAACCGCTTGGGATCAGCCCATTGTGAAGTCTCTACTGATTTAGATATGACCGGATATGAGAAGAGACGAGCAGGAAGGGAGGAGAGTAGGCGTGTCTATTTGGGAAAGAGAGAAAGAGAGGAAGGAGGTAGCGGCGGTCGGTGGGGAGTAATCGGTGGAGAAGTGGGCGATGAGAGTCGAGAGATGGGAAGAAAGGGAAAAAAAAGAAGGGCTCAGCTGGGTAGGCTAAGGGAAAAGAGAAAATAAGAGAAAAAGAGAAAAGAAAAAAAATAAAGAAAAAATGAAAATAGGGAGAGGTGCCCTACTATGTTGTGCTGCTGCAAGAAGAGAAGGGGGTGGTTCAGAGAAGAAGGAAGCTGATATGGTGTTGCTTGGGTTTGGATTATGTGGTTTTTGTTTGCTTGGAGAGAGGGAAGAGTCTGCATAAAGAAGAGAATGTGGAGTTCTTGGTTGATCGTTGTTGTTTGCTGTGAGGTTATGTGTGTTCTACATGGGGAGAAAGACTGGAAAGCATTTGTGGGCTCCTTAACTAGATGCAGGTGTCTGAGGTCTAAGATCTGGTGTGATGCTAATTTGTATGGTTTAATACTGCTAGGTCTTTCTAGAGGTAGTAACGAAGGTTATGGTTGAAAGTGATATGGTGGTGATGGTGATTTGGGACGTTGTAGAGGCCTTTAAATAGAGGAAGAAGATTGTGCATAATGTGGTTTTGGTGGTATTGGTAGTGAGCGAGGTGCTGTGTGGCAAGACTAAATGTGATGTAAGCCGAACAACATTTTCGCTGCCGCCGCTCTCTCTCCCCTGAGTATCCCAAAATCCAAATGCGAGCGATTTATCTCTCCCGCCCGGGGATCGAAAAAGGAAATAGAACATAGAGGCGATGCGGGCCTTGGGTGGGCCAAGCTCCGGCCAACCATCTCGTCGGGTCGGACGTGACGTCCAACCCTAGGGATGTGTCCAGTGGAAAACAACCTGCGAATTCAATCCCTCCGCCATTCTTGAAGCAACGGTTAACAGACTAACCAACTGCTACGACTAAAAGCTCTTCAAACGTAGCAGCATGCTCTTCTGACGTTTTCAGTTTGCTGCGTGCACCAATGGACCGAAACTGTCCAGGCCGCCTAACGCAGCTGCAGCTTTGAAATGGAGAAAACACCAACCGGTGATTCATGGGCCACTTGGACAACCCGTCCGGAAGAAGCCAATCTCATCGGCGGGCATCTTCCCTTGCCGGCGGTAGAATATTCCATTCCCCCACGACCCATCCAGAACAAGTCTGCCGGCGTGTACTTCCCTAACAGCATGCTGACATTATCGCTCTAGGAAGAAAGAACCAAGTCTTCCTCGGGAACTGTTGATCCTGGGAATTCATCTGAGTCACGTCATGGATAGAAAGCGGAAGTTCATCTCAAAGATAAGGCGACAACACCAGCTGAAAGCTTTCAGTTTCAGCTCGAAAAAAGTTTCAATCTCGAGGGGGAGGCGCCGCCAGAAATTCCTTATAAATTTCCGTTCAAGGTCCCAATTCCTACCCTCCATGAATCCACTCGTTAATCTCTGGCTACCCACCTCGCACTCGTCTTCTGATCGATCCTGACGAAAAACAAGCACCCGCACCCAACGATGCGGTGGGGATCACTGCTGCTGCTTGCGTCCGCCGTCGTGGCCGTCGCCGCCGAGGCGCCTGAGCCGGCGTCCACTCTGGCCGGGCCGTCGCGGCCGGTGACGGTGCCGCACCGGGACAGAGGCCACGCGGTGGACCTGCCGGACACGGACCCTCGCGTACAGCGCCGGGTGACGGGCTGGGCCCCCGAGCAGATCGCCGTCGCGCTCTCCGCCGCGCCCACCTCCGCCTGGGTCTCCTGGATCACAGGTATACACAGCTTGGAGTTTGGCATTGGCATTGGAATTGGTCCAATTGGCGGTTGGTCGGGGCGGTTCTTGATGGATCGATGGTTCTGCAGGGGAGTTCCAAATGGGCGGCGACGTCAAGCCGCTGGATCCCAGCACGGTCAGCACCGTCGTGCGCTACGGCCTCGCCCCCGATTGTTTGGTCCACGAGGCCACTGGCGACGCCCTCGTCTACAGCCAGCTCTACCCCTTCGAGGGCCTCCAGAACTACACCTCCGGCATCATCCACCACGTCCGCCTCCAAGGTGACGACAGTTTCATCGGTCCCCCACACCACAACTCAGTTTGCGTTGCAAAAGATGCAATTTTTACACCATCAGTAAATGTCAGGACTGAAATTCACATTGCCACACGTGTATGATCTGCAGGGCTTCGGCCTGGGACAAAGTACTACTACCAGTGTGGAGACCCGGCCATCCCCGAGGCGATGAGCGACGTCCATGCCTTCCGGACGATGCCGGCCGTCGGGCCGGGGAGCTACCCGGGGAGGATCGCCGTGGTCGGGGATCTTGGCCTCACGTACAATACCACCTCGACCATCGACCACATGGAGAGCAACCAGCCCGACATGATCCTCCTCGTCGGCGACGTCAGCTACGCCAACCTGTACCTGACCAACGGTACCGGTGCAGATTGCTACTCCTGCTCGTTCGCCAAGTCGACGCCCATCCACGAGACGTACCAGCCGCGCTGGGATTACTGGGGAAGGTAGTAGTAAACCAAGATACCGAAGGTATCTGAAACTCTGAACAAGCAATTGTTCAGAATTCTTAAGTTGGTTGCAGTTGAGAGAGTTTGGGATTGCTAATTGGCAGGTACATGGAGCCTGTCACGTCGAGGATCCCGATGATGGTGGTCGAAGGGAACCATGAGATTGAGCAGCAAATCGACAACAAGACATTTGCGTCTTACAGCTCGAGATACGCGTTCCCGTCGAAGGAGAGTGAATCCTTCTCTCCATTCTACTACTCTTTCGACGTTGGGGGGATCCATTTCATCATGCTCGCGGCGTATGCTGACTACAGCAAATCGGGTATACCTTAACCTGAATTTTCCCTCTTGATCACATAATCACCTCCTACCATGACATAATGATTTCTGTGGATAGGAACAGTTATGAACTGTCAAGTCAAGGAGAATTCAGATAGGATGTCAGAGTAAAAAATTCAGCAAAGAAGTTATTCTAAAAATTTTCAGTAAAGAAACGTAGCAACGTGCACTACACCTGCAGCTTTATGTATGAATGTAGTCAAGATGCACGCCTGTTCTAAACAATTCTTACCTGCCTATTTGATTAATGGCATGAAGCTGAACCTTGATATTCCTTCATTCTGCACAACAAATCCAGGGGAGCAGTACAGATGGTTGGAGAAAGACTTGTCAAAGGTGGACAGGTCAGTGACCCCTTGGCTGATAGCCGGCTGGCATGCACCCTGGTACAGCAGCTACAAAGCTCACTACAGGGAAGCAGAGTGCATGAGAGTGGAGATGGAGGAGCTGCTCTATTCCCATGGAGTCGACATCGTCTTCACTGGCCATGTAAGCAAGCCTTATCACGACCTGGCTTCCATCACAATCTTACAGCAACTTCACTTCATTGAGCATTGTCATGCATGCATACTTCATCAGCAGAGTTTGCGAGTCTTCGTTTCTGAAAGTTTGTCTCCTCTGAATATTGTCAGGTGCACGCGTACGAGCGTTCTAACAGGGTGTTCAACTACACGTTGGACCCGTGCGGCCCCGTGCACATCTCGGTCGGGGACGGCGGGAACCGCGAGAAGATGGCCACCACCCACGCCGACGAGCCGGGCCACTGCCCGGACCCGCTGTCCACGCCCGACGCCTTCATGGGCGGCTTCTGCGCCTTCAACTTCACGTCGGGCCCAGCCGCCGGCAGTTTCTGCTGGGATCGGCAGCCGGACTACAGCGCCTACCGGGAGAGCAGCTTCGGACACGGCATTCTTGAGGTACTATACTGCTACTCTAGCTTCTCCTGCTGCTTGTCCATTTCTGCCTCGTCAATTAATCATCGCTGAGAGATAATTTTGGCATGATGAGATGAAATCTCTGTGCAGGTGAAGAATGAGACGCATGCTCTGTGGAGATGGCACAGGAACCAGGACCTGTACGGCAGTGTCGGAGATGAGATTTACATTGTCCGGGAGCCGGACAAGTGCCTCCTCAGCCCGAGTGGGACGGCCAACTATTGATTAATCGTCATTATTAAGGCCAGACAAATTAAGTTAGCATATATATTGCTGTTAATTTCTAGCTATTACTCCGATTTGTGCATGAGGCAAATTCTCGACACCGACTAGTACATCTTCTGTTACGAGCTCTGGTCAAATAATAAGATAGGTTCTGCAAGGTCTCATTTTATCTCATACGGTCATACAAAAAAAAATTTGGGATTACGCCAGGAGGGAAAGCTATTATAAACTAATTTATCATACTTAGTGAATAAAAATAAACCATTTCGTGGTTAAACGAGAAAAATAGATGATTAATCGAAAACGGCCGATTAATTATATTATACGGTCAATTAATCGTTCTACTATATTAATTGTACTCTGAATAAATTGTTCGTAATATTTACCACCGTTATCGATCAATCGGCCAATTAATCGGTCGGATCAGCCGTTTATTCACGACAGCGGTGCAGCCTTTAGGGCAGTTCCAACCCATGATTTCCATGAACAGTGTCTAGAGAAGAAAGAGAGCAATAAATCAATGCATAGTTTCCCAATCCATGATTTCTATGAGCAGTGTCTAGAAGAGAGAGAGTAATAAACCAATGCATGCACCACAAACACAGCTTGATCAGTGCGCAGAAATGTCCAACCCCGATTTTGCTCGTTTCTTGCGTCTTGGTACCCGCGCCGACCCAATTTCTTGCATGAGACACGGTTTCTTTGTTTTTCCTTCTCTTCCTTCCTTAATTCTTATACCACATCAGATTTTTGCTTAGTTGGCAGCGTAATTAATTTTATGAACACCAGCTGAGGTGGAGAGTTGGGACCAGGGTTAAACTTTTCGTTTCTTGGAAAAATTCGGACCCTCCCGAAATCCGAAATTTCGGTTTTTCGGCCGGAGTACATTCAAAATTCAAAAAGCAAAATTCAAATCTGGTTTGTTTGGCACTGAAATTTTGCCGAAATTACCCGAAATTTTGGTCAAAATGCACTGACTGAAAATTGGTCCAAACGATGTCAAAAAATTTTGAATTTTTTTTGTAGATTTCTGACACATTAGATATGTTCTCATAAAATTTACAGGTGATTATCAGTTGTGTGGATTTAAAAAAAAATTCAAATATTGGTACTGTCCCGATGAAACGTTGATCGGCAAGTTTGAACCGGATGAAAAATAGTTCAAACGACGTTAGAAAATTTATAAATTTTTTTTGAAGATTACTGACATATTTATAATATTTCAGTAAAAATTTCAGATGATGATAAAATGTGAGTAATTTTTAAAAATTCAAACATTGGTACTGTCTTGGTAAAGCGCTGAGCGGCAAGTTTCATCCGAATGAAAATTAGAACAAAAGAGGTTATAAAATTTTGAAAATTTTTCTGGATGGTCCTGACACATCCATAATATTCTCATAAAATTTTCATATGATGATCAAGCGTCATGAATTTTTAAAAATTCAAACAGTGGTACTATCCTGTTAAAAGGCTGATGATCAATAATAGATTTACTTTAGCAATAAGAAAGGTTTAAATTTTTTAAAAATTTTACATAAGTGTGACAAGGAAATGGTTAATATCTCATAAAAATTTTGAATTATGATCATGCTCCAGTTAATTTATAAAATTCGTAGAAGGCACAATGCCATTTATATTCTTTCTCTGTTTGATTTTTGAAATATAATACAACAAATTAAGTTCACTGGTTACTGCATTGATAGATTTTATTGAGCAAACAAAGAAGGTTTAATTTTTTTAAAAATTTTATAGCATGGTACTGATGAAATTATTAATCTATCATAAAAATTTTAGATAATGATCACACTCGAGAAAATTTAGAAAAATCTAACAAGTTTACTGTCCCAATTATGTCCATTCTGTTTTTTATTTTTTAAAGATAACAAATGATGTTAAATTATTTTGAATTTTTTTGTATGATTCCAAACTACTAATGATGGTACCATAAATTTTTAATATCATTATCAATTTTGTAATTTTTTTTAAAATCTGACAGTGTTTCTGCCCAAATTTTAAAAAATCTCAAAAAATTAATTTTTCAACAAATTTTCATAGAAGATCACTTTCTAATAGGTTATTGGACCAAATCCGGTGCTCAAACTTCAAAAACCGGATTCAAAACCCAAAATTTCAGAAATTACTGTAGCATTTTCAAAAAAAATTTGAATTTTTGAATTTGCCCGGCTTCTGCAATCTGGGGGGGTTCGAAATCCAAAATTTTGCCAAATTTCGACAAAAATTTGAACCTTGGTTGGGACTACCCTTAGGAGACCGTAGGATATTCGATCGTCACAAGTACCAAGATAAGCTATAACTACTACAGAAATCATCATCACAGACAGTTCATAAACGTAATCAGATATGGTTTTGTGAACCGTCAGTAACAATAAGTCTGTGATGAAGAAGATCATCAGAGACGATTTTCCACCCGTCTGAGAAAATATATATCTCAGACGGTTCTATTAATAAACCGTCGATGATATTTAATTATCACAGACGGTTCTAATTTAAAACCGTCTGTGATAATTAAATATCACAGACGGTTTCAAATCATAACTGTCTATGATACGAACTTATCACAAACGGTTACAAATAAGAATCGTCTGTGATGACCTTTTTTTCCCACACCCCCAGCAGAACCTCCATTATTTATGGTGTTGTTCGAAATTTCCATCAATATTTCTACAACGATATTTACAAGGCACAACCAGTTATAGATATTGTAATAGAATATCTACACTTCCTATATGCATTGTGGCAACAGTTTGTCTTATCAGGATAGACTTAAAATATAAACATTTGTAGCGCTTTTTCTCCCTTCTTATGATAATGTTGATGGAACTCGACTAATAAATCAACCAAGACCCACACGCAGCATGACGAGGTGACAGCAACCACGGTCTGCTTGATCGAACCTGACACATTGGAGTGTGTGATTTGCTTCATGCCATACGAAGTGGCCTTGTGCAGCGTCATCATCGTGCCACGGTGCAGAGTACCTGGACGACATGCTCTTACGCAGCGTCACCATCGTGCCACGGTGGGAGAACATGGTACTTTGAAAAAAATTGTAGATGTACTTCATAGATCACCAAAAGACTTGAATTGATCTATAAGCTAGATCTAAACAATCTTTAAATTCTATCCTTAACAAGCTAACTAGCTACATCATGATCGAATATAATATTATGCAAATAGAACCATTACTAGCTAACCTTATAGATCAAACAACCAACACATGGTTCTACAAGCTAGATCTAAAAAAATCATCAAATTCCTTCCTTATCAAGCTAGATGTTGAATATAATGCAATTAAAACACATTACTAACCAAATATCACAAACAACATATGGATCCAGCTACAATTAAGCTAGATCTAATCAAACAATCTTTAAATTAATTCTCTCCTAACCAACCTAGATATTGAATTGGATGCATGCAATTAGAGAACTCATTACTAACCTTAGATCACCAAAATCAAATAAATTTAATATCACCCTTCGAAATCAATGACCTTCTTGCAAAAAATCACCTCACTTCCACAGCCACCAGTCTCAGGATAGAAACCGAAACCCTATAAACGAAGTGGATGGATCGAGGCTCTGTTTTTACGTGCACATACGGTTTTATGACAGACAGTTTTATATTACAACCGTCTGTGATGTAGGAAACATCACAGATGGTTTCTAAATATAACAGTCTGTAATGACTATTGTAGATATTACAGACGGTTGTGTTATATAACTGTCTGTGATTTTACAGATGGTTTTACTTAGAAACCGCTCGTAATGAGTATCAGAGCCATCACGCATTTGTTATATTTAGAAACCGTCTGTGATATTTTTTGCATCACAGACGGTTGTAAATATAAAACCGTCTGTGATATCTACACTGATGGTTTGAGTACATAACCGTCTGTGATGTTCCATATTACAGACGGTTTTTCAAAACCGTCTGTGATCGTGCGTCTGATATAAGCCTCGCTGTAGTAATGTAGCACAGTTGAGAAATCACCGCTATCCACTTGAAAGTGCCTCTCCTCTCCTAGCTGTATGTTATTTCCTATACTGCTAGATAAGACTATTCACAGTGCATTGTATCTTGTCACAATATCCAAAACTGCCATGTCATATGATATTATAGAACATACAACTATCCCAATGCATGGTATCATGGATTGTTTCTTAGTCCCCACAAGATAATTAAATGCTAGATGTGTATGAGAGTATAAATTATGGGCCACTTAGATGATTCAAGTTTCAATGTCTATGATTTCGTGTCTAAGTGGTATCTTCCTCAAGATACAGCTTTCTTCTCTCCCCTCTTAACTCTCTTACCACATCATCAAAAATATTTATATGGCATACATTAAATGGGTATGTTATCATGCACTGGGAAATGCCAGGGTACGAATGAATGCATGCATGGATGATAACACATATATCAGATATTAATCATGCATGCACACGTAGTCCGCGTATTAACTTTCCTTAAGATACGAATGCATGCATGCATGATACGATTCGAATGCCAGCGCGCTGCATGTAATAAGCTAGCTAGGCTAGCAGCTCGTCGATCTCCGAGTGGTTGGGAGCGATCAATCCGCATTCGCATCCAACTCGGCCGCATACTCTCGTCTTGCCCCCACGCACGCCGATATAAGGCGAGGCCACCCATCCATCCAGCACCAATTGCCATTGCCTCCTCTGCTCCATCGATCTTCTCCATGGCTCAGGCGGCGCCCGCTCTCCCTTCAGGCTTCGCCTTCTGCCCTCAGGATCGTGAGCTCATCGACCGCTTCCTCCGCCCCAAGCTCGCCGGCCAGCCCCTCCACGTCGACTACATCCACGACGTCGACGTCTACTCCGCGGCCCCCGACAAGCTGGTGGCCAAGCTCACCCCCGCGCCTGGCACCGGCGATGGGGACGCCAGGGTCTGGTACTTCATCAGCCCCGTGCACTACGTCGGCGGCGCCAAGAACGCACGGGGCGGCGGCCCAGCGAGGAAGTCGCGCACGGTCGGCGCCGACGGCAACGAGTGCTGGCACTCGGAGACTGGCCCGAAGCCGGTCAAGAACAGCGCCGCCGGCGGGTTCTTCCAGAAGTTCTCCTACAAGGTCAAGACGGCGTCGGGTGTCGTCAAGCCCGGATGGCTGATGGTGGAGTACAACATCAACTCCCAAGAACACGGCGGCGCCGACCTCGTTCTCTGCAAGGTGTATCGGTCGCCTCGAGCGCCTCCTCGCTCGCGGGCATCATCGGCGACATCGTCGGCTGCCATGTCCGAGTCCGGCAGCAAGAAGAGGAAGGCGGCCGACGAAGGTCACCCGGAGGCTCCACCCAGCGTGCGGCCGCAGATGACGAACAAGCAGCAGCTGGCGCTGCAGGAGTTGGAGAGCATGCTGATGTCCACAGACGAGATGCCCGTCGGAGTCGAGGACGCACATTTGGACTTGGTGGAGGAGTTCTACAGAGTGGTTCTTGGAGAGAAGCAGGGGTCACCAATCGCTGAGTCGGACCAGGATCACGCCGCCGTCGAGTTCGTCCAGACGGTACATGGTGCTTGTCCCGAGTACGAGGTGATCTCACGCCTCGCCGCTGGAGAAACTGTCGACGACTTGCTAGGCCCGTGCGCTGCGGGCGCAAGGAGCACTTCTCTGGCTTTCATCCCAAGTCAGCAACTTCTGCATTGAACAGTACGGTGGATAGTTAGAGGCAAAGTTAGATCAGGATGCATGGTGTCATAAATTGATCCGTGCCAAGAAATTGTACCATGGAATTCCTCTTCAGACTCAAATGACAATTTATTGATTTTTTGTATAATGGTGTAGAAGTATGTCTACGTTGTTTAGAACTGATGAAGTTCGTCTTCAGATTTTTCAGAGTGAATTTGGTTGTGGGCGTCAGTTTTCCGGCGAATGCATGCTTGCTCGATGCATTGTATATGGTATCTTTGTATGCGCTGTGTCAGTGAGACATTAATATTAATTTGTTCGGAGATAGATGTGTTTGGCGACTATCAGCAGCGCGGCCAGAGCTATGGGAGCGACCGACTTGCAGAAGGACAGCGTCGCCGGCGGGGGCTTGCAGAAGTTTTCTTTCAAGGTCAAGACGGCGACGACGACGACGCCTCGTTGTGGTCGGAGAACGTCGGCACATCGCCTCTTTTCGCTTCATCACATGATGCTTTCTGGTATACCCCAAATGGTTGCCGGATGTAAACAAAAAATGATGAAATAACATATTCTTGTGTTGTATAGTAATTGGTCAGTATCAATTTCATTTTTTTTTTTTGGGTTTATGCGAGCTTTGGGTCTGAATTCATGAAGATTTCAGGGTTGACGAGTTCTGTACTACTTGACATAGCACGAGTTGTGGTGTCATGCTTGTTTTTAATCTCGTATATGTGACCAGAAACTTTGTTTAGATTTTGGTTATATATCGTAATTAATTGTGCAGAACTGTTAAGATATAACTAGCAAAGTGGTCCGCGCACTTGTGCGTGTATCATCCTTAAATCATATTTAGATAACTTGACAATACACATGTAATTTTGCCTTTTAAAAATAGATTGCTGCATAACTCCATTTTTCATATTTTAATATTATATATTGTAGGGGAGAATATACTCGCTCTGTTTCCTAATCCTTGTTACATGTAACTGACACTTTCTTCTCTAGGTACTTGCATAGTAAAACAGTAAACATAGTATAATATAATATTTTTCATTTATATCAGCATCTCTTAATTTCATTATTGCAATGTTTTTATTGCAATGTTTGTCTCTATCTTTCGGTACTTCTTTTAATACACATCATATTGTTTATACCGGTACAGCCGACTGAACATATGTCGGTGTATCACCATCTTAATCCCTCTATTCCATAGAGGTCCATCAAATAAAGAGTCAAGATGCTTTCTTTCTAGTTTTGAGAATTTTTACCATATTTTATATTTTCTTAGCAACAGTAAAAAACCTATTATCCACTTATATATAAATCAAATTCCTTACTTTCTTTTAATTTTCCTCGAATTATCATATTTTTGGAATTTTAATTCTAAAAAAAACCAAAATCCATAATTTTCACTTACTATGGAATAGAAAAACAATCTCAATTTCCTTTTATTTTTATTCTTATGTTATTTTTTAATTTATAATTTCATTTGTATGTTAGAATTTGTATATAAATCTAACTACTAATTTGCATCTAATTTTTATGTGCAAATTTAATTTAGAGTTCATATGAAAATCAAATGTCTAATTTTCTTTTATTTTTATTGTGAATTTAAGTTAAGTTTTATTCTGATTTTTTGTTTTATGTACCATTTTTAGGTTAGAATTGGTACACAAATCTAATTTATAATTTATATTTTGAATTTCAGCTATGTATAGGTTTAAATTTGGAGTTCGTATGAAAGATAATTGGTTGATTTATTTTTTAATACTAATTTTTTGTTATTTTTTACTGTACTTGCTATGGACTTTTCTTCTAATTTAAGTAGTTAATTTTATTGTTATTTTTATATTTTGAATATTAGTTTTAGGTTAGCACTCATATGCAAACCCAACTGCTGATTTTTTATCTAATTTTTTTAAAATTTTAGCTATGTAAGAGTTTTAATTTGGAGTTTGTATGAAAATCAAATGGCTAGTTTCTTTTTACTTTTTATTCCAAATTTTGGTTATTTTTTATTGTACTTGGTATGTATGTTTCTTTTAATATAAACCATTATAACTCGTGTATGCTAGATAGACAATTAGATGTGTTTTATTTAAATGATAACATTAATGCCTACTATAGTTCAACTTAGTTATAGTTTACCAGATTAAAGGCAATACGGCCACCCTTAGCCCTCATTTATATGAACATTTTGCCCATCCATTCCATCCGAATTGTACAACTTAACCCCTACCTACCACATTGGAACACCTTGGACCAATGCCACGTAGTCCACAGCAACACAAAATAGACAAGTCAATAGGATGGGGACGTCGGGGAGGGGGGTATATCAAACAACTATGCATTTGTAGGGGCATGTGCCACAAAAATAACTATGAGCGAATCAAACTACGTCTAACTTATGATGGTAATATTTATTTATTTCTTAGTAACTCTAAAACACTTGTATAATTTTTTTAATACTTTTCATATTTATTAATGAGGGAATCTCTAGCCCACTAAGTTAAGAAAATATCTCCAATATCATCGGTTCGATCACAACACTTAAATCCTAATTTTAGGGAATGTTTTTTATTTTATTACATGGGAATTTCTAGCTAGGAAGTTAAGGAAATAGCTCCAATCTCAGTGGTTCAATCATGACACTTAAATTGCAAGTAATTTTGTATGGTTTGCAGTACAAAATCGTATGACAAATCACGTAACACCTATTAAAAATAATAGTTGGAAGTTAGAGGGAAAGATTAAAAAGAAAAAGGATTTAAACATAAAAATTTAGAAGCTATAGCACGTTCATCTCATTCACAAGTAGAACAGCATGTAGGTTTCATGCATGCACGAGTAGGAGGACTACATCTCACGCGTGAGGAGATTGGCTAGTATTTTTTCCTTAGTATTTTTTTTCATGTCTGCTAAATAAGATTAGACGCTTTCTTTTAAATAATATCATCCAATATAGCTACTGTAGTTTAAGTTCGTTAGGATCCACCAGATTTTTTAAATAATAACATCCAATGGTTACTATAGTTCAAATTTGTTATGGTCCACCAAATTAAAGGCTAGATATTTTCTATTTTTAGAAAAAGATCTGATGACGGTCGTAATTAGGGTACACCAGATTAAGGGCTAAATGTTTTGTTTTTTGTGAAAATTTCTAACATATTTGTTTTTTTTTTCTTAGCGACTCTCATGAGCTTTTAATATATAATAGATAGATGATATAAATGAGAAATGTTACATTACACTACATTTATTTTTTTACTATACAAGGATTACGAGATGGTTAACACGTACACGCGCTGTGAGAGGGAATCCGCGACTCAGCAGCATTTAAAGCTTAATAATCCTCCTGAATCCGCATTCATTTCCATCTCCACTTAAACAAGCTTAATTAATTAATCGATGGATGCTTGATTAAGCTTTAACACGACGGATGGATGAACCGGCAAGCTCTCAAACCCGATTCCGATTGGAATGCATGGATTTGGATTGAAGCTGTATGGGATTCACTTGTGCCGCCTCAGCTCGTCTCCGAGTGGTGTTGGGAGCGATCAATCCGCATTCGCATCCAACTCGGCCGCCACGCCGATATAAGGCGAGGCCACCCATCCATCCAGCACCAATTGCCATTACCTCCTCTGCTCCATCGATCTTCTCCATGGCTCAGGCGGCGCCCGCTCTCCCTTCATGCTTCGCCTTCTGCCCTCAGGATCGCGAGCTCATCGACCGCTTCCTCCGCCCCAAACTCGCCGGCCAGCCCCTCCACGTCGACTTCATCCACGACGTCGACGTCTACTCCGCGGCCCCCGGCAAGCTGGTGGCCAAGCTCACCTCCGCGCCTGGCACCGGCGATGGGGACGCCAGGGTCTGGTACTTCATCAGCCCCGTGCACTACGTCGGCGGCGCCAAGAACGCACGGGGCGGCGGCCCAGCGAGGAAGTCGCGCACGGTCGGCGCCGACGGCAACGAGTGCTGGCACTCGGAGACTGGCCCGAAGCCGGTCAAGGACAGCGCCGCCGGCGGGTTCTTCCAGAAGTTCTCCTACAAGGTCAAGACGGCGTCGGGTGTCGTCAAGCCCGGATGGCTGATGGTGGAGTACAGCATCGACTCCCAAGAACACGGCGGCGCCGACCTCGTTCTCTGCAAGGTGTATCGGTCGCCTCGAGCGCCTCCTCGCTCGCGGGCATCATCGGCGACATCGTCGGCTGCCATGTCCGAGTCCGGCAGCAAGAAGAGGAAGGCGGCCGACGAAGGTCACCCGGAGGCTCCACCCAGCGTGCGGCCGCAGATGACGAACAAGCAGCAGCTGGCGCTGCAGGAGTTGGAGAGCATGCTGATGTCCACAGACGAGAAGCCCGTCGGAGTCGAGGACGCACATTTGGTGGAGGAGTTCTACAGAGTGGTTCTTGGAGAGAAGCAGGGGTCACCAGTCGCTGAGTCGGACCAGGATCACGCCGCCGTCGAGTTCGTCCAGACGGTACATGGTGCTTGTCCCGAGTACGAGGTGATCTCACGCCTCGCCGCCGGAGAAACTGTCGACGACTTGCTAGGCCCGTGCGCTGCAAGCGCATGCAAGGAGCACTGCACTGCCTTTCATCCCAAGTCAGCAACTTCTGCATTGAACAGTACGGTGGATAGTTAGAGGTAAAGCTAGATCAAGATGCATGGTGTCTTAAATTGATCCGTGCCAAGAAATTGTACCATGGAATTCATCTTCAGACTCAAATGACAATTTATTGATTTTTTGTATAATGGTGTAGAAGTATGTCTACGTTGTTTAGAACTGATGAAGTTCGTTTTCAGATTTTTCAGAGTGAATTTGGTTGTGGGCGCCAGTTTTCCGGCGCATGCTCGCTCGATGCATTATTGTATATGGTATCTTGGCATGCGCTGTGTCAGTGAGACATTAATATTAATTTGTTCGGAGATAGATGTGTTTGGCGACTATCAGCGCGGCCAGAGCTATGGGAGCGACTGACTTGCAGAAGGACAGCGTCGCCGGCGGGGGCTTGCAGAAGTTCTCTTACAAGGTCAAGACGGCGTCGGGCATCATCAACCCGGTGTTGCAAAACATGTCACAAAAATATAAGATCAAATAACCGGGACACATGAATTTAACGTAGCAAACTTTTTGAGAAAAATCGTAGGCGCACAAAGGTTATATCACTGTATGAGAAAATGTTTATCGTGAAATTCTTTTTCTTTATATGTGTACTGTATGGATATATTTATAGAGGAACATAAGAGCCTCCGTGTAGTGTTAGATTTAAGATAGCATAAAAATTGAATTCGTATCATATTCAAACTCAACAATCTTCACATTAAGACAAATTCCTCTTATAACAAATCACCATGAAAATCTTACACATCGAACGTCCAAAAGACTAATTTGAATACAAAAGACTGGAACAATCTTATCTAAGGCAACATATCCTATACACACAGGCTTCCCGTGTACACATCATGCACACCAACTAATTAAAGTCATGAAAATTTTTGAAAAAATTGTAGATGTACTTCATAGATTACTTTACCTATGTCTGAAGTTTCAAGATCAAATTCATTATATATCGAGACTTTAAAATTTTGACAAGTTTAAAACTCTCGATATATAATGAATTTGAATCTGCAATTTTATACATAGGTAGAGTAATCTATGAAATACATCTACAATTTTTTCAAAATTTTTCATGACTTTTATTAGTTTGTGTGTACGGACAGTACGGTGTATAAATGGGAAGCCCTGTGTGTACAAGATATGTTGCCCTTATCTAAACACTTATTGTAAGCTAAAACATCACCTATGGTGCTTGCTTGATAGCAAGAGCTCATATTATATATATTTCATATGTTTTACCTGGAACATAAAATTCGACACACAATGTTCATTGAAAAGGCAACTTGCACATGTAGTCATTTATGTACGCTAAACTGCTGACTTCAAAGTTAATTAAATTCTATGATATAGTTGAAATTGCTCTGGCAATACTAGCAAATGAAAAGAATTCCCGTGCCATTAATGGAGTATAAATTACAGTAGACCCCTCATATCGAGCTATGACAACTAGACAACGTTGCAATATCCACGCAGAAGCAAACTCTGTTTGGCACGTCAATTCTTCATCTCAAACTGATGTTTGAGTAAAACCTTTACTATTAAATAGTAGAACTTCGAAGAGTGTAACGCTAGCTACTAACAAGGTGTCATCAAATTCTTAAGAATTAATATTGTCAGAGCCTCCATAATAGTCGCACAAGCGATCTAGAAATTGCAACATATCTCGACGGTAATTCAACACCAAATTCAGTTGTCCACTTAACTGACATTTATTATTTTTCTTTTTTCCCCAAAGTATTCGTGATCAACTGTAGCTCAAATTAACTCATTATATTGAAATACCTGTAATTCCACCTTAGACTATAACAACATATCTCGGCGGTAATTCAACACCAAATTCAATTGTCCACTTAACTGACATTTATTATTTTTTCCCCAAAGTATCGTGATCAACCGTAGCTCAAATTAACTCATTTTGTTGAATTACCTGCAATTCCACCTTAGACTATATATATGCGAATCTTGTTGTAATTAATCGTAGTAGACGATGGATCGTTGAAGAATTCACCAATAATAAATCTCGCATGTATGCCATTAATAATAAACACAACAGCTTGAATTGCAATATAATCCACCTCCAATTGAAGCAATAATACGATCGGTTGTACCAGAAGATTGTCAATGAAGATGTTTTAGATTGGCACCAGCAGTGCGAGCGATAGGGTTGGCGAAATTTTAGCGTTGGAACAGTCGTCGGGTTGAGCGCGAATCAACACTCAATATGAAGTTGAGTTGTGCAATAGAGTTGAGACGAGTTGAAATCGTAAAGTTGAGGCTGCTAAATATGTAAGTAATTTTTTTACTTGTGTGAACAAAGTCGCCAAGTATCGCTACTCCTCGTTTGACGGCTAGACAAGACACATTTTTTCATCTAATGCGATGGCTCTCCTGTGTTACGCTACTATTGTTTAGGACCTCACACTGTTGCCTGCTCATGGAACGTCTTCTCCTGTTGCCTCTATACAAGTCCGTTTCTTACTTCATCTCAAATCTACTCCTATACGGAGCCTATTATACAACTCTATAAATATGTTTCTATAGTCCATACGAAGATAAGAAGCTTCATTGTAAACATCTCTTTATATAGTGATATATCCTTTGTGTGCCCATAGTTTTTTCCTAAAAGGGTTTCCACATTAAATCCTTGTCTTCCAATCCATTGATATTTAATGTGTATTTTTACAACAAGTGGTATCAAAGCTTAGGGTTTAATATCGAAGCCGTTGCTCTTGGAGGAGGAGACTCCCAGGAGCGGCACCCACACGGCATCCAGATGACCAGGTGAGTAAGATCCCAGAGGCGAGGTTGACAAGCACATGCATGGAGACGCATAGGCCAAGACACGAAGGCGAGACTTGTGGAGGAGAGGATGCAGTGAACACTCACAAAGACAGAGGCACAGAGATGGGAAGAAATGCATAGGAGGAAGTGATCGACCAATCTATGTAGATCCGTGCACATGCTCAAGCATAGAAGGTGTCCATCTGAAGAGTCCTAGTCGAGTAAGAGCAGTGGCATACGTAGGATAAAAATAGAGAGGGTGCTCGTGGGAATCCGCTAACAGAAGAAAACTATACTAAAATGCATGCAATTCAAAATACTTAGCACAATCGGAATTCATACGTAAATAGACAAGAGCCAAAGTAAAAATGTAAAATACATCCAAAATACCTTGGCAAGGAATATAACATCTTGAATGCTCATATATGCGTGCGAGTAGAAATCTATAGAACAACAATAGCTAAATTTGTGACTAGTGAGACAATTAGAAAAACATGAGTAATTACAAACATTGAAATGAATGCAACATACCGCTAGCTATGACTAGAACCAGAAGGCATGTCCATTCTACGAGATTTCATCTTTTAGAAGTGATCCATGATTGTTTTATCATCAATACTTTTAAATATTTCTAGTTCAGTGTAGCGCAACATCAAGTCATTGAGCCAATCATCGAGACTTTGTTGTGTAAATCTGTCTTGATAATTTTCGTTACTGAAAATATTATTTCAACTGATGTCGTTGCCACTGGAAGGATCATTATTAGCTCAATGAGGTAATAGACCAATGGAAAGGTATTGTCTTTTCCAGTTTCAACCATTTTTTCGGCAAGTCTTGCAAGGTCACGACATCCACAAAATTCTATGCTTCTCCTAACATCGAGAATATAGTTTTGAAACTTAGTTCTTAATAATATGCGATCACCCATGGTGAAATCATCAGCATAAATCTTAGCAAGTCGTATAAGTTTTTCAACATTAAACCTGGAGAATGAGTTCTGTGGGTTAAGAAACTTCTTTAAAGCGATGATTTATCACTGATTTAGTGGCATCAATGGCAGCATAGAAAATGTCAACTCTATAGAAATGATCATGAGTCACTGTATGGTCTCGACGTGCCATTCGATCCATAATTGGAGTGCTTTTATCCATATCTGAAACAGTGATGCCATTTGCTTCACAAAAGCTTTTTGCTCGTTTGAGCAATGGTTCCCACACATTATTTCTCATGTTCTACAAGGTCGCTTTCACATCCATAATCAAACCCATGATATGAACAATGTCCAGATCCTTTCTTTGGAATTCATGTGATAACTCATTTGTAATGCCTAACAAGTCCAACATCAAATGTAAGATGAACACAAATTCAAAACTTTTTTTACCAAACCATATGATCCACCATAATTAGATGGTTGACGACTATCATCACTTATAATTTCTAGCTCCTCTATTGCCTCCCACATTTGATACAGACCGAGCAAGATTTTGTGATGTGAGTCCCATCTAGTATCTCTAGTTCTAGCTAGGCTAGTTTCATGATGCAATCCCATTCCAGTAAGAACCAAACCATTCTCCACCTTCTCCAATAAGATTTCACGGTAATTTTCAATCAAAGCATCCATCCTATTGCAAGATGAACTAATGGTGTTCACTATTAAGAGAGCATAATTAAAGAAATCAGTAATAGTTTTCATACTATTTGAGATAGTGACAACCGCTAATTGTAACTGATGGGCAAAGCAATGGATATAGAAAGCATATGGATTTTCATCTCGAATCTGTCTTTGCAAGCCATTAAATCCTCCTCTCATATTTGAAGCTCCATCATATCACTACCTGTGAAGTCTAGAAAGAGGTAAATCATAGTCTGCAAACACGTCAAGCAATGCACCCTTCAGTGTAGCAGAAGTACACTATTTAATATGGACAAATTTAAAAGACCTTTCCATGATTTTCCCTTAGTTGTTAGCAAATCTACGTGCCGCAAGTTATATAAATTAGGACAATAACACAATGCATAAATGGTATTAGCAAAAAATTAAAAAAACCAAGTACCAACCTCACAAACGTAGCCATTTGCATCTTTAATGATACATCTCTGGATTTATCAATAAGCATAGAAAATTTTCTATCTCCAATCTCATCCATAATCACCTCAGTGACTTCTTGTAAGATCGAGAATACCGACTAGAGGGGGGTGAATAGGCGGTTTTAAAAATTTATCTCTAAACACTCTTTGGCCAAAACCTAATTTATAATACGAAATGATAAGCTAAGGTTTTGACAATTTAAGCCTAAATTAACTAGGCTCACTAAGTGCACTAGCTAATTATGTCTCTATACAAGAATATGCAATCCTAAAGACAATAATGCAATTTAATTCTGGGAATGTAAATTATAATAATATAAATAGAGAATTGCAAAAAAACACAAAAAGACACACCGATGTTTTACCGTGGTGTTCGGAGACTTGCCGGTCTTCCCTAATCCACGTTGAGGAAAGCCCAATCCACTTTGGACCGACTTCACGAATTGAGCATCTGCCTCGATTCCACTAGTGGTAGCTCTTTCCCTCTCTAGATAGGTGAGCTCAAACCTTCACAAATTTGTTGAGGCTTCTCACAATCTCTGTTGAGAAGCTTACTGGACACAACACCCCCACACGCTGTCTAGGTGTTGGCAAACACCAAGAGTAACAAATCAAGCCCTCTAGCTTGAATTCCATCAAGTACAACACATATACAATGGTAATCACTAAGTACAACACATGCACAAAGATCCCCTTAGGTGCAACACATGCACAAGAGACTCTCAATCCTCTTCTAATTGCAACATATGTAACTAGAAACTTACTCTTAGCTCAAGAAGCAATAGGGAGAGAGCAACACATACAACACCTTATAAAAGACTCTCAATAAGTACAACAACAGAAAACTGGTTGTTTGTGGGCAACATAAAAAAAACTCAGCAAAACCGGCACTACCACCCATGTAGGACCGGTAGTACCGCCCTCAAAGGTAACGAATAGTTTCTGGGCATTAAATGCACTAAAACTAACCGTTGTTAAGTACCCCGAAACAACCGCACATGTAGGATCGATAGTACCAGCCTTTAACCTCAAAAACACCTTCTCTGGTAAATAACTATTATAAAATTCAGCAGTAGTACCGCTCGAGTGGCACTACCACCCATATAGGTCGGTAGTGCCACATTTTCAACAGAAAAAATATGATAACTTTTTAGTCTAAAATCTATTTTAGGTGATCTTGAACTCTATAAAAAGCTTATCAAGTGGGCACAAATTCCACACTTTTTCAAGATTTAAGCAACTATAGATATTTTCAAATATCATAGAACCTCCAATGTAGCCACTCAAGTCTAAAATCCGATTTTCTCAAAATCCCTCATATAGACTTGATCAAGAGCATGGCCACAAGCTAGCAAGAGTAAATAAGATCAAATCTTGAGCTATGTGATAACCAATTCATGATCAAACAATTTTACAAAAAAATATATTTGCAAACTCTAGTCATATGCTCTAAAGAATCACACAAATATCAATTTGTTTAGGAAACACATTTGCAAATAATATAAGAATCTATAAGATCAATCTTCTAGCCATGTAATGATCAATACATAACCACAACACTTTGCAAAATACATTTGCAAATACCAAAACATACTCTAGGATCAAAACCTATAACTTCCAGCTCATTTGCAAAACGTATTTGCAAATAACAAATTAACCCACTTAAAAGCAAACCTCGAGCAATGCGATGATCAACTCATGATTAAGTCAATTTGCAAACCCTATTCACGTGCTTCAAGGTAAGATTCAATTAAACCACATTTTGCAAAAACTCATTTTGCAAACACAAAGCATAACTCATTCTTAGCATTGTGATGATCAACACATGATCAAGTCATAAGCTAAGACTCCAATGCATGAGCTCTCTTTTTACAACACATACAAAACTTAGCTCCATGTAAAATTCAAATCAATTAAGATTCAATAAAAAGTAAGCATAAATTCCATTATTTACAACATATACAAATACTTAGCTTATGCAAAATTCAAATAAGAGAGTGAGTTAGAGTAAACCGGATTGAGTTCATCAACACATGATGAAATTCAAACTAAATGAGTCAACCCCTCTTAATAGTACATCACTAAACTAGTAATCCGATCTCTTAACCAAACACCGAGACTGGTAAAAAATTAGGAACACATCCTTAACCTATCTAGTTATACCTTTGCCGCACGCAACTACTTGGAGTTTTTATGATGTCCGATTATCTTTTCTCCAAGTATGCTTCTTCTTCTTGTTCATCAACACATAATGAACCTCTCTCCTTTTCTTTTATTTTCTTTTCTTTGGGATCTCTTGTGCTCATCAACACATGATCATGTCCTTTTTCTCGATTCTTCATCTCAACTTTGGACTTAACCTATTTCAAACTCATTGAAAATATTAGTACAAGAAACCTGGTTGTCGTAGTCATCAATGTACCCCATTAACACATAATGGAGCTCCAAAGATCCTTTGATGATTGACCACAACCCAAATCAATTTGAATGAATTAAATGTGTCTTGAGTATATTGATGCAACTAATGCTTTACTATACTCAAGAAATCAACAAAGAACACCATCAACACATGATTGGTTCTTTGATTGATTGAAAGACAACCGAATCTCAATTTAAATTTCATTTAAAATGATGTGAGTATATATAACTACACAAGTTTTATATACTCAATTTGATGGAAAGTAATAATCAAATATATTGGAGTGATGGAAAGGGATCGATAGTCTTAAAACCATCAACTATAGAATAAACTCCATTACATATGTGCATATAAATAATTGAACTTAGAATCAATGTGCAAGTAATCAATCTTAGATAACATTTGAGTGTATCCTATATTGACATAAGTATACTACAACTACACAAGTTATATATACTCAAATGGTTGTTTCAAAATCTTGATCCTTTATATTATTTGGCAAGAAGATATGGATCAATACCATTAAAACATTAAGTTAAATTATGAACTCCTCCTAGATGTGTGCATTTATGTAATGTATAAAATTAGAAATATAATGCACATCTTTAATATATAAGCAATGGAAGAGTTCATCCTTTAACTTGAATCCTAAGTATGCAATAGGATAATAAAATGAATACGAGCGCATACCTTAAGTTTTCATTTTTCATCCAAATTTGAGACTAATAAGAATAAAACTCAATAAATATGTTAGTCTCATAATGATTAGATTTGTCATTAAACAAAAATTTAGCATTAATCTAAAACCAATCACCAAAACCAGTGGAATTTGAACTTACACTTCTTCTGCACAAGCTTTTGCAAGGTGCTTTTGAATCCATGGGGTTCTTCACTTCTTCATTATTATCTTTATACCACTCCACCAACCGTCTAAAATTACCCTTGTTGATAGAAGCAAAAGATTCATTATTTTCACGAAAAACTGTCTAGATTTGACGCGGCCCGCCCCTCCCCACCTCCCCTTAAGGCCTCACGACCCCGACTCGGCTGCAAGAAGAGGAAGGCTACCAGCGTCCACCCCAAGGCGCTCCTCCACTCTGCAGTGCCCTGTGGCAACAAAATCGACATGATCACACGGATCCGGACTTCTTGAGCTGCTACCTGTTTGAAGGGGAGTCGGACATGTCGTCACCACCACCACTATGCGCACCACCAGCCTTAGCCTGAGCCAGAGTAGGACGTCGCCGGAGCCATGGCACTAGTGCAGACGGTAGAAGGTCTTCGCACGGATCGGAGCAGGAGTTGATAGAGGCCCTGGCTATAGGAGCAACTGTTGGCGACTTGCTAGGAGGCCCTGGCTAGGTAGAGTCCTTTGGTGACGTCATGCCATATCCGACGCCCGGCCTCTCTTGGACAATGACGACAACGAGGTCGCCTCAGCGTTCGGTTGCATGCCACAGCCCTTAGGGCAAGTATAATAACAAAGCCAGCTGTTTACTCTATCTTCTATCCATATTATCTAGATAAGCACTAAAGCCAGTTTGTACAATAGCTATCGTTAAAAGTTGGCTCTAGATACTATGCATTAACTATATCTTCTCTTTTGTACATAACTAATCTATCTATGTTCTCGTACAATGCTTACTACTAAATAAGAGCCAGCTCTCTTCACTCTTCTCTTTTCTCACTCTTTCATATAGGACAAAGCTGATATGGATATGCTAAGAGTAAGCTAAGATAGCTTTATTATATATACCCTCAGACTCCACTTGCTTGCGTGGCTCCTCCCTTTTTGTGCCAGGCAATATTATTAGTTGTTGCATGGCTGCTAGCTAGCTAGACGAAAGATTTGATGCATAGATCTAGTACTTACCTTAGTATTAGCCGTAGTTACCGGATTCACTGTAAACATCTGTGAATCGCAAGCTAGATTCATCGAATCCGAACCAGTTTATGGTACGGAGTTCGTATTCGCAATGAAAATTAGAAGAAAAGGTGATGAATTGCAAACCCGAATCCCGTACAACTACTTAGACAAACCACATTTCTAGTAACTATGGTATTGCTCCAAGATTAACAAGTTGTACAGTAAATAATTGATCATATATATGCTGTCATATATGTATGCGCTACTATAATGTTTTAACAATTTGTTCGCAGTACTAATCTATGCTTAGTTACTCAGAGCAGTACATCTAGCTTGTGATTATCCTTGTAATAATGATCAGATATTGATGATCCATTAATTGTAGCAAGTGCTAATGATGTTTTTTTTAGATAAAGGAAACAATCCGGCCTCTTCACTCAAGGAGGAATGCGGCCAAAATACAGACTCAAAAAGTTACAACGAAAATAACAACCGGCTCTACAGCCACCAAACATCAACGAGACAGTCAACATAAGACGATAAACCAATAGCAAAAGAATTACAAAGACAGGCCCTAGGCCTCAATTCTAAGCCTCATTCTCCAACCAAATTTGGCAAATAATTCTCATCTCAGTGGTCTCTAGTCACTTTGATCCCCTATCAGCATGCCCTTCTCTTCCTCTTTAGACAGCGGAGACCAGCTTCCGATCCAATACGTTCCCCTGAAGATTACATGTTCAAATGAGTTAAAAGAACTTCTGCTGAAAATCACATCATTCCTACACAACCAAATAGACCAACACATGGCTACTACACTTACTAAGATTTGGCACTTAAGCTTAGGGATAACATCCTTTAGCCAAGAGCCAAACAAATTAGATACATTGCGCGGAGGATGGATTCCGAAAGTGATGAAAAGAGTGTTCCAAATAGACCTCGCCAAATGGCAATCAAAAAATAAATGCTGAATTGTTTCATTAGAACTACAAAAACAACATTTAATACTTCCTTGCCACTGTCTTTTAGCTAGATTATCTTTTGTTAGAATTATTCCCAACCTTAAGTACCAAAGAAAGATTTTGATCTTCAAAGGTATTTTTAACTTCCAAATGACATACTTTCTAGGAATGACATTTTCCAAAATCAAGGCATCGTACATGGACTGAACCGAAAAGATACCTTGGTTCTAATGATGTATTGAACGGAAAGTTCACAACCTTGGTTCTTCTTCTACTTGTTTTTTGTGGGCTGGGTTTTGGGCCTTTGGGCTGAAGTTGACTTTTCAACTCGATCATCAAATCGAATGACGCACGACCCAATTCACACGACAGCTTCGTCTTCGTCCTCACGCTGCGCAAATCCTCCGACCTACCTCTCCCTCTTCTTTCATGGCGGCCGGTCACGGGCTGGCGCTAGAGGGGGGAGGGTTCTACCAGGGCTATTGCTGGGTCCGCCCCGCCTCTCCGCCTCCCCACCTCACCTCGCTGCCGCTGCAGCATATTCACTTGGGCCAATGACTAGCATGCCTCCTCACCATCTTCTTCTCAGTAGCAGTAGCAGCTCTCCCGACCTCTTCTCCCGCCGCACGCCTCGCTCGGTACGGTGACCCCCCTTTCTTCCTGCTCCGTGCCTCGCTCGCTTCGCCTTCCTGGCACAATGGAATCAACCTCTTGCCGTGTGCACTTCTAGATTTTAGCTGCACTACAGATAAGGGCGGTTTTGGTGGTGGTGGTGGATGTTATGTGAGCATCCCGTTTCTTGTACCGAATTCTTGATTCTACCTTTTGCATGAGTTTCTTCTTGGAAGATTTTTTTGGTGTTTCTTGGCTATGTCCTGTGTCGGCGTATTTCGCCGGACAAGATTCCGCTAACATGGTGTCTACTCTCTAGACCGAAATTATGGTTCGGTAGAGGGTATCTTTGTGGCTGGAAACCCTAATGTCTCTCGACGATGGATTCCGGGCATTAGCAAACTGGTGGACACGATGATTTATCCAGGTTCGGGCCCCCGGTGAGGGTAATAGCCCTACGTCTTGCTAGTTCTTCGTTGAGCAAATGGGGAAGCGTTCACAAGAGTGTTCTTCAGTGTCCGCTTCTCTATGCTTCTTGTTCTAGCCGATCGGACCCCTTCTTCATGCACCAGGGCGCCCTTATATAGACGAGCCACCCTGAGCAGGAGAGAAGGTGGCGCTATACTTATCTACAACACATTAATTACATCCATCATTCAGCTTTCACGTCGACCCACGACTCATTTATTAAGCACGCCTCCGTGGCCTTTGTCATTCGAACCTCATTTAATGTCGGTGAGAAGCCTCGCCCGGTTCGCCCAGGACAGGACGCTTCTACGACGGGTTGGTAAGAGGCGTCAGAGGGATGAGCCGTCGTCGTGTCGAAAGCTGAATCCTTCACAATTAATGACCCTGACACGAGGTGCCAGGGGAGGGAAACTTTGAGGCGAAGCCTTCCCCTCATTTCTTTGGTTGCCTTCGTGGCCTGATAAGGGGGGCCCAAACGCCCGCCCGCTCATCAGGCCGCCACGCGAGCCGTTCGCCCGACGAAAGCGGCGTGATCGCCAGATCGCCGCCAGGATCATGCGGGCTTTCGCCGGCGTGTGGCGTGCTTTCGCCAGTCGCCGACAGGCGCCACGCGAACGCTTCCGGCGAAAGCGTATGCGTGATCGCGATCGCCGCCGAGGCCACGTGGCTTTCACCCGGCGGCGGGCGTGCTCGCCAGTTGCTCGCTAGGGCGCCACGCTGGCAGCCACCCGGCGAAAGGTCGTGATCGCCAGATCGCCGCCAGGGGCCACGTGGGCTTTAAATCGGCGAGCCACTTTC
Source organism: Guadua angustifolia (assembly GCA_036346375.1). Lineage (NCBI taxonomy): Eukaryota > Viridiplantae > Streptophyta > Magnoliopsida > Poales > Poaceae > Guadua > Guadua angustifolia. The sequence goes on along the minus strand of CM070504.1, from coordinate 84,245,330 downwards.
GGGCCTATTACTCATGGAGGAGAGGGACCCTGCAAAGTACAAACACATGCCGAAGGATGCCTGTTGAGGAGATGAAGTGCACACAAACTGATGGTGGAATTGCTCATTATAGGCTTGCAGAAAAACTTCGAAATTACATATTTATATTTATTACAATTGATAGAATGGTGACTTTGGATTGTAATCTACTCCCTCCGGTCACAAATAGTTGCCGTTTTGGACATCGACACAATCTTCGAAATGTAGCTTTAACCACCAATTTGTATTACAATACATTTATAAAACCCAACAAAAGTATAATATTATGGAAGTACTCTTCAAGATAAATATACACATATGATTTTTATGTATCCAATTTAAATATTTATAAAGATGTTGACAGTTAATGTTTCAAAAGTTTGACTGCATCTACGTCCAGAACAACAACTATTTGTGACCGGAGAGAGCAGTAGAAGGAAACAAACTACCTTGGCTTTATAATATGGGGTCATATCCTGTGCAATCATCCATATATGTGTAAGCGTGCAATCAAGCGATCTGGAACACCCAATCTATATCCAACGCTGGCTGCTGGCAGGGGGTATTCAACAAATTTCAGGGGCAGGGAGAGAAGAGATGGAGGGTGAGGTGGGAGGGTTTAAACGTAAAAACAGCAGCCAGCGTTGGATATAGACTGGGTGCTCCAGATCGCTTGATTGCACGCTTGCACACATATAGATGATTGGACAGGATATTTCACCTTATAATATGGTCCCAATTCCCAAAATTACCAATAACGTCAGCTTCTCTTCTGAAGCTCTGACTGTTCCATTCCAAGCTCACTTAAAGTGATATATGTTCTCATGTGCACTCCTGATCTGTGCATTGTGTGGAGGGTTTATTGTTTTTCAGAGGCTCTGTTTGCTCGTTCTCCTTTGTTTCAAACTATGTTTTATATTCGTTTCAACTTGTTCAAAGGCTACTGAAGTCTATCTAGTTCACTTTGCCAACAAAGGCCATGATTAGGATATCAATATCTACTTTGCAATCCTTCTATTCTATGTGACAAATCCAAAGTTTCTTGTCTTGCAGGAATCGCCCAGACTAACATGTTGTGGTACAATGTAGCAGTTCATGCAACACGCCAAGAATATTTGAAACTGAAGTTACACCTGTTGAATCTTCAGCAGCTATCCAAGGTGATACTGCCCCTCTGTTTCAGGCACTGAAATCAACTGCAAGTCAAGATTTTTTATGCTTTCACTTCCCTGGACACAATAGAGGGAAAGCTGCTCCGTCTTTGTTTTCGAACCTTATTGGCTCGAGAGCATTTTTGCATGACTTTACAGAGCTACCTGAACTTTATGACCTCTTCTACCCTAAGGGTGTGATTTTAGATGCTCAGAAGCGGGCAGCTGAACTGTTTGGACCATTTAAAACATGGTTCCTGGTCAACGCCCAACGGAAGCACCTGTGGAATCCAGGCCTCAGCGATGGCTACCGGTTCCCCCGGGGACTACCCCATTAGAGCATCTCCAATAGTGCTAGTTATAAGAAATATTCATATCATATATAGATAGCATATAGACAACCTCTCTAATAGATTAGCTATAGCATTGTCTATAAAATTAAATATTGACCTACATGTAATAGATAATAAGTGCCTTGGAATCAGTTATAGCCTGACTATACATTAGTAGCCGGTCTATATCTCTCTCCTCATTTTCTCTCTTCCACCTAAGTAAAATGCTGAGATAGCACCCCTATAGCTAGCCGAAGTGGCACCATTAGAGATGCTCTTATACCTTGAAACTGTCACATTTCAGTGATCTCTGCACTGGTTCTCTCTGGCGCTGTGCCTAAATATATAGTACCAGAGTACGATTCTGGGTGCGACATTGCTGGTGGTATTACACCATTGCATGTGGATAAAGCAGTAAGGGAGCTGGAAGAGGACGGAAAGAAACTAGGTGCTGTTCTTGTTACTCCAACAACCTATCATGGCATATGCAGCAATGTGCAAGATATCGTCAATGTTTGTCATCCGTTACACGCACATCCCAGTCATAGTTGACGAGGCGCATGGTGCCCATTTCAGGTTCCATGACAGTTTTCCAAGCACTGCGATTGAGCAAGGTGCTGATTTGGCCACACACAAGGTTCTGTGCTCACTTACACAGTCGTCAATGCTTCACGTCTGGAGATCTCGTCGATGCAGATAAACTAAGCCAATGCCTCCAGTTGCTCCAGAGCTCGAGTCCAAGCTACCTCCTACTCTCATCTTTAGACGCTGCAAGAGCTCACTTGAGCGAGAATGCAAAAAAAAATTTTGATGAGACAGTAGCTATAGCTTTAGAAACAAAAGACCAGTTGAGGATAATCCCAGGGATATCTGTCCTGGACTTGTCAAGCTTTGTTTCTGATTTCCCTGCTATTGATCCGTTGCATATCACACTCAGTGCCTCCGATCTACATTTATCTGGTTATGAAGCAGATGACATTTTAGCTGAAGAGCATAAAATTGTATCTGAGCTTGTTGGTACACAGGCAGTGACATTTGCAGTTAACCTAGGGACCAGATGGCGGATGTTCAAAAGCTTGTACAATGCACACTGCGCAAAGCAGCTTTCAGAAAAAAAAAATACTTGTTTGCAAATGGATCCAGAATTAGCAAAGAGAATTGCGTTTGTAGCCCATTGGACAATATCTCTGTCAAGCTGACTCCAAGAGTGGCCTTCTTTACAAAGAAGAGGAGAGTGTGCATTGAGGACAGCCTTGGCGAGATTTGTGGTGAGCTAATCTGCCCGTACCCACCAGGTATCCCGGTGCTAATCCCAGGTGAGGTAGTAACGCAGCATTCACTGTCTTACTTGATAAACGTCAGAGACTGGAGCATGACAATCAGTGGAGCAACTGATGGTGAGCTCGATTCCATTATGGTATGCAACTTGTGGTGATTGTTCTGTTGTTACATAATTATATGTATGTCAGTATGTGGCAGACATATTTCGGTAATTCAGAGAGACACGCTTCTGCGTTGTGTGAGAGATCGGAACAACATATCAGGCCAAGTCCAGAGCACAATCGGCTGTTTTTTCGATGGACATGAACAACACTTGCGTAAAGCAACAAGTGACTGGCCACTTGGCTAAATAATTAGATTGCATTTATTTCATCTCGTGGGAAGAAAGAGTTAGTTATCAAGCTGCAACATGATGCCAAAATACGAGTAGGGTTTATGGTATGTGACCTCGTGAGTATGAAGCATAAACCGCTGAAGTGACAACCTTTTCATCCGAAGTGCCTTGGAATGTAATGCTATCCTGCTTCTCCCATAGTTCCCTCCAAGAAGATATATACATAAATTAGGCAGTAAGTAACAATTGCTGTGTGTTCCTTTCCCTTTCAGCTTTCCTCTCTGCTTCTCTTCAGAATGGCGGGCGCATGCATTCTGAATTGACTCTGAAATCAAACATCGGGTGCAAGTTTGCACACCATGGTTTTCCAGAAGTATGTTGCAAGGTTGCTCAAGCAAGGACTCTAGCTGGTCTTGTAAGTTTCAACATCAACTCAGCAATCCACGAATATTCCACAGCGTGTACCAAAATATTAGCATATGGTGCATCATTGCAACCAACATTTTTATTTTTATATATAGTGCAAGAATAATAGACTACATAGCAATACTATGACCTCCACCCAAACCTGTGGCTCAAAACAGGAAATTAAAGTAGTTGATTTGGTTGCGAGGACTAAATTAAGGCTTAATCCACTTATACATATTAATCACCAACTAACAAGTAATGTGATGATGACGCAGTTAGGTTTGTCACGGGCTGGCTTTTTGCCAGAACAACACTCATCACCATAAACAATGAGGACCTGAGAGCTAACCCTCTGCCCCCATTGTACTCTTGTTTCCTTCCCAATTAATTAAGCACATAATAAACAACGCTTGGACTGATTGCTCTCACTTAGTCCGATCTTGTTATGATAAACAATCGCGCCAGAGGATGACAGGTGGGGCCGTGTTTCTCTAGCCCAAGCATAAGCTATAGATCATGTGAACACACCCTAGAAATGGATGCGTCAAAATGCTTTTATTTTATATATTTTTTAAATCGTGTATTTTTTATCCCATAAAAATGCTTTTTGAGATAGAACAAAACCTGTTTTTATGGTATACATTGTAAACTAATCACACTGCCTAATTAATCAAACTGTCGCTGGAATCCAATTAATTGTCGTACATACTAGTACTGCTAATCCTAATCAATCGAACTGATAACAAGGAAGCATCACATCAAAAATCTGTTCCTTGGCGTGGACAGATTAAGAGCCTCTGCAGTCTGCTAATTTGCCCGAAGCTTGAAGTGGGATTAAATTCCTAAACAGAAGCTGGTAGTGAGTCACGTACCAACAGTGGCATATTATTAATTTGTGCTTGGTGAGATTAAGCAATCAAGGAGAGCATCACGTTGGCTCAGTGGGCATGGATTAGAATGCACAAATGAAATGATTCCGTGCTATGCATAGCAGCGACTAGTGAGTGAATTATTCAATTTTTTTAGGATCTCCCTGCTATACAAATGAAATGATCACGAGCCATTTCGATTCGGATCCGGTCAGTACAGCGACAGACCTTAAATTATCGTCCATTTCTGCACTGAAAGTAGATTTGATCGCGATCGAGTTTGCACTCTAAAACTGTAAACCGTGATCAGTGTTCGTATCTGAAGCGTTCTCTCGTCAGCAATGGCCGCAAAGCTAAAGATGCCGACAAAGCAGTGTGGTCTATTGCCATGTCATTTTATCGACGTGATGAGCTACCAAGATAAGCACAGTAGTCGCCACTTGAGGCTATTATTGGTACTACGTGTACCATCCAGCCTTAAAACTTACGGTAATTTATTAGTCTTAATCATTTTTAATGACTAGCCGCAGCTGGGTGCAGTGCATTCTGCAGTAGATGCGCGTACGCATGGCCGCATGTACCAACGTTGTTGAGCCAGCAAAGGCCCTGACGAACTGAATGCACGATTAATGTGTTGCTAGCTAGTGGAGTAGTAGTAGCAATTTATTACCGTTACCGCTGACAACATTGATCCCATGTACTATCTGGTACCTCTGCTCCAGAGCTCAAGAATAGTTTAAGAGCAAATTAAGAAGAAGATTAGGAGAACATGAAGCTCAGTCGCATGTACACATAATAGCAAACACTATCAATGTCGATATATGGAGATGTCAAAGCTCCCACAATCTATACAAGTTCACATGCATACACACGCACAGTGATGCGTATACTTGTCATGCCAATCTCACCCACATAATAGGTAAATTGAAGGCATTGTGGTTACCAGAGGATGACAAGGTAATCAACAAACACATGGAAATCAAGGCAAATTAAACGGACAGCACCCATGTTAATCGTTCATCAGCTGCATGCGATGAATTTTGCCAGTACTACCAGTGCTCAAGTAGGGCTAGCTAGGAGTGTATCGATCTGCAAAGGAGTATATATCAGGCGTGTGCTGCCTCCATTGCCATCTCGAGCTGCCTGAGGGAGAGGGGGGAGGGGAGGGAGAAGGCGTTCACCATGCCCATGCCCCCAACCTTGCTGAGCCCGTCCTCCCACCCTATGTGCCCGACGTGCTGCACGTCGGTGGGGTGACCGATCACCATCTCCCTCTCCTCGTCCTCCTCCTCGCCGTCGTCGTACATCGCAAACATCTGATACAGGCTCTTGATCCCCTTGATCAGCCGTTGCACCCCGGCGGCGACGATCCCCGGAGTCGCCGGCGCGCCTCTCGCCTTCTCGCCACCTTCTTCCGCGCCTTTTGATTAGCCATTTGACATTTTAGCCGTCAGCAGCATGAGATTAATCGTATTAATCACTATCTGTGATCAAGAAACAGCTTATGTACTCTGTGCGGTGGCGGCGGCGGAGGAAGAGGAGGGGTCGTTTTGCGGCTGCTTCTTGTCGTGCGGGTCGGCGACGGAGACGGCGGACTGCGACATGCAGCCGATGGAGAAGGGGAAGACGCCGGCGCCGGCGCAGCGGTCCTTCATCGGAGGGCCGGGGAGGTGGAGGCGACGGACCAGTGTACGTAGCAGAGCAGAGGCAATTAAGGAGGAAGAGAGGGATTGGTCGCTATTAGGGAGTGGTTGTGAGCATCTGTGCTGCTGCCTCTGCCTGCTGTATGCTGGAAATTAAGATCAGACAAAAGACTCGCAGCTTTAATTTACAGAGGAAAGCAAGGAGGAGTAGTGGTTATGAGCATGTTATATATATGTATACACGTTATGTACGTATATAGTATTGTGGTGCAAGTGGGCTTCCTTGTTTATATAGAAGGATGGTTGATCAATCAGCAGCAGCTGCTCGCTCGCTCGCTCGTGTTTTTGGCTTTGCTATCAAGGATGCATGATTCACAGTTTTAATCTATATAGAGAGACCGAAAAGAAGGGAATAGGTAAGGTTTGGTGAGAGATACAGAGCTAGCAAACGTTGACGTTTTCCCAAAAGTCTTCGTAGACCTTTTTTTCCGATGAAAAATCTTTTTTTGTGTAATTCCAAATGTGAAGAAGTCTTCGTATCTTATTGGTGAAACTGAATACTTGAAATTCAATAGAACCCCTGTTTTCTTCTTTAACCATAAATCCAAAAAAAATTCTACCTCCTTTCTTTTTCATGTATTTTTCTGATCAGGAAAAATAAAAAATTATGTCAGTTAGTTTGAAGACGTATATACAGGAAGTCTATTTTCTACTTTCAGGCATGCATGGTTGCTCTTTATGTCTTATTTCACAAGGTAGGGAAGGAATATCTCGCATAATGAAAAGTACATACAGGTACTTTATAACACCATCCAAGTGGTATCTCGCGCCATCATTTGCTGTTACAAATACAACATCTCGATCTTAATTCCTCTCTTCAAAGATCCTACGTTCTAGAGATTTCAGATTTTGCATCGGTGCATGTCATGATTTTGCCTTTCTTGCTAGACTTCGGATTTTGCGACAGTGTCATGATTATCACATATCATGGCAGCATAAAGTAGATTGCCGATGATCTTCATTGATATGTAGACCTACTCTTCATTCCAAAAAGTAAGCTTTTATTTAATTTTGCTATGTTTTTTTTCTATTTCAAGTTGTCCTAGTTTGTTCTTCTCCAGCAAATTCTTGACCGGATTTTCTTTACCTATGATGGGTTTTATGGAATCGATCTACCTAGACAATAATGTCGATGCCTATGTTGAATATCACACACCAGGCCAAGTTAGTATAAATAAATCTCCTCTAATTTTATTACGACCCATCATCTCTTTATGGATTAATTGTGCATCTTGCCTGATTCCGTGGTGTCTCGGCTTTGGGGTATATATAAACCATACAAAGTATGGATGTGTCACACTTACACTTGTGGAAACCAAAGCTGAGTTGGTGCTTCTTTCCAGTCATGACATATGTGCCATCCATCTTAATACTAGCTTATCAGAATAAAAGAAACCTTCTATCCTCTCTGTTTTAAATTGACAAAATAGACAAATTAAGGGCCACATGAAACCTACTCTCTCCCCGGTCACAAATAGTTATCGTTTTAGACATCGATACGGCCTTTAATACATAACTTTGATCACTAATTGCTCTTTGCTTACTCGCATATCAGTTGCATGCAAAATGGAGAGTACTATTATATTGCTGCAGCCTTGGAGAAGAAACAGGGCTCGAAGCTAACAACCACTTTGCGGTTTGCAGCTCGTGGATTGGGGCCATGGATTTGTGGAGTGGGGTTCAAGCGATTCTGGTCGGCCGGAGCACCCAAAAGAAGCAAGCAAGCTAGGCGAGGCTGGAAAGCAGCATTCCTTTTGGTGTGATGCTCTACTAGCTGCCTGGTAGCAGTCGCTCGAGTTGACAGTGAGTGCAATGCAATGCAATGCAATACAATGTCGTGGTTGTTGGAGGTGGTGGTTGCAGTAAACGCGTCGACAGTGATCCAATGCAGCTGGTGATCGATTCAGCCCTGCATTACATTCATGCTGATCATGTATGCACACTGGAGTGCTAGTAGTTAACAGCTGGATGTCCAAATTAATACTAGTACTTATGTTAACACCTACCATACATGCATGCATGGTACATGTGGTCAACTGAATTCAGCAAACACATGAGGAGGATCGAGGCCGTTGTTAATTAGGATCTGCAGGAGAGAGGTACAAAGGTACGAAGACTGATTGACTGCCCAGTGAATATTCACTCTGATGGTTAGGATCATGCAGAGACGATCGAGTTGTTCAATTGATCCTGCATGTATGGCCGGGTGGACGGACGGGTGAGTTGTTGTTCGCTTGGCTCTGCTATGCCGAAACAAATACACAAGGCTCTGTCGTCGACCGGATCGACCTCCTGTTTTCTGAACTCAAAACAAGCAACTAATTTGAGGAAGAAGACGGGCAAACATGGCTTGCTGCCCTGGAAGCATCTCGTATCGGTTGCCTTTATATTTCCGTACTGCATGCAGCAAGGAATCAGGGTTCAGGATGATGCTAACTGTCACCGGCTGTGGAGTCACGAGCCTCTTGGTCCTTCCTTTTCACTCTCAGGTCCAGCCATCAATCATCAGCTTCCTGGTACTATATATTATCTCGGGGTAGCTACTACTTAGCCTAAACAGACAAGCTTCATTAGCAAACACTGAAACTAAATTGAACAAATCATCGTTGAACAGTACAGTTGATAGTACTGGATCAGAGGGCGATTGCGAATCAGAAAAGAAATATCGGATCCTTTGGAATTCTTCTCACATAGCCACGCCACTGTGTACTCCCTCTGTTTATGGATACATGTTATTTTAGATTTTTACACTTTCACCAATGCATATCTACCAAAGACCGTTACCTATGTTACTATATCTTTGGATTATGTATCTTACTCTAGTTTATACTAATAAATGACATTGAAAATGACTAAAGGGAAAGGTTATAGAAGGAAAAATGGTAAAAAAACACATCAAAACTATAGAATGACATGTGTTAGACTATATTTGGTTCACATCAATCATAGGCCTCCCTTCCTATTCTCTCGGATTCTTATTTCTATAAACCAATGGTTGAGATATGGAAGGTGTGTGCCTATACATGTAACCCCTTTGGTTATCAATCGAATATCGCCTGATTTAGCTCAACTTTTATGGTATCACGATCCGTGTTCGCATCCTGCGACCACGCGCTTCCGCTTCATCCCTAGCCATGGCCGACGATGACGCCACCCACGTCGCCGCCGCCGCCTGTGAACGTGAGGCCGCTGCAGCCCGCGACCGTGAGGAGGCTGACACCCATGATGATGGTGTCACCTGGGCGCTGGTCCTCCATGAAGCCATCGCTATCGCCAATCTTCACGCCCAGGCGATCGCCGTCCAGTATATTCGCGCGCTGGTGCCCGTCATTCTTGACCTCGACTCACCAAACTACAACAAATGGCGCGGCCGGTTCCTCATCAAGTTGGGCAAGTACTCGCTGACTTCCCACGTCCTCTCTGACGTCGTTCACCGTGAATCCACCAACTGGTGTCGTATGGATTGTGTCGTTCTCTAGTGGCTATACGGCACAATCACCCTCGACCTCTGCGAGAATGTCATGGATAATGGCGTCACCGTGCGCGCTGTCTGGCAAGCGCTCGAGGGGCAATTCATAGGCAACCAGAAGATGCGCACACTGCACCTCGATGTCGAGTTCCGCGCCTTCGTCCAGAGCGACCTCACCATCTCAGACTACTGTCGCCGCCTGAAGAGCATGGTCGACACTCTGGGCGCCCTCGGCAAGCCTGTCCTTGACCGCACTCTTGTCCTCGCTATTTTGTGTGGGTTGAATGAGAAGTTCACGTACATGTCGGCTCTCCTCAAGCTGCAGCGGCCGTTCTCAATGTTCCTCGAGGTTCGTTCCAACCTCCTTCTCGAGGAACTCGAGATGGTATCGCACCCTTCCCAGCAGTCGATGACTATCCTCCTCGTCACCGCCCCATCTGGCGCAAAGGGGGGCGCTCAGCCCTCTAGCAGCCAGGCTATCGCCTCGGGTGGCCGCTCCATGGCGCCTCCTGCTGCGACGCATGGTGGCGCTGGCTCCTCTGATGGGTCAAGCAGTGCCAACCGTCGATGACGCCACAATATCAGGGGCGGCAAAGGCAATGGGGGTGGCAAATCTGGCACCACTGGTGTTCCGTCTAGGTGGCCTCCCTTCTACAACCCGTGGATGGGCACCATCCAAATGTGGCCCAGACCACAACAGGGCAGCGATGCACCCATGCCCCATGCCATGGTGGCATACCTGCCGCTGCCAATGATGGTGCCCGCCCACTAAATTGAACAAATCGTCGTTGAACAGTACAGTTGATAGTACTGCATCAAAGGGTGATTGCGATTCAGAAAAGAAATATCGGATCCTTTGGAATTCTTCTCACATAGCCACGCCACTGTGTACTCCCTCTGTTTATGGATAAATGTTATTTTAGATTCTTACACTTTCACCAATGCATATCTACCAAAGGTTGTTACCTATCTTTACTATATATCTTTGAATTGTGCGTCTTACTCTAGTTTATGATAATAAATGACATTGAAAATGACTAAAGGGGAAGGTTATAGAAGTAAAAAATGGTAAAAAAAACACATCAAAACTGTAGAATGACATGTGTTAGACTATATTTGGTTCACATCAATCATAGGTCTCCCTTCCTATTCTCTCGGATTTTTATTTCTATAAACCAGTGGTTGAGATATGGAAGGTTTGTGCCGATACATGTAACCCTTTTGGTTATCAATCAAATATTATCTAATTTAGCTCAATTTTTATGGTATCACGATCCGTGTTTGCATCTTGCGACCACGCGCATCCGCTTCATCCCTAGCCATGGCCGACGATGATGCCACCCACATCGCCGCCGCCGCCTGCGAACGCGAGGCCGCTGCAGCCCGCGACCGTGAGGAGGCTGACGCCCATGATGATGGCGTCACCTGGGCGCTGGTCCTCCACAAAGCCGCCGCCATCGCCAATCTTCACGCCCAGACGGTCGCCGTCTATTATATTCGCGCGCTGGTGCCCGTCGTTCTTGACCTCGGCTCGCCAAACTACAACAAATGGCGCGGCTGGTTCCTCATCATGTTAGGCAAGTACTCGCTGACTTTCCATGTCCTCTCTAACATCGTTCGCCGTGACTCCGCCGACTGGTGTCGTATGGATTGTGTCGTTCTCTAGTGGCTATACAGCACAATCACCCCCGACCTTTGCGAGATTGTCATGGAGAATGGCGTCACCGCACGCGTTGTCTGGCAAGCGCTCGAGGGGCAATTCATAGGCAACCAGGAGATGCGCACGCTGCACCACGACGCCAAGTTCTACACCTTCATCCAGAGTGACCTCACCATCTCGGACTACTGCCGCTGCCTGAAGAGCATGGCCGACGCTCTAGGCACCCTCGGCAAGCCTGTCCTTGACCGCACTCTTGTCCTCGCTATTTTGTGCGGGTTGAACGAGAAGTTCACGTACATGTCGGCTCTCCTCAAGTGGCAGTGGCCGTTTTCGATGTTCCTTGAGGTTCATTCCAACCTCCTTCTCGAGGAACTTGGGATGGTATCACACCCTTCCCAGCAGTCGACGATTATCCTCATCACCACCGCCCCATCTGGCTCAAAGGGGGGCGCCCAGCCCGCTAGCGGCCAGGTTGTTGCCTCGGGTGGCCGCTCCACGACGCCTCCTGTTGCGATGCATGGTGGCGCTGGCTCCTCCGACGGGTCAAGCAGCGCCAACCGTCGATGACGCCACAATAACGAGGGCGGCAAATCCGATACCACTGGCGTTCTGTCCAGGTGGCCTTCCTTCTACAACCCGTGGACAGGCACCATCCAAATGTGGCTCAGACCATAACAGGGCGGCGGTGCACCCATGCCCCACGCCATGGTGGCATACCTGCCGCTGCCAATGACGATGCCCACCCACTACTCGCTATCGCCGCAAGTTCCTCCGCCGGCGCACGCTCCTCCCGTCTGGACTCCCATGTCCGGGCCTGGGACTGGGACCAGACATCTCTGGCAACCGCATTCAACACTTTGACATTGATGCCACCACCAACCACGAACTGGTACATGGACTCCGGGGCTTCCTAGCACATGACTTCCGACGCCGGTAACTTGTTATCCTCCTTCTCACCTAAGTCTTTTACTCCTTCATCAATCATTGTCGGTAATGGGTCATTACTACCCGTTACCTCCACTAGCTTCACTAATCTTCATAGTCATCTTCATCTTAATAATATTCCAGTCGCTCCAAACATTATTAAGGATCTGATTTCTATTCACCAGTTCACTAGTGACAACAATTGCTTTGTTGAGTTTGACCACTTTGGCTTTTCTGTGAAGGATCTCAAGTCCCAAACATGATCTTCAGGTGCAATAGCTCAGGTCACCTTTATCCTTTGCGCCTGCCACAGTCCGTCGCCCCCATGTGCTTTTGTTGCTGGTGTCTCTACCACCCTCTGGTATCGGTGCCTTGGCCATCCCGGTCATGACACGCTTTCTAAGCTTGTGTCTGTCTCTACCATATCATGTAATAAAAGTCCTAGTGATACAATTTGTCATGCATGTCAACTTGGTCATCACGTTCGCTTGCCATTTGTTACATCTCCACCTAGAGCTTCAAACATTTTTGATTTAGTGCATTGTGATCTTTGGACATCCCCTGTCATTAGTGTGTTAGGTTATAAATATTATCTAGTCATTCTTGATGATTGCTCCTATTTTCTTTGGACGTTTTCTTTACGTCTTAAGTCCGACACTTTCAGCACTATTTCTAATTTCTTCTCTTTCGTGGCTACTCAATTTGGCAAAACGATCAAGACTGTCCAATGTGACAATGGTCACGAATTCGATAACTCATCCGCTCGTACTTTCTTTCTCACACATGGAGCTCACTTTTGCATGTCGTGTCCATACACATCTCAACAGAATGGTAAGGCTAAGCGTATTATTCGTACTGTTAACAATATTATACGCTCACTCTTATTTCAAGCGTCGATCCCTTCCTCTTTTTGGGTTGAGGCTCTCCGCGCCACCCTCCTCCTCAACCGGCTTCCAACCAAGACGCTTGATTCTTTCACCCCGTTCTTCGCCTTGTATGGTGTACATTCCTCCTATGACCACCTCTGCATTTTCAGCTGCAAGTGTTATCTCAATTTGTCTGCCATAGCCCCCCACAAACTCGCAACTCGCTCTGCGTTATGTGTCATCCTTGGCTACACTTTTAATCACAAAGGTTACCGGTGTCTTGATCCGTCAACAAATCGGGTCATTATTTTCCGTCATGTCACATTTGATGAGACATCCTTTCCCTTCGCCGAGTTGAATTCACCCTCAGTTACTGACTTTAATTTTTTTTGTCTGAGTTCGGAACCATGCCGGCTCCCATTGGGCTGTCCCACTTAATCTCCTGTGTTGGTGCTCCTTTGGCTTTGGTTCTTGCACCATCCGATGCCGCGTCTAGTGATGTGCCCCCACTGGCCCCGTTGTGTACCTCCTCTGGTGCCGCAACCACAGTGGCCATGCGCACCTCCCCAGCACTTGCGGTGTCTCCTCACGGTGCGGGCCAGGCTGTGCCACGCACAACTTCTTCAGTAGCACCTTCAATGTCAACCAAACCCGCGCCACATGCAATGACCCGGCTGGTTCCCCCGCACCACGTGCGGCCTTGCCCACACCCGCGCCCGCACCACACGCGGCCATGACTGCTCCTCCCAGTGCTATACTGATTGCTCCAGTCGCCAACAGCCACGGTATGGTGACTTGCGACAAACAAAGCTTTCGGCAGCCTATGCACCACCTCAACCTGCAGGCTACCATCCTCTCACCGATCCTAAAGATGTATAGATCCATGCTTGCCAATCCCAATTAGCGAAGTGCTATGGAGGAAGAGTTTGCTGCTCTCCAGGACAACGCCACCTGGGACCTTGTCCCTCGCCCCTCCAGGCCAAATGTGGTCACTGGCAAATAGATTTTTTAGCACAAATTCAAGGTTGATGGCACTCTCGATAGATATAAAGCACGTTGGGTTCTTTGTGGTTTCATGCAGACGTCCGGTATTGATTATGATGAGACTTTTAGTCCGGTCGTCAAGCCTGCCACAGTCCGCACTGTTTTGTCCCTAGCTCTCGCACGACAGTGGCCGATTCATCAGCTGGACGTCAAGAACGCTTTTCTTCATGGCACACTAACTAAGACAGTATATTGCTCCTAGCCTACTGGCTTCGTGGATTCCTCCCGCCCCGATTTTGTGTGTCGTCTGAACAAGTCACTTTATGGCCTCAAACAGGCGCCCCGTGCATGGTACAGTCGTTTCGCCTCCCATCTTTTGACTCTTGGATTTATCAAGGCCAAGGCTGACACTTCACTTTTTGTTTATCAACGGGGCATAGACACTATTTATTTACTCCTATACGTGGATGACATTGTTCTGACCACATCTTCAGTTGCTGTTCTTCGCCGCACAATTGATGCTCTGCAACGGGAGTTCTCTATGAAGGATATGGGTGCACTTCATCATTTTCTAGGGATTGTGACAGTCTGTTCGTATCTCAGCGCCAGTACATGTTGGATATTCTGGAACGTACCGGTATGGCAGATTGCAAGCCCTGCAACACGCCTATCGATACTCATCCCAAGGTTTCCTCTGATGCTGGTCTTCCTGTCAGTGACCCAACACAGTACTGCAGTCTTGCCGGTGCCCTTCAGTACCTCACCTTCTCCCGTCCAGATAATTTATATGCTGTCCAACAGATTTGTCTTCATATGCATGATCCTTGGGAACCTCATTTCACGACAGTGAAGCGTATTCTTAGTATCTCCATGGCACCATTGATCACGGTCTTGTTCTTCATCCTTCTGCGCCGACAGATCATTGTTTACTCTGATGCTAACTGGGTCGGTTGCCCCGACACACTCAAGTCCACTTCGGGCTATGCCGTGTTCCTTGGTGACAATCTTGTCTCCTGATCCTCCAAGCGCTAGAACATAGTGTCCCGCTCTAGCGTCGAGGCCAAATACCGGGCTGTTGCCAAAGCTGTTGCCGAAGTATGTTGGCTACGCCAATTACTCCAGGAGCTTCGCACTCCTCTTCACCATGCCACATTGGTATACTATGGTAACGTTAGTGCTGTCTATCTATCGACAAATCTGGTGCAGCATCGGCGCACTAAGCATGCCGAGATTGATCTTCACTTTGTCCGGGAGCGTGTTGCTGCTGGTGATGTTTATGTGCTCCATGTTCCGACCTCTTCACAGTACACCGACATCTTCACCAAAGGGCTGCCTACTTGTGTCTTCTTGGAGTTTCAATATAGCCTGAACGTCCTCCCTGCCGACGCTCAGACTGCGAAGGTGTGTTAGACAGGTCTTCGGCCGTTGGCCTCCTGAGTGCCTCGGCTCCTGCCTGCATGACATCGGCGCCTCGGTCCCGGCTGCATGGCATGACCGGCTGCCTTCCACTTGACGTTCGTCTAGTCTCAACGTTCGTCTTGCTACCGTTTCAACTGCGGGGGGATGCTGGACTATATTTGGTTCACGTCAATCATGGGCCTCCCTTCCTATTCTCCTGGATTCTTATTTCTATAAACCGGTGGTTGAGATATGGAAGGTTTGTGCCTATATATGTAACCTCTTCGGTTATCAATCGAATATCGTCTGATTTAGCTCAGCTTTCAACATGTATTTAGAAACAAAATTTAATAACTAGAATGATATATATTTAGAAACGGAGGGAGTATTTAGTAACAAAATTTGAAAGCTAAAATATCATGTATTCGAGAGGGAACAGAGGAGCAATACGTTAGATAATTTTCAGTAAAAAAATATTAGATAATGATGATGAGCAGTGATTCGTTTTAGTGGCCCACGAAGCACGCGCACCCTGGGCATGCAGCTAGGTGGCCAACTGGATGGCGATCGATCTTTAATTTGGCTGGAACTTTGCGCCTGATTGATTTGTATTTTCTCAATGATGATGGTACGTATGGTAGCTCACACGTATGGGTATGAATACGATTCATCAGGTAAAAGGAGCATCATTAGTTGAATTCGATCGATCGTCAGCAACGACGGCTACCGAGTTGACGTCCATCTGCTCTGCATGCTGCAAGGCAGAATGCATGTTGTTTGGTGTCACGCTCACAACCACAATGCTTCTCTCACCAAAGTGGTGGTTGTGGTGGGGATAAGAACTGTAATTGCAATTGCAACTGCGTGACCACCACCAACTTTCCTCCTTTCCAGCCGTCTTCGTCCTCGAGTGTGTCCATGGCACCATTGGCCAGCCAGCCTCTTCAAGTACACACACTTTCTTTCATCCTAGCTTCCTGCCATGGCGGATCTCGGTGGGTGTTGAGTATGCACCGTCTTTTCTAAAAGGTTGAAAAACATCATGACATCACCTCTTCAATGAATCAAATCTATTGATTGAATTAATTCTAATTTTAATGGTTTGAGATTTGTAAATCCTTAGAACTATTTGTATTGTACTTTTAGCAAATCTCGAATATACATATTTGATTTATAATATTGTGAAACTATTATACAAAATTATAGAGTTGTGTGTATAAAATGTGCACATCCGTTGAAAATTTTCTAGTTCCATTGCAACTTCCAGCAGCTGCCATGTCAATATGCGCTTTGAGGATGCATCCGCATCTGCTTTTCCCTTGCAATCTTGTTATGATCAAGCACTTGAGTGATGGGCCCGGCCGGTCTCTCTAGCCGTGCCGTCTAATTGTGCCACTACTTACCACTTTACTAATCATAGGTGTCAGTAGACATTAGGTGCACCGTTAGGCAAGTTTAGTGAGCTGTATATAGAGACGAACGGGCCAGATATCATGCTTGTCTTGATGAACACTTAACCTTTTCTTTTTCTCTTTTTACCCTAGGAATCGCTTCGCAGGATTTTCCAAAATGTCTATGGCATATACCAACCCATAGTAGTCATGAAAGCAAAGCAGATGTACTGCTAGTTTATAAGTTGGAGTACGACAGGGAAATTAGAGAATGATGGATAGATCACAGAAAAGCTTGACAGGCAATACTTGGACAAAGGCAAGAATATTGTAGAAATTTTATCCTTAGCGACTTAACATTTAACAGTTCTCCTAATATCCAAATGGGCCTTCAAAAAGATTGACAAGATTCGTCAAAGTTTCATTTGGAGAGGGGACCTTGTCTGCAACGGGGGACACTGTTTGGTCAATTGGAAGAAGGTATGCAAGCCCAAAGCTCTAGGTGGTTTAGGGACTAAAGATTCTGACAAATTTGGGAGAGCACTTAGGCTTTGTTGGTTATGGTACGAATGGAAAGATCAACATAGGCATTGGGTGGGGATAAGGTTGCCATGTGATGATGTGGATTGTGTACTTTTTAATGCAAGTACCATAATCACCATAGGAAATGGGGTAATAGCAAAATTCTAGACTTCCAATTAGCTTCAAGGATCCTCACCAAGGCACGTCGTACCACTGTGCTACCAACTTGTGCGGAGAAAGAACAAATTAGTACAACAAGAGTTACAAAACAACAGATGGCTTATCCCTCTACGAAGAATGACAACTCAAGCCCAAACTACAGGAATTCTTCACCTTATGGCAAACCATACAGGGCATCACTTTGCAACCAAATATCCAAGATGAGATTACCTGGCGTTGGACCACGGATGAAAACTACTCGGTTAAGACAGTGTACAGGGTGCAATTTCATGGTTCTATGCCAGACCAAAACTACAATATCATTTGGAAAGCTAAGACTAAAAACATGTGTAGATTCTTCCGCTGATTGCTTGTTCAAAACAGGATTCTCACGGCTGTCATACTGGCAACCAAAGGATGGCCACATTGGGAGTTTGCCCAATGTGTGGCTCCAATCCAGAATCGGCTATACATCTAATGCTTCATTGCCCATTTGCGTGGCAGATTTGGAGCATTCTCCTCCGGCTGAATCAACCATACGCACCTTCTTCAATGCTACCTCACGTTGCATCAACTGTTCCTTCTTGGTGCCGACCATTGGAGCAAAGTTTCCAACAAAATATAGGAAGCATGTGAATGGGCTTCTAATCTATGGGTTTTTGAACATTTGAAAGGAATGGAATAGACATATCTTCAGCAACCAGTACCAAACGGTGCAAACTGTATTTCACCTCATCGTACGGGACTTCACTACCCGAGATATGGCGTGCAAAAATGATACTTCAAACCGGAGCTCGCCTTAGGTATGGAACTGGAAGGTGACATTCCGCAGGGTCCAAGAGAGTAGTCTACCGGTTTTGCTTGGACTTCTTTGATCCGCTGCCGGCTAGTTGTTTGATGCATGTAATCCCTATACATTTCTTGAGTGCTATTTTTTGCTTTTTCCTAACCAGGCTAGAAGCTAATCTCGCTTGTTTCCGTTCTCTTGTATTTGCATCCCATTCCTTAATAAACAGCAGAGCTCCTGCCATTTTTTCAGGAAAAAAAAAGAATATTGTAGAAAAACGGCTAGTACAGGGATTTGTCCTTTGAGACAAGGAAAAGCACAAATAGCATGATGTGCTTTTGACGAGAACCATAGAATACAGTCCAATAGCACTGATTATTCCGAAAATTTCCATTAGATCTGCTACTAGAAAATCAAACGTGGCGCAGAGCTTAAGCACATGAATTTATGAACATAAAACAGTTGACTGTACTTGAAACGACTGTTCGACTTCACAATTGTCGAGAGCCATTTCCATTAAAAAAACAAATGATCATCATGCCCATGCAAACAGTTGCGAGCAAGCAACTTAAACCACAGAAGTTAATATGGACTAACGTTCAAAGGTAAAGTCAAATCAAAATTAACCTCTTGTGATGGTACCTCATAATGTGACTCGGGACGACACCGACTCTTCAACATGACTGCCGTTACAACCACAGAACCAACCTCGCAACACCACCACATCATCTATGTAAACTCAAGAGTTATATACAAGTCAAGTGCCAACTTTGGAACAATCAAGCAGAAGAAGACTATCTCAGCCAGCATATGTGGAATCATCCAAACTATAAATGAATCTTAAGTCTCTTCCCCCCTCCATCTCCTCGTCCCCCCTCTCTAATGTACATTTTGGTTATAAAAATGCTTTTACACCTTCAGATCAAAATTGTGCAGCGGTAACAGGAGGGCAGCTAATGACCCCGCTATAGAACATGTTATCACAAGAAACACAGTCTCTCCACGCAGCACTCGTCAGGATACTCTTCAGCTGCCAAGTCAACTCTCACAAGTGCTGCATGTCATGCACCAATCTAGAAGGGTGCATGCGGCTATAGGAACAGCTACCCGTAAATGGATGGATGAATCATCCCTCGCGCCGAGCTACACAAATTGTAGCAAAGCAGTGGCAGAAACAGGTTGTTAATTTGATGTTTGAATGCTCAATTTCTTCACAGGATCCTTACTCAGCGGTTTGGGCAGCACTGTGTTAAAACGGAATGACGTATGGTAAAGCGATGACATCATCCGGGTCAATTTGCAGAGCCTGAGCCCACACTTGGGGTGCTCCATCGGCCTCAGTCTCTGACGTGGACTTCTTCGATCGGGTGCCAGTGCTACCTTGGTCAAACAGCCAGTCCTGGTCATCAGGCTCATACCATTCCATCATTTGAGGCGCTTCAGGAATGGTGTATATCTGGCTAAGATGCTTGCAATCTGGGTAAGGCGACTTCTTAGAAGGTGTGCCATTCCCAGATGCAGCCAGAGGATCCCGAAGCCCTGAATCGACTGAAGGTCGCTGAGTTTCTTGGTTGCCATTGATCTTCTCTTCCATCTTAGGAAGCCTTTCAGACTTTCCAATATTTATGGCATCTGACTTCCTGGAAGAGAGTGGCGCAGCTACATGAGATGCTGTACCATTCTCCACATGATTGTTGGAGAGGGCTGGTCTCGGCAACTTCGTAGGTTGCATATCATGATGGTCTGTACATCATCAGAAGTCTTATAATATAACGCACCATAGAAAAGTATAATGGTGTTCTACAAGACTATATAGTGCAGGTACGTGCAAAAAAGCAAAGCTAGGAACTCACTTTGTAAGTAACCATTCATTTCATGGTTCTTTCGCTTCTTCAGGTTTTCATCAGCTAGGATAGCTTTCGCATCATCAGCTGGAGCGGCTAAAGGAGAGACTGACGGCTTCATGTGAAGACTATCTACCCGATAATTTATACTGTTTTCTCTTAGCTTATCATGTTCTTTATGATTATGTTCCTCTTTCTCCTTCTTTGCCTCCTTTTCCTTTTTCTTCTCTTTGTTTTTATCTTTCTCTTTCCTTTTCTTTTTCTCATGTCGATCGCTTTTTTGTCCTCTTTCTTTGCATCATCAGGTGCCCCATCTCTGACCTTCTCCATCCTTTCAGCTCTTCCATCTGATACTTTCTCCACACTCGGGGTTTTTAAATTAACCATTTTCTGATCAGTTGAAATATTATTATGTAGCATTGTTCCAACTTGCTCCTTTTCCTTCCCCATAGCAGGCGAAAGGCCCCCTGCATTGGGTTTCTTAGTAGAAATGGAAAAGCTTTCAGGCGGCCGTACCATTCCATTTGGCCTTCGAATTGTAATACTTGGGCTTGGGATAGTTGACCTAGGCATTCCTCTATCCATTCCTGCTGTTGCACTAGATGTCGATGGACTGTCAAACCTCTGCATGGATGTTGGTAGATTCTCCACTGGCCGACCAACCTTACCATTTCCCTTGTGCATAGTACTAGCAGGGCTTGGAAGCAACAGAGAACCGGTGCCAACTTCTCTCTTCGCGTTCTCTTTGTTTGGACTCTCCGTTCTCTTCTGAACCAGTATGCTAATGTTATTGATTCGCTGTCCCATCCCCTCTTTCCTTGGTGCAGAATCAGTAGAGTTAGAGAGAGGTCTAGTGGCTTTGGCTCGTTTCTTCTCCATGGTAGGTGCTGTACTAAAGCCATCATGAGTTCTTTGAGATGAGCTGTTGATCTCGCAACGTCGCATTGCTGTCCCATTTTTTTGCTGATTGATGTTGATGCTCTGCTGCCCCAAGCCCTCATTTTTCCTTGTAGTGTTAATAGAGTGAACATGCATTTTATTGACTGCAGCTCTTTCATTCTCCAACGCAGGTGCAGCACTGAAAACTTCACTTTGTTCATTTGAAACAACAAAGTTCTCAACGGGTCGACTCGCTGCCCCTTTCTCATCTTGTATCTTTCTGCCCAAGTCCTCCCTGAATTTGGGATCCTTATTTTCTTCAGACTTCCTGCTAGTCTCTCCAACCTTCTGATCATGGAGAGCCTCGCCACGTCTTTCAGTTCCTTCTTCTGATTCCCTGCTTTTATCTTTGCTCTTGTCTTTTTTCTTGTCTTTGTGCTTTTCTTTTCGATCTTTTTTATCTCTGTGCTTATCTTTACTCCTTTCTTTATCCCTCTTTTCTTTGCCTTCTTTTTTCTCTTTATCCTTCTTGTCCTTCTTATGCTTCTTCTCCTTGTGTTTCTCCTGTAGAAAAAAAGGAGGCTACCTCCAAGTTAAGAAGAGTTCAAGTATGAAACAAATAGCTGGCAAATGCAAAGAAACAAATAGCTGGCAAATACAAAGAAAACAAGTAGCTAGCATAGCACTAATGAATGAATACATTGCAAAAACTGTTTAAGAAATTCTTAACCAAAATATCCGAGTTAATAAACAGTGACCTACTAGGGTGATCAAGGCAATAAGAACTTTTCTACCACACGATTATTCCGGGTAGATGCCTAAAGGCACACTGAAAAAAAATACTAACACTATTACCATTGAACTACACTGATTGGCTTCCAGTATTCTATTTCTATCCTTGTTGAGTTTGTACCAGAAATGTTATTTTGAACCAATGAACTCACACTTCACAAATATCGAATAAAGATAAGCAAATAAGCTGGCTCTCTGACCATAGCTTCTGCTCATTTTGCTAATAAGTCTAAAGGTTAGAACAAGTTTGTTAACACACATGGCAGGACAGCCTTGTCTTATAGAAATGCAGGCTAATAATTTCTGAGTTGTCCAAGCCTTCTCCTTTGAGACTAACCACATATAATAAGTTAACCACTCTATTCTGCTCAGAGATTTTGGTCCCAGCAATCAAGTTCCCCACTGGTAATTGTACCATATTCATGCAAGGGTTAAATAAGTAATGAAGGAGGAATCTCCCATATTTAGTGAAACATCGTTTGTTATGTATGTAAGGCAAAACTTAACAAACGGCCAAACCACCAAATATCCTAAAATATTATATTAAACCAATACTCTGTAACAAACTGTGTACGATGTCTACAGCCCAAATCATAAATATCCTAAAATCAGAGGCTAAAGATAGCACACAACATTCAAGATCAATAAAGGATGTCTACAACTCAAATTAAAGACCCAGACCTGCAAGTCAAAACTCATCCATCTGATATGTGTGATAGCATTTACATTCAGTACTTGTGTGTAGTGATATTTCTCACCACATTGATTCATGGAGTTATCTTGGTTGATGCATTGTACACTACCTAAGCAGTAATTTTCAAAACTCACCCTCGAGCTTCTTAGTATTGGAAATTAAACTGACAATTAAGTAAGGGATTATGTGCCAAATACTGTCACATCCGGAAACCGAACATGAGTTCAGTTACTAAATAAAACTAAGTTGGAAGTAAGTCATTAAAAAGACATTTTACCCTCAAAACACTCTATCATCTATTCATGCCATATTGAGTGTAATATAACAATTGTTTTTTGAAATCGTTAAGATGATTATGAGGGAAAAATCCAAGTGCAAAAATAGTTCCTGAAGGTCAAGATACTGTTCCTGTACAGCAACAATGACAGACAAAAAAGCTGAGATGTTCAGGTCATTATATTTAGTGCATTTGATAAGCTGTGAAACAATGTATATATTTATAGGATACAGCATTGATAGTGTGGCTACAACCAAAAAAAATCATAAATAACATAGAGATAAGACAGGTGTATTTGTTCCCTAGATACAATCATCCATATTATTAATAAATGTTATCAGGATGCAGTGCATAAACATTATAGCCATACTTTACTGCAAACATAACCTATAAGGCTCAAAAACATGCCATATGCATTTGTGGCACTAGGCAATCCAAATCGTTTCGTTTCCAGCATAACCATGTTTCTAGTTCCATGCCCATTGAGCTTTCAACGTATTTACATGTTCTACATGTGCATTGTTCATAGCTATTAAAAATATAATTAAACAGAAGAGTGAACAGAAGGGACAAACGTGTTAGCCCATAACTATGTTTCCTGAAGTAGAAGAAAAATAGGCAACAACCAGATAGACTGATCATGAAATGCTACTGAAGTTAGATTTAAGAATCTATCCCATCACACTAACGCCATCATATGTAAATTACATCAAATTTGAAAGCAGGCGTACTGAGTTGCTAAGAATAGGAACAGCAGTTAAGCAGCAGACGTACTGATTTGCTAAGAATAGCAACAGCAGTTAAGCCAACTGGTTGTTGAGGATGGAATCATCTATAAGCACAATAGCACGAGAAAATGCAACTGAATGAGGCAACGAGTCCAGCCAACCATAATGCTGAGCTTCTGCGGTATATAATCAGGCAAGGAAATGACCAACAGAACTGTTCCTACAAAACCTTGAGGTCCGGAATGGACATATATATGCTTTCTTATTAGCAGAATGGACATATACCTACATGATCTTTTAGCAAGTTGCACACATTAAGAAATCACACAAGATTACCAATCCACACTCATTTAATCCGCCTAGTAACTCCTAATCCCAACCACAATAAATAGTATGATCAATAGAAGGGCATATTTCGAAAAGACTACCTTGAAAACATACAGCGTCTTCTATTATGTAACAAGAAATGTGTGCTCAAACATCATCTGTTTTGTAATGGAGAGAACAACATAGAATTATTCAATTATATAATCTTTAGCTGACAATATATTGAATCATACCACCTGCTTAAACTACACAAAACTGCACCGAGATGATTGAAAACATGCCAAGTAAATGATTACAGTACAATTCCCACATAAATCCAATTGACCATCCTGCACGGTCTAGACAGCACAGCCACAACTTATTTAGAACACTTCATATGAGACCAGCAATTAGCACAACTTATTTCATCATAGTGATCATGAACTTACAGACTAAGGTCAGTAATCTATGTTTACATGGACAACTTTATGCTAACTTCCATCATGCCCTCATGGTAATTTGACACGTATAAAGTCCATCAAAAGGGAGCATAGCGGTTAAATGTCCATTTCTTATGTCAACATGTCAGACAATAAGAAATTGCAACCACTATCACATTGACATAAGGTGGCCTAGTGATGGGCCAAAGAAATTTTCCTGCACAGCTACCTGAAGTAACGTCTCTAGAACATTACCCACATCTTTTTTAGCAGCACACAAACAAAATAGAAATACAGCCTCCATAATCTATTGAGCCATGGGAGTGGGGCGAAACAATACTTTACGGTTTTTCCCAGTTAGATCTCAGTCACCAACCTGACATAGTAAGTATGCTAAACCTGCTGGTCCCTTTAATACAGTTGAAACTTGCATGACCTAAGGTATCAATAAAAACGAAAGTAAACCAGCACATTTTCTTCCGATACAAAAGAATCACCTGCCTTCGCGTGCAACCAAGCAAGCACGCATCCCTAATTACCTAGTTCAAGGTATTGGGAGCACACTTTAGGAAAGCATTGGTTTAGCAACAGTGCAACACTGCATTTCTCTGGCTCTATCCGAATCAGTGAACGATCCCAGCGTTATGTATAATGACAACACCTTCCACATGCCGAAACGCCTGTGATCTAACCCAGGGAACCCAAACGGTGCTAAAAATTCCTCACACATCAGCCCTAATCAACTAGCCCTATCCCCCAGTTTCTATTCCGCCACCAGAATGTGAGCTACGGCAGCCTCCGGAATTCTGCAACCAGCAAACAGCATATAATTGCCCAAATCTCCTCGCGGAGACGGGGAAGTCATCCCCATGTGTACTAGGAGCGGCCGTAGACCGATCAACGGAGCGAGGGGACGGAGACGGGGCATGGGAGTGGGGGGAAGGTGTGCGGGTTTTCCACCTTTTCGAGCAGGTGCGAGGCTAGCTGGCCGTCGGGGCGCGCGGTCTTCACATATCCTGGGGGCGGAAACGGGAAGCAGCGAGACATGGCACGGCCGCCTCGGGCCTCGGATCACGCACCACCACCCTCCTGCTCCTCCTCCGTCTCCTCAAACCACGACCACCACAAACGATACCTCCTCCTCTCCTGCTGCTGCTGCTGCTGCTGCGCTTGTCTCACTCCTGCTGACCCGCCCGCTCCATCGGCCGCCGCAACCATGTCATCCGGCCTCTCATCCCCGCCGCCGCCGCCGGGATCGCGGGGATCTGGCCGGGGCGGCCCCGAATTCTCCTCGGCGCGGGGGATCCAAGCCCCGCCCAATCGGAATCGAATAGCAGTGAGCGTTATTTCGTTGCGATCTCCCACTTCTTTTTTAATTTTTCGCTCGCGGTTTCGGTGGCGCCTGTGTGCGCCGCGTTGGATTTGGAGGAGGAGTAGGGTTGAGGAGAGGAGAAGGGGGGCACTCCACCGCAAGAGAACAAGACAAGACGGAAGGGGAAGAAAGGGCCAGGAAACCGGGGAGAAGGGACCGGGGAGGGGTATATATAGCCCCGTCGGCCCGGCCGGTCCTACCAGGAGCAAGAACACATGATTACCTGGACGTCCGATCTCACAACGTTTCATCAGACGCTTGGTTTTATATTTTTTTTCAACGCCTGTAATATTTTTTTACACGTATATTTTTAGAAAAATATTTTACATCTAGAAAAAAATGTTTCATAAATAGAAAAATATATTGCGGCGTCTAGAAAAATCGGATATCTAGCTTCTAGCAATTCAATTATATATATTTCCTCATCTACATTATTAGTCTATTCTTAATTGATATCATTTTAGATTTTATTATATCTTTCGATGGTGTGTCTAACTCTAATTTATATAATAAATGACATTAAATATAGCTAAAGGAGAGAGGCAAATAAGAAAATAATAATAAAATATCACCTCAAAAGTGTAGAACTGCGTGTATTTAGGAACCAAATTTGAAAGCAAGGATGGCATATATTTATTTTGTTACTAGCTTAGTGTTCGAGCATTGCTACAGCAGTGCTTCTTCCCTAGTGATGGTAATGTCATATCCAGCGTCCCCCTCCCTGCCGATGGCTGGATCCGATGTAGCACAGTCACGTCGTGATCAGATCCATCCTTAATGAATAGTGCTACCACCAGATTCACTCATCCCCAAGCGTCCTCCGTGGTTCTTCCCCGGTGATAGCGCTGCTACATATAGCTCAAGGGCGATATGCCCCTCCTCAATCCATCGTCCTCCTCAAAGACTGCGGCGATAGTGAGGCAGGTGGCCCTTTCTGTCATATTGTCCATATTGATATGATAGCAAGGCCTGAGGGATGGCACGGTGCTCCTCTTGTCACAACGACATGGTAGCGGTGACGGCAAAGTTTGGTTGAGTCTATACAAGTGGGAGACAACACACTAAATGTGGGAGTCGAGGGACTGAAGGACAAGAAGGGCAACTTTCATCGGACAACGGATGGAATTGGCGGTAGCCTTGACGTGACCACACGAACAATGGCATCCTTCGGTGAGAAGAAGATATAAGCGACAAGCTGCCATTAAGTTTATTGAGGTAAGCTAAGTTTATTATGATATCTTTTATTAGTAGAGATAAGATTAATTCTGTTGAGATAATGATAAGGTGGTAGTTAATTTGTTCATTAAAATTTTTTTTAGGGGGGGTGTGAAAAAGGGATTTGAGTAGAGGTGGGTGGGGGTTGGAGAGGGGAAGAAAGCATCGTTCATCGCCACTGGATTATTTTATAACAGTAAAGATTATTCACGTGGACATGGGATTATTCCTTTGTTAGGTACTACGTGCTTTTAGCGAAGTAACCCCTCCATTTTCGTTTCTTCAGACTTTATGATCCTACTCCTCGACTCCTCCCCATTTTCGTGGCATGTGATATCACGGGTTTTGTCTGCGAATTTGGGTTTACTGGTGTAGCACCGAATACAAAGTGACGGCATATATAAATGACGATCACCTGGTAGTATATATTAGTTAGAAAAATAATGGTACCATTTCGAAATTCCAGCTTCGTCGAAAATCCCAAACACCCCATGGCTGGGTCGGCCAACTGACGAGAAGAGGAATACAAACAAGTTTTTTTCCCCCTTAAGGGCTTATTTGGATGTTAGGGGGGCAAATGTGAGGGAACAAAATCCCAAGTGGGATTTTAAAGGGCACGTGGAATCCCTCTCGTTCCCTTAGAAAAATCATCCTAGTCGGGAAATATTCCCTGTCACCATTTGGAAGACACGGGATAAAAATCCTAGGCATTAAAACTAATATCCAAAAAATTATAAAAATTCAAAAAATTCAGGGGAAAGCATTGGACAAGATACTTACAGCCGCACATTCATTTCACCTAGAGTAATATGTAAGAGAATACTTTACTAGAAAAATGGGACAAGTTCTTCACCTCTACAAAATAGACAATTGGAATTATTACATAATGGTTTTAGAAGAAAATAGAAACGGACAACAATAGCCAACTAGACATTGCATTGTACTCTGAAACACTTCAGTACTTAGCACATATTCTCATCTTACTTGCAGTAGCCAAAGAACCAAATCTCCAATCCAACAAAACATAAACACATCAAGAAACTGAAATGGTCACAACAAAGAAAAACATATCAAGGTACTCCTGCAAGACAACAAGAGAATTAACCTGATGTGTAATTGACTAAATTGTCCACATATTTGAAAATTATCTAAAGCGTCCACATGTTTGATGAGGCAAGTTGTAGTTACCATATGACTATAAAACCTGACATACAGTATTAACTAAAACTGTCCATGTCTTTTGAGAAGTAATACTTGTTGAAGTATGGTAAAAGAAGATCATGAAACTGAAGCCATGTTTAGAGGAGTTGTAAGTTCAACCTTCATTAGTTAATGGTTTTGGTGTTAATGACAAATCTAATCTTGTGTTAATGACAAATCAAATATTAAGTTTATCCCCTAATGCGATAGTGTTATTATTGACAATCTTATATCGAGACTAACATGTTTGTTTAGAATATCTTTGCTTAGTCTCAATCGCATTGAAAAATGGAAAACCCAAGGTATGTATGCATATTCATTATAGTATTAATTACATACTTTGGATTCAAGTTAAAGTATGAATGTCCCCGTTATATTAACCACAAAATGTGCATCATGTTTCCCAATCCATATATTACATGGATGCACATATTTAGGGGGAGTTTATAGTTTAACTTGAAAGTCTCTTTGTATTGATCTATTCTTTATTGACACATATAAGGATCAAGACAAAGAAACTAAATCCTTGAGTATATGTTTGAATTGCCTAGTTATAAGTATACTCATGGTAATATAGGATATACTCCAATACGATCAAATTGGATATGTGCATATTATGTCCAAGTCAATTATATCTATGCACATATACATGTGGAGTGTATTCTATAGTTGATGATTTAGAGTAATGATCATTTCCATACAATTTACATATAATGGATCATTACTTTCCATCAACATGAGTATATGAAAACTTGTGTAGTTAATATATACTCATATCAATTTAAATGACAATTTAAATTGAGTTCATTTGTCTTATTAATCATTAACGAACACTTCATCATGTGTTGATGGTGCTCCGTGATTAATTGAGGACAAATGGATAGTTCTTAAGTATAATTAAGCATGTGTTGCATTATTATACTTAAGACACATTTACAATCATTTCAATTGATTTAGGTTGTGCTAAATTGATCTAAAGGCATCCATTATGTGTTAATGGAGTGCAAGAGATAATTGAGACAACCATGCATCTTGGACTAACTATTTTATGAGTTGTGATTAAGTTAGGTCCAAAGATTGATGAGATGATGAAAACGGGACTTGGACGGCATCATGAGTTGATGGACGTCAAGGATGGATCCCGAAGAAAAGAAGAGTGATGATCCCGGGGGAGTATCAAGTGATGATCATAAAGACCCCAAAGGGGATTGCTTGTGCGCGGCGGCAAAGGTATAATTAGATAGGCTAAGGACTTTTGTAGTCTTTGAGTCTAAGGTTTTATCGCCGTGCTATTAAGAGGGGTCGTTCCCTTTGCTTGAGCTTCATCATGTGTTGATGATCTCAATCCGCGTTCACTCGAGCTCAAACCATTTGGATTTGGTTTTTTGCATTTGGTTTAAACCATTTGGCATGTGTTGCGGATGGGTTAAACTTATGCTTGGTTGTATTTGGTTTTCGCATTATGCTTTGATTTGCATGTGTTGCAAATAGGATAAGCTAGTGCGTTGGCTTTTGCGTGAAGTTCACTTTTTGCATGTGTTGCATTAGTTGAAGCTTCACGTTTTGGTTCGAAACAATCTTTATAAAACCTTGGTGTTGCTTGGAGCTAAGTTTTGCATGTGTTGCAAAAGGAGAGAGCTCAAGCATGATTTGATGTTTGTGTGTTTGTATGGAGCTAGAGGCTTGCATGTGTTGCGAGTAAAGAGCTCATACGTGTGATTTGGTTTTGGTGTGAAGTTTGGTTTTGGTGTTGCATTGAACTAGAGAATTGCATGTGTTGCAATTAGAGAGTTCATGCATCTTGATTTGATGTTGCTTGGAGCTAGACTTTTGCATGTGTTGCAAAGAGTAGTGCTCAAGCATGAGATATGTTTATTGTGTTGTTTGCAAGTTCGTTGTCGAATAAACCGAGGTTTATGAGTCCGAATTCGAGAGCATGTGAGTGGGGCTTGCAACGGTGTTGGCAAGTTGACCGGTCTTGTGTTGACCTTCACATGGCTAGGGGATTAATCTCATAAACTCGAGTTTGATTTGCTTATCGTTTTGCAAATAGATCTTGAGTTGTTGGCGAAATGTGTTTTCGTCATTTGGATTTAGTTGCGGTTGTGCAAATGTGTTTTGCAAATGAGCGTTGGAATTATGCGTGTCGATCCTAGAGCATGTGTTGGCATTTGCAAATGTGTTTTGCAAAGTGTCGGGGTCATGTGTTGATCCTTACATGGCTAGAGGGTTGAACAGCGTAAGTTCGGTGTTTGCTTGCGGAATGCGTTTTAAATTTGGTGAGATTCTTTGAGCATGAGCTAAGTTGGTGCAAGTATGTTTTGCACGTGTGTTGATCATCGTTGATCATCTTTAAGGCTCAAAGAACGGGTTTCGGTTTTGGAGAATTGGATTTGGAGTTTATTCTGATTTTCTCTCAGTAGCCAAGCGATCTCAAGATGGAGGTGCGGTACCGCTTGGCAGCATACTACGCAGATATTCTTGCGATAGCTTTATTCGATGACGGTGTGTTTTTACGTGTACGCTGTGGCGGCACTACTGGCGAGGAGGAGCGGTAGTACCAAGAAAGTCGATACTACTGCCCTCGAGGGCGGTAGTATCAAGAATATGTCCGTTAGCCGACCGTTGGGGCTACAGGCGGTACTACTGCCCTTAGAGGCGGTAGTACATAAATCTTGATTCGCCGGTTGCCCCCAACGGATAGTTTTCTTGGTGGGGCTATAAATACTACTGGGGGCTTGGGGTTTGGGGTTCTTTGGCGTTGTTCTTGAGTGTAGGAGTTGTGTGCATGTGTTGCTCTTCTCCATTTGCCTCTTGAGCTTAAGAGTGAGACTAATTGCATGTGTTGCAATTAGGAAGTGATTTGAGAGCCTCTTGTGCATGTGTTGCACTTGAGGGAGGCCTTGTGCATGTGTTGCACTTGGTGATCACCGAGGAGTGCATTTGTTGTGCCGGTGTGGTTCAAGCGAAGGCGACTTGTTACTCTTGGAGGTTGCCGACTCCTAGACAGCGTGGGCGTCGTCTTGTGAGCTCTCAAGGTGTGAGAAGCCCGGCAAGTTTGTGAAGGTTCGGGTTGAGCCTCTGCAAAGCGTGAAAAACCACGACTAGTGGAAAGAGGCGGGTGCTCGAGCGGGAGCCGGTCCAAGTGGTTGGGCTTGCCTCAACGTGGACTAGGGGAGACCGGCAAGTCTCCGAACACCACGGAAAAATATCGTTTGTCTCTTGTCCCTTTACATTCAAGCATTTACATTCTTGATATATTATAAATTGCTTGATTAAATTAGAATTGCTTAGTATTGTTGATTAGTTCAATTTAGCAATTCTTACATAGAGACATATTTAGTTAGTGCACTAGTGAGCCTAGTTGATATAGGCTTTAATTGTCAAAACCTAGTTTATCGCTTCCGCATTATCTTTAATTAGGTTTTGACATAGGGGTTGATTAGAGCAATTGTTTTAGAAGAGCGATTAATTTTGTAAAACGCCTATTCACCCCCCCTCTAGGCGCATCCTCGATCCTACAAGTGGTATCAGAGCCACGGTCACTCTCATTTTAGGCTTAACCGTCTAGAGAGTAAAAAGGATGGCGCCTAGCGGTCTAGTGCACTCACACGATCCACAAATGCTAAATGGTTCTAATTATGCTTCATGGAAAATATTTATGATTAATCATTTTAAATCCATGAGCCCCCAAATATGGTGGATCGTAGATGTCGGCATTTCTTCTCCGATAAATGATATTGCTCCAACTAAAGGAGAGGAGAAATGTCTACATCTCGACGCTCAAGCAACTAACGTTTTATTTAGTGTTGTGAGCGTAGAAATATTTAATCTCATATGCAACCTCTCAAGCGCTCATGAAATGTGGATCAAACTTCAAGATAAATTTGAATCATCCACAACAATTGAGGATTGCAATGAGAATGAGGAAGTGTCGGTTGATGATCATTCAACGTCTACATCAATTGATGAACCGACAACTCCGTCAACCTCAACCTCGCCTCAAGCGGCAGCGATTTTTCAATTCCATCAAAAATCCGTTGCTTTATGGCGAAAGGTAAGAATGAGGTAAGTGATGACGAAGGTGAGCCCTCATATGATGAACTTATGAATTTATTAGAGGAGCTCAATAATTATCTTGGGAAGGAGAAAACAAAATATAAGATTTTAAAGTTAGAACATGAGTCACTTAAAAATGATTATGATGTTCTAAAAGAAAATCATGAAAAAGTCCTTCTCAAGGAATTTAGTAAAGCTAGTTTGGATAGTGCTATTCAATGTAATCTAGATGATGAATTGCCTTGCTTAAACTCTATTACAATCAATTCATCAAATAAATGCATATCCACCACTAGCGATGATATACCTTGTTGCTTTAATTCAATTGCTAGTACTTCCTCTATGTGTTTAGATGCTAATCTTGTAGAGGAAAACAATGAGCTCAAGACCCAAGTCATTAAGTTGGAAAATGACTTGAAGAGGTGCGTTAAAGGAAAAGCCCTCCTCGACGAAATCTTGAGCAAGCCAAGGGCACCTCAAGACAAGCGAGGACTCGGCTACAACTCCAAGAGGGAGAATAGCAAGACGAGGCATAATGCGCGACACACGAAGACAATCAAATGCTTCGCATGCAACAAGAAGGGCCACCTCGCCTCCGTGTGCCCTAATCAAGTGGATAACAAGGCCACAACTTCAACCATGAGGCAAACCGGCGTTGAGCACAACAAAAGGTCAAGAGAGGACCAAGCGGTAACGTGCTTCAATTGCTTGAGAAAAGGGACACTTGGTAAGGATTGTCCCAAAGGTATAACTCCTAAGCCTATTATTGTAAATGAAAATTATTTGCTTAGGAAGGACAAGAAGGGCAATGTGTTTGCCAAGCTTGTCAAGTCCCCTATGCTCGCTAAGAATGATAACAATCATTTGCATAGGAAGAGTAAATCTAGGAATGGATTTGCTAAAATTGTTAGAACTCCTAAGCCCACTCAATGCAATTCAAATATATTGCTTAGGAGAAATAACAATAGCAAAACATTTGCTAGATATACTAGATCCTCTAAGCCATTTCATAATTCTAATTATCATATGCTTAGAAGAGATCAAACTAGAAATAGTTTTGCAAAGTATCATTGCCCTCCTAAGCCATTTCATAAAAATGCAAATTATTTGCCTAGGAGGAATAATTATTGCAATTCAATTTCTAGTCATGTTAGTCAAGTTAAAAATGCTAAAATTAGGACCATTTGGGTTCCTAAATCTATTATGACTAACATTGGTGGACCCAACAAAGATTGGGTACCAAAAACCGCCTAAAAGATTTTTAGGTGATATGAGATGGATTGGACGCTTGCACATCAAGAGGAGAAGGATTACATTCGTCTACAAGTGGTGTCAAGCAAGAAGATTATCAAGTCCATCATGAGCCAATACCATCTCGGGTAACAAGTATTTAAATTGATTATTATTTAAACTTATAGTCTTGTGTAGGTTATAATGCAATAGTAATGAATATCAATTTAGATTACTTGTTATGGCCACTTGCTCTTGCCTCTTATCTATTCTCTTATTGCAATCTTGAGCAAGTTAGGAAGTGGCACATTTAGGGGAGTGTTAATTCATATTCATGTGTATCACATCCCTACGTGTGCCCATATTAATATAAGTGCATACATATATATTTTCAAAATCAACCATTTAGCCAAAACTCAAAATTTGTATACTCTATTACTAATCTTGTGAAAAACTAGTTGCAAAATGTATACAAATGCGTTTGAAATGTTTCTCAAAGGTTTTGGCTTCACAAAAACTAATTTCAAAAGAAAATGAGTTTTTAGCCCAAATACTAGTTACTAGTATCTTGTTTTGGATTTAAACTTATAATTTTCATAAAATTAAAAGTAAAAGGATTTTGAAAATAATTCCAAAATGAAAATCTTAGAGTTGGTCATTCTTAACAATTTTCATGTTCAAAAGATTTTCAAAAGACCAACTTATCAAAAGATATTTGATTTTGAAACTCATTAAAAACTATACTTGACCCATAACGGTCATATTATTGCACTTAGTGAGTTTCTCCATTTCGATCAATTCTTGTGTAGAATTGTAATTCAAAATGGTATTTTAGACTCATACACAAAATTCAAATCAATATATCTTATCCTTGTTTTATTTGAAGTTTTGTGTTAATTGGATTTGACTTTGCTTCTAAAAGGGACTATTTAGATCAAAAGTCAAAATCGTATTTAAATGAACCAAAATTTATGAAAAGCTTTGTAAAAGTATTCTATTATGTATATCAAATGTTTTACAAGTTCTCAAAATGAATACTCTATGTTGAAATCGGATTTGGCTCAAAAACGATTTGATTTGATCCAAAAAGGCCTATTTAGGCATATAGCTCAAATCGTGGCATTCGAGTTGGATTTCACCATAAATCTTGGCTATACACATTCTTGATACACCAATCTAAGCCATGGAAAAAGAAATTGTATGAAATCCAAACCGAAGTGCATTTTGAGGCTTTTCGTGAAAATCGATTTTCGTTTTTGCCTCAAAACGCAATTTACCATAACTTTGATAATAAAATTGTTTTTGAGAAAATTTCTTTTTGCAAAACCTTCTAATTAGTCTAAAGTATATTTCTGGAAATTTTCAAATCAATTGGACTTCATTTGAATTGTTTTTGCTAAAAATTTGCAAAAATCCGAGTCTCGATCATCAAGGCGGTACTACCGCCCGAGCATGCTTGATAGTACCGGATTTGCGGTACTACCGGCCATGTGTTGCGGTAGTACCGCCATGACAGAATTTGTTCTGATTTTTCAGAATTTTCTCGAGGTTTGCTTTGGGATATCTTTTGATTGGAAAGTGCTTTTTCAAAAATTCTTTTTGTAAAATCTTCGTGTGATCCCAAAGTTATTTTGGCAAAGTTTCAAAAGTTTCTCAATTTATTTGAAGGGATTTCCAAGTGGTATCAGTAATGAGCACTTTAATTAATCTTAAAGCGTGTTTTTCACTTGATCTTTTGAAAAGACAAAACTTGTGCAATTCAAATGCAAATAACTCCATGATTCATTCATTGAATATCTTGAGGAGTTTATTTATATCAAGTTTTGGGCACTTAAATGCTCCCAAGTGAATTCATGTCTTTATTTTATTCTGATACTAAATCTTTGCGATTTTATTGATACTTCTTGAGCTTTGCTCTCTTTCGATACCCGTAAGCGTTTGTTGCTCTAAGAATATTGCTCTGATACTCATCGATATTATCGATAATTCTTTCAAGTGGTATCAATCTTTGTGATTTGATCCTAAGTGGTATCAAATGGAGCCTTTATTCATTTCATATGCTTACAAAGTGGTATCATTGAGTTTCTCTTTTCTTTAAGTGGTATCATTGATTTCAATTATTTCCTACAAGTGGTATTTCATTACCTCTTTGTAGCATTATTGCGATACCCAAATTCTTGATTAAGATTTTTCCTCGCAAGCTAAAATTGTAAGTTCAACCGCTTAAGAATTCTCTGTGTGAGATTCTTTATGTGCTGAAATACATAAAAGAGGAAAATCTCTTGTTGAGCATTGTTCTTCAACGAATATTTGAAAATGCTCCTTTCTTTTGAATTTTCAAGCAAAAGCCCTTGAGATAGATTCAAAGTGGTATCTAACTTCTCAAGTGGTATCTCATTTCTTTTGGGTTCCTCGTTTACCCGGTTAGGCAAAATTATTGGATTCGTCAAAAGAATCATATTGAAAATTTGCAAAGCCTACTAAAATGAGGAGTGAGTTATTTGAATGTGTTTCAAATAACCCGTGTGATACCCTTCTTTGTTTTTCATGCTTATCTTTACAAGTGGTATTCATAATTGCAAGCGCTTATTCTTCCTTCAAAGTGGTATCCAAAATCCCGAATATGGTCTCTTTTCGAGTTTTTCTTCTTTTGGTATCAGGCCATATTTCGAATGAAAAACTTGTTTTATTCCTTGTATATCCTTTTCATTTGGGATTTTATTGCCTATCCCTTTCAATTGGTATCTAAAATCTAATTCATTGCCAAGGTCATTAGTATCCTTTTAAATTCTTGTATGACCTTCATTAGATATAACCCCCGAAAGAAATTGTTAAATGATAAAAAGGGGAGAATGATTAATGTAAAAAGGGGGAGAATAATTTTATGGGGGAGAATTAGGAACTTAAAAAGAATTTGTTAAATGCCAAAAAGGGGAGAACAATTGAATAACCAAAAAGGGGGAAGAATGTATTTCAAGTTAATCCTTTAGTTTTTCTATTTTTGATGCTTAATGCCAAAAGGGGGAGAATTAGGAAGCTTAATTTCATTTGGTTTAAAAAGTAAGCTTAATATGATTAAGGGGGAGAATTAATGTGCATCATGTATTCAAAAGGCTTAAATTCTCTCGATATGTTAGTTTTAATCCAAATGTGCTTATTAAGCTTGGATTTGTCATTAATCACCAAAAAGGGGGAGATTGTAAGTTCAACCTTCATTAGTTAATGGTTTTGGTGTTAATGACAAATCTAATCTTGTGTTAATGACAAATCAAATATTAAGTTTATCCCCTAATGCGATAGTGTTATTAATGACAATCTTATATCGAGACTAACATGTTTGTTTAGAATATCTTTGCTTAGTCTCAATCGCATTGAAAAATGGAAAACCCAAGGTATGTATGCATATTCATTATAGTATTAATTACATACTTTGGATTCAAGTTAAAGTATGAATGTCCCCGTTATATTAACCACAAAATGTGCATCATGTTTCCCAATCCATATATTACATGGATGCACATATTTAGGGGGAGTTTGTAGTTTAACTTGAAAGTCTCTTTGTATTGATCTATTCTTTATTGACACATATAAGGATCAAGACAAAGAAACTAAATCCTTGAGTATATGTTTGAATTGCCTAGTTATAAGTATACTCATGGTAATATAGGATATACTCCAATACGATCAAATTGGATATGTGCATATTATGTCCAAGTCAATTATATCTATGCACATATACATGTGGAGTGTATTCTATAGTTGATGATTTAGAGTAATGATCATTTCCATACAATTTACATATAATGGATCATTACTTTCCATCAACATGAGTATATGAAAACTTGTGTAGTTAATATATACTCATATCAATTTAAATGACAATTTAAATTGAGTTCATTTGTCTTATTAATCATTAACGAACACTTCATCATGTGTTGATGGTGCTCCGTGATTAATTGAGGACAAATGGATAGTTCTTAAGTATAATTAAGCATGTGTTGCATTATTATACTTAAGACACATTACAATCATTTCAATTGATTTAGGTTGTGCTAAATTGATCTAAAGGCATCCATTATGTGTTAATGGAGTGCAAGAGATAATTGAGACAACCATGCATCTTGGACTAACTATTTTATGAGTTGTGATTAAGTTAGGTCCAAAGATTGATGAGATGATGAAAACGGGACTTGGACGGCATCATGAGTTGATGGACGTCAAGGATGGATCCCGAAGAAAAGAAGAGTGATGATCCCGGGGGAGTATCAAGTGATGATCATAAAGACCCCAAAGGGGATTGCTTGTCTTGTGCGGCAAGGTATAATTAGATAGGCTAAGGACTTTTGTAGTCTTTGAGTCTAAGGTTTTATCGCCGTGCTATTAAGAGGGGTCGTTCCCTTTGCTTGAGCTTCATCATGTGTTGATGATCTCAATCCGCGTTCACTCGAGCTCAAACCATTTGGATTTGGTTTTTTGCATTTGGTTTAAACCATTTGGCATGTGTTGCGGATGGGTTAAACTTATGCTTGGTTGTATTTGGTTTTCGCATTATGCTTTGATTTGCATGTGTTGCAAATAGGATAAGCTAGTGCGTTGGCTTTTGCGTGAAGTTCACTTTTTGCATGTGTTGCATTAGTTGAAGCTTCACGTTTTGGTTCGAAACAATCTTTATAAAACCTTGGTGTTGCTTGGAGCTAAGTTTTGCATGTGTTGCAAAAGGAGAGAGCTCAAGCATGATTTGATGTTTGTGTGTTTGTATGGAGCTAGAGGCTTGCATGTGTTGCGAGTAAAGAGCTCATACGTGTGATTTGGTTTTGGTGTGAAGTTTGGTTTTGGTGTTGCATTGAACTAGAGAATTGCATGTGTTGCAATTAGAGAGTTCATGCATCTTGATTGATGTTGCTTGGAGCTAGACTTTTGCATGTGTTGCAAAGAGTAGTGCTCAAGCATGAGATATGTTTATTGTGTTGTTTGCAAGTTCGTTGTCTTGAATAAACCGAGGTTTATGAGTCCGAATTCGAGAGCATGTGAGTGGGGCTTGCAGCGGTGTTGGCAAGTTGACCGGGTCTTGTGTTGACCTTCACATGGCTAGGGGATTAATCTCATAAACTCGAGTTTGATTTGCTTATCGTTTTGCAAATAGATCTTGAGTTGTTGGCGAAATGTGTTTTCGTCATTTGGATTTAGTTGCGGTTGTGCAAATGTGTTTTGCAAATGAGCGTTGGAATTATGCGTGTCGATCCTAGAGCATGTGTTGGCATTTGCAAATGTGTTTTGCAAAGTGTCGGGTCATGTGTTGATCCTTACATGGCTAGAGGGTTGAGCAGCGTAAGTTCGGTGTTTGCTTGCGGAATGCGTTTTTCGCAATTTGGTTTGATTCTTTGAGCATGAGCTAAGTTGGTGCAAGTATGTTTTGCACGTGTGTTGATCATCGTTGATCATCTTTAAGGCTCAAAGAACGGGTTTCGGTTTTGGAGAATTGGATTTGGAGTTTATTCGATTTTCTCTCAGTAGGCGCGATCAAGATGGAGGTGCGGTAGTACCGCTATT
This sequence comes from Guadua angustifolia, assembly GCA_036346375.1. NCBI lineage: Eukaryota > Viridiplantae > Streptophyta > Magnoliopsida > Poales > Poaceae > Guadua > Guadua angustifolia. Next base: position 84,206,488 of record CM070504.1, on the reverse strand, counting down.
TGCATACTAAGCGATATTCTTCTTGTAGCTTTATTCGATGCGGTGTGTTTTACGCTGTGTGGCGGCACTACTGGCGAGGAGGAGCGGTAGTACAAAAATCGGTACTCTACCGCCCTCGAGGGCGGTAATATCATAAATATGTCCGTTAGCCGCCAGATTGGGATGCTACAGGTATCTCTAAACCCTTAGAGGCGGTAGTATAAATCTTGATTCGCCGGATTGCCCCCAACGGATAGTTTTCTTGGTGGGGGCTATAAATACCCCCTTGGGGGGCTTGGGGCTGGGGTTGCTGGCGTTGTTGCTGAGTGTAGGAGTTGTGTGCATGTGTTGCTCTTCTCCATTTGCCTCTTGAGCTTAAGAGTGAGACTAATTGCATGTGTTGCAATTAGGAAGTGATTTGAGAGCCTCTTGTGCATGTGTTGCACTTGAGGGAGGCCTTGTGCATGTGTTGCACTTGGTGATCACCGAGGAGTGCATTTGTTGTGCCCGGTGTGGTTCAAGCGAAGGAGCGACTTGTTACTCTTGGAGGTTGCCGACTCCTAGACGGCGTAGGCGTCGTCTTGGAGCTCTCAAGGTGTGAAAGCCCGCAAGTTTGTGAAGGTTCGGGTTGAGCCTCTCGAAGCGTGAAAAACCACGACTAGTGGAAAGAGGCGGTGCTCGGCGGGAGCCGGTCCAAGTGGTTGGGCTTGCCTCAGCGTGGACTAGGGAGACCAAGCAAGTCTCCGAACACCACGGAAAAATATCGTTTGTCTCTTGTCCCTTTACATTCAAGCATTTACATTCTTGATATATTATAAATTGCTTGATTAAATTAGAATTGCTTAGTATTGTTGATTAGTTCAATTTAGCAATTCTTACATAGAGACATATTTAGTTAGTGCACTAGTGAGCCTAGTTGATATAGGCTTTAATTGTCAAAACCTAGTTTATCGCTTCCGCATTATCTTTAATTAGGTTTTGACATAGGGGTTGATTAGAGCAATTGTTTTAGAAGAGCGATTAATTTTGTAAAACGCCTATTCACCCCCCCTCTAGGCGCATCCTCGATCCTACAGGAGTGAATGGTGTCCTTTTTGTTCCTTTCTCGACATCAAGTGCTATACGTGATGACCCACGAGTTAATTAGCTTTGAACATTGTTAATAAGTCCTTACTTTACAGCAATGACAAATTACACGCTAGAGCAGAAAGCGCTGCCTCATATCAACTCTTGATTATATATGCCCTTCTAAATGATTTGCTTTCCAAAGATAAAAAAATTCAAATCCATATTCTTTGACATTACAAGTCCATTTGGTTTGTCATAGGCAATCAGCATAGCTTTATGCTTCCACTATTCTCTATTTTCTATGAGAGGCTAAAAACAAAGCACCCCTCGCTGTTTCACAAATTTATTTTGCTTTGTCAAAAGCTAATCTTGATGAAGCTGACAACATACAAAAAACAAATCTATCGTTGTTTTTTGTTCTGGTTATGCTTCCCTTGTTTAATTTTAAGACAAATTGCTCTATTTTCATTCATAGACTTAAAAGTATTTGGTTTCATGCATAATGCTGATAGTGAACTCTACTCCTGTCCACACTCCAAACTGTGTTATGCCAAATTCCAGAAAAGAAGCAAAACATGGCTATTCAGTGATAGCAATAACAGTACGTGGTTTCTTTCCGATTCCTATCTTTGCATGACAGAACCAATCTAATAATTTGTAATGCTTTTATCTAAATTGTTTGATTTATGCATCGATTCAAAGATGTTCCATGACAGTGTGCAATGCATGTTCTACTACATAAAGATGTCTACAAATAATTAGAATGATGGTTGTTCTTGTATTACTAAGTTTATTTCATTTTTTGACGAGAAACAACAGTGGAAGCCACTGCTGGAAATTAATAACAAGGAAGGAGAAAGTTATAGGGGAGGAACAAGGCCGGTGAGGAACCAGCCAAAAGGAAAAACAAGAAATTAAGGGACAGACAAAAGGCGATCCCCCCAAGCAGTTAAACTAGAACGATTAGAAACATTAATCCTATAGGATTGAAGGAGAACTTCTCGACGAAACCATTGCTTCCAAATAGTACAACTAACAGGAAGGCCTTTGAAGATCTTATCGTTACGAAGCTTCCAAATACCCCAAGACGCAATCATGAAGGCATCCATGAAGAAGGGTGCCCCATCAGCTTGGCATGCATGAGAGATCATATGGAAGATATCATCGTTAATGGCCCAGAAGATACCAAGGGCATTCCAACAAGAAGAACTAACAGGACATTCGAAGAAGAGGTGAGTCCTAGTCTCCTCAACCTGAAGGTCACAGAGCACACAATTGTAGCAGTTCCCCTGAATAGGGCAATTCTTACGCCTGAGTAAGTTCCTAGTATTAAGGCGATCAGAGCAAACCAGCTAGGTGAAGATCTTCAGCTTGGTGGAACACTTAGATTTCCAAATCCAAAGGATAGGATTGGGCACTGCAATGTGATTGAAGGTGAGCTTGCAGAACTTGCTGGGAGAGTAATCCATAGAGTCCCAAATATAAGACCATTCATCATTGCTATCATGAAGCTGAACATCGTCGATGAGAGAATCATGCAGGTCCTGAAGTTCCGAAAACGCTTGGTCCAAAGCGGCACGTGAAAGTGAACAGAGATACGGGTGTTGCATAAAAGAGGCGACAAGCAGTTGTCCTTCTTGATGAAAGAAGAGAGATGAGGGTAAGCGATCGATATGAACATTGTGCCATAAATCATCCCAAAAGAGCGCAGGTCACCACGGCCGATGTGGCGTAGCGCTATACCCCAATTCTTTGAAGAAAAGGAGAACATCCTTCCACCAAAAGGAGCCCTTCCTGACAGAAGCCTGAGGTATGTTCCTCTGATAATACGAGAACCAAACCAAGTGGACCCAGGGGATATCTTTTTTGTTGTAGAACTTGTGTAAAAATTTGATCAGCAGGGGGATATTGTGAAGTCTAAGGTTAACAACACCAAGACCACCTTTACATTTAGGTTTGCAAACCCTGTCCCATTTAACCAAAGCTTTGCTCCTACCATTGACCTCATTTTTCCCCAAAGACAGATCCTTCTAGCCCTGTCAATTCTGTTGATAACAGCAGCCGAAAGCTTTAAGGTAGAAAGCGCGAAAATGGGCATAGAAGAGAGAACCGAGTTCACCAATTGAAGCCTGCCACCATAGGAAAGAAGGGGAGCAAAGGAAGTAATTCTCCTATTGATCCTGTTAACCAAGTTTTCGAAATCCTTGATCTGCGGCCTGGAGGAACCCATAGGCAAACCTAAGTAGGTGAAAGGGAACTTTTCAGTCTTGCAACCAAAAAGAGCCGTCAAGGAATCCGCTTCATCTCCCAGCAAGTTAATAGGAATCATTCCGGATTTGCTGAAATTGATCTTGAGGCCAGTATCATTGGCAAATGATTGTAAAAGGCATTTAAGTTTGAAGACCTCAGATTGAATACCCTTGACGAAGATGATGGTATCATCAGCATATTGGATCACTGGAAATTCCGAGTTGGGGCCCAAGTTCAAGGGAAGAGTGAGAACCCCCAACTGCATAGCTTTGTTAAGAACATGCTGTAGGAGGTCCGCCGCAATGGCAAAAAGCAGAGGGGAAATAGGGTCCCCTTGCCTGACCCCTCTTTTGCAGACAAACGAAGCTCTCGGCACACCATTCAAAAGAACAGAGGTAGACGCAGACATGAGGATTTATTGAATCCAAGAGAGCCATTTAACCGGGAAACCCAAAGCTTGCAACATCGCAATGATGGCAGAGTGCTCTATGGTGTCAAAGGCCTTGGCAAAGTCAAGCTTGAGCAAGATGATCTTCTGTTTGGAACAATGACATAAGTGAATATATTCATAGGTCCAGGCCAGGCAATCTTGGATTGATCTACCTTTAATGAAGCCATATTGGTTTTTGTGAACCAGGGAACTGATAACCGAGTTCAATCTGTTAGCCAAGATTTTCGTGATCAGCTTGACACTTAAATTCAAGAGAGAAATGGGCCTGTAATCATTAGGGGATTCCGGGTTGTTGACTTTCGGGATTAAGACAATGAAGGACTGATTGATAGGCGCCAGAGGGGCATTGCCGTCATGAAAATCAGAACAGAGCTTGTAGAAGTCCTCTTTAATAATGTGCTAGGTTTTCTTGAAGAACATTCCATTGAAACCATCTGGACCAGGAGCACTGTGAGAGTGGAATTGATTGACAGCCTCATCGATCTCTTGGGTAGAGAAGGGAGCATCAATATACTGAAGACCATCAGCAGGAGGAATAAGCTCGGCAAGGTCAAAGTTCATGGAAGGGTTATCAGACAGACCCATTCTGTTAAAGAAAACCCGAAAAAACAAATCAGCTTTAGCATGATGGTCATAAACAATGCCAGCATTGTCAGTAGTTAGGAGGAGATTAAGTTGTGACGGAGTCTTTCGGTGGCTTTGGCATGAAAGAACTTAGTATTGGCATCCCCAAGTTGGACCCATCTAATGGAGCAGCGACTCTTCCAGTAAAAATTTTGGGAATCCAAAAGATTCAACAGATGCCTTTTAAGAATGGTTTTGAAGTTCTTTTCTTGGGTGAACAGAGGCCTGAAATCTTCAATCTTGTCAAGAATGCTAATGCAGCTGTTGCAGTGAGAAATGTGCCCTCTAATCAGGGACCAGCAATGTTTCCATTTTCTAGACTCAATCTGCAGGTTGTGGAGTTTGGACTTGACATTATAGACAGCATTGATACTGCGACTAGGAGGATGATGAATCCAAGAATTTTCCACCACTTGAAGACAGTCCGAACGCTGTAACCAGAAATTTTCAAACCTGAAGACAGCCGGCCGCGGAATCCTGGTTTGAATTTGAGCCATGCACGAAATGTGGTCAGAGATAGTGCGAGTGAGGGGAAGCCAGAGGGTCCCCGGGAACGTCTGAGTCCAATGGATCGAAGTGAAGCACCAATCAAGTTGCTCAAGCAGAGGATCCGCCTGCATGTTACTCCAGGCAAATTTCTTACCTTTGAGCGGGATCTCAACCAGGGCCAGGGAGTTGATAATGTCATCGAAACGATGAGCCTCATAGAACCTACCACCAGGTTTGTTCCTATCAGAAGAGGATCTGTAAAGGTTGAAGTCACCCAGCAAGATCAAGTCTTCATCAGGTTGGATAGAGAGGTTAGCCAGCCAGGACAGGAAGACCGCCTTCCCAGGCGCAGAACAAGGGCCATAAACAGAAGTTAAAGTCCAGGTTTTTTCATCAAACTTGGACGAGAAAGAAACAGATAAAGCAAACGGGGAGCTGAAAGCAAGGACTCCAGAGTGAATGGAGCCGACCCAAGCGATAAGAATCCCCCCCGAAGCTCCGGCAGCCGAAGAGAACACATACTGGTTGAACTTCTTCGGGGCAAAGCTCTTCAGGATGGAGTGGTTAAAAACCGAACGCTTAGTTTCTTGGATGGCAATAATGGAACACCCCGATTCAAGAATCTTGGAACGGAGGACGTTGCACTTGATGGGGTCGTTAAGCCCCCTGACATTCCAATTAAGAATAATCCAATTACGGCCCGATGCCATGAGAAACACTGAACACAAGGGAGGAGAAGAGAGCGAGAGCAAGGGCAACAGCCCACACCTAGGCAAAACCACAGTCCTCCACAGCGCAAACAGGCGGGAAAAGAGCGGTGAAGCAAAATAAGGCGAAGCACCACCAACCCAGCTGCACACAAACAGCGAAGTACCGAGAGAACTGCTGAGTGAAAGGAATAATAATAGAACAGGACCACAAAGTCTGCTGACCAAAGCAACAAGAGTATAACAAAGCACAGCCAGTGGCAATCAAGATCCTGGTAAACCCAAACAAGCGGGTATTGCCAAAGCAAGAGTCCATGGAACAAAAGGACCAACCAAAATGAAACCTAAACCTATCACAACCACCTATCAGCAATGGACGAATCATCATTGTTGGATGTCAGCATTGAGGAGAACATCTTCGGCCACCTCGTCAGGAGTAAGCCCACATCGTCCAACAGCTATGCTCTGGATGGCCATCACAGAGATCATAGGGGAATCAGATTTTAGCAAATCAATGTCGTTAATAGAAGGGAATCGCTGAAATGCTTGGGCAGAAGAGCTAGCGAACTGATTAAGTTGAGGACTGACATACTTGTTATCCGTTGGACGTTGACCTCGGGCTCGAGTCTTGTTCTTCTTTGTGAGCAATCTGAGACGCTAGACTGTTTCATGCCTTTATATTTGTCCTTGAGTCTTTTGCTTCTTCGAGAGGCAGAAGACAAGATGTGATCAACCGGAACGTCCACCCAGTTTGGATCCAGCATGTGAGCAGAATTCAAATCGCTGACGAGCATAGAGGCCTTCCTCTTTCTTTGATATACCAGATTAATTCTGCTATGGCTATCAGGCAGAACAACCTTTGTCACCATCTGAGCCCAGTTAATGCGATGACAAGGAGAGGGTGTGTAATCATTGACTTGAGTAGAGGTTATCCTTCTGTGGGGGCATGCAGAAGTGTTGATGGCAGTGCGAAGGTTGAGGTTGACGCCTCTGGGGAGCGGTAAGGTAATCTTGAAGAGCTTCCCTATGCAGAATCTGGACAGAAGGCGATGCAGCGAAGACCCAGAAGGAATTGAAACCTTGAATGAGAACTCTCTTATGGCCAGAGGGTCAAACAATTTGACCAGACAATCTGTAGCCGTGGTCCTGCGAAAGACGATCTCGGTACCATAGGAAGAAACCAGGGGAAGGGAGGCAACTTCAACACAGGGCGCAGAGGACTGCCAATTAAGATCACCTTGTTCTGAGGGAGGATCCAGCTTAAGATCACCTTGCTCTGAGGTAGGTTCCAGCTCAAGGGAGTCGTCATCAGAATAATCCATTATGTTTATTTCAACCTGGTGCTGTTGGTCTTGGAGATTCTGCGGACCAGGGGGCATTGATTCCAAGGTTCCAATTCTGATTGCCTTGATTTTGGTTGATTTCATTGTGAGCTGCCGCATCCCAAACTGGATCACCCTGAAGGGGTGCAGGTTGATTGGGGAATTGGGCAATATCAGCTGGGGCCTGGGGCAAACCCTGAGGGTTTAAAAAAAGATCTTGATGATCCGGATCATCTGGCTCCTCATCAGGCAGCATATTAGCATCCTTGAACTCATGAAAAAGGATGACGATCGGCACCGTCCAAGATGAAGCAGCTCCTTGAGGACCTGAGCCAACTCTAACAATTAACCTTCTAGGTACTGTCGCAGGAGAGTCAAATAGACACTGGACCAAGACATGAGAAAGGGTTCTGTCATGAAGACGCCAACCGACAAGGCGACCAAACGCAGCACATGCTTGTTCCAAAAAGTGCGGAGACCTTAGGTCAAGAGGAAAACCCATTAACATGAACCATCCCAGCCGAGGATATGGAGCGTTCCTGGCATTTGAAGCTCTGTCATGCTGCTCGAAGTGAACCCTGATGCCCCCAATAAAGTGATCACCCACATTGATAAGGCGATCCCTATTGAATACACTATTCAGCTTGAAGCAGACCCAAACCCAGAATGGTACGACATGAATGAAGAACAGGAATCTGGAACTCAGCCTGAATGTAGTTTGTAACCTGGGGTATGAAATCATCATAATCAGCCTCCGGCAGATCACCATCCCGATCCACGGCCAGCACCCAACTTTCATGGACTCTAGTAGGGATACCACTGATGTGAGCCGTCCTTCTGAGAATTCTCTGAGGCCCACCATCCTCCACAGGCACATCATGAGGAATGAATCTGGCAGGATCGAACTAAATGTGAGCCATGGGCGCAACAGCGGAGGCTTCAACGAGAAGGGAAGGAACAAGGAAAGAAGAAGGGTAAGAGTGCAGGGGAGACGACTGGGTTCTAGGAAGCCGGACCCCAGTACTCAGAGGCTCTAAATGCTCCTTGGAAATCGTCGAAGCATTTCTTTTCATCCAGCCCAGCCGTTGATTAAACCCTACTGTGAGCCAGAAAGCAATCCAATGGCCAAGGTTGAAACAATTGGAACCCCTGATGGGACAAGAGCGGCGGGTAGTGTTGTGACTGGAACCATGGTAACGAGAACCAATCAGGGGAAATCCAAAAGAATTAATAAAAGAATGGCGGGAGACAGGCACTAGGGCCAGACCAAGCTGAACCCCGTAATGATCATCTCTGTCAAGGGAGGGCTTGTCACCAACGAGACCATCAGAGGAAATCTTGGGAAGCAACACAACCCTGCTCTCGCACAGTGAGACTGCCTCGACAACCACGGGGCAATTCGAATTCGAAACCAAACCCTGACTGGAAGACATGCAACCAGAACCCGAAGGAAAATCCTCAGAGAACGGGCACAAGAATTGTCCCACCATAACTGAAGAATGAAGAGAATCCGATTGACAAGAGGCGCACTTCTGCACAGCAGAGGAAAAAGAAGAATTCGCGGCCTCAAACGTGACTTTCTTCAGCGTGGAAGAGTGAGAGCGCGGATAGGCCTGAAGGACTTCTGAGATTGAATAATCAAATCAGCTTTGATGAAGTCTTGCTTGGCAGCCCGCCAAGCCGGATCAGAGTCCCTCCAAGAATGAAAGTAGACATCAAAGTGAAGAGTAGTGATCCGTTTCAAGCGGGCAATATAGAAGCCAATAAAACGATTAGCGACGGAGAAACGAAAATGCTTGCTAGCAATTTGAACCAGTTGAAAGCCAACCGGGTTACCACCAAGAATTGAGGATAGGGCCAAAGCAGCTGAAGAAGCATCAAGGGAGAAAACATGCCTTCTGAAGAAAACCAGAAGATAGAAGGGGCGGCCGGGGGAGGAGCTGGCCGGCTGAACCTCTGAGTTAAATTTGAACTTAACCTGTTGAAGAAAGTGAGACCCAATAGTGAAATCCAGGGGGACCTCCGTAATTGGAGAACGAAGGTCTGAAACTGAAGAAGGTGCTTTGATCGTGGAGGAGGAAAGGGCAGTAGAGCCAGCACCCCTGGATCGAGACCTCCGACGTGAAGGAGACCAACTAGCATTTTCAGCCGAAAGCCAGACCTCATAATCCTTACGCCAATTAGGCCCCCCATCCCTCCACAGGAAGAACGAAACCTCAAAGGAAGTAGAAATGACTCTACCAAGATCAAGAACTAAGAAGGCCACCTTAGAAGCCACAGAGAAACGAAAGTGGGTGGGAGAAGCCTGGAGGACATGAAACCCTGCCGGAGCTCCCCCAAGGATCGAATGTAAAGTACGAGCAACCGAAGAAGCATCGAGGCGGAAGGAAAACCTTTTGAAAACCACTAGCAGAAAGAAAGAGCCAAGGGGCGAGGAGGACGGATGATGAACCGGGGAGACAGCCGAGCGGAGCACCGATGAGCGGAAGCGCTTACCCAACTCGAGGTTCCATTCGACGGGAAGCGGAGAGGAGGAGGGGACACGCGAGCGCTCAGGGAGGAGAGCCATCCAAAAAACAGTACTCGAGGACTAAGCTGTTGAAAATTGAATCAATCAAGCATCCATCTAAACATCGTCATCTCAGAAAGCATTGTCTTACTTGCACCAATCGTAGTTCAACTTGTCACATCAACACAAGCATAGCCTAGACTAGTAGGTTAGGGGGTCTAGATTCAATCTTACCCAGTGTAGGGCCTGAGCGGAGAAGAAGAGTGAGGTTTTGGGATACTAGTGGAGGTCCCCCAAGACCAACATGGCTGGCAGTAGTGCCATGGTGACAAAGTTGAGCGGTGGTAGCATTGGGTGCTTGTGGGAGAGTTGCAGCCGTGAGGAGCCATGGAGGGGCTTCAGGTCGGAGTAGATCGAGGTCGGGGAAGTGAGGGCAACCAAGAAGGAGCATAGGGGCGTAGGGAGCGGAGGCTGACGGTGTGGAGGTAGATGGAGGGAGGCGCATAGGGGCGGAGGGGGAGGGGGGAGCACAGTGGCGGAGAGAGGGAGGTGCGTGGCAGTGTCAATCACAAGAGGAGGAGGAAGATCGCGACGCGAGAGGAATTCACAGGGAGAAGTTTCCTGTGTGCGAAGGCGATGATTTTTTCCCGTGGAAACGAGGGGGATCGGCCCAGGGAATCGACCTTGTTCTGTCATCCAAATGCTCAGTTCGACTGACCTGGGGCAATTTTCCTTGGGGCTTTTGGACCAAGGGAACAGGCCGGGATCCCGGCTAGGAATAGTGTTTTCAAACAAACCCTAAGATGGACCGTTAATATAGTGTCGAATCTTAGGTGTCATGAACATTGCATATGACTGGTTTTTTTTTAAAAAAATTGCTAAACTACTTTAGTGGATTGTAACCATCCAATATCGGACTCTACAAGCGTGAAATAGCAACACTCGCAAAATCCGGATAACATGGCATTTTTCAAGTGAATACTACTACGATCATAGGCGTTATAAAGTACCGGGCTCTCTATATTCGGAGGCACTCTAGAATTAATCAAAGTAACCGAAGTTTCACGTAGAAGCGACAGTACACCAAACTTACTGGGGACTCCGGTCAACACTGGACGCCACTCACGTGTGTTTGGTAGCATCGCTTTTTTACATCCAGGTATTTTGTTCCTCTACTTTAACAAAAAAAGTTTAGCAGGCTTGACACACACCGAAGATTATACATGATCAACAGCACTCATGCTTCAGTTCAGTTCAGTTCAGTTCTGTTCTCTGGGAGGGAGGGATCTTCTGCTCCCCTTCGTTGACCAGCTAAACATGCAAACCATGCAGGGACCCAAAACACCGACAACATGTTCCCTCTTTCTTTTAGCCTAGCTCGCCAAAGAAGACATCCCAAAAGAGCCAGCCGATGTCCTACTGCAGAGTCGTGCCAGGGGTTTCACTTTTCGACGAAAACCGCTCGAAATTCGCAAAATTCACTCGTACTGTTCCGGTTCGGAAAAGTATTTCGTTCGGTTTACCGTTCAAGCTCAAATTCAAATTCAAAAAATTGTGAAATTTTAAAAAAATGTATGCAAATGTTCCCTAAAATTAGTATTAATAGCTTTATGTCGTCTAGTCGAAATATTTTTTGAAAATGCGAAGTTTGGAATTTTACAACAATTTTTCAATATGTCACCGATTTTCGCGAAAAACCGCTCGAAATTCACCGCTTTTTGAGCGGTTTTCGACCTTTTCATTCTAATTTCGCCTCGTTGTTTCACCAAATTTCAAATTTATTTGACTTTCAAAACCGTTTGGTTTTTTACGAATTTCGGTATCGCCAGCTCGTCAAAATCTGAGGCTGAAACGTATTGTTAACCTCGCATACCAGACAAAGCCATCGCATTCCTTCACCTTGTGAGAGTTTGGATTCGGTGATTTTCCAAACTTCACGAACCTTTCTCATTCTTGCTATAATTCTCGTTTGGAAATTAGAATTGCAAATAAGATATGTGCTTTTATGCGTTACTATTTAAAAGTTATATGAATATTAAAACATAAATAAAATATAATTACTTATCTATTTTACTTGCGTACTCCATACAATAAACGTGCTCTTAACTCTTCTTCTTTTTCGTGGGAGAAGGAAATAAAAAAAGAGCATCACGTTGATTCATTCAAGCGTACTCGGGAGAAAAGCGTACATGTCAGTCAGTGCTCTTCAGTGTCGAGTAAAGTAATACCTTGATGGAGGGCGACTTGGTGATCCTGAGTACTGAGTAGTAGTAGTGGTGGTGGGGGCGGTGACTTTGCGGCACCACGGGCGGCCAGCTTCCAAATGTCAACCTTGATGATCGATCAGGAGCAGCTTTTCCATGGCGGCTTGTTTCGTTTGGACTTTAAGTTCGGGTTGAGTGAGCTCGGCACGATTAATAATTTAACATATATATTCATTTTTAATGATAAAAAATATCTAAGTTTGGACTTGCTCGATAAATTCGGTAAGGACTAACATATGATAACATTTAATAAATGATCTATAAGTTAACCAAAACTTACGAGCTATATATTCGAGCTCGACTCGATGAAGCTCACAAGTTCAAAATCAAACTCGAACTTGACTCTTTTAGGGCTTGAACTGAGGTTGGATCGATCTTAGAGTGAGCCCTGAGCTTTTATTACAACCTTACCATAGCATAACTGGTAAAGCAGAATCGCATGTTACAAGATATGAGGCCACATGCACGCATCATACAGAACTCACTCCAAATTAAGTTCGTGTCAGATTTTATTGCCAGCGACAACTTTATATTTACTCGATTAAGTGTTTGCTTTCTTCCTCTCTTTTTTTCCACGGTCAGTCAGTCAGACAGTCAGAGGCAGGCAACAATATTCAATGCAAGCGAAAGAGATCTAATGCATCTCAGGGACTTTATCTTAAGCAATTGTGTAAACTGTTGGATCAACAAGCGACGCTTCAAAAACAAAGAGCCGATTCGTCACTGTAGCAATACTGCTGCACAGTTAGATGATAAGACTGCTTATTGACTCGATCGGACAATCCTGATCTACAAAGATCCCCCATCAAAACGAGGAGGAGCGACGTTGCTGCTACTACTATATGTCAGGAAGAACACGACACCAATATCAAAACAGTCAGGTCATATCATACATATGCTTCCAAGTCTAAGACGTGCCACCATTCGCACGGCTGTACCCAGAAATACCTCAACAACATGGAACATATAATCAGACAACCACGTATGTAGCTCAGGAACACTAATGAGTCATCACTCAGCCTGTCATACATATTACCACCGAGAAATCGCCATGCAAAAACTGTCTGGGGCCGTATCCACTCCGAAGAAATTGACCCGACGGATGGGTGCGAACGAGACTGGTTAAGACAGATTTGGTCCCTCCCTCCTCAGGCTAGGCGGTACTGGAGATGGGTCTCTCTTTTTTTCTTTTTGTTTTTGTGTGCATGTCGGTTTGGGGTGTTTTAAGATGGATGTATCATCATCAAACAGACGACACTTCTTTTATCGGACTTTTCTTCTATCTCTGCTGCATTTTTTTTCTCTTGCCGCCTTGCTTCCTGCTTACATCAAGCTTTTTTTATTTTTTATTTTTGTTTGGCAGATCAATCAGTGCAAGCCTTCAACGTATCCGTTAAGAAATGCAGTTACGGGCAAATAGGTGCCTCTTCTTAAGAGGTGTCTTTATACACCATTGTGCAAATCAATAAGAAAAATTGTTTCACTCCATTCTATACTGTTCATCTGCGCGAGCAATGTTCATTGGCGCGGGTAGTGTTCATCCGCTCTGTAACAGTAGCAAATTCAGAACGCGCGTTGTTGCTACTGCAAGTCAGGAAGAACACGACGCCCGTATCAAAACCGTCAGGTTATATCCTACATATGCTTTCAAGTCTAAAGACGTGAAACCATTTGCACGCTGCGCTCAGAAATAGGAGTACCTCAACACAACAACATGCATGAAACATATAATCAAACAACCACATAGATCAAGAACACTAAGTAGTCATCACTCATCCGCATTATCACTGAGAAGTCGTCAAACAAAACTGTTTGGGGAGGTCATATTATGTACAGAATACAGATTCTGGCATAATACTCCAGAAGGGGAGTCAAGGAAAAAAACCAAGAACTACCAATATGCGTATACATTCCTGCTGCTGCTGCCACTTATTTGAGTCTAACGTATAGAGAAAGAAGTTTGAATGTATGAACTGAAAAAACGATTTGAATGCTCAATCAGTTAATCGTATCCACTCAGAAGAAATTGACCTGCCGGATGGGAGCGAATGGACGGTTCTCCAACAGATTCGGTTGCAAGGGGGACAAACCAAACGGCGAACAGGAGAATCCAACAGCTGGCAGTGTGGCTTGGCTGAAATACACAACATTGACAGCAATCATATAATAGATGTAAAATCTGGTAATGGAAGAACATGACGCCAAATGTGTCAATGCTTACCTGTCGACCATATATGCCTGTGGCCAGGTTGACATGGCTGAAACATCACCCATGGAGCAATCTGATGACATAAGAGGCCAAAACCCTGTTACAGGATGCAGAAAGAAGCACATCTACAAACTTCAGCAAAGTTTGCCTAAACATTTCGCATGTAACAGATATTAAGTCCTAAAAATTTCACATCTGTTGGTTCCTCCCTCCACTCGCTAGGCAGCACAAGAGATGGGTGCCTTCCTATTTATCTTATTTTTCTTTTTCTTTTTGTGTTCATGTCGGGTTGGGCTGTTTTAAGACAGATGCACTTGGCTGTGGAAGGGAATATAAGATACAACAGGAGGATGGAAGCAGTTAATAATCAACAACGGAGAGCAAGGGATGGACCTGACTGCACAGGAGGATTCTCAAATCCTGAGTATGGCAGAATTTCCTGCATGTTAGGATAGCAAACTTCAGGATAACATCCATCGCATTCTCATGCAAAAATATGTCTCCATGTAATGCAACTAAAATCTCACCTCTTCCGTATGTCCTGGAACATGACTAACATGATCTACAAGCAAAAAGGCAATGTAAAACATCAGTCCACAGCACGCAAGCTAACAGAGTAGTAATGTCATGAAAATGGGTGGAAACCCTTCTCCAAATCATAAGAGAAATAAATTAAAATTAAAAGAGCAAAACAAAAAATAATCAAGTTTTGCATAGATATGAATGCATTTAAGCTGTTTAAATGTGCGAATTCAGACAATTGGTTGGACCACTGAGTATTTAGTAGATGTTATTTTGGTTCTTCTGAACAGAATTTAGCATCCAAATTTAATTTCAATTTTTTTATTATTTCAGTATATAGTATCGACAAGTAAAAAATCATAATAAATGTTCACAAGATTCACTATTGGTAAATCTAAACTAGATTTTAAAAAACTCACGATATTAACTGAACATATCCACAGTCAATTGAAATAGACATGCCAGCTTTTATTGCTTATTATATGAGATATTATATGCCTACTTATATACCAGCAGCAGCAGCAAACACTTAAAGGACAAGTTCGTCCTTTGTAAGAACAACAGAAGTAAATATAGCATAATTCCGTATCCTATTTGCAGACCAGAAGCTGCGAAGCCAGTAGTCACCCAGTATACCATGTTTTTTATCAGCTCATGGTTGTTTCCAGATTGTAGGGTTTTAGCTATTAACACGCAAAATCAACTGCACCGTGCAAGTTAAGATATTAGATATTCCTTTTCCTCGAACGTAAGATGACATGAAGCAGTTACATGAAACAAGAAAGTCAACCGATAGTCATAACTTGACACAACCCAGCAGAGTCAGTTCCACCTAACTCCAACACTCACAATGACTTCTCAGGAATCAACACTAAACGCCACTTACTGATAGTTGTTTCAACCCTGACCACAGCTGATATTTGTTATGTTACTTGTGTATGTACTATAATTTTTTTAACACTAATTCTTAGCTAGCAAATCTAGAGTTCACTGTATAGTTCCAGCCAATACTACACACAAGATAATAGCTGTGAAGGAATTTGACAGGGATAAAATATTTTAGGCACCTGTTCCAGGAAAACTTGGCTTTAGACTGAGAGTTAAATCAAGGTAACAGTCATCATGTTCTGTACCGAAATCCCACAGGTTCAGTTCCAACCTTGGATTTGCTACTGCAAAAAGAAAAAATGAGCTCCAATAGAAAAAAAATGATGCATAACAGAAAGTTAATCAACTTAATGCAAAATAAACATGAAAAAAAACTCACTAGACTGATTTGTCTTTGTACAGAAAGCATCATGGAGAGATCTTGGTACCCAGTTACCCACCTAGACAACTCAAAAGTCTCAGGTACACAAAGAAAAGCAAAGCAAAGGACCCAGAGACAACCAAATGTGTAAATTAGTACATTAAAGAATGGATGCTGCAGTGATTGCTCAGCAGTTGGCCTTCTTTGTGGATCCCAGGAACAAAGTTGCTATCAAAGTGGCAGCAAAAGGGTACAGTGTTAATATGGAGAATTATTATCAGATTAATAACATCAAGCAACAAAACTAGATTATCCGCGCATATGAACTTTTATTTTACACTATCTATGTGATAATTCGTAATACAGTTTGTGGGATTTATATGCATATAAAGAATAGCTTTGTTCAGAAATCAAACAAATTAGTGAAACTCATCACTGTACCTGAATCAAGTCAATAGCTTCCAAGGTAGCATTAGGAATAAGCTCCCATAGATTTCTTGGTGGAATCTTTCGAACAGAAAAAAAAATTAGTGCCAGAAAGCCATTTGATTCAATGATTGTAAATGGAACTCATTTCACCTGAAAAAACTTAAAGCTACTTGAACGAGGCAGGTTCATTCCCTCTGACCAGACAGTATGATCTGGGGTCCCAAGCACATAGCATATTTTATATAGCTGATCTGTCTCACTGTGATCGAATAAAACATTAGAAGCAACGCAAAATCAACAATAACATCAAGGGAAATCAATAGTAAATCTGGTATAGGTTTATGCTATGACAAGCTCAACTGAGCTTGAAAAAAGTACAGGCACAAGCTCTGTTGAACTGAGCAAGAATATTTCAACAGCATCATAACAACAAAACAAGGTTAATTGTATAAATGGAAAATGCAACTAGTGTATGAGCTTAAAATTCAAGGATGAAGAGAATAATCACAGTATGGAGAAATATTCCAAAACAAGTGCAGTTTTACAGTCTCAAAAGGCAGATTATCCATAAACCGAAACATGACTAATCATTAACATGACAAATAAAATTCACTTTAACATAAATCAAAAGTGTGATTGTTCTAATTAAAACATGGGTAAGCAGACAAGTGTATATGCAGACAGGTACAGTAAATTACTGATAATACATACCTAATATAAAGAACTGCAGAAACAATAGAATTATGGTACCCAAAAGGCCAAAACATCAGTATTTTACATACCTTTCACCAGGGAAAAGTGGAGACAATGTGAAAAGCTCAGCCAAAATTGCACCAACAGCCCACATGTCTGTGAAAGCGCACATCTATTAATGATGATATCATTCAGTAGTAGAGGCACATAAGGGGAAGATATAAAAGCACACAAAATATCTAACAAATAATTTTATATGCAAAAGCATAAGAAGATGTCATTTGTTCTTGTTGAGATGGGAATTTATGAGGCTTTGGGTAGAATCAAAAAAATATGACAAGCAGTCAGGATAAGCTAAATGGTGATTTGCAACATAATAGGAAATCCTTTCTATGCATATTGTGGTAGTGGAAATCAACCA
Organism: Guadua angustifolia; assembly: GCA_036346375.1. Taxonomy (NCBI): domain Eukaryota; kingdom Viridiplantae; phylum Streptophyta; class Magnoliopsida; order Poales; family Poaceae; genus Guadua; species Guadua angustifolia. The sequence continues at coordinate 84,189,302 of CM070504.1, read as the reverse complement.
CCTATACAGACCAAGAAAATGGTAGGTTAATAAAACAGCAAATGGCAGGGACAAGGACAAAGGACATCACCAATAGCAGGTGTGTAAGCTGAAGATTGCAGCAGCACCTCTGGAGCACGATACCTTTCAAGATAATTTTGTCAGTGTGTTAGCCACATACTGGATATACATAAAAGGAGCATTTTTCAAACAGCAACTCACCATCTCGTGGAAACATAATCGGTGTAAGGAGGATTAGAAGATATTTCTCTTGCCAACCCAAAGTCAGCAATTTTAACAATACCATTTGTCACCAAAATATTTTCTAAAAAAAAGAAGGTTCATTAGCTTTTACTGTTAGAGAGACAGCATAGTTCAAAGTTCAAACAGAATATAGTACATCAAAAGTACCAGGTTTCAGGTCACGATGGAAATATCCATTATTATGCATATATGCAAGACCTTGCAGTATTTGGACCATAAAATTCCGTATCTCCTCTTCAGAGAAAGAAGCTTGCCTTTCTCTCATGACATCGTACAAATTACACTCCTGGAAAAAAAAATACGTGAGATGCAATATAAAAAAACCACATAACTTCAGGTGAGAATAAGCAGCTTAGAGAAACTCAAAGCTCTAGCTGATAAAAGAAGCTTGGATCTCTCATTTCTCGCCAACAAGTAAAGAAATGGCAGTCTAAGCACATATAATGGTATTGATGACCCATCTAGTGAAGAATACATGCAAATTAACGTAATGTATGTTCACAATAAATGCCCACGAGCACACACACACTAAAAACTATCACTGAGATGCATGTAATATGTAAACCATACTATCTCTTTGAAAATTGAGCAGGTTCGTGCCAGTATAGTTTTTAGCAGGAATTGGAACAAAAAAAATCTACAAGATCATAGCAGTGTGCCGCAATTACATAGTAATCTAACCTTTCCTTCCTTTTTCCTTTTATAATCAATGTACAGTAAAAGTATGCCAAGGATAACTTAAGACCAACCATGTTTTCAAAAATGAAGAACAACTCATGGTTTTCCATTGTCACCTCCTTCAACTTCACAATGTTAGGGTGATTTAGTTTCTGGAGGGCCTGTAGAAGGATGGTTCTGTGTTAAGCAAAAACTTGCAAAACAGTATCGTTTGATCACATATATGACATATCCATTACCGACAAAAGAAAATACCTTTACTTCTCGCAAACTAATGCATTCTTCCCATTGGTAAAACTTTCTCTTCATTTTTTAACAGCAACCTGGATGTAGCCAAGAAAATAATTAATCATTAGTCTGCAAATTCAGTATATCTATATGTGTCAACAAAGTTTAATAATAATGGCTCCTCACTCAGATAAAGGTGAAAACTCAAATCTGTAGTACATCCGGAATGAAGTAGAAGTAACATGATCCAAACAAACTGTGTTACCAAAAGAGAATTCTTGCACTTACAATTTCATTTGTTTCTATACTGTAAGCCCTAAAAACATTTCCGCAGGTTCCATCGCCTATCTCCCTTATCACTTTGTACCTGCAAGACATTGGAACGCAAATCAAAATCAGTGCATGTACCACAATCCACAAAATAGAGAATTGGCAAAATAATTGGTCAACCACTACTCACCTTTCCATGGTCATCAACTTTACCACAGCTTTTGCCAGAAATCACTGAACACCAATAGAACTCCACACCATAGAACTGGCACCACCTTTAAAACTCGTCACAGTCACTTTCACACTAGGTTTGCTTATACACTGTTGCATCAGAAGAAGAAAGTTCCAAACGAGCGTGTCACAACATGAATGGTTAAGCATTATAATTTGCACAACCATCATGCTTATCGCAGCTCCAGTCAGCCTCAGCAACGCATCATCATAAGTGTTGACAGATATTTGGTGACACCATCTTTAGAGACATAAAAAGCACATCAGTTTCAGACCCACAGCATTTTTAGCCAAAATTACATCAAAAAATCTGCAACCAAAGAGTACAACACTTTGCTTCAATATTTAACTGCGGAGAAAATCACCATGGGTTCATATATGAACGAATGCAAACAAGAAGGTAATTCTACGACATAGATCAAAGCTCTAATAGCATATCCCCCTGGAAACAGGTTGCTTTCTACATACATACACAAGTTTACCGACCAGGAGGCAATCAGCTTATCCTCTAGCCTTTTCCAGACAATCCAATTCTCTCCCATTGGACACCATCCATAGATTTACCAGATGTGACTAAATCCGAATTCGGCAAAAGGGCAACTAGTATCAGAAACATGTGCAATCCACCCAAGTAACAAACACGTGATCAATGCAAAAAAAAACAAAAGTGATTGAACAGTAACCACTATCAAACAAAGTAATCAAAACAAAGTGGCCGTCTCTTCATATATGGTACAAATCTAACGCGTCACAAACAGGAGCCTTCGAGTAAATAGGCGCAGAGATCTTCTCTGGAAGATTCGAGAAGGAAGCAACGTATGCAACCAAACAGAGATGAATTACCACACAATAGATCGGAAGTTACATTTAAACAAAAGAGCAAAAGTGTATGTGAAATGCGGAGAGATTAGCCCCTTCATGATTTGCTTCAAGTTAATTAAACCACAACTAAGCCCCAAATCGAGGGTATTGAGAAGTGGTCGAAGCGAATATTAAATTTAATCGAAGATGAAGGCAATCAAGCAGAGCAATATCCTAACAAGTGACGGATCGCAACCCAAATTATCATGGAATCACACAAGGAACCAGGAAAAATCTGGATCAAACGCCACATTCCCCATTCTGTACGCTTCGGAAACAATTCATTCTGTACGCTTCGGAAACAATTCAAAAAAATCGGCCCGAATTTCACAGAATCTACCTAAATGACAACAATATACAGCACAAAAAATCGCCAAACAAAGCGTATCGAACACCTGCCCACCTGAACAAAAAGGAATCGAGCGAAAACCGAAAAAATCGCGGCAAATGTCCCAAAATTTTCCAAAAAAAATTGCAGCAACCAAGGAGTGGAGATCGTAATCGAATCGGGATCGAGAATTGGGAGGAGGGAGGAAAGAAATTCACCATAATTGGGGGGCAGCGCCAAAAAACCGCGGCGGAGCCTAGTCTCGGGATCGTGGGCGATATCTTGGAGCGAAAAGGGACGAGAAATCGGGGCAAGGGGAGAGGAGATGAAACGAGAAGATATAGTGAGAATCGGAGGGCCGGCGTGGACGATTTACGATCCTACCCCCAATAGATGCGGGGATTTACGAGGGGAACCGGGATAGTTGACTTGTTGTGGTTAAACTGGCCAGTGGCCACGAGTGGATAAGGGCAACGAGGGCATTTTAGTCATTCTCTGCTAGATTCAACCTCCGTCCGTGGTACGCCTAACCTTTTGGGCCATTTCTTTCCAAGGAACAGGAACGTGGCCCGTTTGAATGGAGAGGTTTTCTAGAAAAAGTCCGCGTTTCTCTGCAGGCAAATACTGTAATGACGATTAGAATTGACGTTCTCCGAGTTCAGTTTGCATTTGCATTGCAAAGGAAAGAGATCTAATGCAGTAGGGGTGAAATTGGGTCGGATACGGGTGGATATTGTTCGTTCCGTATTTTAACCCATATTTTTTTTGGGATTCGGAGTCGGATCTGGATGTCCTGATCTGGATCTGGTCGGATTATTCGGGATTCGGATACGGAGTGGATACCTGACGAATTCGGGTCGGGATCAGATATCATAATCGGATAGTAGTATAGCACATAATTGTGTACGTAAAAGAACAGATGAAGCATTAACCTTACAACATTAGTTTCAAGTCATAATTATTTCAACGTATGATAGTAGTTAGTTAGAGGTGCAATTTAGTGACTTAACTAATTTCAGTAATTTGAATAGAAAAGAAGTTTATCAAATAAGTTGAACAAATCAATTTAGGTAAAAGCACTATGTCATCGCTCTATTTGTTTGTTGATAGATTTGTTGAAGTTCACGTTTAATAACAAAGTAGTGTTTTTTAGTGCCAGTATCAAACAACTATTCTATCTACCCAATAATGAACCAAATTAATGGAAGAATAACTGATTTTATCCGGATATCGGGTCGGATATTTACGGATATCGGATCGGATATTGCTCTTCCCATATCCTAACCCATATTACATGAGATTTTTCGGATACGGATCGGATATTGCTCTTCTCATATCCTAACCCATATTACATCGAATTTCCCGGATACGGATACGGATAACATTGGTACGGATTTTAAACGGATTTGAGATCGGATCGGGCGGATATTTCCTGTTCTGTTTTCACCCCTATAATGCAGTGCATCTGTGACTGCAACTTCAGCAGTTATACTGTAATGACAATCAGAATTGATGTTCTCCGAGTTCAGTTTGCATTTGCATTGCAGCGGGAAAGAGATCTAATGCAGTGCATCTGTGACTGCAACTTCAGCAGTTATACGTGCCTGGGTCGGATCCTTGCCTTTGACACTTTTTAGTAATTGATGTAATTGGTACTGAATTGAGCACCTTCCTAATTGTACCCTGTAATCCTGCTTTTAGATTTTTAAGCATTTTTTCCTAATGATTACTGGTTATAATGTTTTTACACACAATTGTATTAACAAAACTCCTTTATGTTTTTTCCTTCTGAGTCTTTCTTCTTTTTCTTTTTGCTAAATCAAGGAGTTGTCTTGCAGACTGTGTAATTCAAAACGTAAGTTCTGTTGTACTTTTTCGATAAAGGAAGCTTTTATTAATCTTAGTAAATTACATCAAGGTGATACAATTATACTAAGAAGACTCTGGTCTCTACATTTAGGTGTACACACCAAACACACACACACACATCGAAAAGACAAAGGAACTGTCATGACAAACTACATCACGCAATATTGTCTTCAAGGCTATCCATCATCATAGCAACACTTGGACCGCGATAAAAACTCTCCAATGACAACGCCTCCAAGAAGTACTCGATACGCACACACACCGCCATTGCCATGATCCAACCAGTGAAGGCCAGACCAAAGGTTTTCACCTTGGAGAGTAAATCCCCAGACTACAAAATAATGCCTTCAACAAGACCATTGTCAGGCACAACCAACTAAGGTCGACCTAGGATTTCTCCCGAAGTCGATCACGGAGATCGGTGTTGCAACCACCGCATTCCGAGCTAGTGCCGCCATACCACTTAATCTTAGCCAATAGCAACGGCCATCTTCTCAAGGCCAGACAAACAATTTTAGATGTTCGACTCTCGATGATGATTCGCGAGCTAGCCAATAGGCACACGATCATCAAGTCCATAGAGTGCATCTAAAAAATGAGTTGTGTCGTCTAAGAAAAGCGAATTCAGCGAATCGATGCTAAATGACATAGGTCAAAAGAAATGTATGAACAACGCTAGAAAGAGATGAAGACGCTGAAGCGAAGAGTAGTCACCGGTGACAACCCAAACTTGCCGACGAAAGTGACGAAAGCGACCCACAAGGCGAGACACCACCAGACAAAGCGAAAGCACACGACGACGCCCCACGGAGGAAATCACGCCCGTCGTGGTGAGGTGGAAGTGTTGTCGACGACGCTTCCAAGGAAGACAGTGGCACCCGTGGTTGTCACCATCGTCGGCTCCAGCGAAAGCTGGCCAAGGCGTTAGCCCAAACACCGTCAACCTCACCATTGCCCGAGGAAGGAGTCACCATGAAAGCACCAAGGCCAATGAGCAACCATCGTAGCCACACCAACAGCAAGAGCCGTGGATAGAGGACGCCCGCCGTCCGATGCCACTACGGAACCCTAGAAACACCTAGGGTGCGCAGCAGCAGATCCGGCGGAGGGGAGCCAGATCCAGGCCATCGAGCCGCGGATCCAACCTTCCCAAGGCCGGGAGGCCCGCCGGCAACAACGGCCGCAGAGGGAGGGGACGAGCCGCAGAGGGAGGGGACAACGGCCGTAGAGGATGGAGGAAGAGCAACTCCCCGCCGCCTTCCTTGCGCCGCTGCTGAGCCTCTCGGAGACGGCTTTGCCGGGCAGGCAGGAAGGAGGGGGGCTGGCGGCGGCGGTTTGGAAACTATGTTGAACTAATCTTGTTGTTTCGCAGAGAGTCATTGTTAGTATGGAGCTGTCATAGTTTGAGTCTAGATGCAGAGAGTTCTGTTGTACTTCCAGATGAAATGCTTGAAATATTGGACGATTATATGAATGTTCTTTTCTGTCAAATGTTGCCCCGTATAATTTACTTATGCAGAATTTCTGTTTCGATAGATACTGTAAATAATATGGTAACCTTTTCCCCTTAGTGTGATTTTGATATCCTTCTCACAAGTACTACTTAAAGTACTGTTTTCAGTGTTGTTCAAACATGACGTGATGTTATATTGTTCTTGTATTGTTGGTGATTGGCCTCGTCGTTCTGGGAGCTGTGTATCCTACAGGTTGACCTTGAAATAATGTAATGATATTGAATGGCGGAAATGCAGGTTGAAATGTGTTTTCGGTTCATAATATTTCTTCAATGTTTTTCATGGAGTTGCATCAGATGGGCATATGGATAGAACTCCTAGTATTGGGAAGTTGGCACTGAATTGTCTCCTTTTCAGGCTGGCAGAAAAACTCTGGCTGACAAGTATGATTATGCATTTATGCTATGCTTTACAAGATCTCGCAAGACACCTCCTCTGGTCAAAATGCTAACGTATGGTTTTCCTTGAACTGGAAGTTAGTGAACTAACGTACTGGTTTGCTACCTTTTTAATGGAAGCAGATTCTCGGCCGTCCGGCGAGAGCCGTGACGGCAGGAGTACTCTGTTAAAAATGTGTATCCGTTGACGCCAAAAACTTGAAGTGGGGTTTCTAGTTTCAGCACACCAGACGAACACCTGGTTCAAAGCGTACCAACCGATTTGACCCTGCAATCGGTAAGGAAGAAACGTGAAATTTGTTCAAAGCCGATCTCGGGTGACGATCGGCTTAACTCCGATCAGCCAGAAACCGATCAGGTCAAAACCGGTAATGAGCTAATCAAGGCTAATTGAAGGATAAAGGCAGATCGACTCTGAAAAGGCGATGCACAACAAAATTGGAGCAAATCGAACCTGGGGCGTAATTGATGAAGACCAATAATCGGCGATGCGCAGCTTTATTGATCAGGATCGAATTACAAGGCTAAATTACAGAACTAAAAGCTAGTCGACAGAAAAATAAAAGTAGATGTGAATTTGGCTAAATTGTGTGTTTCTTGGCTGCCCTTGGCGCATCTTTTATACCCATTGTCCGATTTGAATCCTAATACAATACGTTGACAAGCAAGATCCATATCGGCCTCTGTTTCCTAAATAAGCCTCCTTCTATCCAAACATCTCCAAGCCGTATCATGTTCATATTCCGTTGAACCCAAACTGCCGATTTTGTCTGTGCCTGCCAAATTTAGGTGCAAACAGTATCATATATGGTTAGCTTTGGCCTTGGGTGTTTGTTCACTTGTTGCTTCCTACCACATATTCTTTATTAAGGTTTTGATTCTATGATATGAGAAAATTTACAATGCATTATACCGATAGTACATAGTGGGTAGAATAAATTAAATCTAATCATTGATTTGTTAAGTTATTCCTACTACTCTAGAAAGTATAAATAAATGAGAACTAAGCTCATCTATTGGTTAAAAAGCGCCAGTGGGTCCATGTTGAATTTAGTGTAGCCATCAAATAGCTCTATTTCATATGCTCCTGCAGTTTTTCCTTCAAAAAAGTATAAATAAATACTAACTAATCTGATCCATTGAATCGAAAAAAATGAATGGTCCATATTGAATTTAGTGTACCATAAAATAGCTCTATAATATGCTCTTGCAGTTTACATATCAGCTAGTAAATCCTCAATCGCAATTGATTCTTCAACTAATAACAAGTGGATTTCCCCGTCATCTGAGCTTGTCAAAGTGGACACCTCAACAAGTAAATTGATGTTTAGTTTGAGCATACAAAGGCAATTCTGTAATGTGCAGCGAACATCAAAGGAACTTGGTTTAAATATTTCATCAATCATAATGAATTTGCAATTCTTTTTCATCTGATGATGATAGCCATTGTTGGTCATGAAAATTGCTTGAAGATCAATCTGGTTCCTATGAAGAAAAGGAGGGGCAAACTTGCTTTAGTGAGTTTGTTTAGATTAATTTAAACTCCAGCTCTTCCTATGTCTAGAGAGTTTGATTTTTTTTTCTATTTGCTATGTTTTCTCATGCAATGCTTTTCTTTTCCTTCTAGAAAGAATTATGCATCATTCGGTGGCCTCCTAATGATGCTCAAGGGTGACCCTTCAAATGCTGCCAGCTTTGAGCTGGATCAGAGGCTTTTTCTACTAATGCGCAAAGTGTAGAACTACTAAAAAATGATCTAAAGTACCTAATATTCTAGTGTTGGTGTTTCACTTCAAGCGTATGGGTTAACTTACTGCCTACTCAATTTGTATCATCCTTGATGCCTGTCCTTAACACCTTTCTTAACCGTGGATGATGAAATGCATGATCTGGTAATGGATATTTGTGTTCTTCATCATGATGTTATCACCAATTGCTGTTTCCTATTTCTTGTTCAAAAGCTTATTATATCAGATCCATGGTTTTGATATTCTGAGGCTCTATATTGCTGTTGCTATTTGCCTACAAGTCATTTCTGCTTCTTTTTTTGCACTGAACTTGTACGGCATTATCAGGTGACTGCGATGTGATTTCGTGAATACCGATGAATATAGTTTAGAATAGATCCTTGCATGTTAGTCGTTTTTGAAGCCGGTGAAGTGGAAATTTTCTAAACCCAAGAGTGCAACTTCTTTTAGCATCTGTTCCATCAAAATTTTAGTTTCATTCAGCTTCTCCTTGAAAATTTTAGTTTCACCAGATTCGTGAAATTGGAGCTGTGAGTACATTAAGAGTGTTTAGATAGATTATCTTGTTTACATTTTAGACCAAAAATATAAACTTAATTCACTTTATTTTAACCTACAAGTTTCAGATTTCAGGTGAAGTTGGAATCTGAAGCTCTACCAAACAGGCCTTTATAGGAGAAAAGGTTGCTGTATGTATTTGTTGAACACCATGAGAATGGTGCGCCCCTGCAAATCTTTTCTGTGCACTTATGTGCTGTGTTTTCTTCTTCTTCTCTTGAATGAAAGACAGAGCTCCTGTCAATCTTAAAAAAAAAAAGAATGGTGCGCCCAGCTCATAATATGCAAGTTGAGCACAGGTGCATTATTCTTCAGTTTATAATCATACTCTGTAGCTGATGGCTTTGTTTCAGTATTCTGCTGTTTGTTTACCTTGCTTGTTATATTCTTCAAGTTTCTTGTTTGCTCAGTAATTAGATATAGGGATTCGAAGAAAACCCTCCAAAATCTTCAGTTATCTGTGAGTCTATGATACTTGTAGTACCCCATTTAAGTTCAAGCGTTGCTTTGTCGCGATCGGTGAAGTCTTCTTTCTGTGAACGCTCATCGAAACATGAGGGTCAAGAAATCGATTGTTTGCTCCTTTTCTTTCAGCAGTTGGTCGTTTGCCGCTCATGCCCTTTGCTGATAGGTATGATCATCCTCCGCAGTTGAACAGGTTGGGAAAAAAAGGAAGCAAAAAAAATGCGTCGGCATATGCTTCGCAATACGGCCGAGCTATATATAATATATATCCCGATTATCCTACACATGAAATTACTATGAAATTTATTGTTTTAAACCATACTTATTAGAAACATGGTTTATCCGAATCATGATATATGCGAGATTTGAATTCACGGTTTACCACTTTTCTTCTAATTTCCGGGATGAATACAATCCTGTAACCTATGCCGGTTTACCACGTCGCCGACGCCTTCATGCGCCCGTTCCTCACCTTCCTCTAGCGCACCAACTCCTACCTCTTTGTCGACGCTATATCTACTTTACCTGTGTAGCGACCCCTATTTTTACATAAAATGCGAAAATGAGAATCTATGTGCATACGGTACTAGTTCCATGATCAATAGTTAGTACGCACATTTACAATAATTGAAATCGCAACTATTAATCGTAATGTTAAAGCGGAACTATTACAACACTTGTTCTTATAAGTACGTGCCCGACTGGCCAAATATTACATACCAAAATTAAATTGAAGCGGAATATAAACACAAACCAAAAGTAGAACATCGATATGCCCATCCGTCATCCCACAGGCAACCGACTTAGAAAAGCCCAAGTTCATCCATCAACATAGTCACCGGACTCCGGTGCAAAGTACTAGTCTTCGGAGTACTCTTCCATACCTTCGCCTATATTATTTGGAATAAGCAACGGTGAGTATACATATGTATTTGCAAGACTTTAGTGTATGGTGCTGAGGCAAGATCGGGAGGTGATAGCGGGGCAGCAGGGCAAGGCTGAGTGGAGGCGAGAGTGGCAACAAAAGTGAGGCGAGGTGGGGCTTGGTCGGGCACGGAGGTCGGTCGACAACAGCTCGAGTGGGGAGAGAGGCCGAGCGAGCGAGGTGAGGAGATGTGCCACGATCAAAAGCACCTTCCTGCTCACTGTGACTTTGAGGAGCGTTTTGGCTATGGCTTTACCCCAAAGCCGAAGCAAAGCCCAATCGTTTAGGGAGCTACGGGTAGCAGTCGAAGCTAGGGGTGCAACTGGAACGGATATTTTCCGACCGACCGACCGACCGAATCAATTCGGATAGTAATTTGAATAGTTTTTCGGATATTCGAAGAATTTTCTGGATACGGATATGGATAAGGATAGTTATCTCGGATAAGGATACGGATACGGATAGTAATTATCCAACGGATACAGGAATATTCGAGTTTACAATCGGATAATATCCGGATATAAAATATAGATATTATCCGAAAACTTTAAAGACTTCTCCAAGACTGTGAGTCTGTAACTCTCCAATCAAAGAGCACCAGTCACCAAAGTCTGGAGGCACTAGTACCAATATACCAATACCACTCTTGGTACTCTACTAATACCAGTGCCAACCGCCAAGTGCTAAGTACCAACTACCATTCTACCAAGTGCCACATCGCCATCGCCAAAGTGCTTAACGCTAAGTGCACCACAGTCCATGAGCGCCAGATCTGGTGCCAAACCAAAAATTTACACGTGCCAGATTTCGGCTTGTCCATTGGCGCCCGAGCCAAAACCGGAAGGCAATCGACATCGCCACGCAAAGCGGACCCAAACCAAAAACATAAAATCCCCAATCCATCATTCGTGCTCTCTTTCTCTATCTCTATTCTCTACTAGTCTGATAGTCAATAATTATTCATAACTCATAAGTAATCTACCATTCAGTATGTTACATGTGCAATAAATGATCTATATTTTCGTGCATTATCCGGCTAAAAATATTACGTGCAAGTATTGAATCCGGCTCGTATTTGCTTCAGATTAAGTAAGTGATAGTATCCGATATTATTCGCATTCGTATTCACATCCGACACCATTCGTATCCGACTTCGTATTCGATAAAAAATATAGATACGGATACGGAATGAACAATATCCGACCGTATCCGATCCGATTACATCCCTAGTCGAAGACAAGTGAAGCACAGCCCCAAACAGGCTGTTAGGACCGAACACAAGCTATACACATGGCCGCACACGAACGAATACAGGTAAGTCCGCCCTTCCGCAGAAGATCCGGAGCACAAGGAGCGTCGATCCCTCCACGGAGCGACGAAGTCCGCGAGGCCGAGGCACGCCGCAACAAAGCCACCTATGCTTTCCTCCGCCTCGCCGGCGCCGCTCTCCTATGTAACACGCGCGCCTCACTGATTCGCTCTAGAGCTTAGGAGATCATTGGCTCCGCCATGCTTGCTTCCTCCGGCCAAATGGCGGCGCTCAGCTCCTCCTCGCCAATCCCCTCCCCCCTCCTCCGCCGCCCGGCCGCTCTGCTCTTGTGCGCCCGCCGCCGCCGAGGCTACCACCACCTCGTCGCCGCGACGCCCCACCGCCCGCCGCGCGGGAGCGTGCTCCGGTGCGCCGCCGCCCCTTCGTCCCCCTCCGCCGGCTCTACGGTCAGCCAGTCACTCACTCTGTGCTTCCGAACTCTCCGGTTCCCTCTTCCGTAGCGATTCCTGTCTCATGCTAGCGCTCCGTGAGTGACACGGATCCAAGCGGCCAGACATTTGTTACGATCCTCTGATGGTTAGTAGGCAGTAGGCATCATGCATCGGTCGCTTGAATTCTGGTGAGGCCAGAGGAGTTGCGGCGATCCGGCTGGTCGCCGCCGCTTGCTATAAGAGAGATTTCAGTATAATTGCTAGGCCGGGGACATGGATTCGTTAGTAGGAATCATCGTGGCTTTAAAATGGGCAGTCCTAGCCCCCCCTGGAAGTATATATACCCTCTTTCCTCAGAATGCGATAACTTCGTTTCGCTTTTGGAACAGCCACTGGTTTTAGATTCGCCTTTGCCATGTAGGAGTAGAAAAAGGAAGAAAAGCTTTCGCTGGTTTAGATGGCTACCAGCCTATAGGACCCTCCCATTATCAAATTTGTGCGACTGAGTGCAACTGGAGCTGGGCAGCCATCACCATGACCATTAAGATTTAAGGGGGCAGTTTGAGATTGTACTTCTGTTCCTATCTTCATTCTTCCTGGGTTAGGTGGATATCTTTGATGTCTAGGATTTCTATTTCTTTTTTTTTAAAAAAAACTGCTTATCCCTAGCTTTGCGGGAGACTGGATTTTATGCATGCATCACATACATTCTGTTGTTGTACAAGAAATATTGAAATTGAAATTATGTGATCACAATTGTGGAATTTCGGGAGTTTTTGGTACTTTGCTGCAAATAATAGTTTTACGTAGTATGAATGATTTATGCTATGGAGTACTGCATTGATATATTAAATTCTCACTCAAATGTATAAAATGTTTTGCCTGAAACTTTAATAAATCTGCATTGCAGCTAGAAAATCCAGTTCGCAGAAAATGCTCACCTTTACTTGAGAGTGCTCTGTTACCTGGTGGAAATGGTTTGACTGTGAATGAATGGAAGGCAGTTCCAGATATTTGGAGGACAGCAGCAGAAAAATATGCTGATCGTGTAGCTTTGGTAGATCCTTACCACGAACCTCCATCAGAATTGACTTATAAGCAGGTACATCTTGAGCTTCAGTAAGAATTCCTTGATGCCTGATCATGTAAGACAGTTTCTCAGGAAGCAAAGTAGACATGCATTGGGTTATATGCTTTTTTGGGGGGCTACTGAATAGCTACCTGCAAGCTTGTGCAATAGACTGCAGCTCTACATCCGTCTATTTTGATTTTTAAAGACAAAAGGAGCCTTTATGCTTTATTAGAGCAAGGTTCAGCTAAAACTCTCTGCAGTTTCAATCCATAGTCCAGTTGGCAATCATTTAATGTTCTTTCTTTTTATTTCATGTGTGCTCTCATCAACTAAACACACTGACATCTTCCTTAGTTTATTTCAAATATAACATTTGCATTTTAATTCAAAGTTTTAATGTCCACAGCAGTATCCTATATAAATGCTAATTATGTTCTTTAATCAGCTTGAACAAGAAATATTGGATTTTTCTCAAGGTCTAAGGGCTGTTGGTGTTGCTCCAGATGAAAAACTAGCCCTTTTTGCTGACAATTCATGCCGATGGCTAGTTGCAGATCAAGGTAATTTACCTTTTTTGTTTCAAGATGGTCAGCATGTATTATGATACCCAGTATTGATATTTCACTTCAATGCGTCTTTCTCATGGTGATTAATTCTGTGCCTTTATGATACCCAGTATTGATATTTCACCAGATTGTTAGAATTGCTATATTTGGGTTCGCAGTTTATACAAATCCTACTGTTTCCTTCCTAGCAAAGTAGACCCACCTAATGGTAATGCCTTTGCTATGGCATATTTTGACTGTTACAGATACTGGATCACAAATATCAGCTTGTTGAATGGTGCTTATCATTTATTAATTACTATGCCAGTTATAGGAGTTCCTGTAACTGTCGTTCCGAAGCATGATCAGCTATGTTCATCAGCGACGATTTCACCTGACACATGTAATGCAGGAATCATGGCTACTGGTGCTATCAATGTTGTTAGGGGAACAAGATCTACTGATGAAGAATTGTTTCAAATATACACTCATTCAGAAAGGTGAATTTTCTCAACTCTTTTTGAAATGTGAATTTGAAATCATTTATTATGGTTTAGATAATCGAGCATGCAATATAGGGGCTGAATCTTAGGAAATCCAAGTCAACATTAATTGAAGTTCCAGTCATTTATCTCTTTCAACTCGGATGACCTTACGAAGCCTCAGTGTTTCTTACTGCAGTAATAAATGAAAGATAAAAAGGAATCAGTTAGTTTCTGTCTGACCTGTTGAGCCAAGACCCTATCAGAATTCAGGCCCTGGGTATTTAAAGCCAATCAACAATTCTCAACAATTCCGAACTGCCTAATTGAATTTTTCCACTGATTCTGTTCGATGGAACGCTGAAGTAGGAATTGAGCAATGTGTTGACGGTTGAAGGCATATGCAATTTGGCGGTGCAAGTTTGGCATTTTGTCTGCTGGCTAGAGTTAACGTAATGGCTGGATGGACTACACGTGGTAATAGAGTACACAAATAGGCAACCTTTTAAATTGGACCTATTTCTGCATTTGAAAAAAAACTGCAATGCATTTCTGACATCTTTCATGGGCCAAAGTGTTTGTAATATGCTATTATTATCGTATGCATAGTTGGCCACAAACTTGATCGCATAAAATATGCATGTTAAGTTATTATCTTGCAACTGGAATGTTTTGTCCTGAACCGAACATGGAGCATATGCTTCACCTTGTCAATATAACATTGACACTTGTTGAATGAAAATGACATCAATATTGTACAACATATAAATATGTGAAGCATCTTTAAGAACTAGATAAATGTTGGTATCATATGGACTGTTAGACGATAGTACTACAAGTATCTTATGCTTCTGAAGTCTAATTTCCAGTACTGTTTCACTTTTTTACTTTCATGTTATGATATGACTTCATTGGTGTTCCCCCCCATCACAGCATTGCGCTTGTTGTGGACAGTCCTCAATTCTTTAACCGGCTTGCAGAATCCTTCATTTCAAGGATTAATGCAAGATTTGTTGTGCTACTTTGGGGTGCGAAATCAGGCCTAAATAGTAAAGCTGTGAAGGATATACCACTTTATGACTACAAGGATATCACTGAACTTGGGCGAGAAAACCGTAAAGCATTGCGTCACTCTCACGAGCAAGGTATTTTGTTGCATGATATTTTAATGCGGTCCTGGCATGAAAAAGAAAATTAATTAGCTGACAGTTTATGCAGTAGGTTTCTTCATAATTGTTGGTACTTTACCCTTTCCAACATAATCTTTTGCATTTCTGGCATTACGTGACAGAAAACTAGCTAGTTTAAGTTGCCAGTAGTATTTTCATCCTGTGAGATGTCTTAGCACCCAGTAAGATAAGCATCCTGATAAAGTAAACAGCTAATAGATGAGTATAACAATATTGTGAATATATGTAGTCAGCATAACAATATTGTGAATATATGTACCCACTATAACTATATTGTGAATATACTGTCTGTTTTGCAAAATTCTGATTTATGGTTGGCTTGATCATTTAGTTATATCAAGAGCTTGCCACCTGAAATCTTTGCAGCCCACCCAAATTGTTTCTTTCTAAGTGGAGTAGCTTTGGAATCAATTGTTTTAAAGAACAAGTGCTTACACTTGTTTTTGTTTCTTTTGAGAATTGAATGCTAACCAAAATTCTCACCCATCTTTTAATTCTTCAGAAAATTCTTCCTTTTTCCAATGATATTGCCGTGGTCAAGTTGCTTGTTCTATTGTGGCAATGAGGCCAAATAGTGGATATAGAATACCCTTTCTCTTTTGGAGACACATAAATGGAGGAGTTGAAGAACACATGTTACTTGAGAGAGAGAGAGAGAGAGAGAGCTAGTGGTAAAAAAATGAGTGACCTGTGGCTCTCACATGCCCCTAGGTCCTTTATATATAGGATGCGTTTGGTTGACTAGATAAGGTTGGATGAGATATAGCCATCCAGTCTAGATGGGATGGAGCCATCCAGGCGGCTCTTTGGTTAAGTGGATAGATGAGCCAATTTTTTGTTTGTTTGGTTGGATGGATGAAAATAGATAGGATGAGCCAATTTTTTGTTTGGTTGGATGGATGGGCTAGTTGTAATCAAAGTTTCGAATTTCATTTTGAAATTTTTGGACAAAATTTGACCAAAATTTGAATTTTCGAACAAAAAAGGATCGATATTTGAATTTTCTGACAAAATTTGATCAAAATTGAATTTTCGGACAAATTTTGACCAAAATTTGAATGTTCGAACAAAATTTGACCGAGTATACCTCTTCATGCAACAAACTGGATGACTCCGTCCGGCCTTTTTTTGGGATGGATCTATCGTGCATCTTAAGGAATATTCTAAAAATTTGGATGACCATATCCCATCTATCCACTCATCCAAACAATTGGATGACTCTAAATCCATAGATGACATATCCCATCCAACCTCATCCACCCAACCAAACACCACCATAAGTGAGGGGATGCCTATTTCCCATCCTATCCCCAATAATTACATAAAGGTGAGGGTATATTGGTATATTTCTTTAGTAGTTCATCTAAAAAAAGTGAACTACTAAAGGAATATACCAATATACCATCACCTTTTTGTAATTATTGGGGGTAGGATAGGTAATAGCCATCCCCTCACTTTTATATAAAGGCCCCAACAGGCAAGTGAGAGCCAGAGCTCACTCATTTTTTTACCACTAGCTCTCTCTCTCTCTCTAGTGTGCCCGTGTTCTTTAGCTCCTCCATTTTTGTGTCCCCAAAAGAAGGAAGGATATTTTATTCCCACTGTTTAGGATATTCTATACCCATTGTTTGGCCTCATTGTCAATGCCACAACATGCTCAATACTCAGAAGCTGTCAACTTGCGCCCAAAAAAGGTTTCCTTTGTTATGAATAGCACTTGTATTCAGTATGAGGACAAGGGGCCAATATATATACATGTACAAGAGGTTATAGAAGGAAAGCCTATATAAGGCAATAGCTATATAAAACAAACAATCTCTATACAAGACAACTAGCAATCTCGTATATAAGGTAACAAGGATATTGTCTAACACCCCTCTCAAACTCATGGTGGATCAACAACACTAAGTTTGGAGAGATAAAAGCTGTGCTGAGCTCTAGTCTGTGTCTTCGCGAAGAAGTCTGCCAACTAAAGCTCTGAAGGCACATACTGAAGAGCTACAACCTGATCCTGTACAGGTGGCCGCATGTAGGAAGCATAATATGCTTAGTGAGCTCACGCTTCATTGGATCTCGAGCAATACTAATAGCAACTGTACTGTCAGATAAAAGAGGAGTAGGTGTAGAAACAGAAACACTAAAATCGTCAAGTAATCACCGTAGCCAGGTAACCTCCACTGTCAAAAGGGCCATAGCTCGCAACTCAGCCTCAGTCCTTGAACAAGAAACTGTCGTCTGCTTTTTAGTCTTCCAAGCAATAAGAGAACCACCGGGAAAAACACAGTAAGCAAAAAGAGACCGACGATCAGAGTGATCACTAGCCCAGTTGCATCAGAGTAAGCCTGGCGAGGAAAGAAAAGACGGCGAGAGATAGTTCCATGAAGATATCGAAGAAGATGACTATAGTGGAACTGTGTAGGAGTAGAAACGAATTGACTCAAGACATGAATAGGATATGATATGTCAGGATGAGTGACACCAAGGTAAACAAGACTCCCGACAAGATGGCGATAGCGAGTAGGATTCTCAAGAGGTTCACCATCAGTAGGTCGAAGGTGAACATTGAGCTCCATAGGAGTCTCAGCGGTACGCTGATCAATGAGAGAAGCACGATCAAGAAAATCCTAGGTATACTTCTCTTGGGATAGAAAGAAGCCATCAGGTGTAGAAGAAATCTCAATCCCAAGAAAGTAGCGAAGAGAACCCAGATCAGACATAAGAAACTGCTCGCTAAGACATACCTTTACAAAGGCAATATACTGGGAGTCATCTCCAGTATTAATCATGTCATCAACATAGAGAAGAAGAGTTTGTCTATGATGTGAAATGTGAACAAAGAGAGCAAGATCATGAGCACTAGCAGAAAACCAGCAGTAGTGACCATAGAAGAAAAACGCTCAAACCAAGCACGAGGGGCTTGCTTGAGCCCATAAAGAGAGCGACGAAAGCGACAAACCATGCCCTCAGGAACAAAATACCCCGATGATGGCTGCATAAAGACCTCATGTAGCTCACCATTAAGAAAGGCTTTTTTGACATCAAGCTGAGAGATAGACTACTTGCGAACAGAAGCCACAGCAAGAAGAGTGCGAACAGTGGTCATATGAGCCACAGGAGCAAAAGTCTTATCATAATCACAACCATGCTCCTGCTGAAAACCACGTGCCACGAGACGAGCCTTGTAGCATTCAAGAGAACCATCAAAGCGAGTCTTAACCTTATAGACCCACTTGCATGTAATGGGACGAACACATGGAGGAAGAGGCACAAGATCCCACGTGTCAGTGTGCTCAAGAGCAGCAAGCTCCTCTGTCATCGCATGCTGCCATTCCTGATGAATAACAGCATCGCGGTAAGAAGTCGGTTTGGCGAGAACAGCACCAGCAAAGCCAAGGCGCTCAAGAGGCCAAATAGACTGACGATCGCGAAGAGCGTAGCAAGGAGGAGGCACGGAAGAAGAAGACTCAACAAGAGAAAATGACAACTCAAAGGATCCTCAACTCGCGGACGACGAGTGTAGTATAAAGAATAAGAAGGAACAATGTCAGAAGAAACAGCTGGAAGAGGCACAGGAGGTGAAGACTCCTGTGAGGAGGCCAACGAAAAAGGAGACGCCAACCGTGGAGAAGGAAAAGTGACAACAGGAGTATTAGAAAAAGTCAAGAAAGAAAGCGGCTCGACAAGAGATGCCGGAGTGAAAGAAGGATGAGGGTAAAAGGGACGAGACTCACCAAAAGTAACATCCCCGAGGGATCCGCATCCGTCGGCCAACAGGATCCCAATAGCGATATCCCTTTTGTTCAACACTATATCCCAAAAAAAAACGCACTCAACAGACTGAGCAGTCAGCTTGGTGCGTTCACAAGGTGCAAGGAGAACATAGCACATGCACCCAAAGAGACAAAGACTAGAGTAATCAGGAAGCATGCCACAAAGACGCTCCACCGGAATCCCACCCTGAAGAGCAGAAGAAGGCTGAATATTAATCAAGTAAGTGACAGTGGAAACAGCCTCAGCCCAAAAATGAGGTGGAACAGTGGAAGCAAGTAAAAGAGCACGAGCTGTCTCAAAAAGATGTCGATGCTTGTGCTCAGCCACACCATTCTGAGCATGAGCACCAAAACTGAGAAAGAGTGCCCTGCGTAGCAAGAAAATTACGAAGGGCGCCAGATAGATACTCCCATGCCGAGTCAACACAAAGAACTTGAATGGGAGTCACACTGAGTACGGATCATAGTGGCAAAATTCTTATAGATGGATAAAACCTCGCTATGAGAAGACATAAAATATATTCAAGTGTGGCGACATAAATCATTTATAAAAAATATAATATTTATAACCCCCTTTTGAAACAAAAGGAGCCGAACCCCAAATATCAGAATGAACAAGATTAAAGGGACGCTGGGATACAGACTCATTGGATGGATAGGGGAGTTGTAGCTATTTACCAAGCTTACAACCCGTACAATCTAAAGAGGTAATACCAGACACAGATCCTAAAAGACCACGACGAACTAAAGAAGACAGACGTGACCCACAAAGATGCCTTAAACGGTGATGCCACTAAGCAAACGACCCGGTAGAAGATGTAACGGAGGTGGAAGCAGTGGAGGAAACTGAGAGACTGGCAGGGGCAGCGGAAGGAAGACAAAGCTAGTCAAGCTCCCATAGGCACTGAGAGTCACGACGGCGAAGGCCAATACTAACCAGAGACCCCATCCGGCGATCCTGAATACAGCAAGAGTCAGAATCAAGGATAACACGACAACCATGATCTGCTGAGGAGAAACGCCCAGAAGTCCATTGCCCTTAGAAGGGCGTCCACCTCAACGAGTAAGATCCTTTTTCTTCTGGTAGCAGAATTGCTCTACATGCCCGTTCTTGTTGCAGTAGGTGCAGTGAAGCCCTCCACCCCCAGTAGTCGACATTGGAGTAGGTGCCTTTGGTGGAGGAGTAGCACGAGATATCGCCAGGACTGAAGGAGATACCAGTAGGTCCGCACCACGAAGACGAGTCTCCTCAGTACGAATAGCTGCAAGGGCCTCCAACAAGGTCACACGAGGATGACGAGCAAGCAGCTGAGCACGAGTCTGCTGAAATTCAGCCCGAAGTCGTGTCAGGAAGTTGTAGATGCGGCGAAGCTCCAAGTGAGAGTGTTGACGCTGGCAGCACTGACAGGTGCGGCAAACCTTTGGTCCAAGAGAATCAAGCTGACATCACACCAAGGATAGTTGTGCATAGAACTCATCCACGGCAGAATCACCCTACTGTAACAACTGCTCCTGTCGTACAACAGCAAGGTATAAAGAATCGCCAGCAGGCTCATAGCGGTCGCGAAGATGCGCCCACATTAACTGTGCTAAAGACAAACCAACAATATCACTAGTGAGATGCACCTCCATGCTAGCAATCAAAATAGCAGAGGTACAAACATCTTCATCAATCCATATCTTGTATGCAGTAAATTGAGTCTGAGAAGACTCCACAGCATCAGCATAGTCATCAGAGGCATTCTGACGAGCAGCACCAGCGGCCTCCTTGAGAATAACAGGCATGGCAGGTGGAGCAGGCCGAGGCGAACAAGATAGCTCGCCAGTAAGATACTCCCACAGACGCTGGTCACGCATGTGAAGGCGCATATGAAGAACCCAGTCGCGATAATTAAGACCATCGAAGATAACCGGACAGTGAGTAACAGAGACAGTGCCCAAGGAAGAGCCTGAAGACGACAATATTATTTTTTTGCTTCTTTTTTTAACTGAAAACTGAAACCCATGGACCTGTAAAACCAGAAACAACCCGATCGAATCAAATCCGATCGGTTGGGCGGGCGAAGAAGTGTCACTGGTGAGCTGCTCGGCGGCGGGAAGGCCAATTGGATCTGTGGCGGGCAAATTGGAGAGGTCAGGAGCAAGTGCAACGCTCGTAAGAAAACCCTAACCCTAACTTGGCTCTGATACCATATTATGAATAACACTTGTATTCAACATGAGGCAAGGGGCCAATATATATACATGTACAAGAAGTTATAGAAGGAAAGCCTATATAAGGCAATAGCTATACAAAGCAAGGGGCCAATATATATACATGTACAAGAAGTTATAGAAGGAAAGCCTATATAAGGCAATAGCTATACAAGGCAAACAATCTCTATACAAGGCAACTAGCAATCTCGTATATAAGGTAACAAGGATACTGTCTAACATCCTTTTCTCGCAGCTTTACTTTATTTCATTGAAACTATTTTTTTCTCTCTCATTAGGTCGGCAAGATGTCTTCGAATCCATTAGTCCAGAAGATGTTGCTACACTAATATATACTAGTGGAACAAGTGGCACACCAAAAGGCGTGATGCTTACCCACCGAAATCTCTTGCATCAGGTTAAGCAAGCAGTAATATTGAAATGTTAACCACAAGTTTTAAGCACTACTATGCTGTTATGCAATAACCTCTACTGTGTTTCCTCACCTTGATGTGGTTTCCTATTATATGAATTCAGACACTTGTTTTGATTAAGATTATGTTTTCTGGATTTCCTAGAAATATCTCAAGCCTCAGTTGCCCTGAAAAAAAAATTGACCAAAGTGCTTAGTATTTTTTTGATGTGTTCCTCTTCTACCCACATAAAGTGTTATGCAGGTAAAGAATTTGTGGGACATTGTACCAGCAGTACCTGGTGATAGGTTCCTAAGCATGCTTCCATCATGGCATGCATATGAACGTGCTTGTGAGTACTTCATCTTCACGTATGGAATTCAACAAGTTTACACAACTGTGAAGTACCTGAAGGTATGGCTTTGGTATGCTTCATCATAAATTTCCTTATATAGTTAATTTTATTTTACGTGGGTGGATCCAGCATAGAATAAGTAATGACCCTGGTGTTCTAGTAAGACTGACCCTAGTGTTCTAGTAAGACCGACCCCGATGATATTTATTTCTGGATTTGCCCCTAAGGGCCTAGTAGTGTCGTATAGAAGTTATTGTGATCTAGCAGAGTATCATATGCACTATAGCATGGGCCATGCTTTAGTATACTTAGTAGCTTACTGAAAGCTGCAATCTTGAGTCAGATCTTGTATTAGCATGCAGCAGTTTGCAGAACTCCAAACATGCTAATCTTCATGCTGACCCTGTATCACAATGCATTCAACAATGCTCCTTTCTATTGTGCAGTGTTCTCCTTGTGTTCACTAGTTTTATTGTCTTTTTTTAAAAAAATCAGAAGATGCTGAAGTTGCTTAGGCATTTTGACATCTTCTTCTATCTTATTTGATAGGAAGATTTGCAGCGGTACCAACCTCATTATATTATATCAGTACCACTGGTCTATGAAACTCTGTACAGGTTCGTTGTTTTACTATAATGATAAACTACTTATATAAATTACTCTACTGGAAATAGTATTAGAGAAATAATAGGATTACTTCAGTTCACTAATGCCCTCAGTTTGGCTCCATGTCATATTCCCCTTGGCGATAGTTGTTCACTTTCATCATCTATATTTCATTTTCCTCTTGTTTGGGTAGAATTGTTCAAACTAGTTTTGTAGGAAGCAGTGCAGGCAACCTATCTTTTTTCCTCATGAAATTGAAATTTTCTTGTGGACTGGTGATGATTATTGACAGTTCATAAAAAATCTCATGCACATTTTCTAATGTTTCTTCTTCACTTTGTGCAGTTCAATTCACAGGCAGATATCTTCAAGTTCGACTGCTCGAAAACTTGTTGCTCTTGCACTTATTAAGATAAGTTTGCTATATATGGAGGCAAAGAAGATATACGAGGTCTGAACCCCTAGCTGGCATAAGTTACTTCATTTGCTTGGCTGCAACTAAAATCGTTCATAAGATGCTATCCTTCCTTTCTCTCATCCTTTGATGATCGGATGATTTATAAATTCCTGCCCCATTAAATTCTACTTGTAGCCTCCTTGTCTGCTTCTGAGTCAAATTTTCTTTTCTTTCCTCCTTTTCTCTTCCATTGGAAAGGGAAAAGCCTTATCAAATAATCCAGTCGAACCATCATTTATTGTTTATATGGTCAATTGGCTATGGGCAAGAATTGTCGCTGCACTTCTGTGGCCTTTGCATAATCTGGCAAAGAAGTTAGTCTACAAGAAAATCCATTCAGCAATTGGAATTTCGAAGGTATATTTTGCCCATGCGCCTGTTTCTGTGTTACGTTGATAATCCTTGTGCAGTTTTGAGTGTGAAATGACTAACAAGCTTCCTTTAACTCCAATCTTGACTATACTTGATAAATTCTGTGGTTTCTGTGACAACTTGCAGGCTGGTATTAGTGGTGGTGGAAGTCTGCCGATGCATGTGGACAAGTTTTTTGAGGTATAGGATTGACAATAAATAAACTTCTTATGTTTAAATGTTACCTTCATCAGTATTTTGTTCTTTCAGGCCATTGACATCAAAGTGCAAAATGGATACGGTCTAACAGAGACTTCCCCTGTTGTAGCTTCTAGACGGCCATTCTGTAATGTAAGAGGTTCCGCAGGACTTGATATTGCTCCGTTTAGAAATTATTTCTATATGTAAGAGGCTCCGCAGGACTTGATATTGCTCCATTTAGAAATTATCTCTTGGCATGTTAAAACAATATTTGTTTTTTTTTGTTACAATGAAGAGTTTATTCCAGGATTTTTTTATCTGGTATAATGCACAAGTTTGTTCCGTTATTTCCTTCAACAATGAATGCTAATATTTTTCATATCTTGCACTTCACAAATTTTGCTCATCATCAAACGGTTTAATTTTAAATGATCAAACAACCTAATTGAAAAAAGATGAGATATTTTGGATGCTCTTAGAAAGGAAATCTTACTACATCAGTAAGCTTGAATCTGGAAGCAGACCTGGCCCTTGAAATGTATTAAAAAATCTGCCAACTTTTGTTTTTTTTATTTAGAGTAGCATATTTTCATTCTGGATTGTTTAGTTTTTTGGGAACAAGAAAGATTGTTTTTTTTGTGTGCTAATCTTGTGTTTTCTGGACATTTTTATGCATGGTGTAAACTGGTAACAAACTTGTATGCATTTCTATGGCATCTTGAAATTTGAAAAATAACTTCACACTTGTCATTAGACAGTTCAATTTGAAGCGTGAGATGAGAAACACTTATTGTATTCATTGCACGGGTATAATCATTCTTACTATTTCCTATTTATAGCTTATGTTAATACTAACATAAATAGTTTATGTCACATGAAGGTTCTTGGTACAGTTGGCCACCCAGTAAAGCATACAGAAATCAAGGTTGTGGACATAGGGACTGGTGAGGTGCTCCCAGATGGTTCAAAGGGGATTGTGAAAATTAAAGGACCACAAGTAATGAAGGGATATTACAAGGTTCTATGTTCACACTTTACTAATACAGCTCAACTGTCAAGTATAAATTTGTTTGATCTAATACTGTCAAATATAAATTATACTGATGTTCCATAAACATATTGTTTGGGTCAAAGAAAACACATTGTTTGGGCAGAAATGAACAGATTATTTAGCTTGGTGAGAATTCAGCATGTGGACTCTTCATGGGAACATAATTTTAGATGTTATGGATTTATAATCAACCAACAGATATAGGTTACAAAACAGGATTAATTGATAAAATGCCCTCACTTACATGTGCCATTGATAAAATGCCCCGTGATGTCGACTGTTGATAATGATGCATTTCTTGGTCTTCGAGCAATCGAGAAGAACCGAGAAAGACACAATAAGCGAGAGGGACTTACGATCGAGGAGTCACTAGCCCAGAAGCATCTGAATAGGCTGAAGGCGCAAAGGGCTAGAGCAAGAGAAAAACAGACGGCGATCAATGGTACCACGAAGATACCGCAGACTCGAAGGAGGTGATCAGAGTGTATCCGAGTAGGAGTCTGCATAAACCGCTCGGGATGTGAGCAGCGTGAGAGATGTCAAGGCGAGTAATGCCAAGGTAAACAAGACTCCCAACTAGGTGTGATGAGCGAGTAGGATCCTCAAGAGGAGTACCGTCGAGAGAACGAAGTCAAGGTGAAGCTCCATAGGAGTGGCAGCAAGACGTTGATCGGTGAGACAAGCCCGATCAAGGAGATCTGAATGTACTTCCGGGAGAGGTAATAGCCCTCAGCGTGGAAGTGACCTCAATCCCAAGGAAATACCAAGAGGACCCAAATCGGACATCCAAATCGCCAGCGAGACGCGCCTTCACAAAAGCAACGTCTCATGGATCATCACCTGTGATGAGCATGTCATCCACGTAGAGAAGAAGAAGAGTACGACCACGAGGAGAAGTGTGAACGAAGAGAGCAGGGTCGTGCTCACTAGCAACAAAACTAGCAGTGGTGACAACAGAGGTGAAACGCTCAAACCAAGCACGAGGGGCTTGCTTGAGCCTATAGAGAGAACGACGAAGGCGACACACGTGGCCATCTGGCACAGAATAGCCAGGAGGTGGGTGCATGTACCTCCTCACGGAGCTCACCGTGAAGAAAAGCGTTCTTCACATCAAGCTAGGAGATGGTCCACCGGCGAACAGAAGCAACAGCCACGAGTGTGTGCACAGTGGTCCTGTGAGCAACAGGAGCAAAGGTCTCCTCATAGTCACACCCATACTCCTGCTGAAAACCACGTGTAACGAGACGCGCCTTATAGCGCTCAATAGAGCCATCAGAGCGAGTCTTGATCTTATAGACCCACTTGCACGTGATAGGAGTGATAGAAGCAGGAAGAGGGGCAAGGTCCCAAGTGCCAGTACGGTCTAGAGCAGCAAGCTCCTCAGCCATAGCGAACTGCCACTCAGGATGAGTAACAGCATCGCGATAGGAAGTATGCTCAGAGAAGACGGTAGCAGGAGCAACGAAACCGTAGCGATCGGGACGAGGAATCGTACTCCGATCACGAAGAGTGTACCGCGAGGAGGAGCGAGAGAGAATACGCTCAAGAAGGAGCAGAGGGAGAGGACTCTGAAGAGGGAGAAGACTCTGAAGTGGGAGTAGGAGCTGGACCTAGAAGGGAGGAGGAACTGGGAGGAGGTGGACGACGAGTGTAGTGGAAACGGATAGGAGGAGGCGTAAAGGCAAAGGAAGGCTGCTGAGGTGGCGAGGGAGAGGGTGGAACAGCGGACGAAGGGTCTGAAATGGAAGGTGAGGGCGATGGTGGCGAGGGTGGAGGTAAAGGTAGGGATGGAGAGGATGGTGGTGGACAGAAGGAAGCATCAGGTAGAGTGAGGAAGGAGAGCGAATCAGAGGTAGAGTGCGGGCTAGAGGAAGGACCACGAATGAAGAAGGATCGAGACTCATCAAAGGTGACATCTCGGGAGACCCGGATCCTGCGAGCCACAGAGTCCCAACAGCGATAACCCTTGCGCTCAGCATCGTAGCCAAGAAAGACACACTCAACGGACTGAGCAGTGAGCTTCGTCCGCTCACGGGGCTGAAGAAGCACAAACACAACACACCCGAATGCACGAAGGTGACTATACTGAGGAGTCCTACCAAAGAGACGCTCAATGTGTGGCACCTCAAGAGCGATGAAGGTCAAGGTTCACAAGGTAGACAAGAGAGAGAGACACTCGGCCCGAAGTGGGGTGGAACAGAGAAGACAACATCATCGCTCGAAAGGGCTCAAGTAGGTGGCGATGCTTGCGCTCAGAGACACCATTCGGCGTGAGCACCAAGACAAGAGTACTTGAGGAAGGGTACCTGCTCAAGGAGATACTCGACGAAGAGAGGTGGAGAGGTACTCACCAAAGAAAGTCG